>CM032667.1:19525693-19540509 GCA_019095985.1 Streblospio benedicti | reverse complement strand
AAAATAAACAATATGTGGACATTTGATTTTTTTTCGCCATTTAACTTTTTTTATCACACACAAATACATATATCACAGATAGAAACAATAAAAATTGTATCAAATGTATATCATTGGTATGTCACAAGCCAATGATCCATGAGGGTGGGACGGAACATTATGCATGTAAATAGTGGTAAATTTTAACTTATGCAGTCATTATCTTGATTTCTGGACATATTTAAGGTTTGATCATGATCTTAATGCATTCCTTGTTCCAAAAACATACATATTGATGTTTTAGTTATGTTTCTACCATGTTTAGTACCAAAGATATGGCTAAATGTGACTTTTCATGATTCGGTGACGGCCATTTTGAACTTGTCGCGTTTACGGGTTAACGGTTGAAAATCGAGCCGGGCAAACACCTTAGATCAATTTAGCACCTAAAAATACATCTAAAAAAGTTATTTGCCAGCCGTAAACATGAAATGCCTCCATCACTCTTAATATGCACATTTTCTGAAAATCTGCCTAGTCTAAAATGAATCCCCAAAATAAAGGACCAAGTGGTCAAATAAATAGGCCTTGGTACAATGAACCAATTATCGACAAAGTACTGGCAAAATAAAAAGGCAATGGTTTAGAATGGCATAAACAGCCTACCACATGCCAAAAATGCGAAATGAATCTCGAAAATGAAGCTCGTACATCGGACCAAAGAACAACAATTACTGGCTAAATAAAAAGGCAATTATGCCTTAAAATGGCATAAACAGTCGGCAGCCATCAAACGCCAAAAATGGGAAATCAATCCCCAAAATACAGGACCTAGTGGTCAAAAGAAGGTTTAAGTCTCCATAAAGTAGAGCCAAGATCCCTCATAAATAAGTGAAAGTAACAAAAACACACTGGTTGAAATGATGTGAGCAAAATTGACACTTAGAATGACATGATGGAACACCCGAAAATAAAGATCATGAATGATTATAATGAGGGTAAGTAAGATTACCCAATGATTGTTGACCACTGGTATCAAATAACATATAAACCAAATATGATAACATTTACCAGTCAAACAGTACTTATCATTCAAATCTGGATTATGAAAGTCTGACACAAATTACAAGATACAATTAAAAGAAATAAATCATCCAAAATGAAAGGTTACAAAAGACGTCTATAATATAGTGTTAGATAAAGATAAAATATAAATGATGCAATGAACCATTCAATACATGAAAGGTTTAACACAAAGTTTATTTTATGAAGAAAAACGAAAAAAGAAATAAAACCAAATTTACTTAACATGGGGATAATTGTTAAAAAGAATCCAAAAGTGAAAACAAAATGAAGCTTCACAACAAAAATTCTGGAAAAAAGAAAAGTATTCGATTGCAAACAAACTTGACATTATCATTAAATAACAAGATACAAAGTATTCAGGTGAATTGCACTAAAGAAAAAGATTGACATACAAATGCATGAATTACACACAATTACATGATATACACGTACATAAATAAATACTTATCTTAAGGTACGGTATATACAGGAAGGAGGAGATTGAAGTCAAAGACCAATTATGGCCATGATTCAGTGCCGTAGCAAGCGGGGGGGGCAGGGGGGGGCCATGTGCCCCCCCACTTTTTTGGCCCAAATTTGGTTAACCATGAAATCCCATTATTTTGTTGGTCAGCTACTTTCTGTTCTATTCATTACTTTAACATCACCTTGTATGGTTCCCCCCAATTGCTGTTCTTCCATGTTTTAGTGCCCCCCACTTGCTGTTCTTCCATGTTTTAGTGCAGCCCACTTGCTGTCTCTTCAATGTTTTAGTGCCCCGTGTGCTGTATCTTCAATGTTTTAGTGCCCCCACTAGCTGTTCTTCCATGTTTTAGTGCCCCCACTTGCTGTCTCTTCAATGTTTTAGTGCCCCACGTGCTGTTCTTCAATGTTTTAGTGCCCCACTTGCTGTCTCTTCAATGTGTTAGTGCCCCCACTTGCTGTACTTCAATGTTTTAGTGCACCACGTGCTGTCTCTTCAATGTTTTAGTGCCCCCAGTTGCTGTTCTTCAATGTTTTAGTGCCCCACTTGCTGTTCTTCAATGTTTTAGTGCCCCACGTGCTGTCTCTTCAATGTTTTAGTGCCCCCACTTGCTGTTCTTCAATGTTTTAGTGCCCCCACTTGCTGTTCCTCCATGTGTTAGTGCCCCTAATTGCTGTTCTTCCACGTTTTAGTGCCCCCCACTTGCTGTTCTTCCACGTTTTAGTGCCCCCAATTGCTGTTCTCCCACATTTACTTAATTTGTACCTTTTTTACCTAATGATAAGCAATTATGATAACAAAATAATAATTTTGACTCAAGCTAAAGATACTCAAGATATTGGTGAACAGTTATCAGAGTCCAGTGCAGCAGAAAAGGCCATCAATAGGAGAAACTTGCTAAAAATCAGATTCTTGACTAGACAGGGGATACCTTCTGGAACTAATCGCTTATTGTAAATTGGTGCTTTTGCAATATGGAACATTGCATTGTAAAATGCCCCAATTTATAGACAAAACCAATAAAATCACATAAAAATGTAATGGGTTTTTTGTTATTGTGAAAAATCTATGGAATGAATTTTCTCTCAGAAATGGTTAGCTTATTTGGTTAGCTTATTTTGGCATATTCATTTATATTTCTCAGCGTTGAATTTGTTAAACTGTTAAAACAAATAAAACGAAGATAAATTTTGCACAGCTACTTTCAATTATTGTGAAGAAGATTGGCTTGCGCTTCAATCCACCAAGTGATGTGTTCAGGAAAGTTGGAAATGTTCTAAAACATGGGTGCATAAACTGTCTATAAAATCTGGTGAAAAATGCTCTTAAAATGCACTATATACAATCTAAAATTCCAAAATTACCAAAATGACCCCTCTAGGTAAATCGTGCGCCAACTTCGCGCGGGTCGGCTGGCTGTGCCCAATCGACCCCCCCACTTTTCAATCCCTTGCTACGGGCCTGTAATTCATATAACATCCGTCCTCCAAGCAGACGACTAACTTCCCTTTCCGGCAGGTTTGTGTGCCGGTCGCCATATAACGGCCGGATTGGCGGCAACCAGCAAAATCATTTGTTTGTTTTCATATCAGAATTATTAGATTTTGCATACATATTTACATAATTTTGTCATTAATTCCACTTCGGTTTCAAGATGTGCAACATATTTAAATTACTTATCAGATACAATCCAAATCACAATGTTTTTGTTCATAAAATGAATATCATATACAAAAACATATCACAGGTTTTCACAAATACAGAATATCAAACACACTTCAGCATTTAGTCCACAACAGTGCGAAGAACTTTGTCACACAACTTGCTGTTCAACTTGAGAGGCTTGTTCAGTTTCCATTTCTTCATCAGCTGGAACATCATTTTGCTCATCTGGAAGATGTACTTGCATACGTGCTCTTATGCGCGCTTCTTGCCAAGGCACTGCACCTGCAGGGGAGTTGAAGTATGCCACCAAAGTCTGCCGCTGTATCTTTGCCACCTCCACTTCCCTCACACCATGGTGCCTGCCATCCAGAGGTTGAAGATTGGCGTTCTGTCGCCAGGAACCGGGAATAAGGTTGTGATCTTCATCTTCAGCATCTAAGTGTACATTATGATACCCACTTTCTAAACACAAACATTTCTGTCAAGCCTAGTCAGTGGGTATATATACAGCTTAAAACCATACAGATGCAGGTAGATCCTCATCTATCCCCGTCCTGGAGCACGGGAGCTCCAGGAGGCGTGCACAAACTGCCGTTCCAAACATCCGTGACGGCACTGATCATAGCGACGCCGTCCTCATAATTTACTCTGTACGGCGTAAAAACCACGCTGGCCAGATTGTACCTCATTAAAAATCATTATAAAATGCAAGTCCAGCCGTACGCGCTGTCCGTAGTCTAATAGTCCGGCCGTAGTGGTGACCGACGGTAATTAAAGAAAACCAGCACAAATTGGACGCCGCGAAAAAATGCCGGGCTGGCGAGGTTTTTACTACGGGCCGGAGCTGGAACGGAGCAAAAACAGGGCCAACACGGAGCATTTATTCCGGCCCGGAGCCTTGTGCGGAGGGGATTAACGCCGATCGATATTTCGCTTTCAGGCTGGCATACGAAAAATGACTTCTCCTGAGAAGTGGATTTTGCAGCCTCCGTTTCAATGCCCGGAACCTGAATTTCGCCGGCCGTAATGGTCCACGGATTCGGACTTTGCCATTTTTTGAAGGATTTTTTGAGATTCCGGCCGGATGTTCGGTAATAAAATGGGGGGGGGGTTACAGCCAAAAGCTTTCCCCAGCATGTTATCTGCAGGCGACAAAATTTAGCCATTTTATCGGAGTACGAATGTACATGTAGTACTGACTCAGTATACTAGCATATATCGCAAACGAAAATGCGTGTGGTGTTTTAAAGAAATCATATTGCGCCGCAGTTTATTGGATAGGTAGTGTAAATTTATATATGACATTATATCACCAGGAACACTGGGCTCATTCTATCACTAATATCCACAAAAAGCTATGTATCTTCAACAAAGGTTAGCATAAAGCATATCCACACGCATAGCACTTGTACAATGAAAACCACAAGTGTCAACTTTAAAAATATATATCCTAACACAACTGCCGTTGTATGCCAAAAATTAATTTTAAACTGTTCACCCATACCAGCATTCATTTTGAAAAAACCCAAACAGAAATGTGTTTTACACATCATTGGAAAGCTGGTAGGATAAGTCTTACACAAACATGATTATTATGCAAATTTGCTTCTTTGCATACATTTAATTTGCATAAATATTATGATCTTAGCATTATTTTATTGTAGGGCGTACCTTTAAGCTTCGTGCAGAGGTGGATATTAACCAGTGAAGGATTTTATTGGTTCTCATCAAGACCATGACATTTGGGCATGCCCACAAAAAATGAAGTAGCTTAGATCTGTAGTTTATAAATGAAACAACATGTTGTATACCCACATAGAAGAAATCATAACAGCTCAAAAGAGATTGAGCATAGACTTTCCATCATAGCAACAACAGTTTCGAGAATATAAATGTGTTCGAGAGCTAATTGGAAGGTTTTTGTCAACACCTTATACATAAATGAAATATTAACGAAAGTATCATATTTAGCATATATTTGCATACATCCAATTTGCAAAATTATAGTATTTACTTAATATGTAAAAAATAATTTTGCGGCATTGTTAGTACCATAGTACCATATTCTATACCTAAATATTGATATTTTATAGGCTACTTAACCTTCTTAAAGCTACTTAAAAGTTATCATGAAAAGAAAAGCATTGAGAAACTGAAATATACATGTATATAATAACGACATCCATATTGAAATATAACAATTGCTATCGAGGTTTGTTAAGTGTCACACTTTAAGGTAAAAAGATGATTCAGGAACGGATACGTTGGTCAAACATAGTCTGAAGAGTTTTAATCTCATTGCATAAATTGTAACAAAAGATTGATGATTTTCTACTACATATGTTTCAATTCAATCCAGAAAACAGTTCTTGCTCGTCAAAATCAGGATGTTCGATTTCCTAAAATCTGGACAGAATGATTCCAATATTTTGGGCTTTCGACAAACTGATTTGCTATCCGCATCACAATCATCCTGAATAGCTAATGTACCTCTACAAATACATTCGAAAGTGCACGTATGATTATTCTTGAGACAACTCCATTTATCAATGCAATTTCCATTTTTGCAATCACACACAATGTCATTTAATAGTTCGGGAACTGCACATGGCCGAGACATTCTGATGGATAAAATACCATTCTGCCATTTTTCTCAACCACATTCTGTAGGATCATAGAGCTCTTAGCATTCCAATGATAGCTTGCTTCCATATTGATAATTGCAACATACACCGTTTCAAGTACTGTAAAAAGCATCACCTATTGGGGGAAGTTTTTTTTCCAGTTTTCTTACAGCACACGGAAGCCCTCAAAGTATTTATTGACCGGTTGCACAAACAAATCACGAAATACGAACAAAAATTACGATCACGAAACGAGTAACGATACGAAAACGATGGTCGTTACGTGCGTTGCACAAAGCCAAATGTTCGTAGTCGTCAAAGCAGTATCATCGTGTGAATTTACGATCGCAAAATGTAGTACATTATCGCAAATGGAACTGACTTTATAAGCAACTTGTTTCTCTCTTGTTCGACTCTTAAAGGCTTTCATTTCAATTTTAAAAGATCCCGTGTACAGTATAACCTTCCATCAATACCACATGCATATCCAGGGTGGGTGGGTGGATGGGTGGGGAGCGAGGGTTTGTATGCCCCCTTTATCACCAAAATACCTTATTTTCATAGAATTTTTGGCATGTTTACTATCAATTCCACGTTCAAAACCCATGCAGACTATGATTCGTGCATGCTAAAAGAGACCAATTGGGGGGGGCAGAATATACCCGCAAACTTATTTCAAATAGCTCATATTTCTATCATTGATAGAATACAGTAGAACAAATATTATGACCACCAAGCTATTTTAATTTATAGGTGGTCTCTTTATGGAGTGTGTTGACCGTCGACCTCTTTATGAAGACTTGGGACTGCAAGAAATAGTCTGATTAGAGAGTTGGACTTAATTGGAGGTTCTACTGTACAAACTGTACTAATCTTGTACATCGAATTATATTCATTGTACATCAAACCACTGTCTTCCAGAGTCGATGTCTGCTAATGAATTAATGCATTTAAAAGAGTAAATCAAAATAATCTGATTGACATACATAGATAAATCAATAATTCTTAATGCACAAATGAAAACTACAATATCAACGCAAATCTTAAAACACCACCTCTCCAAAATGACCACCTCTATAGTAAGACCATCTTTTCTAGCACCATGTATTTAACTATGGCATTATAAGAACGCTGTACATGAAAATTGTGATTTAGGGAATAAAAATGTTGGTGAACGGATTTTCATCGAGGCTATATACTCCCCTCAATAGAGGCTTCCATTTTGTGCATGTTAATGTTCAATCAAACCAATATTATGAATATTTCATTTACAAACGACAAACATAACACAAACGAGAACAAATCCACGCCACTGGCGCTACCTTTTAGCCCGGTCATTTTCTTACGATATTCGTGATTTTTTACGAATGAAAACTGCAATTATACGATCTACGATATCGTAGTTTTTTTAGTGCAACTGAAATTTTACGAAAAAATACTGACACGACCGTAAAACACATGATCGTGAACATAAAATGGCTTCGTGCAACCGGCCCCAGAATTTCAGGTGTTAAATTCGCAACAATCTCATGGACAGGAATAAGGCGTGTATTATCTGTGTTTATCTTTCACACCAACTTGAAGGAAAATTTGTATAGCATTGATAGCAGAGAAATTATGGATCAAAAGAACAAGAACATCAGTGTCAGAGCTGCTGATGACTATGACTTTGGCTTTGTTCTTAACTGCTTCAGCACAATCCAATATCATTCTTGTATCAGCTTCTTGGTTTGACACCAGACTGGAAATTTCCTCATTACCTTCATTTCACACTTTTAAACAAACATCACCGCATCCCCCACTAAAGATAGAGCGACCCCCTGGAATCGAGTCAAAAGACTTATGTTTGTACTCTGCAAACAGTTTAGCCAAAAACGTTTTATTAAAGCTTTTCTGTACAAAAGATTCCTTGAAACTGAAACTACAGCGTCTAAAGAAATGTGATATTCACTACTTGTTTTATCTTCTTGACCTTTCTAATCTTGCTTGGCTTTTAATTGAATAATCAAAGTACCTGTCAAATACTATGTGTATTTGCTTCACATTATGACCAACTTTGTCACTTGAGTTCAAGACTGAAAAAAAACTTAGCAGCCATTTCACGATAAGTGATACCTTGGTAAAAGGGAAGTAACTGAATAGCAAAATGACCATCAACAATGAAACAATCAGCCTGCTGGGATTAAAGAGGTGGACATGGCTGCTGAATAACCTGTTCAAGTTTAGTCATGAAGTCAGATTTGCAGCTTGAAGTCGCATGGAACCATCTTCATTAAACAAGCTCAATGGTACAGTTGAATTTTCAAATGACATTACCCTATCTAATGGTAATTTCTTTTTAGCATTTATGGCCATGATGCGCATATATGTAACCTCACTATCGAGTGATATGGACCTGTTTTTCACTGTGACTTTCACTTTTAGCTCTGACATTGTTTTTACACCACTTCTTTTCACTGGGTCATAGAAGCTTTTACCAATATTTCCGTCACTATTGTGACAGAGGCGCTCTGCTGTGAATTGCTCAGCCAGAATTTTACCAGTTTCAATGTAGTTTAACATTGATCGCTCTATGTCTGTTGGAGCGATAACACCAGATGCAATGTTAATAAGATGTTCAGGAGGATTAGACAGTTTGAATGGGTCAACTACAGATGTTTCGAATAGATTATTCATCTTCTCTACTTCGAATTCCAAAGTTTCTTGCTGGCATCTCGTTCATGTGGAGATTTAGAAGCATTAGATGTACTATTCTGAATGGAACTCTGGAACGTCATTGAGTATTGGGCTGTCACAGGTCTTGAGAGAAAATATCGGGCCAGGGCATTGCCTCTTAACGTCAAACCAATGATACCCCCCTTCCCTTTCAGAGCTTTATTTTGTGTAACTTCTAACGCATAGTCAGCCCACACAGAATTAAACCTGCCTTCGCCCAATTTGGCAACAAATAAACCACTTTGGAAAGCCTCTACAATTTTGCAGGGGATTCTTTGCATTTGTAGTTGAAGAACAGACATGTATTTTGCATAAATTGATCTATTTGAAACAAATAGAAATGGCAGTAGGTGTGATTTTGCATGCTGATACACGGACCAATTCCCACCTCCTGGTAGCAGACAGAAATACTAACAGGAATTAAAACATTAAACGGAAAATCGTCCCAAACTTTGAAGGTCGGTGAGGTTTGACAACCTTCAGATTGCTCTATATTAAAGAGATAAAACATCTACGTCTAATAATTCTTCTAGGCGTTCAACAATTCCAAGCATGTTTGGAATCGTGTTAGACCTTTGAATGTATGAACCAAATGCTACATCAAGACCTTCAAGCTCTGTAGTGAGCTGTTTTAAGTCAATAGATTTTTCTTCACACAACACACTAAACTGGAAGAAAAAGCGCTTGAGCAGGACTTCTTCCAACATTTTGTAAGACTCCAATGCACGATCGAAGTCTTTGCCCTTCATCATCTGTTGCACAGTACCAGCTGCAAACACATTAGAGTCATTAAGAATATTTTTCAATCATGCATCCTCATACAAACATCCAATGCCAATAAATAAAGACATGATAAAATGCATCCAACCATCACACAATATTACACCTGATAATGAATCCGGATTTGCCCATTGAATTTCTAAGGCTTTTGTCTAGAGTCCCATGTCAAAAAATAAAGGCATGTGTTGAAAACCTAGCTCCTTACCTACTTCTTGGACTCTGAGCATTGTTGTGTACACGATGCTGTAATCTGTAGGAGTAGTCAATATGATAGGATTGAACGCTACTCCTGTAGTTGGCAAATCTGAATCACACAGAGCAGAATGGAAAACCATCCACTGAGGTATATTAGTGTTTTGAATGAAAACATCAGATCTGCATGAACCATAAATAAGGTTCTTCATGAGAAAATATGTGTAGCCAACACTCTATACCATAAGTATCCCAATTATCTAAAAACACACATATATTCTAAGAATAAATGCTTGTCAGATGTGCCATATGATGTTTACGTGGGTGCACAATATTGCATAGCATTTCTTTAATAATGTCCTAATCTGCTTCAAGTTTGTTTGTGGAAATGCTCAAATGTCTTGGCCTTGAAGAGAACCAACACAAACCTTTCAATAGTCAACATCAACATTTCCAGAAAACTTAAGGCTATGCCGCGAGCTAAGAAAAACGCCAAAATCATAACATTTATGCAAATTAGATGTATACAAATCAGCTAATTTGCATAAAGATTATGTTTAGATAAGACCCTATTCCACGACTTTTCCAATGAACTAAATAACTCATGTATTTTCTCAATATGAATGCTGCTGCGAGTATACATCTCTATATAGATGTATTTTTTTCATTCCAACACGATTTTCATGTGCGTGTACAATATGTCGTGTATCTTTTTTATTAATGATTTAATCTGCTTCAAACTTTTGGGGGATATCATCAAATGACTCATGTCCTATATGAAACCATTAGAATACTTCATTGATCAACATAGACATTTGTAATAAAACTTTAATTTGCAACTTTTACGAAAAACCATCAAAATTGTGAAATATATGCACATTAGATGCATGTTAATTATCATATTTGCATAAATTATGTACTCATCAGATGGGAAATTCAAGTACCTTTCATATGAGCCATCATACGTATTTGTAGCTGAAATAGATAGAGTACTATACGTTATTCTAGTTCATGTATTTTCTCCCCATTTTATGGTGACGTTACCATGGAAACTAGATTATAGCAGAAATTCCTTTCGTTTCCCACTTGGACATCCGCTGGATCCTAAAACTAGGCAAAATTCCGCATCTTTTGGTATATCATAGGCTTGATAGGTTATGTTGCAAGGTTACTCCCTCAATATGCATCGTCGGAGTCCAGCTGTGCAGCTCTATGAGGGCGTTATGTATTAAATTGAGAATAAATAGTAAATCAAGTTTCATAGTAAATTCAAAGTGAATTTAGGCAACAAGATTGATTAACATAAGATTTACTAATACTAGGTTCTACAAATAAGATTTAAAATAAATAGTAGATTTGAAAATATTAAATGTAATGAAATATTCCATAATAATATAAGAGCACTTTTGTGCACATTTTGTGTTGATATATGAAACCATCGCAGAGTGTGTTCATTCCTTTTCAGCTGAACAATATCAATTCTCTATTTAATAGTATTTGAGTGACGCTTAAATAGCCGTCATTAATAATGATAAAAACACATGAATATAGCAAGACCTACTCTGCTTATATTTTTTAGTTCATTTCTCATTATGTAATAAATTAATTTAAAATAGAATTTATGAGGTATATAGCACGTGGTCTTACTATGCAAAATAAAAGAATGTCCAAAATATAGTCCAAAAACGTGATCCAAAATTTTATTTTATTGCTAACAGTTTTCAAACCCACAGGTTCCTTTTCAAATAACTTTTTAATTATCTACAAGTTTCGTGACACACTTGTGGAACCACACGCACGTAAATATTGTGTAGATTTTTTAAAAACTGAGGTATACATATGTCGCACTGGTGTAACGTCAGTCTGCATTTGTAAGTGTGAAAAGGCTACGATGTTCAAAATTGCAATCAGTAATGTAATGTGTAAATGTAAATGTGATTGTTTACAGTCGTACTTCCCTGTTCACGTGCTCTACCAACGTTACAATAGCACAAGGTCATTGGCATCCTTATCACGCTATATACCCCCCCCCAAAAAACAAAAAACAAAAAAAAACAAACAAACAAAAAACAAACAAAACAAAACAAAAAAACACCACCACCACACACATGGGTAGCAGCATCCAGCTACACCCCCCCCCAATGTATATACATGCTTATCACTCACATTGGCTTTCACTCGCCTGACCTGTACCGCTTTAACGTGTAGATACCGCAGAGCCATATGCAACGTGTTAGCCACTACACTCATCACCAGACCCAAATTGGAATCCAACCCATAGAACCAATGACCTTTTGGTCACTGGTTTACACAGTGTTCAATCAATCTCCAGTTTTTGTGAGTTATAAGCAGTTTTTGTGAGGAAAATGTTTACTTTTGAAATCGACGGTTTGGATTTTCCACTGTAAACGGTCTAAAAACCATTTCTGAGCACAATTTTTGCCGTCCATGCACTATAAGAATACTTCTGGCACATACTGATGCGATTTATTTCAACTCACATGGGCTGGTTTCTGCTGCTAAGTCTGCAATAGTTGAAGACCCTCGTTCTACATGGCTGTCCACTATCCGAAAATGAGTGATATTTTGCCTTATATTTTGCTTTGTTAAGCCCTAAGTTGGGTCAGGCATGTAGCTTATACTTGACTAAAAACTACCTTATGCATTGCTTCTATATTATTAACTTCTATATTGTGTAAAGTCTCCAAATCTACAGAAATGTACAATCAACAGTTTTCGTGAGGAGTTGAAAATCATTTTGTAATTTTGGCCAGTTATGTGATTTTAAAAAGCATGGGATTGGTGTAATCTGTTTTGTATCAAGTTTGAGATACATTCCCATTCATATTTTGCCTGAATTACGTCTTTACAGCCACTATATTCGTCGTTTTCTATCAGATGACCCCAATTTTGAAGGTGGGTGGTCATGTATTGCAGACGTAGCAGCAGAAACCAGCCCATGTGAGTTGAAATAAATCGCATCAGTATGTGCCAGAAGTATTCTTATAGTGCATGGACGGCAAAAATTGTGCTCAGAAATGGTTTTTAGACCGTTTACAGTGGAAAATCCAAACCGTCTATTTCAAAAGTAAACATCTTCCTCACAAAAACTGCTTATAACTCACAAAAACTGGAGATTGATTGAACACCGTGGTTTAAGTCCCTATCCATTTGGCCACGAAAGTACTGGCAAGATTCATTCTTATTTATAACATAAAAATGTATTTTGTCCAAACTACTTAAAGCATCACAACTGATTATATTTTCACACTTCTCTCTCACATCTTTTTAGCAAGCATATTTCTACTAACGATAGATAAAGCTGAAGTTTACAACCCTAAGCTTCCATTTGTCTATATCAAGTGGCTCTGGCGGGACTCGAACTCACGACCCCAAGGTTGTGAGACCAGAATGATACCATCATTCCAAGCAGCGAACTGTTAAAAGGTTACACGGCTGAACCGTTGTCTCTGTAACCCCCAGCTTACATACTTCGTCTGTAATCATCTCAACCCAGAGGTCGTGGGTTCGAATCCCACACGAGGACGAAATTTTGGGAAGGTCTTATTAGCATTTTTAGTGCTATTGAATGGTATATGTGTGTTCCCCACGACCTCTGGGTTGAGATGATAACAGACCAAGTTTGTAAGCTGGGGGTCACGGAGACAACGGTTCAGCCATGTAACCTTTTAACAGTTCGCTACTTGGGATGATGGTATCATTCTGGTCTCACAACCTTTGGGTCGTGAGTTCGAGTCCCGCCAGGGCCACTTGATATAGTCAAATGGAAGCTAAGGGTTGTAAAACCTGTCTTCAGCTATATCTATCGTTGGTAGAAATATACTTGCTAAAAAGATGTGAGAGAGAGAGAAGTGTGAAAATGTATCCGCAAGCACACATATATCATACAACTGATATGATTAATGCAACAGAGTACTGAATATTTACATGTCCTTTTCATACTCTACAAATAAAATGTAAAACATGTAACAAGTATGCTCTCTGCTTTTGTTGGTACATGCACATAAAACAGTGAATACAATCTGGTTTAAGAAGAAAGGTAGTGGTGCAGCTGCATAGGTTACAATGTAATTCTCACAACTCTCACCAACTGTGTCATGTCTTTTTGTTACTTGTAAAATTATTACATGTATCTGTTCCCAGCATAAGCAGAGTCTTCTGACCTATCAGAGGGAAACCTCTGTCGTAAACTTCGCACTGTCTTCACTGACGGCGTTCTCTCTATGACGTCATCACCACCAGGGTGTTTTCCCTTAGTCATGTATTCTCTCTGGTCTTCATGGATCTTGGTCACCATTTGTTTTCTGGAAACAACACGTTTATAACCAGCATACAGTGACCACATGTAATGCATCTAACCTCAATTGTTGAGAATAACAATAGATAAACTAATAAATTCAATGCAGCCCCTTATGTATAACACAGTGACTCGAATAATAGGACCTAAAAAGCAGACATAAAATCCTGAAATGGTTGAGGGTAGGATAGATGGAGGAGGGTGAGATAGATGGAGGAGGGTGGGATAGATGGTGGTGGGTGAGATACATGTAGATGATGGTGGTGGGTGAGAGAGGGTTGACGGTGATATTGATAGTGGTGGGCGAGGTGGGTGGTGGAGGGTGAGAAAGATGAGATGGTAATCTCAGTCACGCAAACATTCCATTACTCACTTACTGTCTGATCGAAACTTATGAGAAACTCATCACCCCATCGGAAGTAACACACCAGAGTAATAGGCCTCGGGTGATAAGGTTATTTAGCAGCAGGTCAATGAGCTCAAAGAGCTTGCTGACAGAAGCCCCAATAGACGGTTTGGCAGATAAGGGTCATATGGAACGTTTTTTTCTAATATGATTTATTTTTATCCTTAGGTGGTATGGAGAAGGAATCAAGTTGTTCCCATTGCCAAATATTGTCCCATGGGAGATTTCGCGATACGTCAAATTTAGGGGTAGGGGAAATATAAAGACAATATCTGTATGTTTTAAATTAGTGTTTGTATGCAAATAGGGTATCATTGGAAAGGTATGGTTGTGTAGAATGTTTATTGCATTATTTATGTCATCAAGTCATTATAGACATCACCAGACAGTCCTGTAACCAGAGCCAAAAAAGCGAGGAGGCGAATTTTTGATTTTATAAGGGGAGGGGAGGTGGTGGGGTGGGGTTGTCTTCACAAATCATATATAATATACAAGTATTTCATTATATCTTATGATGTACTAGTATATTTTAACCAAATCGCTCACCAGTCAGTACTAGACATAACAAACTTGTAAAATATTTTAGCA
>CM032667.1:19468223-19520904 GCA_019095985.1 Streblospio benedicti | reverse complement strand
TATGATAAATCTAATTTGCGCCAACATAATCAATAAAACCATTGTCATGGTATATTATCAGTCATTGACATTGTATAATAAATTCCATTATATAAGTATGAGAACGTTATTAGTTTATTTCAATTGAAATGTAGAAGAAGCTGATGCATTTAATATGAAGACTTGACGTATGTTGATTGCTTTAAAGTTAAGTTGTATGGCTAAGATACACATCACATGAAACTTAGAATCACACGCCAAACTCGGGGTGCTTGAAAAGTGCATACACGCCAAAACTTGTTTCCGGGTAAAAAAAAATCATTTTATTGCCTTATACTAAAAGGTAAACGAAAAGCATTGCAGATGGTATACTTGGCATACTGATTTACATGTATGCACATGTCAAATGAAAATTATCATTAGTTAATAGCTAATACATGTCCTTTACAAAACGTGACTGTGCAGAGAGTAAAGGGGTACAATTTTGTGTCCACAATTATAGAAGATTGGTTGCAGTGAGGAAAGGTTTGATGTTCTCTACACCACCAGAAATGTTTAGTATTCTCAATGCACACCATTTTAGCAGACAAAACAAGCCAAGATTACCTACCAGACAGCAAATGCAACGAGCAGGACTACGTATTCCTGGACTTACCACGCTAAAACTGCTTTGCAACCACGCCAAAAGCTGTTTCACACGCCAAAACTGCTAACTGATTGCATGGTGTGACTCTTGTACACAGTGTCAGCGCCCCCAGTGTGTAGCGAAAGTACAGTAGAACCTCGGTGTCTTGATACTGCTTATTTCTCGAATTCTCTGTTATCTTGAGGTTAGTTTCATTTCCCTGTAGTCACATTATCACCATACACCAGTTGGTTATCTCGGATATTGGTTGTCTCGAGCATTAAGCTGTTCTCCCTACAGGTTTGAGGTAACAAGTCTATACTGTAAAATCTACTATGTATTCTATGTGAAACGTGAATTCCCTAATGTGGGAAGGTAAATAGCGATATGAGTCATAAAGATTTTTTGCTTTTCCTGAAGAATGTATAATGTGTAGGATAAAATAATCACCCGGTGAAATACGCGGAACATGAATGATCCATATAATTGGACAGAAAACATCATCAAGCAGATTCAGGAAGTCCGTAGACAGTAGAACCTCCAATTAAAACCAATGTTATAATATAATGAGACCACTTCTACCGTATGTCAACTTCTCAAGGGAGACCAACTCTCTATTAAAACCAAATTTCTCAGTTTCAAACCTCCATATTTAAAGGACCACAATGAACCAGATCACTTATTTCTTCAATTTGTTTTATTTTTTTAGATTTTTTCAACTACTGTCATTGACACCAAAATGTACATATGCCATCCTATTCCTTTGAATAGGTGATGCCATGGAGGTGCTGCAACAGTCTCAGGAGGGTGGGGGTGAGGGGGGGATGACCTTGGTGAGAATGTAATCGAACCTAAATAAAAGTTTAAAAAACGTGTTGAAGGTATGAACGATACACAAACCATTGCTTTGATTGAGTGGGTTAAATTAAAGTCCATGCTTTGGAAACGTAGCGACGATGGCTACAAAAACACTCTCAAGATAAAATGCTTCTCTGGGAAGAAGCATATAGATATTTAGACATTCCCAAATTGGCCACTGCGGACGATGTAGCCATAGAATGGAAAAAATATTCGAGATTTGTATGTTAAAATGGACAAGGATGCGTCCAAATCGGGGTCTGTGTTTTTTTTTTTTTTTTTTTTTTTTTTTCCCAAATGGACACTGCCGGAACTTATCTGGCAGAATGCCAATTTTTTAAGTGGCAATTGTCACCATACAAGTGTTGATGTCCAGCAGTATCCCTGGGACACACGTGGGGAAACTCAATCCAGTTCTCAGAAAGAGTATAAATATAGATGATATTTCGAACACATCAATTGGTCCCCCGTAGCCCCCCTCCTGAGGTATCAGATCTCAGCAGCCAAGTGCCCCTTCGTCAGTCGACATCGACTTCACATGCTAGTGCAGCTGCAAGTAAATATTTTGTGTACACTTTTACATAGAGGTATACGTTCAAAGTTGAAGTAATTTTTATAAGTAACCATATAGTCCTATACCTACACAGTTTCATAATGTAATGCTTCAATTTCAATAGCTTTATGGTAAATTTGACTGTTTATTCACAAATTTTCATTTTGTATGTATAACACATCTTTATTCACAGGCGCAAGTCATTGGACATTGGACGTCACCAAATATTTATGACTTTTCTAAACTTGCAGGTAGTTCCCAGTTAGTCAGTGGGACCACCTCAACAAGGGCGCTGTACAACACAGAAGACGTTGCGTCCCTCGTCAGAGAGCGCGACAACATGCTGGATCTTCACCACAAGATTCTTCACAGGCTGCCCGAGCCAGTTTGTGTGGATCCTGCACTGAATGCTTTTTCTAACTACGTGTGCGGACAGTTACTAAAGGTAGCTGAGCCCACACGCACTGAACTGCAGTATCAAATGATGGAGTTAGTGCGTCCGCATACCTAACAAGTTGCACCATGTAGCCATTGCCACAGAGTTCTACTTCTTTTAGTAGTACGCTGCCTCCACCGTCAGCGGCTTCTTCCCTGTTTCAAAATTACATGCCGCCTTCACCGTCCCTGTCCATTTTAGGCCAAATGGCGGCATCTTCACCGGCAGCGGGTTATGGCAGAGGCCCCTCCAAACCCTCAGAGGTTTCCTGTTAGTAATAAGTCACACGTTAGTGAATTTTGGTAGCAGCCAGGACCTTCTGGTGCTTGGGTTCAACAACCAAACCCTGTAACTGATCCCATGGCAGTCTACAGGTCACAAGGTCCTAAGGTGTATACCACCCTCATGAAGTCAGCTGGACTTCAAAGTGACATGTCTACAGGCTGCAAAACCACTATGCAGTCTGAGTCCACAAATGTGCACATTACTAGTATTACAAGCACAAAGGGTGCTAATGTGAAAACCAGGACCATCAAAGAGTCTGTACACATCCGAACCTGCAAGCAGGTTATGAACAGGGACGAGGGGGGCACCAACTCTCGCGAGTTTATGATTCCATCCTCGTTCAGGATCAGAATATATTTGACCTTTTACATTGAGCGGGAAGAGCATTCTGAGGATGCCAACAAACTGTAAATGTATCAAAATATCTAGTATTGTGAATACAGAAAGATGAACCAATATACCTCTATACTGTCTACATCTACTCTCCTGTGCTGCCTCAAAAACATGCTATCGCCGCTCTTTCGCAGCATTATTCTTGATTAACCAGACTAACACTACTTCTATCACAGAATCGGACACCCACGCTACACTTGAGTTTTTGGCAGTATGGAGGCAACAGAGTGACAGTACCGCCGGCTGTGCAGTAAGAGATGTAGACGCAGACGAAGATTCACTGACCGTTATCATTAGAATCTGACTTGGTTGACGCAGAAAACAAATAGATGCCATCTACAGGACATGTGAAGTAGTTGTTTTCTAAATCAAATGCTCTTCCAACATTGCTCACTTCAACGTTGTAGTCAATTTTCTCTTGATAATTGTACTTCTTTGATTCGTCGCCAGTACTTGCGGCAACCGTGAATGAGTACGCTAACTACGCTTGCATTACCTGTAATAAAAACATATACATATGATTACATTTTTTACAAACAAAAATTTACTTATTATATGTAATCAAGTCATTAGACTTATGACTCCAAGTCAGGTAAGGACTACATGACATAGTCTCTGGTGGGATTCGAACCCACGACCATACGGCAATTCGCACATGTAAAATCATTATGAGTATAAGCATCCGCAATGGATGAGGGGGAAAGGAAAGAAAATGCAGTCCGAAGTCTGGTATGTTTAACAAATCAGCCAATTAATTCAACCACTTTTTTTTCTTGCCCGGGGTGGGTACTCTATTAGTGGCGGAATTAATAAGCCATAAATAATATCTTCTATGGATAATTTTGCTACATACTTTTTATTACATAATAGAGTATGAATGATAGTAAACATGAAATAGCGAGATAGTCACTAGGGTCATAGAAGAGTCATAGGGTAGGTATGGTATAGTCACAGCAGAACTCAGACCAGCTGTATTAAATGTGTGTGTGTACTGATATCCGTATCACATATTCACATGTAAAATGTATATGTAATATCAGTTTCTATCATAGCGACCACGTGTATCTTGCTTTTAAAAATTGGTTGATTAAGAGAAACTAGTATTTTGTTCTAATAAAGGCCTTCCCCCTTCCACACATTTAATGAATTTCTCTTCAGAGTGTCCTAGACAATAAGTGGGAAGTGAAAAATTATTTATTTTCTACCATAATGTTTTCATACAGCCACTGACAGAAAATGTATTTTTTTAGCCACTGAATACCACCCCTAAACGGTGTCTGCTTTCACACGTTTGATGGATTCCCGAAGAGGGTCCTATACATTCAGTTTGAAACAAATAAATAATTATTGTTATAATTATGTTTATTACATTAGGACATTATGTCCTCATACAACCACTAACAAAAATGGGTGAATCTTTTGGAGCCACTGCATTCAACCCCTAAACGGCGACCACCTTTTATATTTTTAATGGATTCCTGTTGAGAGGGTCCTTAATATTCCGTAGGAAACAAAAAGATATTCATTTTTTATCATTATGCCCTCATACAAACACCACCAAAAAGTGTGTGAATATTTTGGAGCCACTGTACACAAACCCTAAACGGTATCTGCCTTTTACATATCTGATGGATTTCTCTTCAGTAGGTCCTAGACATTCAGTTGGAATCCAAAAGATATTTTCTTTGACCATACCGACATGTGCCAGCGGGCCGCCGGCATGCTGCCAATAAGGGCTTTGAAAGCGAGTTGAAGGGTTCTTCGTCTTGGTTCATGACATCTCTCACCTTTGCCATTTGATGTTGCAACAATATTATATAAATACATTTTTACAAGATTTTATGGAGTGTTGCATCATTGGTATGAAAGGCAGACACTATTTTACATTTGAACAGAGTGGCTCCAAAAAATCATCCATTTTCAGCATTTGGTGTATGATGACATAATGGTAAAAAATATTTGCTTTTTGGTCTCCTTCAAACTGAGAAAGTCCATCGGAAGAGAAATGCATCATTGGTATGAAAGGCAGACACTATTTTACATTTGAACAGAGTGGCTCCAAAAAAATCATCCATTTTCAGCATTTGGTGTATGATGACATAATGGTAAAAAATATTTGCTTTTTTGTTTCCAACAGAGGGAGAGAGACGAACTGAAGAGCAATCCATCATTGGTATGAAAGGCAGACACCATTTGGCATTTAAATAGAGTGGCTCCAAAAAATTCAAAGTGCCTCTAAAAAAATCATCCATTTTCGGCATTTTGTGTATGATGACATAATGGTCAAAAATAGTTGCTTTTTTGTTTCCAACAGAGGGAGAAAGTCCATCTGAAGAGAAATCCATCATTGGTATGAAAGGCAGACACCATTTTACATTTGAACAGAGTGGCTCCAAAAAATTCAAAGTGGCTCCAAAAAAATCATCCATTTTTGGTATTGGCTGTATGATGACATAGTGGTCAAAATATAGTTGCTGTTTTTGTTTCCATCAGACTGAAAAACACCATCTGAAGAGAAATCCATCATTGGTATGAAAGGCAGATACCAATTTGCATATGAAGAGAGTGGCTCCAAAAAAATCATCCATATTTTGGTAGTGGCTGCATGATGACATAATGGTAAAAAATATTTGCTTTTTAGTTTTGGCTATATGATGAGATAGGGTCAAATATATATTTGCTTTTTTGTTTGCAACAGAGGGAGAAAGACCATCTCGAGAGAAATCCATTATTGGTATGAAAGGCAGACACCATTTTGCATATAAACAGAGTGGCTCCAAAAAATTCAAAGTGGCTCCAAAAATCATAGTGGTCAAAATTAGTTGCTTTTTTGTATGCAACACACGGAAAAAGACCATCTGAAGAGAAATCCACCATTGGAATGAAAGGCAGACACCATTTTACATATGAACAGAGTGGCTCCAAAAAAAATCATCCATATTTTGGTAGTGGCTGCATGATGACATAATGGTAAAAAATATTTGCTTTTTGGTTTCCTTCAGACTGAGAAAGTCAATCTGAAGAGAAATCCATCATTGGTATGAAAGGCAGACACCATTTTACATTTGAACAGAGTGGCTCCAAAAAATTCAAAGTGGCTCCAAAAAAATCATCCATATACGGCATTTGGTGTATGATGACATAATAGTCAAAAGTACAGTGTAGTTGCTTTTTTGTATCCAACAGAGGGAGAAAGACAATCTGAAGAGCAATCCATCATTGGTATGAAAGGCAAACACCATTTGGCATATAAACAGGGTGGGTCCAAAAAATCATCCATTTTTGGTATTGGTTGTATGATGAGATAGGGTCATATATATTTGCTTTTTTGTTTCCAACAGAGGGAGAAAGACCATCTGAAGAGAAATCCATCATTGGTATGAACTGCAGACACCATTTTACATTTGAACAGAGTGGCTCCAAAAAAATCAAAGTGGCTCCAAAAAAATCATCCATTTTTTATATTGGGTGTATGATGACATAGTGGTCAAAAATAGTTGCTTTTTTGTATGGAACACACGGGAAAAGATCATCTGAAGAAAAATCCACCATTGGAATGAAAGGCAGACACCATTTTACATATGAACAGAGTGGCTCCAAAAAAATCATCCATATTTTGGTAGTGGCTGCATGATGACATAATGGTAAAAAATAGTCGTTTTTTTTTTGTTTCCAATAGAGGGAGAGAGACGAACTGAAGAGAAATCCATCATTGGTATGAAAGGCAGAGACCATTTGACATTTGAACAGAGTGGCTCCATAAAAATCTGCCAACATTGACTATTTGACATGCGGTTTCATAAAATACCCAACACCATACAACAACCCCTTAAATTTGTATTCACATTTATTTGATCTCTCCAATACACAGTATAGATGTAGTTGATGTTTTAATATATACTACGTGTATTTCAATTGAATGACTAGTGACTTAGGATGATTTTGGCATGGAGTGCTACCCCGGGATAGTTACTTTTGAAATGGTTGAATTAATTGGCTGATTTAATTGGCTGAATTTTTTGGAGCCAGGTCTGCAGAAACCATAGCCTCGATCAACCAGGCCCAGTATGCAAAAAATACAGAGTTTGGTTGAAGAGGCTACACATAGACCCAGGACATGTGAGACAAACGTCTAACGTACAGCGTACGTAGTGACACGTGAAATGCAAACTGACGTACATTACCTGTGTCCAACCTTATACGGTGTTTGTTTATGATTTAGAAAAACTTGACTTCATAATTTGTAGATAATTCTAATAATTGATCATATATTTCATCAAAAGGGACCAGTATGGCGTGTATAGTTCAATGCTGTAGAATTTATTGCAAATTCAGGAAAGTCAAGAGAAAGCTAGACGCTGTAGATAGAGCCAAGCAGAACGCGGAAAGAGAACGTCTAGGATTAGAACCCAATTACACTTGGTAAATATAGATAATTTCATAATTTAACGGTATTTGAATGAATGAGAAAATATCTGTATTGCTCGCTTTACACATAATGGAATTTCAAATGATTTACGTAAAGTGCAAAGAATATAAACCGTGGAATAAACTAACTTGTTGTTATTAGACGTCTACATATTCAATCATGCAACAGACTTCTGGCAAAAAAAACTCTAGAACAAACAAAATTTTGTAAATTGGTATTAAAATTCAGTCTTGCGTATTCGTTTGGTAAAACCGTGCTACCTGGGCGTCCAGGGTTCTACTACAAGAGGAATGTACCGCACATGCAACATGTAATAAGTAATATCCTATCTTCGCCGTTGTTGCCATATACATATATGTGGATTTCCTCTATTACGTGGCGAAACATTTGGTAGAACTTATGTTAGGCTATGATCTTGATGCAATCAAATATATTTGGCTAAGAACGCGTGGGGCTCAAGAATGAGGATAGGAATTCTTGTCAGCAATATTGATTGGTTACAATATACTTCTCTTGGTGGTGTGATATAACCATTCCACTTATGCAGAGGTAAGTAGTAGATGCATGTGGGGGTGCATCTGCATGCCCATTCCTCAGCAGGTATATCTGCTTCGCATAACCCCACATGAGACAACACAATAATTATGTAAAGACATTTAAAAAAGAAGAAAAAATTATTTGTTGTAAAAAATGTATTGTAGGTATGAAAGAATGGCAATTGTAGTTCAGCGAGCATGGAGAAAAAATGTTGTAGCTCCGATTTGCCCTTGTTATATTTATGGCTGGAAGAGTAAAAGAGTTCCGCGGTGCATGAGAACAGGAAGCTTTCAGAATCAAATGATGAAAAATGCCCTCGGTATGTGAGAAAAATGCTCATCAATTCCTCACATTGAAACAAATGTAGCCTGTCTAAATTAAAGATAAAGTATTTGTAATTGCATTGAAAATCCAGTATTTTTGTTTGCTTTCTGATTAAATTGCAATTTTTATCTCTAATCATTTGGCATTTATTTTACAGCATTTGTGTGTGGCATATTCTTGTCATTATTTTGGTTTTTCGTAATGGTGTTTCAACTGGATTATGAACTTGGGAATGCCACAGTAGTAAGTGCCATACTTGGACTGATTCTGGGTATTGGGCTCGCCTTTAGTATGACCACTAGATGCATTATTCTCCTAATAATCCCATCACTATTTTCAAGCAAAGGTAATGCTTCAGATATCAATAGAGCTTTTCTTAAAATCTCTTAGTGAATCAATATTTTTTTCTTCTTACCATGCAATATCCAATAAAAAGTTCCAAATATTAAAAAGTTTTTATTCTTTTTGATACTATAGTTTCAAGTCAACAGGCTCCTTTTCAATTTTCATAACTATTACTGTTCTTCAATTTTTGTGAATTATTTTTATAAGTAAGAATAGAGAAGTTAACCTTTAAATTTTGATATCAAACTAAAATCTATGTATCCCCTTCAATGTACATGTACTATATTTGAATCCAGGGCGAGCTCTACTGTTAGGATACTGTTTTCTTTTGGTGATGACACATCCAATGAAAAATTTCTCTTCTAATCTTAATGTGATGGCTGAAAGCATGACTTGTGGTCAACAGTTGGCGGTCAACACCACCAAAAGTATGGCAAAAGCAGCAGCTGGACCTATCAACAGTAAATATTACTTTGTTTTATCATTTAATACTTTGCATCCATAAAATTTGATAATTGCAGCATGGTGGGGGGGGGGCAGAGGTTTGCTATGTGCAGGTTTCGAACTTACAATGGCATTAACTCTAGTTTTGAAAGTCATACACACGACCATTTCACCACCAAAACCACTGTGGGACTGACAAGCCACATTTTGCAATGCTATATCTTTTTTTCCATTTTGAAATAAAATACAATTAAACCTCTGTGATCAGTAACATAATAGCATAATAGATTTAGCATAATTATATGTCCCACAATTACGGGTATATTTGTGAACAATAATCATTCCTTGGGCATTGGGACAAGTGAGCAATGCTGACATTCTATTACGCATTTTTTTTCCTGTAGTAATAGTGTTTGGAGTGCATCAATCATTATAACATTTCATACTTTATATTTCTTTTGTTTACTCAAGAACTTTTATTTTCTAGACATGATAGATGACATCAAAGTTGTTTTGAAATCATTGGTTGTCTTTGCTAATCGATTGAGAGAAGCTTTTGAAAAAGTAAAAGGTCTGTTTGAGGATGTCCTTTCTGCCATAAATCGAGTAAAAGAATGGCTTGGAAACATGGTCAACATTTGTAATGACGAAATGGGAGCCCCATACAGGAGATGTATGGATGCAGTCAACAGGTAACACACGGTGTTCAATCAATCTCCAGTTTTTGTGAGTTATAAGCAGTTTTTTGTGAGGAAAATGTTTACTTTTGAAATCGGCGGTTTGGATTTTCCACTGTAAACGGTCTAAAAAACCATTTCTGAGCACAATTTTTTGCCGTCCATGCACTATAAGAATACTTCTGGCACATACTGACGCGATTTATTTCAACTCACATGGGCTGGTTTCTGCTGCTAAGTCTGCAATACATGACCACCCACCTTCAAAATTGAGGTCATCTGATAGAAAACGACGAATATAGTGGCTGTAAAGACGTAATTCAGGCAAAATATGAATGAGAATGTATCTCAAACTTGATACAAAACAGATTACACTAATCGCATGCTTTAAAATCACATAACTGGCCAAAATTTCAAAATGATTTTCAACTCATGGCGAAAACTGTTGATTGTACATTTCTGTAGATTTGGAGACTTTACACAATATAGAAGTTAATAATATAGATGCAATGCATAAGGTAGTTTTTAGTCAAGAATAAGCTACATGCCTGACCCAACTTAGAGGCTTAACAAAGCAATAT
The DNA here is from genome assembly GCA_019095985.1 of Streblospio benedicti. Lineage (NCBI taxonomy): Eukaryota > Metazoa > Annelida > Polychaeta > Spionida > Spionidae > Streblospio > Streblospio benedicti. The sequence continues at coordinate 19,510,438 of CM032667.1, read as the reverse complement.
AAGGCAAAATATCACTCATTTTCGGATAGTGGACAGCCATGTAGAACGGGGTCTTCAACTATTGCATACTTAGCAGCAGAAACCAGCCCATGTGAGGTTGAAATAAATCGCATCAGTATGTGCCAGAAGTATTCTTATAGTGCATGGACGGCAAAAATTGTGCTCAGAAATGGTTTTAGACCGTTTACAGTGGAAAATCCAAACCGTCGATTTCAAAAGTAAACATTTTCCTCACAAAAACTGCTTATAACTCACAAAAGCTGGAGATTGATTGAACACCGTGGGTAAAGCACATTTCTTTTTATCATGGCAATGTTGAATTAAATTGTATATGATTATTTTTATTGCATGGTAAGAGAAACTGAAACAACATGGAATTTATTACATTATTACGTAATTATGTTATTATGTAATATGTTTTTGGAAAAAAAATGGTCTGACAAATGTTGGAGTGTTGGAGCGGGGTACAACGGCCCTGTTTGTTGTTAAAATGATGTATTTAGAATAATAAATTTTTTGCTTGGATTATTATTATTTGGTTTGACAATGTCAGTATGTAAAATAGAATTTTTTCCCAAATAACCTTGGTTAAGTAGTAATATTGAAAAATCTAAATGTGAATTAATTTGTTTATGTGACTGCTGTTTTCTCCATTTCAAATCTATAGTCAATATTTGGCTGCATAGCTATAATAAAGCATTTAAGGTTCTTAAAAAAAAGGTTTCTTTAATTGTTTACTTAAAATACATAGGCACAATATAAAAATCTGTCAAATTATCCTATGTAATTGTCTTTTCTCTCGAAAATTTTCTAAGCATCCATATCTGAAATTTAAAACAGTTGTAACTAATAATGGCTGATCTACAGGCTGTCTAGAAATATCACTTTCTCTGTGACTAATACTATTCAGTATATATCCCAAATATCTAGCATAATATATATAGAATAATAATATCCAGGTGTAAATCCTAAATAAATATACTTTACTTTTGCAAACACACCATTTTCAAATTCATAACCACCACCATAGGATACTATAGTATTACTGGCTTAAATACTAGAAGCACATCAGATTTACTGAAGCGTAGCGTGCATGAAAAACTAATCCAGTGGAACAAGGGGCAAAAGCCCATATTCTGATTTTTCAATAGAATATATATTGTAGTGCACCTTTCTATGGCTTATGTGAGATATAATATATTGAAAGATATCACTGAGGAAAATCTTTATCTGACGCATGGCTAGTGGTGAGGCAGGGAGGAGCATTTCATATGTTCCAAATCTCATCCATTTCAACCCGAGGAGCAGCAGAAAGGGGGTAGTTGAGATGCAAATTTAATGGTCTGCACGTGTTTACCAGGGGTAGGAGTAGCTGGATGGAGGGTTATTAGAGGGATCAAGCATTGTCACAATCATACATGTAGTGTGTCTATGGCTGTCACATATGACTGTGGGAGGAAGGTGATGGACATGTATTTAATCTTTCCCAGAGATGTATAGTGGCGGGAGCTGGTGTGAGGGATGTGGGACAGGGGAAAGAATGGGAAGGGAGGAGCATTTAATATGTTACAGACCTTATTTGTTTCAACCAGAGCAGCAGCAGGAAGGGGGTGCATTAATTATGGACCGTTTAGATGGGGATGGGGATGAGCGGGTTGGGGAGAGAAGGGGGTGGGGGGTGGAAGGAAGGAAGGGTAGGGATGAGTGGGACATTTAATCTGCTCCGCACGTGTTTGCCATGGGTAGCAGTAGCTGGGGGAGGGATATTAGAGGGACCAATCATTGCCATATTTAGTACATTTAGTGTCTAAACGGCTGTGACATATGACGATGGGAGGACGGTGATGGAGATGCATTTAATCTGTCACAGACCTGTATACTTACGAGAACTGGTTCGAGGGATGTGGGACAGGAAGGAAGGATGGGGAGGGAGAAGCATTTAATCTGTTCCGGATCTCATCTGTTACAATCCGAGCAACGCCGGGTAAACAAACAGCTAGTGATTCATATAAAAACAGGAGGGAATGGAACGGGACAGTGCAGGAAGGTATGGGACCACTAAATTTGCCAATTATGTATTCTTTGTAAATAATAATAATTAAAATGATGTATTTATAATCTTAATAACCCTGTTCATTTAGCCACCATAAATACATCATTTGTTTGCACTAATACTTGTAAAAAAATACTATTACCGGGTAATCACCAATTAAATTATTTAGGGGATCTACTACTTTGAGGATAAGAGTGGACAGAATTTGATTTCATATTCTCTAGTATTGTTAGTCATACTTTTGTATGCATTGTGAATATAAACAATTCTTATTTTTATTTTAGCAGTGAACACTCTCTGTCTAAACCTAGATGCTAAATCATTTTCAAAATATCCTACTCTTCCCACTTGTTTTACAATACAGTTAACACTATCCTCATTCATAAAAAACTGCACAATTCTACATCACCACTCCAAATTACAAGCGGGGACAATATAGACAGAACATTTACCTGTACGGGTACTATATAAGTAAATATTTGCAATCTATATACCATGTGAAAATGATGCTCACAGTTTGTTTCCAAAGAATATACTAAACCATGATATAATCATGAATAGCTTCTAAGTTTCATTGAAATATTTGTTATTGTCATTCTAGAGGCTATGATACTTGCACACAGAAATTAGGATTTCTTCACTCATGGTTCAAAATTTGTGAAATTGTTAGGATTGGAAATTATCTTTGTGAAATTGCAAGAAGTAAGTCTCATATAACAGTATACATTGTATACATTTGAAGTTTCTATTCATTGATTGATTTAACTGATTCCGGGGTATTTATTCAAATAACAAAGATTGTTTTTTTTATTACTCACAACAGATGTAAAATACTTTTCTTACAATAATTAAATTAGTCAAGCCACCCCACAAGAAGGCTCACCCCTACCGTACATATGCCTAGCCAATAAGTAACTGATCTACCATTATTCGATTGACTATTGCAGTTGGTGAATTGTTGTGCATGATAACAGAAGCAATCACCACTCTGGTGAAGCAAAAGATCACAGCACCATTAATAATGGCTGTGAATGATGTGAAAGATATGTTTTACTTTGATGTAGAGCTTGATTACTTCTTCCACGTGAATCTTACTCAGTCAAAGACAACAGGCCAGGTAACTTCAGCATGTTTATATAGTTTTAGTAATTTTCAATGAGTATTTTAAGATTTATATTGCATTCATACCCTTGGAATGAAGGTTATATGTGTGGTTTTGAATTATCATAAATTATCCTTTTAAAAACCACTACTTACAGATATTTCTCAACTGCACCACCTGTGCTACTGGCGGCTCATCTTCAGTTTGAAGGACCATGTAGATCGCATGATACAAGTAAGAGAAGATGATGATGGTGAAACACACAATTGCACAATCCCTACGTGAGTTGTGTGACTGAAAAGGTTATTTGGCAAGTACGATGTCAACAGTTACATGAAACCGTACAATACTCTGAAGGCAGAAGTTGATGAAACCTAAGGATAACCTGAAGAAAACAAAGATGTGTGGTGTAATCTACCAACTTGAGTGTACTGACTCTAGGTTCAATATGGCGGTGAGACAGCCCCTGCAATAAACACAAAGTTCAAAAAACACTCCGACGGTAAACACCCAAACTCTGCGATTTGCCACCACAATGTGTGAAAGACTAGACATTCAAGTAAACTGGACACGGAGGAAGATACAAGTGGCCATCCACATCCACCATGAAAGGGCATGCCTCAACTATAATGCAGCCAGGGAGATCCTGGCCAACGTTCTCCAACTTGTATCACGTGAACTACACAGTCATGCAATCTGAAGGTGAGCCGGCAGAAGCATGTAAAACATGGTGTTAGGAAAAGATAATTTTTGATGAGATAGACATTATTTGGGAAATTAATCTCATCCTATTAAATCTAGATGTTTTATTTACTATCTAGATCTATTATAATTGAATGATTTGAAATCTTCTGTCAGATTAAGGAAGATATCCACAATGAGATAATGAATCGGATGCAACCATTCAAAGCATTCTTGGACTGGACCTATTTTCTTACATCTTTCATAATGTTATTCCTTATAATAAAGTAAGAATATTGTTTTTTCTTGAATAATAAAATAAGATTCATTTATTACAATTACATATAATTTAATTGGTACTCAACCAAGTCGAAACATACTTGCTGACGTTTCTGAATACAAAATTAAATTATATTTACCGGTAATTGTAATATCATACTCTCAACTAAATGAACCTATTTCAAGAAGAATCATTTACATTGAAGGAAATTGGAATTTGATTGTTTTCAACTGTTAATGTGGAAAATGAGTTGGCAACATCTATTGCATCTATTGTATTCAAGTTTCATTTTATTAATGTTTTTTTTTTTTTTTTTTTGCTATATTAACTTTTCATGGAATTTATGGCCAGTCATTAATCTCACATCTATTATTGTTACCAATCATGTTATCCAAATACCTTGTAACATTAGTTTTATTGTACTATATAAGTAGAATGTTTTTTATTATTTTTTTCCAAAATCAAAACAGGGCATACATGTATAGACGCAATTACTTGACCAAAGACAAACATGATAACTACTATCTAACTGATGAACTATATGAAATTGATGCTCGAAGGAAAGCTTTGAAAAAAGATGGGATTATTCCTTTGAAAAAGCAAGAGATGTGGACCTATATACCCACTGGTAGGTTCAATGAAATATTTTGAATATACTAACTAGAGCCAATGAATATCTTAGAGAACATACCCATATGAAATACAGGAAAAACTCTTTCATCGTCTGTTATTTAACCCATAATCATGTCTTTGTTACTATATACTAGATCTATATGATTTTCTTAAGAGTGTTTTTTCCACAGACAGTTGGATCCTTGCAAAACCTGAAATTTTTAAACTAGTTGCTGGTTTGTTCCTGTATTTTGGAAGTTTAATTCAATCGATATTCTTTGTTACTCTTGACTATGGACTTTATTGGTTGCTACTTCTGATAAAAGAACATGGTGGATTGACAGTGGACCACAATGGTTAGTGTATTACAATTCACTTCTACCAGAAATGTAAAATGTAAAATGAGCTGGATAATAGTTTATATTAACAGTGATTAATGGAAATGAATATTGTAATATCATAGTCATTATGAAATTCATAAAAAATAGGCTTTCTGTCAGTTGTATCTTATGTTTCTTAAAATTGATTCAGTTTGAACTTCATACGATTATCATAAATTGCTTCCAGTGCCATCTCATACAAAAATGGCAGTTCAAGGTAATGGAATTCTAGCCGATATTTACCGATCACTAATAACTCAGTTTGATCCTCTGAAGAAAACATCGGTGTCTCTGGATACTGCATCTTGTTTACCTACTCCTAATGAGCCGCATTGGGGAGCTTATAAGACAATTGGTAAGAGTTCCACTAGCCAACTTCTGGCACATTTTAGTAGGAATTTGTAAACTACATGGACAACATACTAAAACGAGAATAAAAGATTTTGTATCTTGAATTAATATAAATGACATTATTCAGGGTAAAATAGAGCCAACCTGGTGGCCCGGTACTTGTTGATTTTAGCCCGGGCCGGCTGGTTTTAAAAGTTCATGGCCCAGTGGGTAGGCTACTTTATGGGAGTTCTAAATTTGAACATGATTAAGGGCCGTACACTTTTTGTCAGGGCCGGCTACTTTTTATAGTTGCCAGCCCTTTGGTCCGTTTACAAATTTTGATGAGTTTCATACCCTGCATTATTAGGCATATTTTAATACGAACACTTAAATTGAGTTTCTCCATGGCTGTGATATTTTGTAGCGACCATAATGTCTGTCTGCCTGGTGCTCGTCGTGCTAGAAGCGTACGGCCTCAGACTGCGACACGTCATTGCAGGATCCTACTACCCCCATGTAAGTCTCACATTGCCCGGTAGATACATATGTAAGTAGTTCGAATGATAGTTTAATTATGTTTTAGTATTTATGATTGGTGTTCATAATTTAGAATCTATTTTAATAGAGAAAAAGAGCACGAGCAGTATGGCTTTTCAATCACATATTAAGAAAACGCGGTACTTTGTTGTTCCATTTGCGACGACAACTGCGAAAAGCATATAAAACAAAGAAAGATGAGGACAAAACAAATTTTTTAATGATACTTGCTGCCAGGTAAATTTCTGTTTCTATTACATTTTAAAATATAAAAAAGTACATTGAACTATTTGCTTAATAGACAGAAAGATGGATTGATTAGATACATTACTGGTACATGTATAAGATAGATTTAGACGGATGGGCATGCAGACAGATAGATTTTTTCCAGGGTGCCAGGGCTAGACAGAGTTTTACGAATATTGGGAATGAAGTACAAATATTGTTTAGCATGTGGCTGTCCAGGTAAACCAGATGATAACACAAATTTCCAACATTGTGGTACTGCAGGGTGTAGTGGTAAGTAAAAGTACTAGTATGAAAAAATTATATCAAAATGCTCATTAGAAAATGCAAGTGTGTATATTTATTCTAAGAATTACTGCAGAATGTGATATCTAGATTTATTTTCTAAAAAATATGATGTGTTGCTTTTTCTAGCTGTCTATTGCATAAAGTGCTACGAGGAGCTTGAAAACCTGTGCACAGTTTGCATGAATCCTTTAGAGTACGGTGATATTTCTGATATCAGTGAGGAGTTGTAAGTACAAGTATTCTTTCACAATGCAATCTATGCTATATCTGGCTACTACTTATTATATAGACTAACATGTTCATGCTAAAATGTATGCTATTTATCACACATTGTGTTTAGATAACTAATAAAAGTATTAGCCTGTTATTCATTAACTAAATGCACAAAACTATATTGTGTACACAATATGTTTTAGTTCCGATATTCCAATTGCATCTCAAATCACACTAATTTCTGAAAAGTGAACATAGTACATTATGCACTCCACATGCTGGGCTTTGTTACGATGTGTACAATTACAATTATACATGTATAGATTCTGTATGTGGTTAGTTCCAACGGACATAATACCAGTTTAGGCAGTTCTAAAATTACATTTCAATATGTGATAAATCTTTTGTATGAATTAGATTTGCCATTTCTTTTTCTTTTTTTATTTACTTTTTTTTTAACTTTTGGTAATTAAATTGTTAAATGGTGTAACAGCACTCAATGCCATGACTCAGTTATTACACATATTTTTAGTATTTTAAACAGCCACTAGTTTAAGTTATTGTACAAAACATGTATAGCTATCTGCACTATCGGTAATAATAAAGTCTAGCCATGAATTGATTTGTTTTGCAGTGATTCGAGTGACGAAGATGGTCCAAAGCCTACTATAGAACAACTTAAAGCTCGAGCGAATCAGCCATCTCACAAAAAGAACACAAATCAGAACAATTTGCATTACAATATGAATAACAACACAGGTTTTGGATTTGGTGAAACAAACAATTTGATCAGAAGTGAATCGAGACATTGGCGAGGGGAACCTGCCGATTTGGTGTCTATGGATATATTTTTGATGAAATTTGTAGAAGTTAGCAGTGATGGATACAGCACTGATGATAGTTTGTTTGATACAAGTGGCTGGCACAATTCTAGCGTAGACTTTTCTAATGAAATTTCTAGATCCTAACTGTATGGAGTATGGAATTAAGATAAACATTAATTTTTTTGGCAACGCAATAATCTAAAAGCTGTAAACTGATGGGAGTAACTCAAGAGTTACACCTAACAAAGATGGGAGCATCATTAAAGTCTGATAGATGAACTCATTGAGTTTGACTTATTTTCACTGTTCAATTTTATGTGCTCGAACATAGGAATATAGGAACACGAACAGTGTCCATCCCTCCAGACCTCGCAATGCAGTTGATGGTCATCTTTATTCCAACCACCTGACCTCAGGTTTTAAAGCTCTCTGCATATCGCAAATAAATTGTTTTGTGTATCATCTATTAGACAGCCACACTGTAGGAACGCATTCACAGATTACGTTTATGGCAACGGACGTTACTATTGCTATGGCAGACGTCAAGCCCGTTGTGTTTTACGTAGAATGTTAGTGACATGGGCAGGGCTATAGTAGAAATGTGTCAAGCAAAGTATGATTTGATTGACACATTTCTACTATAACCCCCCCCCCCCCCCACGCCCCATTTTACTACACTTGTCCATATATGCATTGTATACAGCTTCAAAAGAACCACAAAATGCAGTTATGAATATTTTTTATTCAAAATAGCTGTATAATTAACTCCCAACAAAATAAGAAAACACAATGTTATAGCATTTGATAGACTTATTCATCCCTCATTACAAATACCCGCATTATGTAGGTAATAATTTTGTGGAGTTACAATGGTACCATAGAGTATAGAAACCATCTTTGAACAAAACACACTATTGAGTAGCTTTCACTGCCAGTTGTGTACACAAAGTTGACAATAGATTCTATTCCTATTTAAATAGCAACTATAACAAAAGTGCCTCTATAGCAAAAGTGCCATTTTTACAACAAAAAAAACGTACACAAGGTCATTGTGGCAGGCGCGATTCAACTGTGAGATTCTGAGATTCTAAGTCTTTGATCCAATCATCATGTTAATGTGACATACGACACAAGCAGGACGAGCACACTTTTCCTGGACACAGGGTGTGCAGTGACCATTCAATTAAATTATTGAACCCATTTTATTCAGATGGATTTGTAACTGCACTCCACTTCTTATTTTACTAGATCTCTATCAATCCAACATACATTTTTGAACAACGATGTAATTTTGTGACGTGTTGGTCTAAAAATGCGGCTGAAATGATGACTCGTGCATCTACTTTATAAGCTTCGCATTTTTGTCATATTCAATAAATACGAAGTAGTACCAGAAGTTAATCATATACATTTATAAATTATAACCTTCCTGTACAAAATTCACAAACTAAATTCACATGATGTGCATATACATAAAGCTACTATTCTTATACAAAAATTCAGGTTAACAGTGTTCAAAAATGTACCATAGCTGTATATTTTTGTGGTAAAAACACAAACTGTGTCCTCAACAAATGTGTCGCCAGTCATCACAAATCTGTTTGAAATAAAAATACAAAAAAGCATATAAGAATTCAAGCCACGCAAACATTTAACCTAATCAGAACCAGATAATATCTATATACTACACCATTATGCTGTATTCATTTTGTTGAACCTTTGGACGTATTTCAGAACCCTACAGACTTTTCACAGTCGAATTTCCTAAACATTACCTCATAAACTAAGGCATTAGAATCAGACATTAATCAATGATACTTCATGGAGATTCTCGACAATATGCACTGATGGGATCATATTTAATACTAATTTACAATAACAAGCTAACTGCTGTAACATACAAACGACAAGCTCTCCACTTATAGCCACTTTTCATGAAGCTCAAATACAAAATGCTTTGTGGCAAATGCAATACTAATTTTACAATTATTTATAAACATCAATAAGTTAGTCTTAACTATCGAGTATCACACCTACTTGCCTGCAAAGACCACTATTTGTAATAGAGCATTATTAGATATCGAATTAACTTTACAAATCATCATTAGATATCAAATTAACTTTACAAACTATCTTTGTCAAAGCCCTGGTACACGTAGAGACAATAATGCTGCCAAAGCTGCAGTGCTTTGTCATGCTTTGCTTTAAAACGACATCTAGAAAATCGTAAATAATCAATAATCCTTGGAGAATTTGTAATTACCAAACAAAATAAATTTAGAAGTACAACAAATGTCAATTCCACTGCACAAAATATGATACATCAGAAAAACAAACAATATAGCTCTCTAAAATGCATCTTAACATTTAGATTGAATATGAGAAAAAAAATATATTGAAACAATTAATAGACCCAGTAAAAAACTTTCCCGAAAAACAGTCTAACTAAATTTGTTACTTCAGCAATGCTATGTGCATTTTTTTGATCTGGATGACACCAGATATACTTGTGCAAGATTTACAATAAATATTACAAGTATAGTTTACATGCTAGTATGACAGTATCACTGTCCATAACAACAATATTAGCTAATAATTTTACGAGTATCATAAACAATAGTATACAGAGCAAAATCTATTACTCAGAAGAGATTTATCGCAACCTAACCATGAGCATTCGAGTATATATTTATTTTTTTACTCTTATAAATCCAGATGCTAGAAATTCTATTCACAAAGAATGGTATAACTATACATCATAACAATCTTACTTGCCGCTATATAATTTCCTAAGTTTACATAAACACATAACATACAATGAGCAACGCATACAATAATTATTTACATTAGACAATAGCCCATAGATACAGTAATTTGTTTTCATATTGTTCAATAATCACAAATGATAGAACAACTAAATTTATTACTTTTGGAAGACCACAATCTATTTTTTTTTTTGTAGTTAACTAAAAAAAATAAATATCAAGAATTGAATTTCAAAACAACTACAATTTTCAGTCCATACTGAAGACATAATTAGTTTTTTTAAAGATTGGATATATAAACAAGCATACATAAATTATTTTATTCACAATGAAGGTAAATGAAATATAATTTATTCATACTTCCATATTTCTAAATCATTATATATATATACATTTTCTTTTTTCCTGAAAAAGGAGCATTAAATGCAGTCCTCAAAAAGCGGTTCTGTTCACTAGGCTTATTGTCAGTCAATATCACTCGGTATCGTCATGGCCATGCAAACAAAACAAAATAGTTCATACACAAACTGTATAGGCAATTTGAACTTCCAAACAAAAACATTAACACACAAAGCAAAGCATCCAACAACATCATCCACAATTTTCAACAGACTCACTCACAAATAATTCCATCACATCCTTTTATAAAATGAGACATCGTTTCTGAGACAAAAGGCCAATGGATGGCATATTTTATGAGTAGTGAAGAGAACTTCACCAACACCTAGCAACAAATGCCAACTTTGATGATCACATTCAAACAGGCTCTGTCCTATTGACGAAGATCGTTGACCATTTCAATAGTTCACCTCGATATTTCACCTGTTTAGTCACACGATTCAGCACGAGCATAGCCTTTGTCGACGGGAGCCATTGGTAGCTAATCCTTGTTGTAGCTAATGGACTGATGCTACAAATATCAATAATAATCAGCACAATTTTCCCTTACACAAACACTACACGTCGACATTGATGGCTTCTTGTGATTTTGTTAAGGACATTCTTTCCTCATCTTTACCGCCAAGCTTGACACGGACTTCGGCATCGCCACGGTCTTTATCCACGGACCCGTTCCGCTGCCGATCAGCTCTCATCCCGGTCATGAGCTGCTCATCTTCGGGTATTTCCTCCCCTGCGACGGCTCCGTTGCCTCCTTGCTGGAACACGCTGTCATCTTCCACGATTTCTTCCACCTCAATATTTCCACCGGGTGCAAAGAGACTGGCGATTTCTTCAAATGTTTTATTCTTGGTTTCCGGCACGAGGAAGAATACGAAGAGACAGAAGCCAATCATCAGAATCATAAATATGATGAAAGTGAACTCAGCAATGGCTCTCTAAAAAATTCAGAACAATAATCATTAGTTATTACTTCAAATTATTTCACATTTATGATTGTCATTTTAAATTATCCAATTTTCATTCTTGCAAATTTATTATCAGAAAATAATATTTTTAATCTACTCATTCATCAACTTACGCAATTTCACACAGTATTCCCGTAATTAGGATTATCAATAAGAAATGGTGCCAAAATGTAAAACATTTGCAATTTGTTTAATTTTAGACATCACAAATGGTCTCATTTTTGGTTATAACATCTTGTTCTGTGAATGGAGACTTAATTTGCAAATTTAAAATTAAAAATAGATTTTGAAAAATAATTTTATCTAATTTATAAAAAGATTTTTCTAACGTTTCAACACGCGAGTGTTTTCCAGGAAATACATTTTTTTTATAATAAAAAAAAAAAATCAAAAATAGCCTGAGAATAATGACTACACATTAGAAATAAGAGGACACTCACACATCAAATAGTAGAGAAAATTGAATTAAATTATGCTTCAAAATCTATTTCAAATTCGAATTTCCAAATTAAGTCTCCAACCACAGAACAAAACGTAATAACCAATTAAAAAAAACTATAAAACAGATTTTTATTCGGCCCAAAGAAGCTGCAGTGAAAACCTTCCTGTAGAGCCAAATGTAGGCTCCTATAGGTATCTTAAATTATTCTTTAAATAATGGACTCTCCCAACCTGGATGAGTTCAAAGGTGAGCGCCACGATGGTGGTGAACAGCCAGTTGGTGGCGCCGGCGATGCTCATGGCACGGGGACGCGGACCTTGCCGGAAGATCTCAGCGCCAATCATCCACGGGATCGGACCTGAGCAGAGAAAGGGAAAATGTATAATTCCAGCTCAGAACAATCTAGTCTTCCTGACCACGCCTTCTTCCTTTACTTGTTAAAACAAACATTTTGCATCAACAAAGTTCATGGCGAAATTATAAAAAGCAATAAGGATGATAATCATGGCTAATATGGTATTGAGAAGATGCGCATCAATTTCGCAGTGCTGATTCTAGAATTTTCTAAACGGCTCATTGTTCACAAAAACCTGCGCCAACAGCACAAAAAAATTAGCATTTTTTTATTGTCAACTCTCAACGTTAATGGTTTGATATTCGAGTTTTAAATGTAATGTTTTAGTCACTATCATATATTATTTATTTTATTCAGATTTATTAAAAATGCATCAGTCTTTTTGTATTTGCATTTGGCATGACGCCCTCAATATTGTTTTCTGCACCAACGGCTTAAAATATGCGTCATTTGCACAAATACGTGTCCTTGAGGACCTTGAATCAACATGGTTTCGTATTATTTACAGAACTAATAAATAATGGATATCCTTATTAGATATACAATAAAAATCGCACACCAAAAATTTACATACGAAATTTTATTATCAATAGAATTTTAATCAGAAATTTTTTACATTTCCGAATAGTAAAACACCCATTGCCACTACTTACCCAGGCCGACAGCGAAGCAGATGACGTAGCCGATGACGCAGGCGATGGAGATGTAGGACAGCCAGGGCACGTTGTTCTGCTGGTTGATGGCCGCGGTGATGATCCCCATGATTATGGTCATCACAATCATGGGGTACAGCAGCAGCACACGTCGACCCAGCTTGTCCATGATCGGCACCTGCAACAACCGCGCACGTTATGGCTAGTTTGGTCATGAATGCTCAGTTGCTGAAATTAATGATTTATTTGAGGTTTACATGTACTGGGCGTTGCAGTTTTTTAGCGAACCAAAATAAAACCTTTTAAAACACCTATTTGAGACCGCAGAGCAAAATAATCATTTTGCCATGCAACGCTAAATGCGTGTGTGTTGCCTCAAAAGCGATTTTATCTGAGGCAATATGATGTGCAAAATAAGAGAACATTTCAACTATGAACAATTTAAGAACTTTTAAGACCACTTCAAGCGACATAAGACTTTATATGGCTATTTTCATCGCCTGAACATGATAGGCTGATCATCAAAACGTAAACTATAACTATAACCAGAAGTTTCTGCTATAACATACAGCATATTACAGATTGCTTGCCTCATTAACATAATGTACACAAAGGTTTTGGCCAATAAAATGGTAGATTAATTACTCGCCCCAAAGTGCATGGTCTAATAAAAACGACAATAATGAATTATGTTCTCATAAAAAGAGGCCGCTGATGATGTATCATATAGGGAGTGCAACGCACAACTTTATTGTTAGCTGTAGAAGACTAAGCATTACTTCATATGATAAACGTTTTTAGTAGAATTTCCAAGGTTGTCATATGTTTTTAGTATTATACACGGCTTGAATTTTGCACTGGTAAACTGGCAATTCGCAAGTTGGTTTCAGAATTTTGCTACTGTAGCATTAGGTTAATGACAACAATTGAGCAGTTGAAATTTGCAAGAAAACTTGCATCAGTTGAAATGAGTTATAAGCATCAAACAATGAGCCAAATGAAATTTTCAGCCCTGGCAACTTCAATATTTTGTGCAAGTCATTTTCTACTCTAATTTCAACAAATTTAGTCATGTTAATATACTATATAGTGAATTTTCTACTAATACAATCAGCAAAAATTCTTACAGTAATAACAGTCATGAGAACGTTTACTGCATTAGTCCCAATAACTGCATACGGTACACTGGCTTCAGACACACCAGCGTTCTTGTAGATTCCAGTTGAGTAAAAGAAAATCTGGAGATAAAATCAACTCATGTAAAAACAGGTACAGTTCAATCAAATCAAAGTATTTAATTGCTCTGGATGAAATTATTCTTTAGTATATCATTTATAATAAGGATTTATTACATTCGTTGTGATTAAATCATGAATTTTACTACATGTATACACACTAAATTTATCTTCTTTTAGCTCTGTTTCGTATTTTACTAGATGCGGTTTCTATCAATCCAATATGTATTTTCAGACAAGGCAATGATGTAATTTTGTGACGCGTTGGTCCAAAAATGCAGCTGAAATGATGACTCTAGCATCTACTGAATGGCCAGAAAAATGTAACACTAATGGTCCAAACGGATTAAAATATATTTCTCTATACAACATTAAGAATTTCTAGAAAAATCCACACTTTATCTATTCAAGCATAAGGGAGGAAACATATTGCAGATAGTGAAGGTTGAGAATCATATTAGAAAAGTATTTGATAAGTGTACTAATAATCTTTATCGGCCGATGAACACAACGTACAGCATTAATCCCAGACAGTTGCTGGGCCACTTGTAGCATGACTGCAATAAGCAGCGGGAGCCTCAGTTCCTTGGCCAGGAACAGCATCTTCATGGTGTAGCTGGTGTCTTCGCCCTCGTCGTGTTTGTCGGAGCACTCGGTCTCCATCTCCTCCATGTCGGCGATCACGTCGTCATGGCCGCGCAGCCAGATCAGCGCTAAAACAGACACCGGGAAATTAGGCTGATTTTTTTTTTACTAGGTGAATATATTATTATATGTGTTAAGATTTATGACTCCAATTCAGGTAAGGACTATATCACTGCAGCCAGATCAGCGCTAAACACGCGGAAATTATGGTGATTTTTTTTTTATATGGTGAATATATTATTATATGTAATTAGATTTATGACTCCAATTCAGGTAAGGACTATATCACAGGCAACCAGATCAGGGCTAAACACGCAATGCCACGGTGAAATTATGCTGATATGCAAGTTGTTTTATTTTGGACATTACAGATAGTGCCATTTTGATATCTTTGTCTTATTCTCTATTGTTTGGAGACCATTAATGGATGATTAAGAAATTTGAAATTTATTAATTTTATTTAGAACAATATCCTACGTTTCTAGATTTCAAAATATTTTATTATTTTGTAGTTGTATTTGATATTTTTATATCCCTGAAAAGACACTTAAGTGTTGAAACGTAGGATATTGTTTTAAATAAAATAAATAAATTTCAAATTTCTAAATTATTCACTGATAGTCTCCAGACAATACATAAATTATGTTGATTTTATTTTTACTTGGTGAATATACTATTATATGTAATTAGGTTGTTAGACTTATGACTTCAAGTCATGTACAGACTATTGTTTGTTTGTTTGTACTCCGCACCCATCAATTTTGATGATTATAGCAGAGGGAGGCCACGTGATGTTGGTACATGGACCTCCAGTGGCAGGTTGGGAACCAACTGAGCCTCGGGTGTGTGGAGGGATCACACTAGCTATAGTTTTCAAACTAGGTGAGTTCTTTTACGTGCAGAGGGATAGCTCTCCTCTACACAGGACACGCCTTTTAACAAGGCTTCCGAACCTCCGCCATATCACAAGCTAGTCCTAGTTTTGGTAGTGAGATGGAGTTGTGAGTCGGCGATTTGGTGCTGCATGGTCAAGGATTCGAATTCTATCCTAAGGCTGTGTGTGATGTAGTCCTTACCTGACTCAGAGTCGTAAGTCTCATAACTTATTATTATATAAATTATATATAATATGACCATTTTGAAAATGATTTCATGGATTTTTTATAGAAAAGGCATCCCAGTTTCTGGATTAATAATCATTCAGAGGAAACATCTTTTTGAAGTACATGGCTGAGAGATGGAGAGTGAGTTCAAAACCTACCTTTCTCAGCCTGTGTGCGGCGCCCGCGGGTTATCATGAGGTAGCGTGGAGACTCGGGAATAAACGGCAGCACAATACAGCACACTAGTGCAGGGAGCGCATTGGCCAGGAGAAGATAGGGCCACAGATCGGGGGTTCCTAAAACACACGATTAAAACTTAAAATATCTCAAACTCGGATGAGAAAATAACACCAAATGGTTTAAAACTTTTTTTTTGCATTTCAATGTGGAAACAAAAGGTAGAAAGTTGTAAATTATCTTACCTAAAATTTGAGGTAGACCGAATACACTGCCAATGAAGATCCCGATAGTACAGAATAATTGAAATCCAGTACCAAATGCACCCCGCAGGTTGACTGGGGTGATCTCAGCCAGGAACATTGGGCCGACATGGGTACCGAATCCTAAAATTAGAGACAATAGGTTTGTTTTGAAAAAGTTTGCAACATAAAGTGACAAAAATATATAAGGGTATGAAATAGAGCCTACGAGACACCGGTATGTGCCGGCTGATTTTAGCACGGGCCGGCAGATTTCAAAATTTCACGGCCTGAAAGACAGGTCACTTTTTGGGAATTCTCAATATCAACATGATTTAAGGCCGGTTACTTTTGTCAGCGTCAGCTACTTTTTAGTTGCCGGCCCTGTGGTCCGCGAGCAAATTGTCATACCCTGCATATATTGGGCTTTATAATAATTCAATATATTGAATATAATTGACTTGTGTGTAGAGCTATATCTAATCTGTGAAATATTGCCCTACAGACTTAGACTATTCTGATTTGCAGAAAGAATCTAATATCAATACTTACACCCAAGTCAATTGAATCGAACATACAGATGTATAGCCACTAGAATACATGTGCATAGTTGGAGGAGGCAGGCTACAACTCCTTAAGAAATATAATGTTCCCCATCTTAACGTTTTATATACAGGGTATTTATAACTATGAAAGAAAGTTTTTCTCTTTGAAAAAAAAAATGAAACAAAATTCCAAGTATTTTTTAGTATAAATTGATTTGAAACTTTGCTAGATTCATGATATGAGCTGCAGCAAGTCCTTTCATACTTATTTAATAGTAGTCATATCAGAACAATGACACTTTTTTATACCTGCTTTAATGTTCCCAATGTTCTGTTTCTGCAATTGCCATCGCTCGGATATTTTATATATGTATTTTTGAGCATTTTGGACATTTGGAACATTAAGCAGGTATAGAGAAGTGTCATTGTTTTGAATACTATTAAATAAATATGAATTGAAATTGTTCAGACTGTTAGAAGAAAAAAGTTAATCAGTACAAATTCTTGTTTTACAATTTACATTACAATTTCATTGCTGGGGGCATTTTATGACTGCCAAATGTTCATTTATAACTAAATAGGACAAATCAAATCAATATGCAGCATTGAAAAAAGTAAGCTAGTTTTCTTCGATTTTCAGCAAAATGTAGAGCAGCGCATGTAAACTAACTATGATTCTAATACAAAGGTATAAGGTTAACAGCAAAATCAATACTGACCAACCTGTTAAGAAATAATAGTTATCATACTATCAACTAGAATGATCAATTTATGTAAAGAAAATCTATCTATAAGAAATCTCAATTGATATTGATTCTGATTTTCAAGTAGCACGGATTTGATTGTGAACTTCACCATACTCAAACATCTGGCTTTTAATAAAGCAATAAGACCATTAAGTTTTAAGAGTAAAAACAGTGTGTTGAGCTCTAAATCTGAAGTGAATGACGTGAATCACTGTTTGAGAGAGACAGTTGTCAACTTTCAGTTGTGAAAAATTAAAAGATTTTTCTCCGCACTTCGAAAACATCTGGTTTTTGCAGACGTTTTCCATCCAAACTGTACTCAGTTTCAAAGCAAGTTTTACAAGAGATAGGTTGTGCTCCGACAAAGAACTTCGTTGGACGTAGCAAAATGCGAAGACCTAGTGGTTTGGCATTTAAGACGCAAAAACGTGCACTCCACTGCCATAGCACTGTCAAATCATGAGTAACTAGGGTGGACTCGACACACATAGGAACCTATTTAATCTTGTGTAACAGTGCTGATTTAGCCATAACATTGTAAGTAACCAGGCCTTTAGAAGACATGTACACAAAATATTTTCAAAAAATTGAAAATCAACTTCAGCGACTTACCACAATTGATGCCCGTAAAGAAGCGGCCGGCCATCAAGAGCTCAGGCGCTTTAGCCACTTGACACAGGGTGGACAGCAAGGCGCCAATAAAGCCAAATATCATGCTGATCAGCATGGTACCTTTCCTGTCAAAAAAGGAGGATTTTGAATCGTAAAGCATTAAATTTTCAGATAATTTATGGAGTTAAAAAGGGAAAGGGTTAACTTATACATCTGTAAGAAAGAAAGAGCATTGATTTGTCGTGCGAGAGGAGGGTGCAATTATTGATACAGCAGAGACCATCTGGTCAAGTGGTGCAAATGGGTTTGTAACCACTTCCATTTTCCATTCTTCATCTCAGATTTCCTGGACTTACTCGTCATATTTCATGAACTTCAACATATTGATACTGACCAGTAAATTTTACACCATTAATAAAATAACAGGTTAACTTGCAATTTTCAGCCACACTAATATTATTGAGAGCAAAGGTTAGAGCTGAAAAAGCTACATGATTCTTATGTTAAACTTGAAATCAAATTCTCTTTGTAACGTGCATTAATCAAATACATTGACGATTGCTTAATTGCATAACCTGCGTCCATACAGATTTTATGCAAATAAGCAATATATGCAGTTATCAGTACATTTTATAAGATATTCATTAACAAGTGGCTTCAGTCTTTATGCAATTAAACGATATACGCAATTATCAGATATGCAATATGCAATTAAGTGATATCGTCTGTACATACAAAGGAATCCTTATCAAAAATCTTAACACTGATTACTGATTCTCACTTTGATCATATAAAAATAGTAAGGTAATTAAATTTGAAGTTTGGCTACATCCACAAAAGAAAACATTGCACTATGTGGGATCCCAAAAACATAAGTGCCTAGCTCAAGTGTAAATATTGGAAAAAAGAAATGAAGACGTCTAAAATGTCGTCAGCTGGACAATGCACCTTTGTCGCTGTCACAGTGTCACTTAAAAACGGGAATAAAGTTACATAATCACCAACATAGCGTAAATAACCATTTAAATCTTCAAAGAATTCAAGAACTGAATGCTAGAAACTTGAATCAGGGTCCCGGGATCAGGGCGTCTGCAGCTTTTTAGAGCCAAAACAAGACCTATATAAGACCTCCCCGGAAGCAAAATAAGACCTTTACTAAAATTATACCATACAACTCAAAGTGCACACGTGGTGACTCCAACGAGTTCTTATCAAAGGCAATCAATATACTGAATAATGAAAAAGAATTTAAGACCTTTTAAAAGACTACTTCAAGCAAAATAATGCTTTTTAATACCTACCGTATGCAACCATCCAAGCGCCCAGGGCCGTTAAATTGAAATGTTCTCAAACTGGGGGGTGGGCTGTAGTGGGCTGGCAATAGTGCAGTTACTACATAATTCATAAGGACATTTAAGAAAAAGATGGGGGAGGGCGGTTACACAAGGGTGGGCACTTCGATGGTCGTATACGGTATATCATTTTCTCCAAAAACAAAATAAGGCATTTTAGGACTTTTAAGTCTCCGTGGCGGCCACCCTGTGCCTCACCTGCCCACGCGGTCGGCTAGGAAGCCGGCGATGTATGCCCCGGCCATCCCGCCGGGGAAGTAGATCGCCGTGGTCACCGACCATAGCGACAGCACCGTGTACTCGTCCACAGGGTTGAGGGCACTCTCGTTGACGGACTGGCGGTCTGTGTAGGTCGCATTGTAGAAGCTTTTGATGAGCTGCAATAATATTGATATTTTACTGTGAGTGTATATTTAGAAAAATAATAATACGAATATGTTGGATTCTAGAAGCTTTTGATGGCCTGAAATAGCATGGACATCGGTGGTTCCTCTCTACTTGAGGTATCTCGCCATGGCTATAGTGTTCTGTATTTTTTTTATTGTTTCAATAGTAGTCTTTAAGAACATATATCATGGTACTGGCAGTCCAGCATAATACAAGAGCTATATAAGTGACCATTGACCCCACCACATAAGATTACACAATAATGCAGTTTCAACGAAAGGGGATAATTGTAAATATTTCTTGAAATATAAGGAACATTAATCAAATGATGTTCTCCACCCCTCTGTATGAGAAATTGTTAAGAAATTTTAAGCTGTAAAAATACAGTAACATTTTTCAAGAACATTCTTTGATATAAATCTTATGACCTACGTATGTGTCATAAAGTAATCAAAGAGTCAACAGCTCCTGGCAGTTACAAGGGTAGCCATATTTTTATGGTCCGAGTATTACGATGCAATAACAATCAAATGGCAATCAATAGTTTATGTTGATATTTATAATCGATATAAAAAATCCAAACATGACTATTTATTCAGTATTTGATCATTATTCACTGAACTATAAAAATGCACCCATAAATCAATGGAAAAGTACCTCTGATATGTGGGTGGAAAAATGTATTTAAATTCACAAAAGAAAATATTGATTATTTTAAGATATTTCAGTGCCAAAAAGGCCATTGGAGTGTAAAGAAATCCAATAGAATGAATGGTGAGCAAATAAGTGGCACGGAGCCAACAAAACCCGTCTGCTACATGTGAGCACCCAACAACACATGACAGCAAGTTATAAACTTGGCTGACGTCAAATATTGATTCGCCTTGCGTAAGAGGCTTAAAAACTGTCCTGCCGTCTCACGATGTTCTAAGGAAGTAATATAATTATCACATTGCATAGTTATTGTGATAGGAAGAAAAGCGTGACAAATTGTGCTCTTGGCCCTACTGTTTACAAGCAACATGTTAGCTTTTTTTGCCCTATTTACACTGGCTTTCTCCTCCTCGTATTGAATAACATCTACA
This sequence comes from Streblospio benedicti, assembly GCA_019095985.1. NCBI lineage: Eukaryota > Metazoa > Annelida > Polychaeta > Spionida > Spionidae > Streblospio > Streblospio benedicti. Next base: position 19,489,178 of record CM032667.1, on the reverse strand, counting down.
TAATGTATAGCATAAAGCAATGTATACATATCAAAGGCAAAGTTGGCAGGGAGCCACTTTTCCAGCACTTTTTATATAATGTCTGGCCTACACGCCATATGATAAATATTACGAAGTTTCACTGGCATTATGTGGTTTTATATTGACTCTGTTGTGGCTATGCAATAAAATGTGAACTTGCATAGAGAGAAGTCGTTTGCAATACACAGGGGCTTGGCTCTGACTTCACCAACCAAAACATTGCATCAGAAGGTGTGGCGTGTGTTTACCATATGACGCACACAAGACGTTAAAAGTGACATTTATGCTAATCTTTGAGGATGTGCTGGAAATGGTTTGGCAAATTGACAGCTTAAAACCTCTGTTTAAGCAACATGCTGACATTCTTTTGACTCAAAAACTACAACTAACTTCTCTCTAAAATGAAGATTGGAGCAAAAACAGGACTCAAACAAAACAAATGTGAAATGTTTAACTAACATTATTTACTATATGTAATATAACGGACAATCGACATAAAAAAGCACTATCACGTGGAAATGGAGTGATTACTTCTTTCCTAACGTGAAAAGAGATAACACTTTATATAGCCACATAACTATTAACTATTATAAGCTTTCAAGGATAGATTTAGATAGTAGGTCTTTCGTAAACAACAGTTAAAAAAGGCATTATGGACACACATAATACGTGGACAAATTATATGATGAGCAAGGTCACATTCATATTGAAAACTGTCAGCAAGTAATTTCCATATTAGAAGAACAGATATTAAAGATTCAGACGTCTTTAACTTAATTTTTGTCATGCATAGACATCTAGGCTAAATGATTTTTTTTCTAACTTCAGAGTAATCTTTGAAACCTTTTGGTGAGAACACAAAAATCTTCAAGAACATAAAACATAGGCCTTCAGAGTTCAATGACCTATCAAATTAACAATTCCCATGAACTCACACACGCAGGTGCATATCAGCACCATACTCTAACTATCACCTATCCTCATATGATTGCTCTGCACTGTTGACACAGTGTATGAAATGGGAATGTTCATGACTAGACATTTTAATTGAAGTGCACTCAATACCCTTTCATTTTGTACATCATAGGAGTGGTCATTGGAAGCTACATTGTATCTTGAAGTAGTGGTTGATTAATTTTTGCCAAGAAAAACTATAATTTTGAACTGGAACCTATGTTTATTATACAATGATACCAGAGACTGCAAAATGGTTGAAAGTAAGACATTTAAAAATCTATTTTAAAATATACACACTCAGCAAATGTGTGTATAACCATTAGCTACACAGCTAAAATAGCATGTTGACATTCAAAAGCTAGCATGGTTGCAGCTCGATCCACCTTTTAACATTTTAAAACCTTTAAAATGTTCTGATACTGTGCATAGCTACTTCAGTAAGGCAAATATATTACTTAATGCTCCGCAAACATATAACTATTTCATTCATCTAAAGTAACATAAATCACTCAAACGCTCTACTAGAAGTTTTCTCAAGGTTGTGCATAAATGTTCTATCTCCTGTGTTATTTTTCTATTTATTTCATGCTCTGTTGTAACAGTGTTAAAAGGAAGATCAAAATTATCTTAAATACTAGTATTTACTTTCCTATGAATTTAAGTACAGAAACAGCAGTTAAAACACCCGATTTTACTTTTGAGTAAGGAAATAAACCCCTCAAAATTAAGGACTCAATTTTAATTGCTTGAAACTTAATTTGAGGGGTTTGTGTCCTCTCTAATAGTGAGAAATACGTAGTTTGTACATGTAGTCACATATGGTATAGAAATGACCTCATCAACGAACATGCTTCCAGGATATTCTGATTAGGTCTGCTGTTCGAAGAATCTGTCAACTGTTGTAACACAACTCTCACTTTTAAAATCTAAAGTAACATGGGAGCGGTTCAACTGTTCATTTCTAATCCTGGTTGTCTTTTGTTTACCTAACTCTTTAATCATTATAATCTAGCCATAGAGATTTGGGTACAGATTACGCATGCATAATTTGAAATGCTACTCATAGTGGTTAATCTTTTTTATAGAAACTAAGAAGTGAATATAAAATTTGTATAAAAATGGTATGAAAGCAATAAAAATATGGATACACAATTACACACAGTAGTTTCACCTTAGAATAAATAAACAATCTAACTGTGACTTACATCAGTAGGTTGATTGAGGACACCAATGTTCCAGCCAAAGAGAAATGAAGTTCCAAAGTAGATAATGAAGGCTTGAAAGCATAGGTTGAATGTGATAGGCTGAAATAAAAAGAACGTATTTAAATGGATTATAGTTGTATTTCAGCTAGAAGTATTCAACAATCTGTTTTCAAATAGGACAATATAACCATGATCATTAAATCACAATATAACCACATGTTAAAGTACACGAATAATTCACGCTTGGACTCTGGAAATCCCTCTCTCTTTCCTGCTTGAACAAGTAAACTCGGGTTCTTAACGTAATCCTACCTTACATCTTAGAAATGCAATAATATGGAAAGCAAACACTTACATTTTGGAGTTCTTCCTTGAGATCCTCGTGGTATTCGGCGCGACTCGCAGTGCGGCTGCGAATCGATTTGCCACTTGGCGTTCTTTTCCGTGCTCCTGTTGACCCGTCGCCAATAATCGTTTCTAATATGACACCATCGCCGTCTATTGATGAAGACAAGCTGCCCTGACGGTAAAGTCTTCTAGAGCCTGTGGATGGACGTCTTTCCCGTTCCTGTAATATATCAACATTTTATTAACACTTAGCACTTTCATATATAAAATATTAATATACACATTGTGAAAAGTTTATAATCTACCGGTAGTAAGCTTTGCTTTCTTTATAGGGAATTATTTCTTTAAAAGGTGTTCTGTTCACCTTGATCTTTCATGGTCTCATTAAATGCTTTGAGTTTTTTTTAGTGTTAAAACAGGTCATTAAAACTACCCTGTTTGTACTACTATTGTAAACCATAATTGAAGTCATAAACATGCTAAACAATTACATCCTCAATACATCAAACATGCAAATGATTATATATTGCGATTGATCGACCATCAACAGAACTATAATAACCGTATCACAAGCAAAATATCAACTTGAAAAATAAAATGAAAAATTATAAACTAGTGTTTTTTAAAAAAAAGATATTGAACTAGCAGTTAAGAATTAAAACTTTTTTTCATGCGGATACCGATGAGGTAGTCTTTAAACATGACATTTTATTGACCAGAATCATATGAGTGTGTGCATTAAGGGTCATATATTAGACACAAAAAATTAACTCTTCAGTGAGACATTCAAAAGGATATAGGTATCTATATGTAATAGCAGAAATAAAATTATTCCTGGTAATAGGTATTTATCATACATGGTAACTTCTTTTCACTTTTGAAAGAAATTATTTAGTGTCAAATTGTGAAGAAATTAAATTAATTGGGACTAAATTTAATAGGAAGAAGACAGATGATATTAGCCTTTACGTTACTTTTTAGCAGTTGACGGTTTACGTAAGTAGAAACAAGTAAATGTAAATGTGCCGAAGCACAACAGTAAGTAAAAGCAAATGCAAACATCAGCACACAACTGTAAAAAAGAATTACATGAAATTCAAAATCGCCTCTATCTATGGATGCTGATCCATTGAGTGAAATATGTGAACCAGGTGACTGAAAAATAAAAAGTTAGACCATACACACCACCATAAAAAACCCAGCCATTAGGATATTTCTTAGTCTTTATGAAACACAACTTCGATTCAAGCAGAAATTATTTAGGATTAAGTAATATTGTAAAATAAATCAAAATCACAATCAAAATTAAGATAACAATTAATTTGGCAGTTGCCAATATGTCACACAAAATCTCTAACTACTGTGCCAATAAACAATCTTTCTGACCTATGTGGGTCAAGCAAAACACTGTTAATGAATTGAACACAGGTAGCGACAAGCTTTCTTTTCATAATAAAAATCTTAGAAAATCAGTCAACATTTGTCATTTCATTCATTTGAAACATTTTTACTGTTTGAAACACAATTCTTTTTTGAGTAAAAATGAAGTAGATCTATATGTAGTTAAGTAATGCATAATCATCTATAGACTATATCTAAAAATTAGTGTCATAACAATATTTAGAAAAAAAATGTATATACAGTTGACACTGCAAATAAATATTAATCTAGATCTAGTTTGGTAAAATGTAACTGTACGACAGGCCAGTAGCAAGGGATGAGGGATGAGGAGGAGGGGCACAGAAACGTATTGATACAAGCTGAAACGTGGTGAAGCCAAACCTAGGGAGTCCGGGGAGTGCATGCTGCCTCAGAAAATTTAAATTTTTGCAGTAAAAATGATGGTGCGGCTGGCTAGGGGGTTTATTATTATAATATTCCCGCTACAATTGGCATTATTTTTCACATTTGGTGTCAAATAAGTTAATAATCTAGCTGAGTGTTTGAGTAGAAACTATTTCATACCACACACTCTAATACAATGCATGTAAAAAAAGTATGTGATTATACGAACAGCCCACACACATTGAAACAATAAACGCATGCTACATAACGACATTCGTTTGAAAGACTACGAGTAACGTCAAAAATGCTGTGATGACGGCTCTGTGTGGATGCTAACACAATGAATAAAACTTTAAGGTATAAAATACATGATTGGTCAATGGAAATCAAAATATACCAAGAACAGTTTATAATACTGCCCAGGAGGAACACCCTGTAGATGCAATTACAAATGGGAGATTCCTAGCAAATGAATTCCGCAGCAATAGTGACAGTGCAGTTATTATGAGTGAGGGAAGCCTAAGTGTATTGTTGAAAAATAGGACCGTTGCAAGTGATAAACGGCTATATATAGACTGCTGTAAGGGGATTTTGATAAATGCTGTCGCTTGAGTCTTTAAAACTCTCATGGATACAAATGTCATCTTAGATGAACATATATTAGCAGTACTAAAAAAGGAATTCAATAAAAGTTACATAACAATGAAATAAAAAATGAGGAGTGTAAGATTTCCTGCTACAAGTCAAAGAAATAGAACTTTAGTACTGTACGTAAAATAGTTGCATTAACTAAGAACATTACTCTCAGCTTGGCCTTGGATACTGCCACGGACTACTGACTGGTGTGCATTGCCATTGAGCAATAATACTAGCATGAGCCTTTGTTTTGTTTCTTTGTTAGATCTTCAACAGAAATGACATGAATCAGTTTAACATAAAACTGTATAATTTTACAAATAGATCTGTGTCATTAAGAATTACGACCAACTAAAAAATTATACTGGCAAAATGAGCATGTTTTGTTTGCATAATCTGTTCGTGTTATTGACATGGGCGCCATATTGCCAAAACGCTCGTAAAATATGCAAAATGTCTGACAAAAAAATGTTTCACCTTTCTTTCCAGTTTGTCGTCTGTAGGTCCCATTCTGGAGCGGCCAGATGGTTCCTACGGTAGCTGGTTATCACTGGTATCACTTTCACTATCCCCAATGACAGCTAGATCTACAAAATTGACAACTCTTTGACAACTGATAACAACCTTCGCAAGGACGATCTAAGGTTTGCCACGTGCTCGGAAGGGTGTGTGCACCGTGCCAGTAGTACTCGGCGCTGATTGGCTGAAGCAGACACACCCATCTACATGTAAAGATCCACGTTCTATATATTCATCATGTCATTGACCTACATCACTATGCATAAAATGTACTAATTAACCCCAACTGTCTAGTCAAAAGAAAGAAATAATGTCTCGTACAAAGAAAAGAAAGAGAGAAAAAAGAAAGGGGTAAATATAACACACCAGAACATAATAAACGAGCACAAAAGAGTTTAAATATAGATCTATGCGCGTACATTCTGCAAATATTTACCAGCATTGAAAAATTATAATTTATAGGAAAATATAGACGACCACCAAGTATTGAAATACACGTATACCTCTGTTAATATGTCAATACATAGATCTAAGTATAAAATAAATATCATTCCTCAACGGCTTTACAAACCAATTGAGTTGTAATGATAAATTACTAAATTTTCATTATTATAATCCAACAGCAACAATACCGCAACAAAATAATCCAAACTAACAAACCTCTGATTTGCTCTTTCTGTTCTTGTTTGACTTAATACCCGGACTTGAATAATTGATGTACATGCAGGTATCTCCTAGTGCGTTGCGTTCATTCATTCACACATATATGGTGCCAATTCATTCAGCGGCACATTTTACCTAAAGCTGCACACGGATGTAGAACACGGATGCAGCATTAACCGGTGATTAATAAAAGACCCGCAAACTGTCCAATTACCCGTGACACTATGACACATGCATTCTCATTGATATTAAAATCGAAGAATACAAAAAGCGATATGAATGGGAAGTTAAATTGTTTGTAAAAATGAGTAGTGATCGACTGCCGGACGTGAGGAGCGCCGGTGGGTATGTGAAGCATGGCACGTACACCAGGGCTGTTACCGCACCCACATATACATCGCTTAATTATTACCACATCAAAGAGTGTACGCATAGGCAGATCCAAGTTTTTTGGAAAGGGGGGGGGGCGCACTTAAGGAAATGGGGGGGGGGGGCGCTCATAAGGATTTCATCAAAAACCCTACTAAAAATGAAATAGTTATTTTGGTCGGGAAAGGGGGGGGTGTCTGCCTATATATGGTGATGTATAATCCTTGGTCACACACCCATCGATAGCCACCTGATTTCTACCTGACGTCCAAGACATGGCAAACATGTTATAAAATGCCATCATAACGACGGGTATATGAACAGATCACACTTCTTTATCTGTCCAAATGATTTGATCGAGGATATAAGTACAATATAAGGACCGTTATCTACCCATGGCTACCGTTAACTTAACCACTCCTATCGCTATATCCACTTGTTACATCCGAGGTTCCACTTGTGTGACAAATAGAATTTGTAAAGTGTAAAGTGATATTGGTATGGTTACAGTTAACTAATTGATAAAGAGGTTTCACTGTACTATATGTGATATATTGCACATACATGCGCAAAAACTTTTTTTCTACTTTTTAATTGTTTTGTCGTTTTTCTCTCGTGATAATCCTTCATATTTCGGTATAGTTTTTGCCTATGTCTAACGTTATTCCTTCCTGGTCGAACATTTACAAAAAGCCAACAACATTAATTGAATCCTGCTCCTGGATCCTACAGTTTTATGTAGGCCTGCAACAGATCACGGTTTTGTTTCTGTTGGATAATTGTCCAACCTTTATATTGATTAAGTTCGCATCTGAGTAGGTTCTGGTTTGCCGTGGGATGAATCAAAATAATTAATTGTTGAAAAGAGAGGACTGACTCAAAATCAGCTCGAATGATAAAAGAAAACACGAGTCATATCCTGATGCATACACGTAGGTCTGCAGCAGGACGTGAGCGTTTTACCCTTTGTTTTCTCACCTGTGACATGTCATCTAAATAAATATATTTGCCACCCATTTGGAAAAAAATGAATAAAAATAAAATCATTTTTTAAAATCATTTATATTAACGTCGGGTGGATGATCTCAGTTAATCTGATCAATTTTTAACCAACAGCTGAGGATATCACGGTGTACAGCTGCCGATGCGCATAAGTAGGCCTTATTTTATTAGTGACAGACGTGTCTGTTACGTCATTGCGAGGAAACAGGCCAAATGTGGGTGTGTTTCGTGGGTGCACGTGAACTAGCTGGTGATTGGCTGCTCGGGGTACACCCACAAAATTCTGCATTAATTATACTCACACTGACAGTCTATTTTTAGCTCTGACATTTCCTGATCATATATAGTTTTGTTTACACATGGTTTTGAAGGTGCGTATTAGCTGCTTTATATCTAGTAGGATGCCTCAGTGATGCCTCAATATTGTCATCGGTTAATATATAACCAATAATATATTGTTTGGCCTCATCTTGAGCCCCACAAGTGATAACCAATATGTAGTTTTTTTTTTTTTGCTACATGGTCACTCAGAGTAAAATATAGTTGGCTTATAATCTCTAAGAGTAAGATACAACAGGCCACATGCATCTCTTACGCTAGCGAGTGATAATTAATTCAAAAATTAGTTTTAAAAATAATAATGAAATATAATTAGTTCATGGCTAATGTGATGAATTTATATCCAAGTTAAACAAGAAAATGAAAAAAAAAAAGATGCATTAAATGCAATGATAAAAACAAGCTTTCATATTCTATTTCTAAAGCTTTCTGACTACCTTTTTGAGAGGTTTCCATAAGAGAGGACCCAAGAGATCAAGAGAGAGGGTGAAGCTTCGCGGTCTAGTTGTTTCTGACTGTCCAGATAAATACGTTATGTTTATAAGCAAGTGGACAGTCAGGTATTTATGATGTTTTGACTGACCGCGACTATCCTATTTATATGAACAAGTGCATTTATTCCATTAGTTTTTAGTGGACCTTGCTTGTCAACAAAAATGGGGGCATGAATGAAAACCTAGCAGGGATACTCCTATTGCACTAATTTTCAGGCACTTTTTTCCTGGACAAATTCATGACCCTATCTTTTGCCTGGGACAGATTTTATGACACCTTTTTTTTACTTGTTTGAACTTTTACACTACCCGGAACAGGCCTGCACCAGGAACAAAAAACATGCAGCCTGTACCATTACCAAAAATGACAGACTACATCGTTGGTAGGAAAGTTTATGTTACTAATTCTTTCAATATGTCTCTGAATATGTATATCATGTTGTCTGTACAATAGATATATCCTAATGAAGATGTTATGGCACGATTTTAAAGACATGCAAGTAGCAACTACATGAATAATTATATTTGTTATGAGTTATCTGCCATATTCAATTATCTTGACCAGGATGTTATCTGCAATATTCAATCATCTTGACCAGGATGTTTATTGAGTGCTCCCAGATTCAAATAAATATAAGGATCCATCTATACCCGACGTACACCAGTTGGCATTCAACCCAAAGGTTTTGCATTGGACATTTTAAAATGACCAAGAAAACACTGAAATAACTCATAAAAATTGTTTCTAAATCTAATTTCATTTTTGCATCTGACCTTAAAGTGTGGCATCTATGAAAACCGAATTCCCTACAATCAAGGACCCTGTAATTGTGAAAAAAATCAATCTCAAAATAAAATTACAAACAAGATGACAGCCCCATTAAAATAAGCCTGATATTACTGATAAAATAGCTATGTACATGTACATGTATACTGCTTTAATTGCAACACAATTCCCTTTACAAATGTTTAAAATAATTTATTGCATAGATATAACATAAAAAATAAATATAAGTGAGCATACACAACAACAATGTCAGTACAGTGTCAAGTCACATTACTGTCAGTGGATATTGCCATTGTGTGCAGACCGCATGTGATCTTACAGTAATCTTTCCGTATACATTTCTGAGATCTAGATCAACATACACAGATTTTGTGATGTTACAATAACCACACGTGGATACACTTTCATGACTTATAATAAACGAAAATAAATTATACACACAAACATCACACACCAATAAAATCAATGTTAAAACATTAAAGTAGTGTGTCGCCTACGGCTATTAGAATCCCCAAATTTTTAATACTAGTCTAATATAGTAATTTTTCGTCCACTCTCAAACAATAAAAGACACACTGTATCACAGTAAACTTAATACTACAACATTTCAGGAATAAGAATAATTCTTTGATCATCAGCACAGTAAATTATGCATGGCTTGATCACTGATTGTAAAAATTTAATTAAATTTCATATATTATACCATATTTTTACCTCAGTACTATGATAAACTTTCTTATATAACTAATTTTGGTGTACATTATCAACAGAAACTCAAATTTAAAAAAAATAGGAAAATCTAAATGAAAACGATGACACAGCACCTTTTCTACTGAAGGAACAAGAAATAAACTCTACATTTGACTCACATGAATATATTATATCTAATCAATTTAATTAATGTATACATGGAAAATAACGTTACCCTGATACATAAGGTTATTTCTTAGTCATATCAAAGATGTTCTGTAATATCTTTGGTCATATGCCTGCAATTGACATTGACTTTGTTGTTTGATGTCTGATGTCGTTGATAATGGTTTATTTGTTACAAAAACATGCATTCAAGCAAATGAAGTGATATGGAGGAATGGAAGACAAAATCCTTTTTTAGATAAAATAGTCTTTAAAGCTGATTGTGGATCATACAAGGAAAATTATATTTGTGAAACATATATTCTAGAATCCTTGAACAGCAGATTAAAATATATAATGAATATAATATGAACTGAAATGGTATTCAAGTGACAATTGCACCCCTATCTTATGCTAGGCATCCACTGGGCTGGCCACAGTTAGTGCAAGTTTACGTCGATGCAATTTTAGTCGTGACAAGTGTCACCAATAAGACAATAGTGGAATGTAGTAGCTCCAACCTTCTCCCTATTGTGATACTAAATATGCATATGGTGGTAAGAGATTTTCAAAATGTTTGAATTTCTTTCAAGCCAATTTTTCAGCGCCAAGTGACCATCAAGTGTCAAGAAATGGCACAAAGTACATTGTAGCTATCTATTGGCCTGGGTGATACCAAGAGGGTGAATTTTGGAATCTAATGGCCACGTCATTGCGCAAAATGATGCAATATTATGTTGCAAGCTTGTAATTGAGGATGTTTTGCTGTTAATCCCGCCTGTCGTTAACGACTACCCGCCAATCACATCATCTTTGGCGTAAAATGGCACCGTATGTCGCCCCCACAGTGGACTCCTAGCATTAGTCATTTATATTTCCATACCTCATAACCAAATACAAACCTAGCATATTCACCCCAGTACTGTAACGTTAATTTGTTAACAGAACTAAGGGAATGATCATAAATAACGATACCGGGGGAGGGTCGTACATTTTGGGGGGCTCAAAGAAAAAGTTAACCGACCCCCCCATCCACGTTTTAAAAAGTTGAGTGCCCCCCCCCCACCGCTACAGCAAAAGTCCTCTATATAGTCATTGCATTGCTAAAAGAAAATATTTGAAAAAAAAAATACTGTAGCATGATAAAAAAGGTAAAGTAACCCACCAAAAGGAATTACAAAAGTTGGGCGACCCCCACCACCTTTTTGGACGACCCCCCCCCGGTATCATTATTTATGATCCTTCCCTAAGTGATGTGCCTTTGGTTTTAATGGGTGAGCATGTTTAGATGTGCACTAAAATCAAAATAGTTTGCGATATGAAAAAACTAATATCCACTCAATACTGTTCAAACTAAGTTCATTTTGTAACTAGATAAATATTGCAATACTATGGATTCAAATTGATAATGTTCAGTGGCTCTCTCACACACACAGGGGCAAACAATCGCAAAAGATCTTTTTATATAGTTGTATAACTGTAAATCAATTGCAATAAAATACTTATAAAAAAAAGATAAATATTGCAGACAGTTATGTTTCAATTAAGTATCTATTTTAAATCCAGAGTGTATAAGTCCTGTAGCAGAAATTGCATCACCTAATCCAACAGTTTTTAGTGGTTGGCGGCAAACAAGTACTGGACTGAACACAAAGTTGACGTCCATATGCTCAAAAGATATTACTGGTTCTGTAGGAGAAAATGTCAAAGGAGGTGCTCCTGAATACAACTGAACCTCTTGTGGGATGAGTAAGTCAACAGCATTCAAATGAAAGAAGCTGGTATCACAAGCCTGTAATATCATAAAAAATCTTAGGATACGTTATGTATAATCAAGTGTAAAATTGAAAATATGTTGAATATCACAACTTACGTAAGACACAGGGATTCAGCGTAGTATGTACACTTCTACTTACTGGTGACCACATCAAAAATTTTGTTCATTAATAAGTAGTAGTGTACATAAATAAAACACTGAATGGATATCGCTACTACTAACAATAGTCTACACATCTTGAGATCACGTCTCTAGCTGCTGTAAGCTTTAATCAACCTCATATGTTCAAAGAATATTAAAAAAAATATAAATGTCTTATATGGGTCATTATATTAAATTTGACATGTATCTCTTACTTGAAGCCCTGCTACTTGAGTTCCTGCTGCCACAGCTATATCACTGTTGAACCATCTAGACTTCGGTAAAGTAGCGATTATATGAAATTTTAGAGAGTGAAAATGTATCCGTGTTAACCGAAAGCCCTGGCCATAGGTTGTGATAAGCCAGGTCAATATGTCTGTTACCTGAAAAGGAATAAATTGCAAATAGTTAGAAATTTTCACTGAAAGCTAAAAAAAAGCTGGGTTGTTCTATATCTTAGATTTTATAAAGCATGCTTGTTCAATTTCATGTTTTTTTAACACAATAGATCATTTTTTTTAATAGGGATAAATGATTGCATTATTTTAAAACAAATGTAAATGCTGTATTTATTGCATATTAACTACGCATAACTTAAAGTAAACCCTCTTGAAAAGCAAACTGTACTTCTATGAAGGAGGGAGAAAAGCAAGATAATCATACCTCATAAATTTCTGGTTGAGTCTCTTTGGCGAACAAATGTGAATGTGGTCCACCCAATACACTGCTTATGAAGGACAGTTCTTGTTCATTAAGGCCAAGAGAATCTACAACTGGCAGTGTCTGTAACAAAGTTAATACAGTATGTAACCGACAGATTTATACGTTGGAATATATTTTCAAGAAATTATATAGCACTACCATTAGGTAAAATCCTGCCATTTAGTGTGACAGAATGGTCAAAGTTGTTCCAATACCTGGAGAATGAGGGCTTTTACAAAGTCAGCTTTACCCATACTAGCAAGCTCTAAATGTATTGGTAAGCCACTAGGAACTTTTTTTAGTTGTTTGATAATGTCAACAATCTTGTTCTGGAAGAATTCTTCTGATTGAGATTCTAGTAAATGCAAACCGGAAAGAATCAAGAGATCAGGATCTTCATAGCTCTCAAAGAATGTGTCCAAAAACTTCATTTCTCCATTGGCAATATCGTGTGACGTGATAAAGCTATAAAAGAGAATACAAGTTTCAAGAAATCAAAATCACATTTCGTGTAACTGATACAATATAGCATGTGATTTGGTGTACATATGTATATTAAGTACCGTGTTGCTACTGATGCAGTTGATGCACCCCATTTTTCTCCGACTGCATATTCCATAATAAGATGCACTTCATCACTTGAAACTTGACTACTTTCCATTACTTCAATATTTTTGTGTAGTAATTTGGTCAATCTAGGTCCTACTGGACCAACAAGTTGAATCTTTAAATTACAAGAGGAAAAACACAATTATCTAATACAATTTAATCTGAAAACATTCACAAGTAAACAATAACACACACTGTCACACAGTACACTGATTGAGATGTAAGAAGGATCAAATAAATGTATAATAGTGTATGTAGTATATGTAATACAGTATAATAGTGTATGTAATTTGTTCCTTATTTCATGGTGTTTAATTTCATTGTGTTTAATTTGTATTCTTATTAGATGAAATGGTATTATACAATGAAAGGGTAAATTCTAAAAAAAAAACTTACTGCAATTTCAGGAAATCTTGAGGCAAGGTTTTGAGCCATTAAAGCTGCATTACCACCAATGTACCACTAAAATATATATAATAAAAATAAAGATATTTCATGTCTAAAACATAAACGATACAATTTGTGACACAAATTGAGAGAGACTAAAGGACAAACCTCAGAATGTTTAAGCAGAGATGCAGTATTTATAATATGCTCGAAAATATCATGGTTCATAAAAGATCTCTCTCCACCAGCCCCCTTCCGGAAGAAAAAGTGGAATGCTGATTGTAGATCTTCCAAACTGAATAACAAATCCTTATATTCTCCATCCATTGGGGGGAGTTCCAATGCTGTCAACAAATCTGTTCCTTTCACAATGAGATCAACATTTGCATTCGTTCTGTAAATAGAAATGACATGGTGAATGTAACTTTTGGATGTCAACAGTAGCAATGCTGCATGGACAACACCATACCTTGGATTGACTGTGACCGCTATGGTGAGTATGGTCAGGTAATAAAGTATCATTGAACATTCTATCACTCGGAACATTCTATCACTCTTTGCATAAAACATCGGCAATACTGTTGTCTGATTGGTGCAGAGGCGTGCTCAATTATACAATTGACCACCCGAAATATTGCACACAACATAGGTACAGACTCCATTTGCACTTTTACATCTTGATAAAGTCAAAAGCATATCGAACTAGGTCTATGAGGCTTTGATTACATACATTCTAGTTTGTTTCACACAGTAAATGTGTACTCATAGAGCAAAAATATATAAAACCGGCCATACACATAAACCGTGAATTTTACGCATGACATGAAATTTAGTGACCTCTATAACAGGGAGTTCACGTCATACGTAAAATTCACAGATTGTGTGTATGGCCGAACAGTGCGATTGATGCTCTAATGCAGGGATAAGCCGCATGGACCATTCCGATAACGTACTTTTAACGTAAAAATCGCAACACGTGCATCTCACAAACAAACGCACGTGCTGTTAGGTGAAATGAAGCACTCATGTTCAAGTGTCTGTGATTATGAAACAGAATGTGTATAGGTATTGACATTTGTATGGGTTTATGGAAAACATTTGTCTGACATCCACACAAAGTGTCAGTACTGTACTGAGTACCCAATTCATTATAAAGTAGCGCAGAATCGGTTGTCATTTTTGGACATACTATGTAATACTATGTGTTAGAAAGTGATAGAAAGTCATTGTAAATGATATATACATGGTTGTGAATAGCAGTGTTGAAAAGAGATGTTTGGCATTATATAGGTATACAGCATGCTTCATGACAATACTTATTTTCATGATGTGCTTATGCGTCAACATTGTGAAAAATGTGGTATTTTCGAAATGGAGGATATTTTAAGCCAATGTAGCTAACTATCACACCAGCATATTCTCGACTAGAAATTGAATATTACTGTTATTTGGATGTTTTATACGTTTTGGTAGATAATATTAATATTTGATTGATAACTAAGTTATACAATAGCCACAAACTTGGCCCTGCATTTACCGATGTTTGTGTTCTCCCAGCAAACCTTACATATTTAAGTGACTATAATTATCTTATAAATGCATAACACGTCTTATCAGTACGTCTATATAACAGTAAGAGCATACAATTAATAATCATTGGAGATCATTTATTAGATAGCACAAGAAACTTGTCATATTCTTTAACAAACTTCACTATTTTTGTGCGAAGTGCTGTTAATTTTTGTGAGAACGCACCATTGTGCACGTGGCTTTTTTATGTTAGGCGTACGAATCAGAAAGGTTCATTGAAGTAATTTTTATCATCTTCAACATAGATCGGTTTGAGTACAACAATTCATGAAAGTGCCATGTTTACCTATGGGCACATATGTGTGTTACATGCAGTGCAAATCTGTTATTATTGGGTGCGTGGACATTTCGAACGATACATCGAGCACAATGTTTTGCATTAGGCACATTGTATTCTATGAAACATTCCTACACTAAAATTATGTAAACAAACTGTATATTCTAATGACGGTACAACTTTTTAACATTATGGGATGTATTGTATCTTCATGATGGAATGGTATTTGAGCACTCAATCCCCACCCCAGTTCTGTAGCAATATTATGTATAATGGAAAGTGATGTACCCCTGGTTTTGCTGGGTGTCAATCCCTGGTGACGTGTAATTAATTGACTCACTTTGTTCGTGACAATCACATGTCAGCATACTCAATTTAACGATTAAAACTCCGATCTCGTGCTCAATTCCTACAACCTATGACTGCTATAGATATGGGATACATATATCAAAGAGAAAGAATTGTTTAAGACAATGGACTAACATGATGTTAATTAATGATGTTAGTTTTTATCCTGCACCAGTGCACTTCATGTTTTGAAATGAAACCATCCTACTGTCCTATACACTATTCCCTGCCTAAGCACCCTTTCTCACTATCATTCATTTCTCTATCTCCTCTTGCTAACTCGACTCATTAACTCTTGTCTTATCTTCTACCTCCCCAACCTCCTCCAACACCAATCTCCCTAAACTCTTACATTTCTCCTTGCCTACACCCTCACTATCATATTCCTACTCTCCGTCCCTATGTTTTTTTCGTTAAGACTCTCCTTATTTATTACCTTTCACCATACACTGCCTAAAATCATCTAGTTAGATGGCTGGCAACCTCTAATTAGCTGCTTTAGATATTATCAAGATCTATACAAGCCATGTGTATTTGGCCACGGGAGCTCTTTTATATGAGTGTATATAATGTTATATAATGTTATAGTGTGCATTCATGCCGTGAGGCTAATGCTTACGCATAGGTGGGAGCTATACACCAAACTACTGCTTATATTACTCATATAACTGTGATATAAAACCAGGGCTTGCCCTCAAACTGTTTGATCAGCTTATAAAACCTATCTGTCTATATGGAAGTGAGATATGGGGTAATTTGCCCCGCGCTATCAGTGCGTATGATAAACGGTTGTTTAAATTATTTGATGAACTCCCGACAGAGAAAGTACACATAAGGTATTGTAAATTTACACTGGGGGTGCATAGCAAGGCAGTGAATTGTGCTACTCAGGGTGAACTGGGTAGATGCCCAATCCCAGATTGACATGATAATGGCAATGCTTAAATTCTTTATCCATGTACGAAAAATGAACCAGGTAATTTATTGATCAGGGCAGCATACCAAGAATGTGCCACTTTACATAAGTTAAAAAAAAGAAATCCTGGTTTGCTTGTATTTATAATATTGTAAAAAAATCGGCCTCCCAGGTTTGGCGCATGTCAACAAAACTAACTTAAACTTAATTAGAACTAAGCTGGAGACAGAAATTTATACAGGAATGGGGAGATAGTACATGGAGGTGAACCAGATGAGTGTAATATCAGGAAGAGTGGAAAATTGTCCTTGTATAGGGAAATAAAAAACAGGGTTTTATCGAGGGCTACCTACAGGACATCACTATAAAAAAAGACAGAGCAGCACTTTGCAAGCTGAGAATAAGTGCCCATAGGTTAAATATTGAAAGAGGGAGATATAATAGAGTTCCCCGTGAACAAAGATTCTGCTTGTATTGTAAAGAAACAGGTACTCAAGTGGTAGAGGATGAATACTGTATAATTGAATGTGGGTCGAAATGCGAAGAACAGTATTTGATAAGATTAGCCAACTTAATTGTAACTTTTTACACAATGTGTTCCAATGACAAGTGTACATATTTAATGACTGCTGAGGGAGAAATATCGCAGCGTGTTTTTGGGACCCTCTGCAGTGCCATTGTGGGCTAGGACAAACTTTTTTATTTGTTTCTTTCTTACTGCCTTGTTTTAGGTTTGTTATTGTTTGTTTGGTTTTACTGTGCTGTCCACACTTTATTGTACTCTATATTAATGAACCACATTGTGGTGAATATTAATGTCAATAAAGTTTTTAGGTATTTAAGTATTTAAATTATTTCGTTAAAGAGAGCGCCCGTGTATTTGGCTGGCTGATCATACTGAAACCAAAGAGCATTACCAGAGGTAACGCCCCATGTTTCCTATAGTGGACGTAAAATACTGAACAGGTGCGAGCAGGTGCACGCCGGGATGGTTGAAGTGACTAAGCATTCATAGGTGAATGAAATGAAGATGACCAAAAACTTATTATATGACTTTATATGATACATTAAATCATAAAATAGTACACATATGTATAAACAACAGTGAGTAGTTTTCTGTTTTCATGAGATAAATAATATTGTCTTGATAGAAACTCAGCAAAGATAACATTTATTGTAGGCATAGACTAATCAGCTTGTCAAATCCACTTCGATATAATGCACATTTTACCTTCAAAAAGTTTAGTAGTAAAATATGCTACTAAATTTTTTTATAATTGATATGGTTTGGAAACATACTTCTGTAGATTACATATGTATTAATTAAATGTTTCTAGCCATGGCTGAAATACTAAGCAAAATGTTCGACACTTTTTCTTCCCTAATCGTTTTTCACCGTATAAGCTGTCATTGTCAAACGCTGGTTCGGTAATAAATATGTCAGTATCTCATCCATACCTGTCCCAAAAATATTTTATTACTATGTATGTAATCTACAGAAGTGTGCGTTCTAACCATACCAATTATTATGAAATAGCAGGACATTCGATGATCAATCTTTGCTAGTCAAAATGGTCAACACAATCGTAGTGGATTTGACAGCACATCAAAGAACATTACGACTATGTGATGGGATCAATGGACATTTCTTTCAAATGTAAAGTATGAACTGAAAGTGTAGAAATAAGAATCTGCATCAAATTTTTAAGTGTCTTATGTGTCTATGATAATTTTTAAGTTGTCAGTAAACCTCTGCAAATTACAAGCATGCAAGTGACAAGTGACTAATCTCAACTCTGTTATACTATCGATCATTTGACCAAAAAAAACAACAACACACGGTTGTCGATTAATGTATAATTCTGATGGAAATAATCTGCAGTAATATGCAATTCCACTCGTATATATAAATCTGGGTAATTGTGTTAACTAAATAGTTTATTTTGAAACATGAATCACATGCACGCCATGTGTTTTGAAAATCACTGCTCGGCGATACCCATAGACTATGGCTAAACAACATGATTTGTAAATGTTCCTATATTCAGTTTTTTTTTTCGAGATATCAGCGCCTAGATATGGTCTGTATGTTGCAGACCATAGTATGCTTGAATGACTTCTCATTCATAGCTATTTGTATTTCTAATCATGAAATGCAAATATATCACGTCAAAATCAACCAATTTCCTATTCATTAAATTGTACAAGACAGCGTTAGTTGACCATCCTCCCTCTCGGGCACCTGCTCGCACCTGCCGGGAACGCAGATATGAACGTGTTGCGTATCTCGTTAAACTATCTCTGCTGAAACTGAAATGCCAACATGTCAATATCATATTACCCCACACATATCCTTGAAAATTGTGGTGTTGGGACACGAATTAACGCCTGCCACGCTTCAACAATATCTCTCTTTACTTTTTTCATCAGATGGTAAATCATTGTAGTATAATCGGTTGACGTAATATGCTATAGCAATGGAAATAAGCACCATTAAAAATTAAAAGAATTCATTTTAACGGAGTACAACCGGAAGTGCCCTGCAACACCATATTGAAACATAGTGTTCTTCCGAGAATAGCAGCAATAACACCTATAATAAGACAATTAACATTCGTCACTGTATATAATTAATTTTATCATTCTTACCAATATAAGTTATACTAACATATGGTGATGTAAACTACCGAATTTTTTGGTACAATAAATCAAAGTTTTTAAAATGACTGTGCACATTAATATGACCTAGATCTAGATCGAGAATGTAGTTCGGCTTTCTCACTTACTACTATGGGCATGGAGCTAGACATTTGGAAAGGTGATTGGGGTTTACCTCAATTGACAGACAATGTCTGACAATTATGGTATGTTGAACATTCATACAAATCGTTAGCCATTATCATTAATTTTATCATTCAATACCAAGGGCTGACAAGTTAGTAAAAAGTATGAAAATTGATATAAAATGATAACAAAACCGGCATAACTCTGTCAACAACTGACAGTGTCAATATGTGTTACATCAGTCATTGAATGTTAAACAATTTACACAAAATTTAGGTTGCTGTAAATCGGCGTTGTTCCTTATGTGTATGCACATGACTAATCTCCAGAAGTATATGTATTAGCTCCTTTGCAAGGTTTCCTGTGACATAAAAGGTCCAGATTAATGTTATTTATTTTCAGGCACAACGTCCCAATAGATTTAATCTATGTTGTATACTCAGGGATAGACTGCCTAGAATAACCTTTTTACACCCATTCTTCTTACTAATTCAAAGTAATTGCTTCATATGAAGAAACAACTGCAATTAGTTGCAATAATTGGGCGTGTACCTGCCTCACTAATTATATGTAGATTTTATTTAGAATATTATTGAACAATTACAAGTGATTGTTTCAGACCTACTGCAAGTTTGCAGACATTCCAGTGACATTTATAAAGACCAATAACTTTGAAGTCGCCAACAGGTAGGCTAATTTGAATATAAATAAGAACAACTGAACTTCTAAAGCAGCAGCTCTTATACATCGAGTCTTATATATCAAATTACATTACATAAAAGCTAGAATATCTGCGGTCACAGTAGACCTATTTGTTTTGCTGAATGGTAATTGGCCTATCAATTTTATTCACAGGTGAATTGCCTATTTTTAAGTGAAATAGTAAGAACAACAGGGATTGACAATATATTCAACTTCTTCAGAAAAGAGGTATACTATGCAGTAATCCATATGGTTTTTAACCAGGTGGAAGGTATTACATAGAATAACGGATTTGGTTAATAGTGTGGTACGGTATGTCATAAAAACTAGCTCCCGTGAGGATTTTTGTGCTAAAATTGATTTTTTTTTTGTTGATTTGGCATGGTTAGGGGTCCAGTTAACTAAAAATAATGGGTTCAAATTTTCTGACCCCTGTGTACCTCTTTTTTTAGGCCATTTTCCAAAATGGCCGCCCGGATACAAAAGCATTGCATTTTATTCAATATCTTGAGGTCTTAGTATTAAATTTGGGTTGAAACATATGTTTTGATGCCAAGGAGTACAATGAAATAGTTTTTAAGGGGTCTAAAATGAGACCCTGCCATAAAGGGAAGCCATTTTCCAAGATGGCCAACGCCAAATTATTAATATTACACTTTACATTTCTTAGTTTAGTTAAAGTATCATTTTAATGTCTAAGTTTATGTTTTTGATGCCAATGGGTGTAATAAAATACCTTTTT
>CM032667.1:19413929-19468123 GCA_019095985.1 Streblospio benedicti | reverse complement strand
AATTTTGGGGGAAAATTGTATTATCTATAATGAAATTTTTTCTCTCGGCTTTGGAGAAGTAGGTTGTCAAATGTCTGAATTATCATTAGTTTATGTTCATCATAATACTTGAGAAAGGAAATTGGTGAAAAAAAAAGAGAATGGCATCGTCATTGTCCAGTTTCTTTCTTTTTTGTCTCATATCGCAAATTTCTACTCAGGTCAAACATTTTGAGAGAAAGAAGATAAAAATACTTTTAAAGCCTTGTGAAACACACACATACACAGACACACATATAAAGAGATTTTTAATGTTGTTTTGCGGTATTGTCATTTTATCACATGAAGTATAATTCATGTAATCAATGCTGCATTGTTGTTGTAGGCCTGTGAGGCGCATGGAGAGGTCATCGGAGAGGCGGGCCTCCAGTTCATGGTGGCCCCTCTGGCCCCCATGACCTCGTGGACCTAATCTGTGAGCTTCAGAGGGCACAAGCTCCATGAGCTGTTGCCTGGCGCAGGGACACTGAGGTAAGGGTCACACAGTCTCTATTGACCTTGATTAAGATTAAAAGTTCTCCTACTGTGCGATTTAAGCACCTACCGCATATGCATGAAATACAATACATTTAGGGAAGTTATCTTTTTACTCAGGGATCGAGTATGAGCACTACTCATTATCACCATAGACCATAAAAGAGTTAACAACTCTTTGATTCCCACAAACCATAAAGAACGTCTTGCTATGTATTCGCTATATGGTTTACAAATATAGCTAAAGTATGGTATTTGTTTAAATTAAATGTCTCCAATAAGATTTAACAACTCAAACCAAAGTAAAAGACCATAAAGACCAACTATTCCATGCTATGTCAACTATGTATTGTATTTACAGGCAATTAAAAGTTGTTGACCAGGCAAAGGCGGCACTGTTGTATGCCGACCACCTGAACTGGCAGCAGACACACCAGCGGGTGGTGGACCGATTGTCCTCAAGACAAGGCGGTGGGGGCCCGAAGCATGACAGGGATGCGTGGGGAAGATACATCCCCGCTTCCAACAAGCTGGTCCAAGATGAGAACACAGCAGTAGCGTGCCTCACCCTGCTGCTGGACCAATCCGGCGGCCTCCCTCAAGACCCCAAGCCCCACCGCAGGCACCACCCGCTCAGCCACCTCCTGCCAATGCACCTGCTCAGCAGCATCCAGCTCCTCAGCAGCAACAACAGCAACAGCAGCAACAACAACAACAGCAGCCACCACAGCAACAACAGCAGCCACCACAGCAACAACAGCAGCCACCACAGCAACAACAGCAGCCACCACAGCAACAACAGCAGCCACCACAGCAACAACAGCCACAAGAACAGCACCCACAACAGCAACAACAGCAGCAACCACAACCAACAGCACCAGCAGCGCCAGCAGCTGCACCTGGTAAGCATCCCTTTAAAATATCAATTATATTTATTCTCATTGCATCTTTCTAATGTAATTCAAGTATAAACATAGTAAACTAGATCAAAAGTGTTCAAAGAACACATGCCGCTAGAACAACGTTGACATATGGGTGATTAAGATATTGCATAAGCATGAAGGTTGTAGTCCACGAAAATTTAGAAATAATGAAATCTATAAATAAAAATTAAAATTGCTCCATGGAACCTATACCATTCTTGGCAAATATCCAAAATTGAAAATTCATGATGGCCTCAATGAATGTAAACAGTGAACGAAGTTTGAAGATTTTGTTCAAAGGCATTAATACTATCTATAAAAATATCAAACATGGAATTAAACGGGCACACTTTAATTGGCAAAGTGCCGAAGATGAAAATATATGATTGTTATGACGTGTATACATAGAATAAAATTTGCAGGTCATGGTTCAAACTGTATTGAAAGTATTGAAGAAAAGAAGGAAAAACTTAAAATGTTATAAACTGTTACACAATGTTGTGCTCTCTGAGCACTTTTCATTTAGTTAAAAAAGGCCAAAGTTTAACGTAGTTTGTGGTCACCAGTCCAATAATCCTTATAATATTGTATGAAATATGGAAGTCATGTGTCAAGCTAAAAATGCCAAAATTGGCCGCAAATGGCCTTTGGAAGAGAACACTTTGATTGGCAAAGTGCCAAAAATTGGACACTGATGATGGTCACTAGGTATATGAGCAGTGTATCAAATTTGGAACTCATGGTTCAAGCTGTATTGAATCTATTGAAGAAAATGACAAAATTGACCTAAAATGGCCTCCAGGAAATCACACTTAAATTGGCTAAAATTGAATACATATGATGGCCTCTAGACGTGTAAACATTGAACCACATTTGAATGTGTTCATTCAAGCAGTTTTAAAGATACCTCAGAAAAAACGCCCAAATGGACCATAAATGGCCTTGTGGAAAAAGCACACTTTAATTGGACAAAGTGCTCAAAATCGAATCACTCCGGTGTCGCATTGTGCCACATAGTTGTGTAAAGTTTGAAAAAAAATCGGTTCATTGTTTTACCTCTAGCTTGTCCAGAGACATAATACATTATACCGACAAAGTGATCACAAGGCAACATCACTTGCTGAAGCGACGCAACTATCACTGTTTCAGCAGCAAACTACCAGCACCAGTAGCAGCAGCACCACCACCACCAGCTGCACCTAGTAGGCATTCCTTTTAAAAATATCTCAATTATATTCATCCTCGTTGCAACTTTCTGATGTAAAATATGGTAGTGTGTTGAGCGGGCTCGAAGTGAGCTTCCCACCAAAAGGCGATTTTGTGCCATGTGGTATTACATAAAACAATTATTGGTGCTCATTCAATTATTTCAAAGCTATCATTCAGTCATGGACGTCTTTGAAAGAAAACACCACTAAAAGGGGCTACAATTCATAATGGCTCCGGAGAGGGATTAGTGAAAAAGTGAAACCATAAGAGTGTTATTTTCAGCCCACCTTTACCCGATTTTTTGTGGAAGAATTTCAGGCAACTCATTGTTTCTGAAGAGGACATTTTATTGCCGAAACGTTAAACTGAATAATTTTAGAAATTTTAAAATAAAATATTTAGGACTCTGGATTGGATAATATAGTGGGTATAAAGAACTGTGTATTGATATTAAATAAGTATGATAACTGTTGTATACATGTGTTGTTGATACTATACTACTGCAATACTTATGGCATTATTTTGAGTGTCAACATTGTAAAATTATTTGGATAAAACTTTTATATTGTTGGCCAGTTGTGTGGTCAAGATAATTGTAGCCCCCTATATCCTTTTTATCTCATTTTTAGCGAGAACAACAGGCACAGCCGCCACAGGCACACGAGCCACCCCAGCCTCCACTGTCACCCGAGCCACACCAGCCTCCACTGTCACCCGAGCCACACCAGCCTCCACTGTCACCCGAGCCACACCAGCCTCCACTGTCACACGAGCCACACCAGCCTCCACTGTCACACGAGCCACACCAGCCTCCACTGTCACCCGAGCCACACCAGCCTCCACTGTCACACGAGCCACACCAGCCTCCACTGTCACCCGAGCCACACCAGCTGCCACAGCCACCCCAGACTCTCCCCAAGGTAATAACATCTCTTATTTTGGTTCACAATATTTGCATGTTCTTTCATCTGTCTAAACAATATTGTTGCTTGAAGGCTTCTCGTTAGAAAGAATGCATTGTCTACTCAATCTACCCATATTTATACCATTCATACATGAATATAACTGAAAATTGGTCCACAAAATAAAAAATGCATAACCTAGATAACATGGCAAAATCTTCCCAACACAGGACAACCGTGGAAGCACAATCTCATTAAGTACAATACCCACCACCAGACCTGACCAGACCTCCAACACAGGACCGTGTGCTCAGAGTCCGAAGTCACCCTGCCCTTCATCATACTTAATAATGACTATTAATGTTTTGCAGACTTTTTCACTCCTCAAGCCTCGGCCCCGCCTACAGGATCACCAGGTATGCAGTACATTGAGTTACTCATAAGTTGTAAATGGATCCACAAAATCTGCAATACTTATGGCATTATTTTGAGTGTGAACAGATAATTGTAGCCCCGCTATATCCTTTTTATCTCTTTTAGTGAGAACAGCCTCCCCAGCCTCCCCTTATTTTGGTCTAAAATATTTGCATACTCTATTTCATCAGTCAAAACAATATTATTGGTTGAAGAATTCTAGTTAGCGTATTTTCCTCCTATACTTATGATTTTTTGTGGTTTTAAAAGTAATCTATGTCATTTGAACTATTTTTGTGTCTTTTCCAGCAGAATTCCACAGTATGGTGGAAGTGAAGGAAGAACCTCCATCACCAGGTATGCAATAGATTAAGAAAAGGCAATGTGAGACAGAAAAAAACTTGCAATTGTTCAATAAAAACTTTTCATATTAATATTAGGGATAAAACATCATATAAAATCTTAAAGTATTATGCTAGCTTCTGAACTGCTGTTCATCTGTGGTGGTCGGTATTGAGAAAACTTAACTAGGACTTAGACTGCAATGCTTGTGGCAGAAGGTCAACCGTATTGTTATTAGTATAGTAGTGCATGTATCATTATTGCTAAGATCTGCCAATATATGTTGTCATTTTGTCTACGCATGAGAAACACCAAATCATTTGTAAAGTGCTCTACATATGTATCATCAGTTTTCCTGTAACATTAGTCAGTAACATAAAAAGTCCTCTTTGCATACCTTTTCTCCTATATTTGCTTGTGAAAAAGCCTCGATTATTTGAACCATGTACTTTTATATTGATGTATATTCCTGTCCATAATAGTTTACCATTGTTACACTAATGTTCATATTTTCCAAGCTGCATGATTTGTCAGAAGCCTCTATAAATTTGTAGGAACACATAACTAGAAGTGTTATATATTTGGCTTTTTTTTCCAGCATCACAGGAAACTATCCATCCCACAGCCATCACCTCGAGAGGTGGGCATTCCTTTAAAATATTTCAATTATAGTCTTCTTCATCTATTGCAACTTTCTGATGAAATTCCAATATAAATGATGGCCTGCAACAGACTATTACTTAAAACAATCTTTGCAGTATTTATAGGTTATAGCATGACCTTAAATATATCTTTCTGATAGTAAGGGTGGATACTTGAAGGATTGTGTAGAGTGAAGAAGTGGCAAGAAACTTTGAATGGTATGCTGAAAACATCTGGAGAAATCATAAGAGAAGCCATAAATTTGTATCACCAAATCAGGAGTAATGAATTATCAACTGTTTATGGGTTGGAACATGTGATCTACCACCAAAAGAGGGAAGTTCATTTATCTAAAGAAAGACCCACAAAGAGCCAAACTTTGACAAACTTATGGGAACATAGGGTTAAGGAAAAGTTGAGAGTAACACCTAAAGGCCCTACATCACAATTAAAACTGAATCAGCATATGTCATCAAAACCCAAACAAGTTCATATTGATGAGAGGTTGGAGACAATCGAATATAGATATAAACAGTCAACAGACGACAACCAACGTGGTGGAACTAGGGATCCTAAATTCAACTTGACCTAGAGCGGCCTAAGGCTAGAAGAGAAAGGGTCACAAAATAGTTATACACAAACTGAACTATCATTGATGTCCATCCAGGCAAATTTATATCAATAGTGTGGCTGAGGAAACATCTCTATGTAAACATCTGCAAGGGGAGGTCATCAGAAGCTGCTATTAAACTAGAAAACCCAGGTAAGGATTGCCTCCTGTCAGGTTTGCAACCACACAACCTTCCAAACCTAATCTGTTCAATTTTAGTTATTATTCAATGATAATTATTAATTGTACATTAAGGATTGCCTTGATAAACTCTACTGAAATTGATAGTCGAGTATTACATAGTCTACCTAGCACCAGTCTTGTTACTAACCTACCCCCCCCCCCCACCCCCCCCATCATCCCAATCCAGCAGGGCAAAAACTAGATCGAAGTCAGTCACAAACTCAGATTCGAAGGCTGACAGTGCTGTTGTGTAATGTTGTTTACAAAAGAAAACAGATAAGGTTTTAGAGTGTGAATACTACAGAAACACCATTGCATTACACATCATATATGGTTTTAAGAATAAGCATTCTGCCAGACTTCGTACTTTTACGTTGAAGCATGTTATTGATTTCTACCAGAGTATGTCTAGTCCTTTATTTATTCGCTACCTTGATGCTTCCAAGGCTTTGACCGGCTAAATTTTTGGGTGCTTTTGACAAAAGTTTAAAAGGGAATGCCTGTAATTATTGTCAGGACTTTATCTATTGCATACTACTCAAAATTTCTATGTTCGATGGGGACTAGTGTCAGTGAAGCTTTTAAATCATCAAATGGTACCAGGCAGGTGGAGTCATTTCACCGCACTTTTTTAAATGTATATGTTGATGACTTATTCAGTGCCCCTCAATGAACTTAATGTTGGGTGTTTTATCAATCTTATTGTATCAATCATTTAATGTATGCAGATGATGATACAGTTCTTATTGCCCCATCTAGCAAGTATTCTTCAACATCTTTATTCTTGTGTGCGTAGAAGTATGCTAGCACTTGAGATTATATTTAATGTCAAGAAAACTGCTTTATATGTGTATCACCCAAAATTGTGCTCATGCCTAGTGTACCTAAACTATTACTTCTTGGTCAGCCGGTTAAACTTGTTGACAAATAAGTATTTAGGTATCATTATGACAAGTGATTGCAAAGATATCTTTAGATATTTCAAATTGGGCGCTTGTAATTTATATTCTCGGGCAACAGTGTTATTCGCTGTAATTTTGTCATGCAGCGAAGGATGTTAGCATTCCAATTTCTTTAAGACTTATTGCACTAGTTTTTACTGTTCACATTTGTGGTGTAATTTTACTGCAGATTCTCTGCTTTATTAAGGTTGCTTATAATAGAGTTTTAGGATACTGATGAACCTACAACCGTGATCAGTATATCAAGAACTTTTTAGACTAATGTTCATCATTTTGATATAATAATGAGGAATGCTATTACTGGGTTTATAAAGATTAGAATCCTGAGAACAAAATCTTGTGCAAGCTATTACTAAGTCTCAGTTTTATACTTATAGTGGTTTGTTCATATTGGAAGACTGTGATATTTTAATACTGTGTTAATTTTCTCGGCCCACACAACTTTTATTTTATTTTATTTATTTATTTATATCTTATTGTTATGATTATATTTATACAAATTCTGTAAATGTGTATTATCGAAATAAATTATTCTATTCTTATTCTTATATCTGAATATACGACTCTGTCCTCCTATAACCACCTCTTCTTCTGTCCAATGGACCAGATATAAAATGGTTCTGTGCCCTTGCAATGAAACAGTGGAGAAAAACCTTCGCAGACCGAGAAATTGAAGAAAAAATGCAGATTTTTCTTATGGAGAATCTCACTTTGAAGAAAAAGCTTTATCAAATGGTAACTGTAGATACAGTCAAGAAAAATTGTCAGTGAAGAACTCAAAGAAACATCTACTCACACGCTGAATATGCTTCTACAACTACAAGTGATGTGAAGTAGTCACGAAACTGTAAAAAGAAAATGAAAGAAAGAGAAAAGGGAAGAATAATGCTATCATTTTCTAAATTATCCCAGAGCCCAAAACTAATATTAAGACAGAAAATTAGAGGAAGACAAGAAAGCTACTATAAACATTGGTAAGAAAATTAATGTTGACTAAGAAATGCCTCTGATGTATCACAAATAACTTGAATGATCAGTTATTTAAACTCTAATTCTTTTTTAGAGACAAAATAGTTCAATTGTTACTATTTTTGCTCCAGGCCATTGAAAGTGAAGGCGCTCTCTAGGTTCCTATTGGCTGCGCCCAGTCAATTGGAGGCGCCCAGGTTTAAACGAGGAAGCGCTCGCGAACAACCCTACAAGAAGATAGTCTGTGTCGGCGGCATAGGTTGACCGAATTTTGCTGCACTGGAAGTAATCAGGCAGCGCGCGGCCGAGACGCAAGCTGGCAGCGAAGCTTGGTTGACGGCGGTCAGACACAGACGTGACCAGGCCACCCCGATGAACTGCGGCACTCAGGGTGGAGGAATTAGAACCCAGAAAAAGAGAATGGTTGAAACATAAACGAGAACGTGACAGATTGTTGGCTGTTGCACAAAGGGAAAGAAGGTGAATAAAGCACTTGTTGCTTGATTGTCTATTATTCTACGCCATGTAAGAAATGGCACAGAGTATACAGAACCAACCAATCTAATATGTGCATTCAGAAAAGTAGGGTGTTCTAAGCAGGTAATTTAATCAACAGTTAGCCTTACTCTGTCAAATTTGTGCCTCTAATTCAACACATACACGAACAGATAATCAACCATTAACATAAATAAACAAATTAATAGGACAGCAAGCTAATCAATAATTAAGAATATTATTTGAAGAAGTTCGTTACGTGGATGGTGGTGTGACGTCACCGCTGCTGGTAAGATGTTGTGAGTAGACCACCTCCCCACTGGTAGTACAGTCATAAACACACACGCACAAAAACTAGACTACATATGCCAGTATTCACGGACCATCTGAATACTCAGGATCCTGTGTAAAAGTTTACTGCAGAAGGAGAAGATAATGGCTAGCTGGCATTCCTGGACACATCTACGTTGACGTAAGGAAGATGGCAGCCTTTAGTTCAAGATCTACTGCAACACACATACAGACTGTCAGTAAGGGGAAAATCTAAGACATTAAAAACCAGGTTCGACCAAATGAACGTCCCAGCAGCACCATTCACACGCTTCGCTACACCTCCATCTAATATCAAACGCCTCAAACCGGGCCTCAACAAGAAGGCGGGGCCGACCTGCCCAGCACCCTCTACTCCAACATCCTACCAGCTGCCCTCTGATGATGTCGCATTATCACCCTGATCTAATAAAGTGGCTGTCAGCAGACTGGTGTGATCCAGAAGGATTCAAAGTTATCTAGGTAAGTTTCGCAAAAAATGCATGTTAAAGTAGAGTAATCATGTACATTAAAAACACGCGCCATTACGCATAACGACAACGCTTATTAAGCTGGGCAAATGCTAAATCCTGAGTAGTAGCCGTAGTAAGGGACTGTTTACCAGGAAGGGGGACCCCTGCATTTGTAGGGGGACAGCACTTTAAAAAAAAAGTAGGGACCGATGATTTTTTCATTCTCATTGGGCATGGAACATGGTACTTTTTTTTCAGCTGCTGGAAATCCCACCTCGACGTGAGAGAATCGGTACAAATTAATCACGCGAATATTCATGGGACGGGACTTTTTTTATGAATAGAGGTCATGGGACATCAGTTTTTTTTCATCACATCAGCGGGGGACAAGACCTTTTTTTTGAAAACAAGTTTTTGATACGCACTGTCCCCGCCTGTTAAATATTGCACCGTCCTCAGAACTTGAGTTGGGGCCTGGGAGGGGATTTTCCAATAATCATAGGTTGTGTATAAGCATGTTCTATATAATATGGGCTTTCATGTGAATATTTGATTCCATAATTTCTTTGTTTTGAATTGACATATTTTTTGCTGAGGTCTGCTCTCTTAAAACATTGTATATGTATGCCTCTGTATGACGGACAATATTTATGATCTAAATAAATTTTTACCAGTGAATAGTATGAACAACTCTCATAGTATATTAATTTCAATCGTGGAGATATTTTAATTTAATTTAGTTGGTTTGATATTCAATTGATATATCAGATTCACAGTAATATAATATCCTTTTTATTTATGATAGACGTT
Organism: Streblospio benedicti; assembly: GCA_019095985.1. Classification (NCBI taxonomy): domain Eukaryota; kingdom Metazoa; phylum Annelida; class Polychaeta; order Spionida; family Spionidae; genus Streblospio; species Streblospio benedicti. Next base: position 19,458,367 of record CM032667.1, on the reverse strand, counting down.
TCTGCAATTAAGTGTAGTGAACTACTTTATCTATAATGATTCTGCAACCCATTTATCGCTAAATGTTCGCCATCTTAGCAATCGCTATCGCTAATCCGACGTTAAAATCTATGCTTTTATAACAGGTTAAGTGATTAGCACGCCTGCGCCACGAAGCGATGTGCTGTATGCTCCACGGAGAGTTGAGAAGTTGATGGTGTAAACAAGGACGCCAATTACCTGGTGTATTATGTAAAGTCACTAGAGCATGATACCAGTGAATTAAGTGACGTTAAAATTTACCACTCTTATACATTTACATTTATTCACATGTTTTGTGTATTTTTTTAAGGTAGAAGGATGGTAGGGCGCTATTGCCCCCACCAGTGATAGTGACAAATATCCCTTGTGGCAACGCCTGTTACACACACACACACACACCGGGGCTTAACACAATCCACAACTATAACCCTTGCTGGTTCAAGTCATGAGGCTGGGAAATGCCTATTATAACACTTGTCTGTGACACGCGACTTATCCTCACATCTCTGATTGGCTTAGAGCCAAAATCAGCCGATAATTACTCGATTAACCATCACTCAGAACTACTGAATGTTTCGGAGCTCAAATCGCAGAAAATCGCTATGTGTAACTTATGTGGACCATGTAGCCGGGATGAAAATTTGAAAGTAATGAAACGGAAATTAAAATTCTAGGTTCATGGAGGATGATCCTACATTGGCATTGGATCAAATGGCTTATTTGTATCAAACACATTAAAGAGACAGTTTCAGACTAAGCTGCAAAGGAGTCAATGATTCGATTAGGGATGACTATTGGTCGCATTGGGACTGGGTGTTGTTTGCAGAGACAACTGGTTTAATAGTTTCAATCCAGAAGTTAGTAGAGCCGTGAGAATGAGATGAGACCAGCAAGTCTGCCCTGACGGTTTGTTTGGTCACGAAGTGGTCAGCAAAGTGGACAGTCAGATTAAAGCGTTAAAGGTAGACGACGTGCAGGATAAGTTTCTGCAGGGAACGCCTAAGGACGGAGCTACCGAGACCTAACGAGGCAGAGGCCGTGGGTCGTTTTCGGGCTTTAGTAGAGGTTTTCAATCCAGACAGTCTGCTTTTTGTGGAAGTTCAAATCTGGAGATAAAAACACTTTATGTTGATAAGAAGCTCATGAAAAACAAACTCAAGAGGTTATGGTAAGACAGGTCGAGGTAGAGGCGGAAATAAATGTATTCTTACCAACAATTCGAACCGCATATGACTATAGGGGAAGGTTACAAGGGTTCTGGGAGGTATATGGGGAGATGGGGAGCACCAAAACCATAGTGAGTATTATCAAGGATGGCTTGACAATACAGTTTCTAAAACCTCCATTGCCCGGGAACGAGGAACTGGTGTCAAAGGATGTAACTGAGTGAAATTGGAAGCAATAAGGGGAGCAAGTTCAATTGCTTCTGGACAATGGGGGTGAAAGAGGTGGTGTCGGACAGACACACACCGGGATGTACAACAGGTTTTTGTTGTACCAAAAAAGACCAAACACGTGGCGCTCAATTTTGGATCTCAGAGTGCTAAATTCTTGTGTAGTGAAACAAAAATTCAAAATGGAGTCAGCAGAGTCTATCAGAAGTTTTATCAAACCAGGAGTTTGGGTAACGTCTATAGATCTAAAGACGCTTATTATCACATACTCATTCACCCAGCATTTGGAAGGTACCTTCGGGTTCAGTGTGAACAACCAGATATATCAATATCGGGCTATGGTTATGGGACTCACCATATCTCCCGCATTTTTACAAAATTGATAAAGTTTATAAAAGGTGATCGCACTAAAATTTCAGATACAGTTGTTCCAATACTTGGACGATTGGGTGGTGGTAGCAAAAAGTCCACACAAAGCACACAAACACACAAATTGTTTTGTCAATAGCACGGAAATTGGGATTAAGTAGTAAGCGAGAAGAAATCGGAACTTCTTCCCACTCAAGAAATTGTTTTTCTAGGTTATTATTATTTTCTGAAGGAAGGCATGGTACGGTACGACAACGTTGGGAAATGATGACAATACTTTTACCACAGATGTTGGTAGATTACGTGGAAGCAGGTCTATGGCAGAGTGTCATAGGGCTACTGGTATCGGACGAAAAATTAGTGCCTTTGGGAATGTTACGATTACGACCGATTCAGTTGGGACTGCAAGAACAGTGGTTCCAATTCAGGGGAACACTATCAGACATAGTGATAGTGTCTCCGGTAGTGAAAGAGGCCATAAGATGGTGGCTCAAATTGGAAAATGTGATGGAAGGGGTTCCGATATGTCCGGTTTGGGATGCCAAAAATCATGTACAAATTTTCACGGATGCAAGTCACACAGGTTATGGGGCGACAGTGGATGGAATGATTTACAAAGAGAAATAGAGAGTTGCAGAAATGTCTCTCCACATAAACATGTTAGAAATGTTAGCAATCTGGAACGTGATTCGTCACTTTCAAAACTATCTGACCGGCAAGAATGTCTTGTTCAGTACCGACAATATGAAAACCCTGTTTTATTTGAGAAAACAAGGGGGTACCAAATCTCAAGACCTGAACACACTAGCAGGTCGAATAATTCAATGGATATACACGCATCAGATTACGTTTCGGTGCAAACACATTGTGGGGAAGCTCAACGTGGAGGCAGATATGTTGTCTCGAGAGGGCAAGATATTACCCACAGAGTGGTCGATCCATCCGAAAGTGTTAGAGAGCGTATGGTCAGTATGGGGGAAGCCGATGTTGGATCTTTTTGCAACAAGGCACAACAAAAAATTACCAGCGTATGTAGCACCCTATCCAGATCGACAGGCATGGGGGACAGATGCTCTGTCAATGGACTGGATGGGAATGTACAGGTGTGCGTTCCCTCCGACAGCAATTCTGAAACTTGTTCTGGACAAGATAGAGCAGGAAATTTGTATAATTGTTTTGATAGCCCCATGTGGCCACAACAGCTGTGGTATCACAAAATACTGGAATTACTGATAGCGGTACCGTTGGAAATACCGGCAATAGACAAACTACTCAAACAACCGATATCATGCCTGTTTCACAGAGATCCACACATGATGAGGCTTCATGCAGGCTTTCAAGGATGGTTGCAAGAGAAAGGCTTTTCTGAAAGAGCTGAACTCTTATCCAAGGATGAGGCTGAGTGGAAATTTTTGCAGGAGAAAGGCTTTTCTGAAAAGAGCTGCCAGGCGTCAATATCTCATATGGCAAAAGAGGCCCAAAACAGTCAATGCCACAGTGGGATCTTCTCAATGTATGAGGCCGGCTCAGGAGAATTTTTTTACTTTAAAAACGGTATTCCTCTAGCTTGGCGGCAAAGCGTAGATTGGTGTCATAAAGCAGGGACACCAATCCCTCCTTGTCGGCTAAGACTGAATTCTATTACTGTAATTGCAGAATGTCCTGAACCCTAGCCATTAATGTTTTGTACGCGGTATTCCTCTAAAGCATCGGTAGGGGAGAAATTCATGCCTGGACGAGACAATCCTTCAAAAGAACAGAGGCGGAGTTCGGTCTCGGTAATGCTCCCTCCTTAGAGTTCCTGGCTAAGACTGAGTTAGCAAGTAAAGGGGGGGCGATTGTAAAAGAGGTGGAGATAAAGTCCTTGGGGCCATCATTGGGGCCAGGCATGGAAGAGGACTCTAAGTTGTGTCCAGTAAGGGCATTGAGAATTTATATTGAGAGAAAGGATGAGATAAGGGACCAACAAAAGAAATTGTTTATTTCTGTTAAAAAGGGTAATAAACAAGAAATTTCTAAAAATACAATTTCTAGCTGGATTAAAAAGGCTATTCAAAAATGTTATGAGAAGGGTACACCGGAGACTAAAGAGACTTTTCAAAGTGAAAGCACATGATTTAAGGGGGATAGCAACCTCGTGGCTCTTCCTTAAGAACATTTCCATAGAGCAAATTCTGCAGCTGGCAGTTGAAAAAAGGCTGACTTATCCTAGCAACAATTTCAATTGAAAAAAGTCACGTGGGAAATTCCACTGCTTTTATAAAAAGGTGATCTAAATAGCTGGAAGCTATTTGACTTGCTAAACCTGCAAATAAAACCTTGTACAAAAAAATACGTTATTCTACAAACTGCGAGGTGCTTACAAAACCCTGTGCGCTATCCAGTTGGTTCGATATTCACGTAGGTGGACTGGTCTACCAGGCCATCACCAGGTCAGATTGACGGCCCTCAAGGAAGGGACTTCGCCCCAATGCTGGCGATAACAAGCCTCGTAATCCGCGTACAGTTCACGTAAATACCAACCAAGGTAATGACACACACGTACAGATGTACGCACGTATGTCCACCTTCAATCGGTGTGAGTTTAGACAGTGAAAGGGTCCCCGAATCCAAAGATTCGAGGGTGCTAGTCCCTACCAAATGTTCGCTACCACTTTCAAAGCTAAACTGATTTGTGTTGACAAGGAAAACAGGACACCTGCGCTATTGTCCTGTTTCCAAGCAACCTCCACGTAAGAGCAGAAGAACGTCAAACGCATGAAGAGTGTGTGCACTTGTTAAATTGTTCCTATGTTTCTAAATCACATTATTAAAAAATATATTTTCATAGGCCGCAGACGTACAAGCTGGCCAGCAAGTCTGGATGGCAGCTGCTGGTGTAAGAGAGGATGCCCACCTAGAGCTGAGGCGCCGTTGGGTGGGCCCAAATCTTCAGAAGATAATTGAAGATCTTGATAGAGATCTTCAAACAGCATAGCAAGAAGGTGAATAAAAGAACTATTGTTCCTTGAGTATCTAATATCCAGGAACAAAATCTCTGGTTGCATCACTTAAGCAAATGTATTGTTTGTTTTGGTTCTCTGTAATGTACATGTATCTTTTTATCTGTGTTTATCTCTTTGGACAAATTACAGCTTGTGCACAATGCCAATTAATCAAAGTGTACTTTCAGTCCATTTTCAACATTTTGTGCAATAACCTCAATACTCCTTCAAAGATCTATAAAGCATTGTCAATCATGGTACTGATAGACATCAGGTTGTGGTACCTAAACCTTTGGGAATAATATAATAAATGTCATCATAGATTATCATTGAACTGTTACATTTATTTTACACTTTATTCTGCAGGAGATATAAAAAGAAGGCGGCATCGCCCAGTTAGGCCCTATATGGCCCAGATGAATTATGGGGTTTCACCTCTATGAAACAAATAAGATCTACACATCAATAAGTGTTGTGGGAGGCTACAGGTTATTCGACTTTGCTGCAGGAGATAGAAAAGAGGAACGGGGCATCGCCCATAGCATATGGGCCCAAAGGATTATGGGGTTTCACCTCGACGTGAATAACAATGAAACAAATAAGATTTACACATCAATAAGTGTTGAGGGAGGCTACAGGCTATTCGGATTTTGCTTAGGAGATAAAACTAAACTATGGGGAAGGATGATATCAATGTGAATAACAATGAAACAAACATCATTTACACATACTAGGTGTTTATTTTACAGGCTATTCAACTTTGCTGCAGGAGATAGAAAAAGAAGGGGGCATCGCCCAGTTGGGCCCCCATATGACAAAAAGAATCTTTGGCATTGAAATGAAATGGCATTGAAACAAATACGTATTGTAAGATCTGTTCCGCTAGCTATTGTTTTCAAAGACATGCACGTCACACACACACACATCCTGGTGGGGCTTATCAAACCCTTATAAAAAGTACCGTACCATATATACTACAAACAAATATACACTACAAACAGCAACATAGCCATAATTGTTCTTATGTTTCTAAATCACATTATTAAAAATACATTTTCATAGGGCAACAGATGTACAAGCTGGCCACCAGGTGTGGGTCAAAGCTGCTGCAACACAGGCAGCACCTGGCGGGGCTGATCAAACCCTTGGGTGGGACCAAATTGAATGACATAACTTTATTCAGGTAACTCTGGAGTCTTAATTGTTCTTACTCCCTAAATCCGTATTTATTTAAACCGAAGTCAGGATTTGAAACATATATATATATATATATATATATATATATATATATATATATATATATATATATATATATATATATATATATATATATAACAATATTTATTTACAAAGTCTTTATTTTTTATTTTTACAGATCAATAAGTGATTTTAGTAAAATGCACGTGCTGCCGAGGTCAGGGATCAAAGGGGCATAAAGATGTGTATTGTGCATGATTTTCTATACAGCATATAGTAAAACTCGGTGACAAAAATGCTTAAATAACTTTGTTAATTATAATCTGTTTATAAATTTAAGTCACCACTTGTAGGCAAGGTGTAGGAATGCACAGCTAAAAGAAGAGATTAGTTTGGCATTAAACCGCATCTGAAAAGATTCTCTAAATCAAAAAGGTGAGAAACATAGAGCAATCAACTACAGGCCTGTGTCCCTCACTTGCATACTATGTAAACAATTAGAACACATAATTGCTAGTAACATCATGGCCTATCTAAATGAACATAACTTGTTATATGACAAGCAACATGGTTTTCGCTCTAAACTGTCTTGCGAGACGCAGCTGTTGGAGTTCACAGAGGATACACTAAGGTTTCTGAGTGACAGGAAACAGTGTGACACCATCATAATGGACTTCAGTAAGGCCTTTGACAAGGTCCCTCATGATCAACTATTGTTTAAGATAGATCGTATTGGCATTGATAAACAGACTAGTAATTGGATAAAATCATTCTTGTTCGATAGGAAACAGAAAGTTGTTGTCGATGGTGAGGAGTCCAACTCTGTAGCAGTGAGCAGTGGTGTCCCCCAACGATCCGTGCTTGGACCTATCCTTTTTTCTGATATTTATAAATGACCTCCCGGACTACACAAAAAACTCCAAGGTACGTCTGTTTGCCGACGACACAATTGTGTATTTGTCTGTTAGTGCTTTGAGTGATTGCCAAAAATTACAAGATGATTTAAGTCGACTAGAAGACTGGGAGAGGGAATGGCAAATAGAATTTCATCCTGCAAAATGCAACATTTTGAAGATCACCACGAAGAAATCCAAGACCATCTTCCCATACACCTTACATGGCCATGTTCTAAAAGAAGTCAAATCTGCAAAGTATCTCCGAATTACAATCGCTGACGACATGACGTGGTCAGAGCACATAAATAAGACTGTAGCAAAGGCAAACAGTAAGCTTGGTTTTCTCAGACGTAACATCAAGGTTAAAGATACAGACATGAGAGCGACAGCCTACAAGACCATAGTAAGACCAACTATGGAATATTGCTCGTCTGTATGGGACCCGCATGTTAAACAAGCTAGCAGTCTGGAAATGGTTCAGCGAAGAGCAGCCAGGTGGGCAACCAGTCGTTACCACAATACCTCTTCAGTAAATGACATGCTCCATGAATTGAGGTGGTGCCCTCTGAGTCAACGTAGAGGAGACAGTAGGCTCAGTATGGCGTATAAAATCGTAAATGGCCTAGTTGCTGTCCCCTTGGGTTGCTACCTAAATCTACAAAGAAATAACCTTCACCTCCAGAATATCATTGCCTGAACTAACTACTATCATTTTTCCTACTTCCCTCGTACTGTTTGTGATTGGAATCATTTACCAAGAGATATTCTCCAATCAAAGTCTATGGCAATATTCAGAAACAATATTGTCACACTAACACATACTCTTACTTATTAACAACCTATTGGTCGTTCACATATATTTCGATATACAAGAAATATTGTGTTTTTGCTTTATATGTCCAACATCCAGCATCCATTGGTATTCCTGCTAAAACTATGTTTTACAACCTAATATGCCCAAACAACCAACGTAACAAAAGGTTTCTCACAACTGTATGTAAGGAGAAAACATTTCTGAATCGGCAATATTTCACCAACCATCATGGCGTCCTTTGTTTACGTCTTACACAGTTCACGTTTTTCTAGTCTAGCTAGGGAGTGCTGATTTTGTCATCTAATTCTAACGAAATTTTTAATGTGACTACTGGCGATTATAGGCAATCATTCAATGCTTGATACATTTACAAACACTAAACATAATTATTGGGACCTAAATAAGCAATGAGAACAAAATAATATGTTTTACAAAGTGATGACTTTCTTGACTCAAGACCAAAACAATGTATGCTCCTCAACCAATTCGTGCGTTAAACTTGAAATCGAATGTAAATATCGTAGGGTACGCTATAAAATCGATATGCATTTTTCTGCAGTACAAGTGTACAAGGAAAACTCCCGTAGTAAAACTAAACATGTAAATAACAAAAGTATCACAATGGTCGAAGATTTGTATTGCATGCCTAATCATAGGTTGAAAAATGTAGATTCTGGATAACTACTCTCTATTACTGTGGTAGGTTTCAGAAATTAGTAAACTCAATTTTGCTTGTATACCGAAAAATATGTGAACGACCAGTAAACTGTTTTTATCCTGCACAAAATGCACCTTTGGTTTTTAAATTTAACTATCCTATCTCAGCCTTCTACTATCACCCTCTTCTGCACTAACTTCTTGATCTTTTTCCTATTTTTCTCTCTACCTCTTCTATTTTACCGCACACAGCCTAAAATCATCTTGTTAGATAGCTGGCTGTCAAAACTTGAAACTTGAAATACTGAAACTGAAATGCCAACACGTCAATATCATATTACCCCACACATATCCTTGAAAATTGTGGTGTTGGGACACGAATTAACGCCTGCCACGCTTCAACAATGTCTCTCTTTACTCTTTCATCAGATGGTAAATCATTGTAGTATAATCGGTTGACGTAATATGCTATAGCAATGGAAATAAGCACCATTAAAAATTTAAAAGAATTCATTTTAACGGAGTACAACCGGAAGTGCCCTGCAACACCATATTGAAACATAGTGTTCTTCCGAGAATAGCAGCAATAACACCTATGGTAAGACAATTATATGCTATGCACGTCACTGTATATGAAGATTTGTACGCTTATAATATATTATACTAGCATATGGTGATGTAAACTACCGTATTTTTGGTACAATAAATCAAAGTTTTAAAATGATTATGCACATTAATATGACCTAGATCCAGATCGAGAATGTAGTTCGGCTTACTCACTTACTACTATGGGCATGGAGCTAGACATTTGGAAAGGTGATTGGGGTTTACCCTCAATTGACAGACAATGTCTGACAATTATGGTATGTTGGACATTCATACAAATCGTTAGCCATTATCATTATTTTCATCATTCAATACCAAGGGCTGACAAGTTAGTGAAAAGTATGAAAATTGATATATAATGATAACAAAACCGGCATAACTCTGTCAACAACTGAACTGACAGTGTCAGTGTCAATACATGTATGTGTTACATCAGTCATTGAATGTTTAACAATTTATACAAAATTTAGGTTGCTGTAAATCGGTGTTGTTCCTTATGTATATGCACATGACTAATCTCGATCCAGAAGTATATGTATTGGCTCCTTTGCAACGTACGTTTCCTGTGACATAAGGTCCAGATTAATGTTATTTATTTTCAGGCACAACGTCCCCCAATATAGATGATCTATGTTGTATACTGAGGAATAGACTGCTTATGAGCATGTACCTGCCTCAATATATGTAGATTTTATTTAGAATATTATTGAATTATAACAAGTGATTATTTCAGGCATACTGCAAGTTTGCTGACATTCCAGTGACATTTATAAAGACCAATAATCCTTGGAAGTCGCCAACAGGTAGGCTAATTTGAATATAAGTAAGAACAACTGAACTTCAAAAGCAGCAGCTCTTATACCTTGAGTCTTTTATATCAAATTACATTACTTAAAAGCTAGAATATGCTGTTACAGTAGACCTATTTGTTTTGGTGAATGGTAATGGGCCTATCAATTTTATTCACAGGTGAATTGCCTATTTTGCGAAGTGAAATAGTGAGAACAACAGGGATTGACAATATATTCAACTTCTTCAGAAAAGAGGTATACTATGCAGTAATCCATATGATTTTTAACTAAGTGGAAGGTATTACATAGAATAACGGAGTTGGTGAAAGAGAATTACTGTTGGTTTTTATTTCTTTTATTTTTCAGAACTACGGCATTGATCATGATCTTACATCTAAGCAAAGTGCGGACATTATAGCATTCTCCGCTCTTCTCGAGCAAAAACTTCTTCCAGCTTTGGTAAGCTTTTTGTGCAAATAATTCAGAACATCACTTTTTGACAAATGTCACTCCGTCATGATATTGACTATGGTTAAATTCAAAATTTAATAAGACCAGCAAACACACTCAAAATGAGCCATTCCATTATTGATGCATTTGTTGTTATTCAAATTATTATGGCTATCAAATTAGATTTTGTTCTTTTCTTTTAACAGATTCCACAATATAACTATGATTTTAGCATTTTACATTTTCATATATATGATCGTTTATATTCTTTCTGCTTTACCTTTCCAGTTGCATCAAATGTGGGTTGATGAACAAACCTATGTAGATCTGATTCGTCCATGGTATGCAAAAGCATTGCCATTACCATTCAATTTCTTCTTGCCAGGACAGTACAATCGAAAATGTAAAGCTCGAATTGACTGTATGTTCAGCCATAAAAATTTGACTGATCTTGAACGGGAAAAATTGGTAATATATTGGTAATATATACATTTCTGGATAGCTAATATCTATAGTATTTAGAGTAGGTGAATTTTAAATATTTTAGTAATCTCAAATATGGTTGTCTAATATTTTTACTTGGTGACTGATGGGTTGTTATATGTTTAATTGCTCACAGTAGGTGTGCCCTGTTTTAGATATACAAAGATGCCAAAGAATGTATCAACATGTTATCCAGTATGTTGGGAAATAAAGACTTCTTTTTTGGAAGGATGTAAGTACGGATTATTTTATTGCTTAATCATGAGTCAAATGATAGTTTTCTGATTTTGAATACAAGCTATGAACTGTACAAACATTTACCACTACTTATTTAGGTATATTAACTTATTGTCCTGACACCAATTTTATTCCATGACTTTTGCGCAGTAATTTTTTTTCCTAAGAAACTTATTTTAAAAAACATTAGAAATGATTTAAAGTAAAATTTCACACCTACACAAAAGGTGTGGCTCTAAGTAGCTTCGAAAGATATGTACAATTACAGAAATTTCAGCATTTTCAAACTTCAAATTTTCAAATATACACATTTTGTCTAGGTAAAGCCAAAAATTAAAATGTAAGAGCAATATGCATATTTTTGATTTGTAAAGAGATTCATTGGATTTCTTTTTTCTATCAATAAGTAACACTAATTTTGTGATAAATCCTTAAAAAAAACTTACTATATTGTCTTAATATTTTCGGACATTTTCAATGTCCATTGTCTGCAAAAAGCATTGACAGAAGTTGAAGTCAGTCAAATGTGGATGGCAGTAGTAATCGAAGATTAAGTGCGGCACTGTGGAGCTCTCAATGATCATCTCAACAAGTAGATACAACTCGCAGCATAAAATTTTACTCATGAAACTATGGTAGAGAAAAAGATTCCTTTCTTGACAATTGAAATTAAAGACAATGGCTCTTTAAAAACCATAGTATTTACAGGAAAAGCACACACAAATCAATATTTGAATTTGAATCTCACCATCCAACTGTACATAAGGTTGGAACACTTTTTGGACAGAATGGACACAGTAGTAACAGAAGGGTTTAGATAAAGAGACTAACTAAAATCGTGGATGCACTGACCATTGGGCAATTCAAGAAGTAGAAAGAAGAAAGAATACCAACAATAAAATCCAGTATGAAAACAGCAGAAAAGACTAAGGAGCCAGAGGTAAATTCGTTCTTTACGTTAAAAGCATGTCAGAAAGAATGGGTTTTAAAAGATCACAAGATCTGTTCAGCCTTCAAACCTTATAAGATCCGGAAAATCATTTAGTTCATCCCAAGGACAAAATCATTTGAAGTGTATACAGTATTGGTTGTAAGAACTGTCCAAGTTTATATATTGGGGGAATCAGGCAGGAAATTTGGCACATTCAAGGCATCAAAGAAATGTGGAGACACATGACCAAAAAAAAAGCGCACCAGAGCCACTCGCCTCCAGCATCACAGAAGTCAGCCATAACTGACCACACAAATCAACCATGTACCAGATTGGGGATAGTGCTAAAGTTGTGTGCAAGGAGTCAAACCTACTGGACAGACAAATTCTAGAGTTAACGATCCGAAGGACTGAACATGAACAGAGATGAAGGAGCATACCAGTTATCTTTAACAACCTTAGACCTAGGGCAGATTTAAACCAAAATTTCGACCACCCCCTACACAAAAATGCCACCTGGTGAAATAAAAGTCTCAGGCGATGGACATTGAAAAAAATATTAAGACAATATAGTAAGTTTTTTTAAGGATTTATCACAAAATTAGTGTTACTTATTGGCAATATGCATAGTTTGGACAGCCACTGACCTAAACCATTGGTCAATAATATCCAAGTGCAAAGATTGATTTTACAGTCATTGGATGTGAAATCTTGACATAAAATAGGGATTATTTGAATGTTTTCAAAACATATAAACACAGCTTTTCCTATCATTATCCATATGCCTCTTACTAAAATGGCTATTCTATAAAATTGAAGTACGAAAATCTTCTGTAAATGTGCGCATCTTTCCAGGTTATGTAGAAGAAACACAACGATTCTCATGTAGGTGCAGCATTTTAGTGTGAATTATTTCCAATAATCTTCAGAATAAGTGTCTAGAGTAAAAAAAATGTTACCCCCCAAAAAGTGGTGGAATAAAATTGGTGGCCGTACAATAATTATATGATTATGTAAAGTTAGTTTTATATAAAGTATTCTACACACTTGGTACACAGCGTATGGATTCATATTCCTGTATTCATTTTCTTGCCGGTTTCTTTTTTGCTCATATATAATCCAAAAATTGAATGTTACAACTTTTTTTTCTTTCTGATATCTTTCGGATCGATAGACCCCTTTTCATTTTTTTTCAGATGTTGATCTTACATATTACCATGATTGTATTAAACTACATGTCAGAAAGAAAATAAAGTTGTAATATTTAATTTTTGGATTATATATGAGCATGAAAATGAATACAGGAATATGAATATGAAAGTTAATTTTACTCCATTAATTAATAGAATTTGTCAGAAATTATAATTATATAATTTTTATGTATGACTTTTTTTGCATTGTTTTTGCCAGGCCTTCAACTCTTGATGCCATAGTATTTGGGTACCTTGCTCCACTATTGAAGATTCCATTTTCTAATTTGGCTCTTCAAAACCACCTTAAGTGTTGTCAGAATCTTGTTCATCTGGTAAACAATATACTTCAAAAGTACTTTCCCTTAACTTTAGAAGGTAATTTAATCTTTTTCACTTCTTTATCTCAAACATTTTATTACATATTTTCAAACGGCAGATTTATATTTTAATGCGTTTAGATATTGCCATTTTCAACTTGATGATTTAATGTGTGATTTTATTTTTAGAAATTGAAGAGCTGAGAGCAAAAGAGCAAGAATCCCAACGAAAACAGCACAGCAAGTCCGGGCTAGATGATGACGAGTTTCCCAACAGAAAGAGAAATATTTTTCTGGCAGCTTTATTTGCCTTAACGACCATGGCAAGCTACGCTCTGCTGAGTGGGTTAATTCAGGTAAAATGGATGCTATATCGTGTATTGTTATTTTGCTGTGTAATGTTGGTGTAAGTGGCAACATATTAATCTCTTTGTCCTTATTTTAATTTTGATCTCTTAAAGAAATATTTTTTTTTATATTAAGTTGTAAGATATAGCTTTTTTTATAAAGTAGTTACATACTTTTTGTTTTGGAAACAACTTCATTGAAGGAGCAAAAGTGTCTATTCATTCATATGTCAAATAGTCTTACAACCGGAAATAATTAAACTGTTCCTGAATGTTTTATTTTGTTTTTAGATTGAAATTGTTGATGACGACAAGGAACCTCAAGGCAAAAAAGGCAACCCTCCTGATCTTGAACAATTTGAAAACTTATTCAGCGAAAAAGATGAACAAAAGGAAAAGCGATAACATATGTGTTTGTGTTAATTGTGTGTGTGTTGTTTATATGAGTCTGTGTAGTTGAATTTCCTTAGAATTTTTAATGTATGTGTATTCAAAATTTTAATACTTTTTATTATTAAATACTGAGGTATTTAAAGGGCCAACTTGTGGACTTTTTGTGTCTCTGTTATATTCTATTGTCATGATATATTGTGCACATCACAACATGAAACTAACACCATGACACTATAATAAGCTATCATTTATTCAGCATTACTCCAGAATGAAGTCAAATTTGACTGTATGCTCCCCTGAGAATGAAAAATTATCGCACCCAAATGCACTGAATATTTCTTTTAAGCATAATTATCTTTCTGAAAATTGAGGATTTTTTATGATGTGGCAAGTATGTTACAAATTACGTAGTAGTTTGAAACAGATAAAATTGTGACAAAAAATCACCCCTTAAGAGAGCGTACCGTGGATGCTACATCGTGCATCTAAAAGGGTTCATCCTTACTCCATCCATACTAAATATGAAAAAATGACTTGATAATTAATATTATTATTCACAACATGTTCTATAATTACATTTAAAATCAACCAACTCACGAGGCATGAGATGAATATGTGTAAGCTGTTTAGTAGTACTTGAATGGTAATCCTCTTTTATTTGCTAAAAAGCCGTAAAGGAAATCACCAGCAACAAAATCTCGTGTACATTATGATTTCATTCACAGTCTGTTTAGTTTAGAGACCGTTGTGAATTGACTCACCGGGACAGTCCCACATCAAAACTTCTCACTGCCTTTTTAAAATGTGAAAAGAGTTTCTTTGCGCTTTTTATATTAAGACTTAAGCTTGATATTGTTCCAATATTTATATCTACAAGCATACTAAAGAGGTATAACATTTCTAAAATCATGTCTCTACTGCCGTGGAAATGTTCTGAATACTTGTTAATATTGTAGTTCAAAAATGGCCAGGAATTACACGGAGCCTTGAAGCAGTGAAGTACATGTAGCGTAATTCACTCTAATAACCAAGGGGATATTTCTCATTACAATACATTGTGAGATCTTTATATCATGGTCAATGTTATTGCATTTGTTATTTTAATCAGTACAGAGCATTAAATATCTAAACTGCTAATAAGCTGCCATCCCTTGTTGGACTTTCATCACCAAACAGCAGCGTCTTGTAGAGCGCACCGTGAGCTGATAATCTTCTCAATGACATTTCTCAAAATCCACATCTGGTTCTAGAAAATCAATGCAAAATATAATGTTAAATTCAAGTTCAACAAAATTTCACAAAATGATTTTCAAAAATTTGTTTATTAAAATAATCATTTTTCTATCTACATAAATGATTTTCGCAGGACCATATTTGTCGTTACTTTGAGGCGTATGCGGCATTGAAAAAACTTCTGAAATGGACAAAATTTGGGTCTTAGAATTTCTTTTATGTAGATCTATGTCTGCACGTGAATCAAATAGCCGTGATACAAATGTTGTCTGTCTCTCTCACACAAATTTGAAATTACGTCTTGTAAGCCATCATTGATATTAGTAAATAAATTTCTAACTTTTTTTAACTCATGACACTCTCCTCGTACAATCAAGAAACTAATCCAATACAATCTCGAGCAAAATCTTGAAACTTCTGTTGATGCTGATAGGATTTCTCGGCCGTATCCATGTTCTCAATTATAGGCATTGAGGAATTCATCGACAATAAAGCGCTTGGCAATTACCAGTCGATTACTTGTCTCTAAATCTCGAGTCATTCACGTCACGCCTCCCAGTTGACAGCCATTCCACACAAAAATTGGACAAAACCAAGGGTGTCCTAGCAACTGATTTCGGTTCCTTGGCAACTAGCAAAAACCCTTCTTTTATGGAGGCTGTTACCGAGCCTGTTTTTACTTTTTTTTCTGTGGTGCGGGGGTATTCTCGGTTGTGGCAGCAAGCAGTGTAGCTGATTATCATGTTACGACAATCAGTTTTGAAAATGATAGACTATTAACGTCATTGTTAAGAATAATCCTCCGAGGAATTGGGAGAAAGTTTTCCTAATCACCTACATCGTTTTCTATCAGCGCTTTCCCCACTGACATGTTATAAATCGTGACTCTCAAAATATGAAAACAGCTGTAATAAGTTGACGTCAAGTATCAACTGACGCAAGGATGTGTTTTATGTGTACATGTATATTTGCAAATATTGCATTTATGGTATTACGTAAATACATTGTTGATTACGTGTAATTTTTGTCTATTTTTTGCTTTTTCTTTCCACAAATGAATTTTAGCTCCTGTGTATACGACCAATCAATTGACTTCTATAACACACTTCATTGTCAAATAGTCAGAAACATAGTTGTTCTTAATATCATTTGCTGGACTTCACAACAACAGCCACAACTGTATCGGTGCATATGTCAGGGCTCGTATAGGGAGGGTGTTGGAGCAAAAAATACATGATATTTCATAGTCTGGTTTAACTAATGAAACGGATATTATCCAGTTACTTTTTACACCGATTAGGGTACATAGATAATGTGTGGCAGACTAAACTGGTTTATATCGCTAACCAGCCGTTTTCTAAGTATACTTTAGAATTTGCCTGTTTTGTAACTGTCTAGCGTGTTTGTTTTTGCGGTTATTGTTTTTTAAAGAAAAGTACCGACGCACTAAAAACTAAACTAATGGATGTTGAATGACACAAGAAATTTTCTATGTAATCTAAACTATCTAAACTGCTGGCAAACGGGCTTGTGCCGGCAGCAATTGCATGATCGAAGTGGAGTTTCGTATACACGGGGAAAAATATTGTTCAAGTGTGTATTATTAACACTGTGCATACCAATTACAAATATATATGGGCCTTTATGTGAATATAAGTAAACTTACATTAGAAACAGTGTTGCACTATCCACAAATATAATGCTTGTTGATGACTGAATACTACACCAGTAGACCAATCAAGAGTCTCCACCCCGAGCACTTGCTCTCCCACGCTATGTGCTCATTGGTCGATTCCTGATTGGTGGTGTATATTTCCGACTTAATTGAGTGCACCACTCAGCTATTGTTGGTTTAACACTGAATGCTAAAGTTGCAGCTAAAAATGTGCACTGTTTTTCACCAACACAGATACATTGGTGGCGCTCGGCTTTTGAAGGTGTACATAACGTACACGTAACGGGGTAATTCAAGCGTGTCTGTTGTTTTACGACACGTGTGTTTCTGGTGCGCCTAACACGGTCATAATGATTGTCCAAGTGAGCACCAAATACCATCGACGAAACCAACGTGAATGTTGGTGAAAGTGTTTTAATGATTTAGTGTTGCTAGAAACTGGTGTATAAAATGTCTATACCTGACCCCCCCCCCCAATCCCCATTAGTCGTGGTCACAGCAAGGAAAGGTTAAAAGCTTGTCAAATTATTGTTGTCGTGACCTTCCCGGTGTCTTGACCATGTCCGTTTCTATTCTTGGTAGTCGGAAACTATATATCCTGATATTTTGCAAAAAGTCGCCGTGAATGTCCGACTTAGGCCAAGAGAAAAATAATAGTGATGATTAGTATAATTCTCTGGACCTTGCAGTGCAAATCTACGACTTTTCGAAGTCTTGACGTGTTCAAGACAAGGTACAGATAGTGGACTTGAGTGGGGTACTGGGTGGTGGTGGGGGTAAGCAAAATTTTAAGCGTTTACTTAATACATTACTGAAATAACAGTGGCCAAATTAAAATGTAAATTTGTTTTTGAATGTACATGTAACTTGCTTCGAGTAAACGTGCTTTAGATGTTCATCTTGCCACAGCCAGGTATCATCTATCAAATTGTATAGATAGATGTATATATGGTTAGAGTTAGAAACCCGAATTGGTCAAGATGTAGATGTTATTAGAGTTCACTTCCTCAATTGAGATATGTGCTGAATTATTTTACGTATTTTATTTATTACCTAATTAATAACGAGTCTAGTATAACTGAAATTATATAACTGAAATCATAATTTCGATAGAATGTAAAGTTTTATTGAATTTTCATGATTTCGTCATAGACGAAGTCATGCCATAAACTCTAAATTACATTATTATTGCAGTTTAAGTTGGACTCTTCATTAGAAGGATGCTAAGACATACACAATGAAATTTACCACCTGCAGCTGAATCATACCAGGCCACTCTAGTCAAAAGCAACACAACATATATAATTTCTCAACTCCCTGTGGAGCACACAGCACATTGCAGCCGTGGCGTATTGTGGTTCGCTATATGTATCCAACTGCCGTACATAAGCGTTGACAAGGAAAAAAGGCGGCCCAGTTGGTGTATACAGGTGTTTTTGGTGCCGACATGCAGTTTTTACTGTATAGTCATACTTAATATCCAACATACCAGGGGATGATCTAGACATTGGCGATGGGTTGGGGACGGCGTGAGTGCCGTTAAGGAGTGACCCACTGAAATTATGTGTCCTCTGGGCTACTGGGGTTTAAACCCGACCTCCTCCTAGATTTGCAGCTGCGTACACATGGTGTATACAATGTTATCACGGCCGTTTACGTTTATAATTGGTTGATTGTTCTGGGGGCGGGGGGGGGGGCGCAGGTATTAATCGTAAAATGACAACTATAGATTGTAATGCTAATAATAATAATTTGTATAGTGGATTTCAAAATATGCGTTATTCAAGAAGTTTTAACAGAAACATACTTTTTATAATCATCCTGTCACTCCATAGCAAAGATGGTAATCTTGCACATTAATATGACTAGTATATTATCGGCTGAGCCTGCCATTAGTAGATAATTCATTGCATAGTTTTATATCATCTTAAACGGGTCAGTAAAATGTTTCATATACAGATGATGTTACTCCGATGACTCACAATATAACTAAAGGGTTCAGGAACACCATATCAACCGACGCCCAAGCAAATGTCGGCATCAATCTTAATATTTGTGAATAAAATGTATACTTGCTACTTTGTCATGACATTTTCTTTTGAAGGGCCAAGTCTTGTGTTTTTAACACTTATAAAATGATTCATTGCAAAGAGATACAAAAAGATAACCCAAAGTCCCGACACAATCAGAACCAGAAATGTGAACCTCCTTGGTAGCTTACATTGGTCACCAGTACATGTTCTGCAAATTACATCCTGCAAAGCCAACAAGATATCTTGTATATTTAAACATTTATCGAAGTGTCGACAATTGCATCTATAGTTATCTATGGTGTTTTCCGTGGTGTCTGTTGAATTATGTTTTACAAAGGCTACAATTTTTTCTATCTTATGCTTTTAAAATTCACACTTTTTATAGCAGGATTTGGACAGCTGTTTTCTTCCACCATCTGAATGCGTTGCACGCGGATCCATGGGCGGGTTCAGGTGTTACGTGGTGATGAGTCTAAACTGACGAACTCACTTTAAAATGTACCTCTAATTTCAAGTGGAACAGACACAATCACTAATTAACCTGATTTTTGTGGGAAAGTTATTCACCACTATAGGATGAAATCCTGACATTCATCCGATACGATGTTCACCTTTCCTTGCATTCATTACTGACCGTACGATCTAGGCACCCTCCTCATAACCCTGGAAATGGGCCACACCTGGATCCGAGTGGAAAAATGCATGTTTCTTCGTCATCATAACAAAATGACGTCATGTCGTGCATGCAGAATTATCATTTTGATATTGCAAGGGCTTGAGCGAAGGAAAACGTCAAGGGATTAAATGTCATAGGTCTACAATTGTGCCCTGGATGAATTATTTGCCGAGGAAATTACTTGAAAGAACTAGAAGTCATAAAATCTGGAGACGGCTGAGTAGGTAGGTCTTTTGAGATTTCAGTGGCAACTGAAGATGATATTCTTGTAATTGAACGCTACTTTTCAGCATTTCAGTAACACTGTAGTTTTCTATGAACATACACGAGTGGACGCCTGAACTTGAACGTTGATGTTCATCCCTTCGTCACGATCACATGACATTTTGTGTTTCAACAGAGTAAAAATGAAGATCATCAAAATACATTCATAATATCATTTTTTTAGCTGATTTATACATTTTGGCTCATGACTAATACGACTAATAGTTATTATTTTGATTCACTTTTATTTCTTTAATATTATCACATTTCACATTCAATTTATCAAATTTCACAAGACAAAATTTTGATAAGACCATTTGGATAATGAAAAATTGAATGAAGAAAAAGCGTTTCGGTAAAATCTATGATATGAGTAATATTACAGCCTTTGTACGATAATAATCATAAAAGTAATCTTCATATATCCTATTTATTGATATATGTGAAATTAAGTCAGAAATATTAGTCTCTACGAGAGGTCGACATTTTATTTATTTATTTGTGTGAATAACATTTGGTATGACTGTATTTTTATAATTTATTTTAATGTGTGTGATGTAAAAAAGTTACTATACAATGAAAATTAAATATTTATACATTATTTACTTGATATTGCTTTCTCAAAATAAAGGAGGGATGCTCCCTGAGGGAGCATAGAATACAAGCACAGAAGAACTACTTTTTAAAGACAAGTACAGAAGAACCACCTACTTAAGACAAGAAAAATAAAATATTACATATCATAAAAAATACTTAACAAAATGAGTCTCCGTAGAGAGTGCAGAAACATATAAATGTTTCTTGGGTTTGAAGCATTTTATGCAAACCCTCACCAAATAATTACCTGTAGTTTCAATACAGTTTGAAACATGACCATCAAAGTGGCATAATGATTAAAGTGCTCAGAGAACACAGCGTCACCATACTAATGTCGACTCATGGTCAATAGATATTTACGTTAGCCATGTTTTGAGAGCATCTTCATTCTACTGCCAGGAATATATATCTAGGGTGAATCACACATCCAATAAAACTTTTCTTCGGCTTCAATGCTTGGATTAAAAAATAAACATCTTTATTGCCCACGAGTCAAAGTTGTTCGAGTGACACTGTGCTCTCTGAGCACTTTTAATGTAGTGATACATATATTAGATTCACACTAAAATGGGGTGACCAACTCCCCAGATAGCATTCAGTTGTTCCCCCATCGTTGGACCACCACGCCAGTGTTAGTTGTTTCACTCTATATAGTTTATTATATGTATATAAACCAAACCGATATAAGAGATCTGACAGTGTATGGAAACTATTAACTTTTATTACATTAATGGGTGTTTAACCCTGATGACATTCATTTCCGGAATGAGCAAATAATCTGTGGCCCACTTTCGTCAATAGCAAACTGAGAATGTTCATGCGACACAAAGGTGGAGAAGCACAATAAAAAGCCTGCGCTAAATCGAACCTGCAGGCTCCAAACGGTATCTTGATATTTTCTATTGTAACAAACAGAACAAACACACGTTTGTTTTAAAAAAAATATCTGCCGTGTGTTAAGCGTACAATCCTGCATAAATGTACATATAATGTTTACGTCCACCCTCGAACTAAGCTTTTCCTGTTGTTTCATCTTTTTAATGTATTGTGTGTATTAAAACGCATGCAGACAAGTCGTGGGATGGCATAAGACATATTAATTGTATCTGTCTTTGATGCAAGAATAGCATATCGAATATATATTGGGACATCATTGTCCAAGTACAAATGTAAACTTGGCTTGCAATGCAATTTAGCTTATTATCTCTGTAAACATTATAACTCCACAATATGTAAATGCATTGTAAACGTGAAGCAAAAAACTGACACAAGAATATGTATCTTTCACCAAAGAGTTATCAATCTATACATTATTAGATCTAGTATTACCGTATATTTCGGGTTTATTATTCAATTCACAATTGCAAGTTATTGAAAGACTGCTTATAAGTAGTGCAAAAGAGATTCCTGTGAACCCACGATTTATCAGTACATAAAATCACCAAATGTAGACTGAAGTCAAAGCGCTGTGTACCAAATACATAGGATTTTTAGTTGAAGTCATAGTGAGATGAAATATCAAACTCGTGTTTGAACAAATTTACTTACTTACGTTGACCACTACCCTTTAAAAACTGTTCCTTATAGATTGTCTGCCCGAGTGCAGTCAGGAACAAGACATTTATGGTTCATTTAAGAAATAACGTAGCGCTAAAGGGCGTTTACAGTAAAAACGCTCTTGCTATGTGTCATTATTATGTGTTATAGATCACATTCTCATTCAATTAACAGCCATTTGATGAGTTGCATGGCAGGAGCTTTATAAAACAAGGTTATTGATTGTCACCATTTTATCAGCCGTAAAGACTTTCAATGGAAACGCGAACGGCACACCTTTTGCTTTTTAATTTATTACATTATTACCCAATATGAAACTTCAATCTGTGCTAGTTAAAAGATATTCGAACACTGGTTTTAACACGACTTCATGTGTATATTGATATACTTCATGCGTGTATTAATAAGTTAGAATGCATAGATACGAAGAGGAAATTAGCTGTAATGAATACCTCTGCTATGAATAGAGAACGTTCTACATCTAAATTGTCCACTTTACAGCTAAAATTTGATGGTCAACTGTTATATACTTTATCTATATAAAATAGGACAGTAGTACGTGTATATAACACCCGAAGAACTGTACTTATATACATGTATCCAAACTTTACACACAGTTATACAATACGTAGATCCAGTGCTGATTTTTTTTTTAAACCTGTATGAATTTTGGTGTGCTATGATTGTATTCGTCGATTATACAGCAATACGCGTTTGAATCCTCACTTCTTTTTTTATTTCTCAGTTCTGTCCAGCATTATCATATTCTTTGAGCTTCTTTTGTCCACACATGGAGGTTATTAGCCACAGTAACCGCCACTAGATACAATAGTGGTCACCGTGGCCCACAATGTGGGGCGCTTGTAATCTTCGTTTTCATCGGTTGTGTATTTTCTTTGTTTTATATCTTCCAATTACAATAAATATCAATTCTGCTACTAAAAATGAAGAATTGTAGTTTATTTCACATAGACATTTCCATTAACCAGATTATTCTTATCTGCAATACGCATCCATTGTCCAATAGCAAAATGGCCCAGACAGATTAACTGCATTACACACTTCCCTTGTATGTGCATAAGTATGCAAGTATTGTTCTTGTAGCCCTTGTTCCTCCTTAAGAAATCCTGCGGTCGCCAGCAGTTGAGTTGACTCGTGTTCTAGCTTTGGTAACCTAGCTTTATGAAATAGTAGACATAATCATACAGCTAGATAACCAAAGACGGAATCGGAGTCCATCTTCAGAGCAATAGAAGAGACACAAACTACGTGTCAATAAAGTATTTTGAATGTCATGCAATGAACTATTTTGATCAGTAATGAAGTTGGCCATAACATGGCTATGGTTCGTTTCTGGGGGGGGGGGGGGTGATTATAGTGTCAGTGACGAGTGGGGGTAACAATCAAATATCCGTGTCAAACCACTATCCTAGCATGAAGCTATTGATAAAATACGTCAATTCCCACTGCATGGATACCGGTTGTGTCTATGTAATTTCGAGACATAAGAACCACCCTGGAAACACCCTATTCTACATCGACAGAACAAGACACCTCGGCAAATCATAGATTCGTCATTGGGCACTGTCGGCAGTTCATTTTAAACGCTTTCCCCTTGTCAGTGTACAAATAGTGTATAGTACTTGTGAGTTCATCGTGATATAATTGCAATGGTTTGGTTGTATAATGATATGGAATCGCCACTGGGCCAACTAATTTCAACGTTGGTTCTTTCTTAACACATAACAGAACTTAAGTCACACAATTTTGTTCTCTTCACATTTATAAATGTGACAGTACATTGGAGTATTTATGGAAGTCAACAGAAACAAACCAGTTGGTGCCGCCAGTGTACTCAATATCCGTATGGGACGTCAAGTTGTAGTCTGGTGTCTCTGCGATGCCGAGAACATTCGTTTCAAATCGCTTTGGCGATCATGAATAGTTTAAAAAAAAATGTTAGAGAAACAATTCACTCAAAATGGCTAGATAGATTTGTTAACCAATAAAACGTACCCGTAGATCCCAAATCACTTTCCTAGTAGCTGTGTTGATAGATATATAGCGAGTTTAAGGGTTTGGCGGCCATTTTGGACATTACCGTGAATTTTGTTAAAAGAAAAATGCTCAAGGGTGAGAACATCACACCCACCTAGAACTCATTACATAGATCCTCGAGGTGAATAATTAAGATAGAAAATAAAAACTTTAACTCACAAAAATGTGTGCAGGCCAAAGACAAGTGCATCCCTTGATAAGATTTGATATAAATTTTGAAATACTGATTACACATATTTTCATATACAGTAATTGTTATGCTTTTCAAAGCTCCAATTAAATGACCAGTCTATAATATCACATCTACTGATGCAGTTGTGGGATGTGGGGAAAAGGGGCTGAAAAATAAAAAATAAAATATGTGGGATTTCTTGACCCCTTATTATTAGTGCGGCGGGGGTCTGTGGCAGACGAAACTTTTTATGGTCAATGCCAGTGCCGTATCAATTTAGAAGCGTGTTTTCCCCTCAATGTATAGAAGTCGTGTATCACGAGAAGCAGGAGAGTGTAGGTTTTGAGCTTTCACGATCTGGTCATGAATAATCATAGTCACATAGTCACTCTGTGTCGTAACAAATACGTTTTTAGTCAAATGCGTAGTTGGGATCTCGTGTTATGAAGGTTAACACTCACTAACATATTGTTCATAAATGATATACATAATATGGTCAGTCCGGGTGTGGAACGATTGTTGTACTTATCAATAACTTGGTTTAGTTGCGGACGGTTGAAGTGTGATCCGAGTGTGTCATGGACGGTGTGGCACCCCCGGTGTTACCAACTTTCCCAATGGTACATCACGTAGCTTATTATAACATTTACCAGGGTGTATGTGAGAGCTCGACAACTGTAATTAATCACTGCTCCAGGATCGGAATTCACAGGATACTACGCCAAGTATGACGCCCCATAGCCACAGCTGTTTGATGATAAGGGGGAGATGTTGGTCCTAATTATGTAATACAAACCTATAGTGTATAGTTTTACCTTTCAGCTGTATTTTTGATAAAATGAAAAAAAAAGAAAAAAAAAAGACTTTATTCATAAACGTTTTCGAGTACCTAAAGTCTCTTTTTTCAAATCAAATCACAAATTGTACAAAATACAAAAGTAATAGACTATGTCACTAGGGGTCTGTGGTCAATAATCTGGTTAACTGTTTTATTTACAATAGTAAGTACAAAATGATGATCCCACGAAGTACGTAATGTCGTTCGTAGATGACATTGTCACTTCACCGAATACATGTGACACTGGCCTCCTCACCATATATCACGACTTGATGTTCATATCCAGAAAGCAATGACTAATCATCAAAATTCCCTGATCAATGCTTTCCATCAACATTCCCTGCCACTCAATTTCTCATGTAGAATAGAATATCCAGCGATTTTAACAACATTCATAGCATGTTCGTCTCTTAGCCAGATTCTATGACGTAATAGTACAGTATTGCTCATTCACAAAATCTGAAACACGATTGGCTCAAAATATTCACAACATTGGTGTTAATAAACGTATAACCGTCGCTATCACGCGTTCCATATGTGGTACACAAGCAACAACACACTACACTCTATAATTAGATTTTATATTCCGTGGTTCAAATATGTTTACCATCGCTTTTCGTTTGTTGATCCCGCCCTCTAGTGAGAGATGCCGTCATAACTATGCTGTCATTGCGTCATCGGCCATTGATAGGCGTACAGTTCACACTTTCCCTTCCTGTGGACGTCAAAACAGCTTGCGGGTCACAAAACGTAAACGTCCGACAACATTCTACTACGTTCTACTTGAAGGATGGTGGTAGGCGAACAGTGACATCACTGGCAAGCATTTTGACATGGAGGAAATGGAAAAGGTTGACTCGTTTTCAAACGAGTGCTCTCTTGTTTTGGAGAACGGGGTAGACACGTCGGAAAGACTGGAGCAGACACAGATTCACTCAAGCCTGATTGGCTTATTTTCCCTTTTCTTTAATTCTATTGCAGATACTATTGTTAATATACAAAAGTTATCCATTAGCAACTGTATTTTCAGTCTCCAAAATAGCCCGGAATAGGCTATACACGCGACAGGAAAACTCAAGGTTTTGTTTGGGGAAAATAAAATGAAATCCCACACAAACAAACATAGCAGATTTACCACTATTTTCGTGTAAAAACTAACAGATTTGACAATAGATTCGCAAACAATACCGTATTGCACACTATTCCCTCAAAACGCATAATAAAAAGTGGCACAAAAAACTTCCCTCTGAGACTTGCGCGGCGTCACCTTCATTCTGTATTCAGTGCGCACGCGCTAAAATTATCTGCGCCGTGCCTCGATAAATTAGCCGTTATCTGCCGAGGAAACACTTTGGTGAAAAGCACGAAACGAGCCCGGAATGTTGAGTGCTAACCCCAATAGGGCAGGATGGCGACTGTGGCGGCTTTATGCATACAGTTTCCATGCTGTAAAATGACTATGGATGAGCTAATTTAGGCGTTGAAGTATAAGGTATGAAGCAGTGTGTTTTCCTTATAAACGTCTATTTTCGTCTGCGCATTTTTTATCTTTCAAATATTACATTTGTATTATGTGTCAGATTTTGTTTCAGTATAATTTTAATAGCAGTGCTCAACTTTAAAAAAACACACATGCGTCGCCATGGTTTATTTTGTCCATTCAATGCACATTGCATTCTAATTTTGGAGATTATCTCCTAATCCCCATCCTGTCCCTAGCGTGAAAACACAAAATCTCATCTGTGTGCAACTATTCTATAGACAAAACCCCCTATAAATACTGTAGGCTACAGTCTGAGACTGTGTGCACGTACATTGTCGGTTTCACGGCTTTATCATTCACACTGCCTTCACAGCCCATCTTCATTACCAAACTGGGTATACAGCCGTGAGATATGAAGATGGTCCACATGGTACATGTATTAACTAGATTTTCTACTAAATATCTACAGTTTTCAAACCCACATCTCTGCGAAGCTCATAATTTCGTCAGTGATGTGACCCAACAGAAAAAAGTCTAATTGTCTAAGTTATACATTTATACTTCATCACAAATAAAAGAGTAGCTCAACTTTATAATAACATAAATCTAACAATCGGCATTACAGAATCAACACGTTATGTCGTCATCCTGCATCTCAACTATCCGAATATGTACCATAATCATTTACAGTCACACCCTGTCATAAATATCAACTTCATGCCTAAACAATGGCTATCTTGATGAAGATATAAAAATCTACATAGAATCCGCTCCAATTGGTACCAAGGGAAGGAAATATAATTACACGTACGTGTACTTATTTCGGTCACTTTAAATATGTTTCTAAAGTCGCGTCAGCTCCTACTCCTTCAGAGTCATAGCTCACGTTTGTGGTGAGGAGTGATGGTTAAGCACAAATAGCTAGCTGCTAATTTTGATTACACTATTTGTTTTCACCCCAAACCACAGTTGCATAGAAAATAAATGCGTAATTTGTAAGCTGGACACACACTTTAAATGGTGTATGCCGCAAGTATCATGTTTAGGGCACGTTGTAAGCGTTATAATTGCAATCCATTACCATTGGAATCGTATATCTATAACAACAATGATTTTGTCACCGCTTTCCACCTGTAAACCCCCAATTTCACCTAGCCGATGCTAGCTCCAGATGCTCAAGAAGACACCAGAAGCTTAGTGTGATTTCGAGGTGATAACTGGCCTCAATTTTGTTCTAGTGATCTGGCTGGTTCGAATGAACATGGCGCACGTCTGGCTGGTTCTGGGGTTTTCTGCTTACTTTGGCTCGTCTGCGGCTTTGGGAGTATGTATGGTCGACAAATAAAACTTAAGCACCGCCACTGTCGTAACAATCTGAAGCAAGGGAACCGTGAAACAGAAGCATCGATTCCTACACTTGGGTTGTTCACGATGCTGTCTTTCTGGAGGAAATTTGTTATAATGACACACTTCTGCCTGGATCTTGCCCCAAAATAGTCATCACTTCTCTGAAGAAGTGATTTTGATTTTTTTTTCAGCTTGTGGGCTGCCGTTTTGAATTATTGAGTTGCTATTTCTGAATCGTCCCATGAGCCTCCTTTTTTATCCAGTCCACCAGAAACGTCACAGACCTATATTATCGATGGTCCCATACGTTTTGGTCACAAACTATGCACACGAGACACTAAGGCTGACTCTGTTGTTTTCTCATTTCTAGCGTCGTTTGGAGCATCTGAAGCTAGCATCGGCTATGTGAAGTTTGGAGGTAAAACAACATTGATGAAAAGAATCACTCATTTATGTCATGTTTCGTGCATAATGCATTATTGGGGCATCGTATGGGAATTCATTGGTTACTCTATCGTCATTTTACTGAAACCCTGTAAATACAGTGACACAACTACCATGTCTGGCTTGATAACTGGCTTGACATGACTGGCTTTGTTGCTGATACCAGGCTGTTTTAAATGCCTAACTATTAGTTATATAGGCTAGGGGTCTTATTATTTTATATCATATGCACATGGTATCATCAATTCATGAAATAGTAGACGCTATAACAGGGTTGTTTAGTTTGCTTTGGTGCAAAGACGCGCTATAAAGAGGTAGGTTAGCGAGTCCAAATCACGTGAATTGGTTTAAACATATATTATTTCAAAAATGAAAAAGGATTCGGCATGGCAGAATGCTACTTGGGCCGTCTCCATAATCACGTGAATTCACAAGTTTACCATTAATTTGTGATTTTATACAAAGATAATGTAATGATTTCGTATGTTTCCTATACGTTATTCCGTAGAATCGTATGAAATATAAGAATGCAATCTTTAAAAAAATCCTTAACGCGTAGATATACTATTTTGCGTGCCTTCAATGGATTGATTGGTATTTCCTGTCTTAAAATATTAATGACATGTATCACAAAACAGTGAAATGGCGTAAGTTATTCAACCACTGAGAACTTTTGCTGAAGTTGTTGCATCAGATTATATTCTTAAAACGGTGGTGAAGTTGATTTACCACTGCAGTGGTCAATACAGGGTGTTAAAGTTGTTCCACTATAGCAAAATCAGCGAAACATGTGTATAACAGTTGACCGCAACAAATATGCATCAATCAAAACGACTGTATTCAGTCATATCGCAGAAAGCCCTCTGAAACATCACAAGCAACCTGGCCAAAGAGTCCCTACATAAATGTCCTATACCCTGCGCGGCAAATACTGCCCCTGCAATGGCCTTCTGTTCTACCCACTCAAGCAATTTGACAGTTACGACACGAAACGAACAAGAAGAAAGCGGGTAGGTGACACCTGATTTTTTATTTCCCGTCTAAGGACCTGTCTCCCGCTGAAAGAGAGTTGCGTCAGGGCGCGCAGTCGGGCGGCAAATGCGTCTTGACACGCCGATGCCCCGTGGTATCGAATCGTCGTCGACAAACGATGAAACGAACATTAATCCTTCCAAAATCACGATGTTATTTTTCCACTTGCTGTTTGGGCCGAACCTGACGAGCACACAAAGGCACTTGAGCGCTCGGCGGTGCCTAATGAACGTCCTTACTAATGCGCAATCCCAATGCGCAGCAGACGACAGGGCGATAACGGGTGAATTACGTTGGTACGATCAAGGTCACGTCACACCACGTGACTGTCAGGGGAATAATCCACGGCTTTATAATGCCAGTTTCCCCCTTCATCTCCAAGCTGACAAGTGTTTGTTTTACTTGAGGGAAAGCCGCGTTAATAGAGCCACGGTGTTTGTATAGTACGTGTGGGTACTGGTTAATTTATACTGGTGTCAGTACAACTATAGATGTTTTGGACAGGCTGTTGTTAGCACGATAATTTATTACTATTTTTTTATCATGCGAGAGCTTTTCAGACGATCAGATAAAAATAGTAGTAATTAATTTGCTGTCTGCATTATAAATTTGACGTTCATATGCTAATTTAGGCATCTTTCCATCACTGCTTCCCTCAGAATTGCCAGACAGAAAGGTGTTGTTTTTGCCATGAAGGGTGGTTGCACATATTCATAACAATGTGCACTTTGAAAAATGAGTACAAACCAAACCAAAAAAAAGAGAGATTTTCAAACCAACTTCAAAAGTGTGTCACACATGTAGTATACTAGGACGGAATGACATGACAAGGAATTCCAAAAACTACTTGCAAATATATCAAGGTTTTCGTGCGATTATCTATTAATCATGAGGATGTGCATGCATGATATATAGAGACTATCACGTAAATAGTGCACTATAACCATTTTAGATTTCATAAAACCTGCAGATGTTAATGTTATATCTGCTTGCAATAATGTCACACGCAATGCTTGCGTCCTCCACATTAATTTCTCCAATATAAGTTATAGCAAGAAAAATCAAAGGACGGAACCTAGCAGACAATACTTTCAAACTTGTAGGCCTACACTTTGAGTCTTTCTGACATGCCAGTCCGAATTATCGGGTCGTATGATACTGTATCAATTCATTGTATCTCAACGCACGCCACGAATGCCATAGGAGGCCATACAAGACCCAAACTCACATGCAATACCATTACAAAAACACCCAACCAAATGAATTTTTCATTATACTACTCGCTTTGAAATTTGAATATGACATATGATTTTGCATCTACACCATGTAGGCTGTATCATTTCAAGAAATATATTTTACCGTCTCTTATTCCAAACAAGTGCATGTGCATAGGCAGTCTACCGTGGGGAGGAAATGATATGGCAACTTTTTCTCAAGCTTATAAGGCATTCGTGTTTATTATCAAACTACAAAAATTCAACAAACCACCCAACACCAATAAAGATCTGTTCGTGTATATATAAGCATGCCATGAAACACAAGGAAACGTGCCACAGACAAACGTTGCCTCGCGATTCACTAACGTGTATGAAATTACATGTTCCAAACAACAGATCATCACCAGAGACTTCCTACACAACACATCCCATTACAAACACATATACTAAAATCGTGTACACTATAAACTGTCGTCAAAACTCCAAACGTGTGACAAATGCACAACAAACAAAGAGCATTCTTGCCTATTCCATTGACAAGAAACTATAAATCCGACATAATGAATTGATAAAACGTAGTTGCACCTTTGCTCAATACTAAAGGCCTGATAAAACGGCACCAAAAGAGTATCTTGTTAGCACAAGTGGCAAAACGGGATGATGCTTGGCGCATAGAACTGCATTATTATTACACGCTGATTGCATGCTCGTCATTTTTCGCGAATGAGCCGCGTACAACGAGAACTATCATGATTCTCACACTAGAGGCGGGGTGCGTGGGGTTGTCTGTGGGAACAAGGGAAGGGGGATGGGGGGTACAAACGTTTGTTGAGTACTATATAGTACTATGATACATATTTGTTAGTATGTATCTGAGGAGGGTGCTTGAGCACCGAAAACATTTATAAAGTAGATCTCCCTTTTTTTTAATTTCCAGTTTAATTCTTACAGCAGAGATCACACAATAGTAATCACATAGTATATACGTTTTATAATTCTATGATGTGACAATTGTCTATATCCACTAGTTTTCTGTTTTTCAACACTTTCCCAGCACTTACGGGCAACCTTCCTTCGCCAAAGAGTCGAACGCGCCAAATAACAAGAAGCCTCCGTATGCCGTTGGTCTCGTTCAAACTTTAAACCATGCAGTCACTGCTAACTCGACATTGTACATGTTATGGATAACTAGAGCTAATTACCTTTCCTATTCATGTTACGTTATTGTATATTATAAGTTAGTTTGATAAGTTCTTAATTACTAATCAGATACTTCTCAGGCCTTTTCAGCCTGGCTGTGCTGAACCGTGCCCTGGTGATACCAGGCCATAGCCCCGGCGAAACGTCCAGTTCCGATACAACCAATGCACTAGACGTAAAACAAAATGTATCTGCCATGGAAAAACCTAACACCAAAACCCTCCGATAGGCTATGACAAAATTCGGCTAGAGCTGTTTACATACCTACTCTCTTCGAGAATTTTATGCCAAGAAAACCTACATACGATGAACAGTTAAAACCCGTACAGCGCACAATTTTCAGAAGCCCCTATATCCATAAGCCTAAATCATCTTAAACACAGCAGGATAAACGGTTGTAACTTATATCTTAAGACCAACGTGCGTTTTTGCATGTTTACCATAAACTACATACACATGTAGGCCTACATACGCCAGTACTGATTTCCATTTCTTTATTTTTATTTCACCGTAAAACCGACAGCATTTATAAACCACGCCGTAAGTTCACGGACCCAGTGCGTGATTGTACCCGCAACATGTAGTAACATAATGCATTCATTCGTCGACGCTTTATTGGTTTCCTTACATGATATTGACTTGCATAAACCATCTAAACTGAACTTGAAATTGATAAAAGCTATTTCATTGGGAAACAGGTGTGGGAAAAGTACATCAGAAATGGTCTAGATACCTTCGTTATACTGGAATGGGCTGTGTCTACAAAAGTTGATCCCACTATTCGTTAAGCATTCATTGCCATGGAAGAGCCTATCTCGTTTGTTTGTAGTCTCACACAGAAATAGCTATCTCTTCCAGTGCTATAGCAGCATATACAGTGTAATCGCTAATGATTCTGCGATCATCCTTGACATTATTTTGAGAAGGCGTACCAGTTATGCCGGCCAGATTACGCTATTTTCGCCGTGGAGAGAGGTCAAGAATGACCGCCCCATCCAGACGTTAGTTATTCGTGGAATATGTTATGTTTGCTTTGAAATTAGGAAACACTCCATACATTAACCATTTTTTTTAACTTACTGTGCCATGTGTTGTGTACGCAATACTACACATGCAAGTACCCGGTTAGTACGGTGTTTGTGGACTCCCTGGCTGAAACCTGAATCACAGACCTATCGCAACATCGCATCATCCTTGGGATTATGGGATACGGCGGACCATAGTTTATATACATGTATAGTCTTTACGGTTTTCTTATGATATCCAGGGTCCTGAACATTTGGTGGTGATGGTGGGCCCCGCAACATTGCATACACAAGAGAAGGCGGGAGTAAATCAAGTAGTATCCAACATTTTATGAATTCAGTCAGTCGACAATATCACCTATAACATATATGTAACATAAAAAGCAGCCCTGTTACAAGGCTGTAGAAAGCGCTGTGTTCTTCACAACTGGCCCGGAACGATCATGGCGTAACATGGCAACTAACAGGCAAATCAACGCTTTTCACACTGTGTCATGCATATGCTAAAACATTGTCACTGCAAACTTACAGTGAAATAATTAGAGTTTTCATAGTTATTCACTCTTGATCATAGTTGCCATATAACTCTTTGCAGTCCTGCTATTGTCAAGTATAGAACTTGAGCTCTGGTTAATATTTCACCATCTTATCTATAAAATTTGAACGTAAGCAAGGTTGATAAACATAAATCATTTTCAAATGCAAGAAACATAACCATGCACAATCTCCGAGACACATAGATATACGTAGGCGGATGTTGTTCAATATCGGGCTAGCTATGCCGTGGATACAAAAAGATTGATTTAATTCAAATACGTGTAGTGCTGCTGATCTACGCACAGTGCCCCCATAACCCCCCTCCCCCTCCCCCACGTCACCTATGTGCGCCACCTTGGGTCAGTCAACTTCATTTCAAAGTGATACATGGCAAATATCAGTTGGTGTATTATCCACAATACAACACATAACCAACTGGTATGGGTCGGCTACATTCGTGTTTTACCTTCTAATCAGACACAAATTCCACATACATGTTGTACACAACCATCCTCCTAATCGACACTTGAATCATAAAAGAAGCCGCTTAACACATGATGACGAAGCCACACGAACCACCCACCGCGTCGTCGTTCAAATCGTCATCACAAACAACAAACACTTACCTTAACAGAGCAGCATGCAGCAGTACAGTACTCCCGCAAATACTGCAGCAGCAGCAGTAACACAGCTGCAGTACAACCAAGCATGACATATCCGGTAAGTGCGATGACCATATATAGCAGTCTGACCACCACTGCAATGATGGTGACCAACGGCAGGCGGCGTCCACTCTGACCGTCTCACCCTCGGCGGCGGCAGCGGCGGCTGCTCACCTCTGATTCGCCCGCGCGGGTCGCGAGCGCTCAGCCATTGGTCCGTCCTCGGCGGCCTTAACGAGCAGCTACCCGCAAAAACTGGCCGCTTGACACGGGTTAGCTGCTGCGGGAGGCGGAAAACTCTATTTGCTCTGCTGTTTGCTGCTGCTGAACGTAGATTGCGATCTGGCGTGCTCACTTTCTGCTACAACCGCCGCCACCACCGTGTTATGCCCCTGCTATATACTGTGTACGGCGCCTCCTCTGCTTGCCGCCAGATATATATGGCTCGGGATGTCGCTCCAACGTCATCGAGCGAGAGCCGAGAATCTTCATTTTGCCGTCTGCTGCAAGCTCAGTGCCAGCTTTCTGCTATACACAGTGTTGTTGGCGGCGGCACGAATAAGGAAACCCGTGCACGGCTCGCTCCCGGGCCAACATACGTACGTTTTCGTCAGGTGTCTGCAGCGATTGTGGCGGAGAGCCCCCGCCGTCCGTGGGTTTATTAGCGGTACATTTGGCGACTGGCGACGTGTAGCGGCAAGCCCCGCCGGATGATCGCAATTAGGGAGCAACAGGAGAATCCGCGCCCGATATCGTATGATCGTTATCCGTGCCACCGGCGCTGTATCGAGTGTCTCGCGGGGTCGCTCTCGTCTGCTTATGGAAGAAGATATCGACGTCAGCGCAGCGGCGGCGGCGGCAACCTTCATTATACACGCCTCGCTGATTCTGGCGGCTCGATGTTTTATGCAAGTTATTACAGATTCTATTTTTTTCTTCTTCTCCTTCTCTTCTTACTTGCCATCAAACTGCCTCGGCAATCTGACATGTGGGAGAAAAGAAGCGGTGATAGATTACAAAATTACGGCTGAAATCACTCGATGCTGTCCGTGGCTTCGTCCTTCTCTTGTATACGTGGAACTTTGGAGAAGGTTGCTGTGAAGTTCTTTTCATATGTAAACATGTTGCGTCAAGGTCTATGCAGACAGGAAATTTGTTTTTGAACAACAAGGACGCAGTTTCCCACCAGACTATGTTCTTATTAGATATCGCATATTCATAGCTGTACTTTCCCGCCTGCAATGGTATTTCCCACAGAACAACGGTGTAGTCTAAAAAAACGGCATCTATAGGCCTACTATTCCCCCGACACATGTGTTACTGAATCTTAAACAGTCTTTCAAAAATGTCGTCTGCAATATCGATTAAAATACATATAAAACATGATGTCAGATGCAATCTTATTGCAGGAAAGTGCTAGCTTCAGACAACACTATCAGTCCACGTCTTGAAATCTCAGTTTCAATCAAAGGCTGGAGGAAGAATATAAAAAACCTATTCCTCGGCTTAAAAGAGTAATTATTAATACGTCATGTTTTATCAACGACTACCCACAAGGTGTTGCCAGACCTGGCATCATATTGAACGTAATTACAAGAGAAAGTGTCTGGCCAGCCCCGGGACCCAAGGTGACGGGTTACGGGGTGCCCGCCTTCAGCCTCCCCGAGCTGTCACCGTCCAAGGTCGGGCCATTCTCGCGCCTCCGCCCCGATGGCGAGATTGAATCGCTTCCAAGGACAAATATGTGAATATCGGTTAGAATTATCCCTCGATTACTGCAGGAATTTGTGTAAGCGCCGGTTAATGTTTCTTTTACTATGCTAATGCGCATATTAGATAATTAGAATGACAATTAGTGAATTGAAATATTTTAGGCAGCACGTGTGCGGGCGTGGAGTGGGAACCGGCCACGTCTGTTACCGGCCGGTGTCGCTGGGGTGGTCATCTCTAGATTCTACAAGCTGTCATTTTTAAATCTATCAAATTAAAAGGGGGAGAACAACTTTTTAATTGAGTCGATTCTCAAGTGTTATCTATGTATATGGTCACGCAGAGGCTCTGTATATAGATGAGGTTCTGGTAAGCGCCCGAAGATTATTTTCAAAGATTTGTTTCAAATTTTGTTTTGTTAAAATGTAGGCAAAACTGTACCAAATACAATACACGTGTTTGTTCCCCACGCTACTGTACTTGACGTATTTTAAAGCTGCATCTGATTCTATAAACGGAAGTGATTGGCTAAAATAATGATGAACATTTTGTAAAATTGTGTTTCAGAAATATGTAAACCAGCAGTAGCTAATTCTTTTACATGACTATGAATTTAGAGAGTTAAGCAAAATATCCGAGTCGTAAACTGAGAAAATATCACCTCACAGACACTATCATGATAACAACCAAATATGATATTTCAATGTTTCACAAACTACGACCTGAATGCGTATACATCAAAATCGTGTGGCCAAGAAGAGCCACGCGATATTTGAGCGGACGCCGACCATACGTCACGTGACTTTTGTCCACAGACCACGCGACTTTTGCCGCTACTTGACCCGACCTCCTTGTGCGGGGCGGGGAGGTCACTAACTGGTGGTCATGGGGCGTTGACCCACAGTGGAGGGGTCAGTGGGCAATACGGGGTCTGTCAGAGCGCAGGTATGAATGCCGATACACTGGGTGAGGTTTCTTTTAATGTGCATAAAAGGTTGCTGAGTCTTCATAATTGTATATTTGCATTGGATTAATTGAAATAAAAATTCTTCTAACTATTTCTTTTGTAAATTGGAACTTTCCTTTTTTGCGTACGTTGAAATGTTTTAATACTGTTTTACGACAATCGACAGAACAACGTTTAATCAATTGCTCCTACCAAAAATGCCATTTACCTTCAGTCCCATTTTTTCCTCAAAAGTTTACGCCATATTACAAAATGGGTGGGAAATTACCAAAAATACCCAAATGAATTAATGTAACAGTCACACATATTGCCCGAGCACCTACACAGTATCCTGGCAAAGTCCCATCAAATCACATCACTGGTGGGTTCTTTGGCTTTCCATAGAATGCGTGATAAGTAATCTTGCTTTGCAGTTTTAACATTTCAACATTCACAGAAAACATTGATTAGGTAAAATACAGCCTGCTGGAAGACTGCTACGACAGAGAGATCTGTGTGATTACCATGTTCTCAAAGCACACTGATTTTGGATAAATGTTTGGATTAAAATAAACTAAAAACAACAACAAAACAATGAACAACTAAGTTCTCTGTAGCTTATGCGGGAAGCGAGGGTGTGGGGGTTCTACCAGCCCCAGCTCTTGACGTGTACCGTTTTCAAGGCTATGTGACGACAATTTAGAGGCACCCAGCATATTCAAAACTACAGGTCCTATCACGCATGTGAAATATTGTCTGATTGTAATATAAAACTGTAAAAAGAGAACTTATTTAAACTTTCAAGATATATATAAGTATTGTAATTTCCATATTGCGCAAGGTTGCGAGAGGTCCCTGTTACATGTCTCAGCCCACGGGCCCCAAGAAACCTTAATTCGGATGATTCTGGGAGTTTATATGTACTCTGAAAATAAAGGTGTCCCTTTGCTGAGGAATAATTAACAATGGCACGATGCTAACTATAAAAATGTATGTTTTTTGCATATCTAAATCCAACGTGACGACAGTTTAGATTGCATGCTTATTATTGAACTGCATAGAAGTCTTCAGAGATAACAGTTAGCATCATCATAAAATTATATTGCATTCAAACAACAACAAAAAAAACCAACACACCGCATAAATGACTAATCGCAGAATAAAGTTACCCGCGGAAAGAAATAATTACTAACCTGTATACTCTATAAACGAATCCTCGCATGAATAATATATGCAAGCCGTACCCTATCCAAATGGACAATACGCGCTTATAGTTGTAATTGAACCACTCTGGTTCACCTCTTAAATGTCTACAATGTAAGTCATTTCTAAGAAATGGAATTTATCTCTATCAATCGTTATTTATTCGTATTTCCATCCAGGTCACAGACTAATATTTTTACGATGTGTCACCATAAGTACCAGTTTGAAAATAAAAGGAAAAACACGATTCATCAGTGCAAAGTCTTGACATATTAGGTACCAGATTTTATCATAATTTCTCCTGCTACAGCACAACAAGCCATTTATCTGTCTGAAGCTTGAACAACGTTTTATTGTTTAGTTACATCACAGTCTACTTTGATCTATAGCATACTGTATAGTTGGTAGTTTACTATAACATATCTTTTAATACTGAATATGATTACTGCATGTGGACTCCTTTTTCTAAAACTATCATGTTTTGCACTCGCACAACACACATATAGTAGCCTACGTTATATCGACGACAATACTATCCTTTACATATCACGGATGGCGATGTCAACATTTCACATTGTCATAATTTCCCCTGAAAAAAGCCCCGTCCCTACCAGGGTCCGTGGGTCCGACGGCCACATGCCCGTGTCTCCGAGACGTGCCAGGGATCAGCCGACGAGGCGTGAAACGACGCGAGCGAAGCAGTGGCTAATTCCTTGTTCTTCCCACCTATTTCTAATTTGTCATATTTAATTATGCGTTTGTTGGCGCAATGGCTGGCACTTATTACGTCTCATCATGGGCGATATTAGCGAACAGCTGCCCGGACGACGGGGTGGGCATTGCGAGAAAACAGATGTGCACCACCGTTATTTATGGTTATCTGAGAAGAGGTGCACTTATCGTGCTATTGTTCTGTGTCCACACGACTGTAATGAGTTTATTACCATAATTTCTTTTCAATTGAATTATAAATTCATTCCAATCCGCCAGCGACGTGAATCCATGAAAATGAATATGTTTCCTTATTGTACAGGTTCTTCCAGTATATTATGACACACTAGTTTTTAGACGTCTGAAAGCGCAGCACGAGACTTCGTTTCTTGGTACAAAATATGGTGCAACATTTTCAAAAAAATGTTCCACGTCCGCAGCCTATAATTAAGCACCGGATTCTGTTGAAACGCTGCTAATTTTGCCCGTGTAGATTTAACTTGAATCAATAACACGCGATTAAGCATTAAACGCAACCGTTTTCAACAGCACACGCCTGTGCGTGCGATTTCACACATTATAACAGCGTGTTGGCCTTCCTCACAACACCAGTTAAACCACAATAACAAGAAGTCACTTGGGCTGGCTAATCTGTTAATTGGGGGAAAGATAATATACAAGTAATGCAACGTACCTTGAACAACGAAGCAGCCACCGCAAAAATGACGATCGCGACAGCATCAGCAGCTAGCGCGGTTTATAAGTGTCGTCTGCATTTTGACGAGATTTTTGAAAAAGTAAGTACAGACTTGGATTGGAGGCCGTTACGCAAGCCCCCACACAACATATCATTATAGATCTGAAAAGCGGGGTGAAGGGTCACACCATGTAAAAGAAGCCTGTGAGAAGTATGTGTTGATTTATTGTTATTAAAACACACTGATTAGATGGATACTGAAGACATATTGTTAGCTTGCTACCGGTGCTGTATGGTAGCATATAAAATGGCTAGCAACGTGCTACACAAGCTTTTATTGTTTTAGCAATAAATGTCAATGTTGTGTTTTGTATGTCTCAAGATGATATTTTCCCTCTCAGAGATAGTCGACGGCCCTTATATCTAGAGCAAACAGTCATAGTATTACAGCGCCTGTTTAAATTTGTGAATTATTTGTCGTTTACAAAGAAAATATATTTGGGAGAAAAAAATACAGCTGCGATGTATTATCCTCGAGAATATTTAATAACCATTGACAGCTGACAGAACAACAAAATCCCATTAAAAGTAACCATGTGTATGCGCGTACATTAATATCTTTAAATTTACAACTCCCTCAATG
Source organism: Streblospio benedicti (assembly GCA_019095985.1). NCBI lineage: Eukaryota > Metazoa > Annelida > Polychaeta > Spionida > Spionidae > Streblospio > Streblospio benedicti. Next base: position 19,418,327 of record CM032667.1, on the reverse strand, counting down.
AATCAAGTCATCAATCTCATCAAATCTGTGAACTTGAAAAAAAAAATCTATTTCAAACAATGGACAGTTTACGACCATTCTCACAAGCAGGTTGGCATACTATAGAATCGTTTAGAAAGGGCAAAGAAATTTAATATTAGCTCTAAAAGAAATTACAACCTACTCCTTGAATGAACGTACAAACGCCAGCTCACTGCACTAATATGAGCATCGGAACACGCTCCTTTGTAATAGCAACCGCCGAAAAAAACAGCGGCGTCGCCAACTAAATGAGTCAATCAGGAAAACAAATGGGGATGTTAACCAGTAATCGTCATCGCTAACTCGGGGGACGCCGGCCATTTCGTCTGTCGAGGAACAGACGATTTTTAACACTATTTTTCGCTAATTTCCGCTCATGACACAACGCTCCCCGGGGGGTGAATCTCTCCCCGGGGGTGAATCTTGGATGACGTATCATAGTGGCCAGAATACTAAAGAGGGACTCTTGATGCCTAGAAGTAAATAGGGGATTTGGAATTGATTATTTGGTTGTGGGTGGGGGTTGGTATGTGTATCAAAAGCTGGTCTGTGGGGACAATACGATGAATTATCAAATGTAAATGTTGTCCCTGCCTTTCACTTGATATTTTATCTATGTGTGATAGTATGATAGATGCTGTATACATGCGAAGTGTATGCATAAGAAATCAATTGAAGGACGATAACAAAACACATCATCTCGTATTTATATGCCGTTAATAGTGAAACCAGCGCGGAGATATTTTTTATGAATCGACGTGTTAGAAAATTCAGAGCGATGTTTTAGCTTGGTGTATATGCTGCTGAGATGCTGTAGGTGAAATAATGCATGAAGACATAGGCTAGAGATGGCTGTGGTGTGCGTTGGCGAAAATTTTCCTTTCATTGCAAGTTATCGTATTTCGTGAGCGTAAAACGTGGTGCAGAAGATGGTGCGGGTTGGCGGGTGTACGGCTGTAGGGGAAACTGAGCAGTGACACCTGCTATTGGTGGTGAGACGCCTGTGATCAGTGCACTTTTAATACACCGTAAATTATTGCGCAAACGACGCCAGCACAAAAAGTGCTCACGTCACGAGTTTTGCCTGGTTTTGGATGCTGCTTACCTGAACAACTCCATCGTTACACGTCATTGAAAGTGTCGTGTGGCAACGCTGGGTGCTGGATTGCATAAATTACCCCCAAATTAGGGGGAAAAACAAGCATCCATAGTGACTGGATCAGCAAACTCTCCAGGGCAGAGCTTTTGTGCATGCCGCAAGTTTTGCGTTAGCAATTTGCGACTAATACGCATCAAAGGTTAACGCTCTTAAAGCACAACAATTCCGTTTTGCATTTTAAGACTGATTCGATTAAAAAAAATGTGCAAATCTTTAAGGATGTTTGTTTTGTAGACTTTTGTTTTTGAGATAAGTCGGTAAAACAATTATGCCAGACAATTAACATGTGATCCAGCAAAATTGAAACGTGCTTTTGTTGGTGCGTATTTTTAATGTTCATGTAAACTTACATGGGATGTTAGAATTTTTGTTTCTTCTAGTTTCTCTTATTTATCATGGTTTTCGTAGTTATTAGCTTGTTATATTTTACCGCTGTAGTAGCAATACTTCCTTTGAACTAACTATATATGCTTGAAAAGAGTTTTGAAACTGTGGTGCATACAACATATAACCTTACCCCATCTCCGCTGTAACTTGTCAAAGAAAGCCGAGCTTCAAATAAAAGACATGTTCTTTCACTTACATGTCAAATCCCGTAAAGAGTATTTAATTAATGCAAAGACAAAATGTTATAAAAAAGGCAGATTTTTTTTCTTTGTTAGAGTTTACATACGAAATCACTGATGCATCGGCAGTGGCCTATAGAAAAAGATGAAAATAAATGTTGCTGCCTGCACAGAGATTGTCAGCAGAGACAAAGGAAGGACCTGGGTGTCTGCGGTGTCGCAGTAACCTAAGAGATGTCGACCGGTTGACGCGTTTTCACGTATCATACGGGTAACCAGTATTTTACAGTGTGTATTACATAACAAAAATTAAAAGATGCAGCTTAAATTCTGTGGTTGTTTATATCCCTGCCCCCTGCATTCACCCCCGCATATTGGTTTGCTTGTGATACGTATTTGTGGTTTGTTACTTTTTTTTACACACTGTATAAAAGATTGTTCATTGTAAGTTGATATATCAGCAACATGTTGTGCGTGAATACATGGGCGGTTTGCATTCTGTGATTTCATTATTCCTGCCATTAACTAAGATTGTTAAGAGTAAAAAAAGTTGTTTTAGGCTTTTACAAAAGTTCGGTTTTATCTTTTACTGCTGTGCCAATATTTACAAGTTACACCCTCTTGTGCAGGCAATATTATCATCTAGTGATGTAACATGGTTTGATACATACAGGTAAAGATAAAACTTTCTTATGGCGCAACTGGCGCAATTTTGCTACATTGCCGTATGTACAGTGTAAATGAGGAAAAGCACAGAAATCATCCAAGACAGTAGCCGATAATAAACTCCATATGATATTCTAAAAGGTGTGCCTCATTTGTTTTTATTTGTTCAATTGTTCGTTTTCAATGAAGTTTTTCTTTGAAACACACCGATTTGCCTAAATCTCTTGACAAACAATACCAAAACGTTGCTACTTCACGAGGAAAATAAAAACATCAAAACCCTTTGTCAATTTAAAGTTGTTCTCAGATTGCACATATCTTCAAATATATTGACACTTCTAGATGCGTTGATTTGAGAGAAAACTGGTAGGAACCATTCATTACGTACAAAATTATTTAAACTATGGGATCAAGCCCTTTAAATATTGTATGTCACTATTTGTTACTAGTACTTACTTCTAGTTGGTGTCCACAAAGTGTGTTAAAATAGGAAGGATAAGAGGTTAATTAATCTCAAAGCATGTTGCGCTTCATTGTTTATAGTATAATAGATATCAAATAAGTGTAAATGTGGCAGTTTATAGTCGTGATCCGAGTGTTGCTCTCAAGACTACATTTTATTCCAGGTCATTGGCACACTCATTGATCAATTGATCATTTATCGTATACTTGCATCGGCAGCACATTCAGCGCACAATGCTAATCACTCACACAATCACTCACTCACTCTTTCAATCCCATGACCTGCACATAATTAACGTGTAGGTACCACGGAGCAGTGTGCAGCCTGTTAGAGGTAGGATTGCATAACACCCACCAACAGACCCGACCGGAATCAAACCCTCAACCTTCTGGTCACGAATCTGACTCCCTATATCCATTCGGACACGGAAAGCTGAAAATTGACCGCTTTTTCCCTTGTAAACTTTCTTGTCCTCTGTAAAGCTTTACGTTTCCTAATTTATAAATTAAAGGGGTGTCAAATTCCAAAGTTCTCCGATTTTCCCAATATTTTCTTTACAAAGGAAGCTACAGACGCTTGGCTCCTAGTTTATTCATATTTTCAAGGTCAATAATAACGACTATTGCAGATCACAGCGTTTTTGTTTGTTTGTTTGTTTGTTTGTTTGTTTGTTTGTTTGTTTGTTTGTTTGTTGTTTTCTATAAGGTACTTTTCGAACTCCTTCAGTGTATTGTCTATGCCGTATTTCAGCACTAGGCATTACACTGTCATATCTGTTGTACAATGTCTTGAACGTAATTGTATCGTATCTGTTTATTTCCCTTAAAACGCATAGTAAAATATCACAGTACACAGTAAAATATAGTTAAAAAAATGTTTTTGTCAATTCACGATTATAAAGAGATTTGATACTTTGATGGGTTTTATTTTTTTATATTTTTTTTAATTTATTTTTTCTTTATTTTTTTGCAGTTGTTCTTTAGTGGAATAAAAGTCATCTTTCTTGCTGGTTTAAAAAGGGAATGTAGTACTTTTCTTTTATCATTTGGCATGAATTTCATGGTTTCTTTCTGAAGCAAAATAATTCAGTGCATCCTTTATTTAATTCTCTATTTTCTGAAGTGTAAATGTAACTTCACACCCTGCCGTAGCATTTGACGTCCACTGATATGATCACGCAACACATAATTGAACAACAAAGAGAAACTGCGTTTTTGTTCGTGATGTCCTACATCGTCATAATACACAACAGAGCCAGCATTCATCACAACGAGTATTTCTCATTAAATATTATTCCAATGTTTGGTGTTTTAGACAGTAGAAAACACGACCAATATAAGAGAAATACTGTGTGAATTTATCAGTGCAAGAGCGCATGTGTTATATAACGTTCTTGGTTTAACATCTGGACCGTTACGCCACAGCCAAATTACCCCAAAACACAACGCAAACTGAGTAAGTTCACCGAATCTGCAAGAATCTAGTGTCTTCCCGCGGCGTTAGGAAAGCAGCAGTGTTCGATA
>CM032667.1:19385251-19407698 GCA_019095985.1 Streblospio benedicti | reverse complement strand
GATAAAGACTACATTTTATTTGTGAACAATTTGATGAGATATTAACATGTTGATGTGACTACAGTGGCTACATACTGCATAGAAATTGTAATTAACGTAGCATCTCATAGTATATTACTGAATTAGGTATTTTTGCATGTCATTGAAAGGTGGGGAATAAAATTGACAAACGTGTTCTAAGTTGTTTTTTTGTTTTGTTTTTGAGTAGTATGCATTTAGATATATTCATTGATTGTGTATGAACTTGTTTGTTTTGATGGTTGCTGTTATTGTGTACATTTATTTTTACGTTGTTAAAGCTCATGTGATTGTCGAGATTCGCTGGAACAAACATTGAACAGCAAAATACTCCCAATGATGCAATACCTATCATCCGTGCTTTAATTGAATACAAACATTTTGTATTTTAGAATACCAATAAACATGTTGCATATTCACGCTAATTAATAGGTTTTCCTAAAATGGCTACAATCATGTACATGTACATACAGTAAATTCTTTAAAAAAATCCATACAACCTATTTATATCTAGGTCACTACAATGGTTCCAAAATAACATTCACACTTCCTCTTTCTTCTATCATCTACATAAATGTTACTTATAGATCTATTTTCTACCCTATCGAAACTCCTTAGCGCTTCTCACAAACCTATGGTCCACAGCAGTGGCCTTTTTGTGAACGGTTGAAACTGTCTTTTCCTTTAATACCATTTTCTGCATCTTTTCGACCTTGTGTTGTCAATCCATACGTTCTCATTCACTCTCTACGAGAGGTTGATTTTTTTTTGTTTAAATTTATTTTTGTGAATAATAATTTGTATGATTGTATTTTATAATTTATTTTGATGGATGTGATGTATATTGGCTGTACTACAACTTCACTATATTGAAGAATGCATGCTTCAAATAGATGCATTTGCTTAATTTTTCAAAGTCTATCAGTGTAACAGCCATCAATGTTGTGTAGAATACACACTTCTAATGATATAGCATTAAATGCGATTTTAAATGGGCTTATAACATATACCGGAACTACCCATGGACTTTTGTGTCTCAAAAGTAAATAAAAAAAGACGCGTACGCAGCTTTTCTGCGCAACGGAAAAGTGAAGAATGTACATACTTATTAACACAAATTTCAAAACAACATACAGATGATTATATCTGGAAAAACCTAGTGAAATGGGTTAACATTTGTGTGGGTTCAAACGGCACACATTTTGTACTTTTTGTGAAAAAACATTAGAGTGATCGTTTTGCTTGCTATTTTTTATGACTTTAATTCTGACAAGTTGGGCAATTAATTTGCATTGTAATAGAGCACTAGATTATTGACAAATATTTTCATAATAAAATTTTTGCTGACAAGGATGTTGATATTATTTTTTTCTTATTATGATCAATTACTAGCTATCAGTAGGCAAAAGTTCATAATGATTGTCTACATAGTTTCTTTTTTATTATTGACGTAAGAATGCTTCCCAAAGTCTGAAAACAAACATAGCTAAATCTCAACAGCAAAAGTCACCTCATTCAGCAAAGGACGCCTTTAATTTAAAAAAAATCTTTCATTTACAGCAAAGGTAAATAAAATTAAATTTGACAGTTATAATGGTCCCAAACCAACGACATTTTACTCACATTGCCACTACTTAAAAAAATGATAAATCCACACAACTAAATGTAACAAAGTATTTATTGCAAGCACACAACAGAACGCATACAACGACCAGCTAGCACGAGCTAGGTGTGTGTCTAGCAGCCCTCGGCCTCACTGCCGGTCTCGGAGCACACCCACTCCCTGAAGGTGGTGATGCGGGTGTAGGAGGACGGCCACTCGGTGGAGCAACCGGCCCGGCCCCAGGACGTCACTCCGTGCAGCACGCCGCCCGACACCATGGGGCCGCCAGAGTCACCCTGCAGATAGAACGTACAGCTGTGTGGGAGGTTTTCATATGACTGTTTTATCATCCCAGACTGTGCCTATTATCAATACAATGCTAGTGCACAGCAACTTCACCTGTGGTTGTGTGTGTTTTATTTGGGTTTTTGTTTTTTTCTATTGCGCTTTACTTTTGGAATTTCTGTTGAAGAAATTGAGACATGGCCTTGGGAGGTTTGTCGGGAGTTAATTTTGGGGAAGCATGACATTTTCTTACAGGGTACATACAATGTGTGATAGTTAATGGGCATTGTCACTTATTGCACCCCAGCCTCACATGATGTCTTACACACCATGCATTTTGGCTTAAGTGTAGATACATGTAGTTAGCATAGTTCCGCGTCATCACAATATGAAAATGATCTACAAATACTATACATTACACATTAGTACTATTACATGAAAGGGTAACTAACAGCCATAAAGACCATGGGTGCTAAGGCATTTGTCAGTAAATCAATCAGGAAGTTATTTCTAGTTAGGTTTGCATTATAGATAATGTTTTATTTGATTTAATTTGGTTTATTTTACTACTTTATAACAAACTATATGAGTAGCATATTAGCAGACAATATGCAGGCCCTATCATTCACCATTACAAATACTAAAAGATAGTCTGCCATTGTGTTTATGGTAACGCAAACGTAGTAGTACATACAGACTGTATACACACTCCCATAATGCTGGGACCCACGACCCAATGTGATATTTTCTATTTTTCTTACATTGCATGCTCCTTTACTTTGTAATTCCCTCTCATTGACGCACACATGGACGTCTCCATTGTACTCGGAACCCCAGAAGCCGGCGCACTCGGCATCAGACAGCACGTCGAGCTCCGCCCCCTGCAGGGTTTCCGGCAGAGCGCATAGCCCTGGAGGTAAACCGCGGTCAGTGCAGCGCAGCGTGCATGTTGTGTGCAATATGTCGCCCAGAGGGCTCTCTTCTTGTAAAAGACTGCATCATCTTATGTCGTTTGGAAGATTATAAATGGAGCATCTATGGATCAATAACTAAGGTCATAGACTTTAAAGGGGATGCTCAGATGCTGTTTTAAAACGTAACTTCCACCATCAGTGATTCACTGGACTCTTTATTCACTGACTAATGGCAAAATTTCAAAGTTATTTTCAATAAATTGTGGATTGAATAATTACAATTTAACCCTGAAATAGATGAAAATGCACTTTCCACAACTTGGATCAAAACAAAATGAAACTCATCTTATCACTAGTATTTCCACACATCTTAAATATATTGGATAGTTTCTTTTAATTACCATAAGTCCATTTTACCCCTATGATCATAACCTAATGTATTGCGGAATGCGAATGCAATAGCGGCTAATCTTAATCCTACTGGTGACTGAATAGCAGGCGGAGATGGAAGAGTGAATCATGTATTAAACTTTAGGGGGTGGGGTGGGAGGTGGGGGTTTAAGGACGTGGGACGTGGGAAAATAGACAGAAAAGATTAGGGATGTGACAAAAAAGGCCAAAAAGGGTGATGTGGGATTTCAAGGAAGTGGAATGTGGGAAAACGCCTTAAATTGTGTGGAATGTGGGGGAAAAGGGGTAAAAATAGGAATATGGTAAATAAGACAGAAACAATAGGGACGTGGGATTTCTTGACAACTTACCCCCGCCCCTTAAGGTCCACGTGACCAGGTAGTACTTACCACACGTCCTGCCCCATCCGGTGATGGTGGCCAACTCCCCGGCTCCCTCGAGGCGGTCAGTGCCCATGGCAACGGCCTGGATGTTGTCGCCGACGGCTTGGCCGGCGAGGCGGATCACGGCGATGTCGTTAGGGAAGGCCCCGGGGGTCGTGCCATCCTCCCAGCCGGGGTGCTGCACGGACACATGGCTGGGTGTACTCGTTGGTATTTGTTTTTGTTTGTTTGTTTGTTTGTTTGTTTGTTTGTTTGTTTGTGTGGATACTCTGTGGCCATCAACTTACTGGTGAGGGAGGCAACGTGGTGTTGCTACATGGACCTCCAGAGGAGGCTAGATAACCAATTGAGCCTCAGGGGTGGAGGGATCACACTAGCTATTGGTTTCAAACTAGGGTATTTAGTATGTTTAAAGTGAGTGATTCGCCAATTTGAAGCGCAGTTTCTCCGCTACTGTTGATTCAACATTTGCATGTATCAAGGCAAGTACAAGTACAAGTATGCTAGAATAGCTTAGAATTATTTCAAACTTGACTAGAATAGCACATTTTGAACTTCACCACACACAGTATAGTGTCGGCTATGGGTGTGTACTTACAGCAGTGACGCTCTCGACCGGGATCACGAGCATGTCCTCGCTAGTACGCCCAGTGGAGCCCCAGCCGGTGGTCTTGCCGATGCTAGAGTCAACGGTCATAATATAGCTGGTTAACATCAGACACCAAATACGTAGGGGGATAAGTAACTATGGACCTAGCTAAATATTGCAATCAGTACACAATATTAATACATTTACTTTGTAATCAACTAAGTTTCGTGCCAATTTAAGACCAGAGCCGGCTAGCTCTTGTTTACAAGCAGTTGAATAAAACAAATCCACATTTTAAGAAGGCCCAGTGGTCCTGAGATCTATTAAGCACTATACTAGAATAGTCCTATCCCAGTTTCTCTATAAAGAGCAAGGTGCAGAAACAAACAGCATATGAGAGTATTCCAGAATATTGGAGGGCGTTGTCTCACAGTGAAGCCCTGACAGGCCTGAGTAGACCATAAGAAAACGTGGTGAGACAGAAGGCTGGAGTTTTTAGTATTGAACACCACATGCGATACTAGGATCCTTCATAGCTCTTTTTATCTGTCGTTTTTCAAACCTTGACCTATGTATAGGATCCTCCCTCACTATGCCTTTTAATTTATCCTATCTAATTTTGATTTCAATTCTATTTTATTATCAAGTACAAAGACCACAAGTGTCATACTTGACAGAGGCCGTTGATATAACGCAAATGTTCATCAATAAAAACCAATTGGTGCATTTCCAATAAATATATTGACGAATTTGATGAATTAAAGGGTAATCCGGTAATGGGTATTGTTTCAAGATGGCAGCCATATTGAAATTTTACGTGGCTAGCACAGTTTTCTTAATATTTGACATAAAAACAACTTTTGAGCCAAAGTTGGTGCTTGTATCATCAAATGAATGATTGTTTGGGGTACTAAAAAGAATCTGCTCCACTATTTGAAGCTGATAGAAGTGAAAAGGTCTACATACGCGCCTCCGCAGTGCGCTGCAGTGACGGCCCACTCCGGCGCCACGAGCACGCAGCCGCAGCTGTGCGAGCCGCCGAGGCGGAACGAGCCCTGAAACACGGCAAACGGCAAAACTGACATAGTAAATCTACAGTAATCAACATGATATGCAACTAAGGACGGATCTACTACCCATGCAACCTCAGTGGGTATAAATACATCAGTGTATTACATGCGATTAAATTACAGAATGTAATATAGGCCTACATCGTCATATGTAACGGCTATCATATACGCGCCCGTGAGCTAAATGCCGGGCGAAAAAGCTGGGTCTCGATAGGCCCAGTTATTTTTTACATACTATTGACTTGACAGCCTGTCATTCTAAGTTAGTTAGGTCGAGATTTACACTAGCCATATGTATTTGGTTAAGTCTAACAATGCTGCCGTGATACAATAGATCGTTGATATAAACATGGACGTTGTAAGGGCAGTGTGAATGATCAAGCTGGGTGAAAACCGACGATGCGTTATATACAGCGGACAGGACGGACATGAGTTACATACAGTAGAACATCCTTGTGAAGACAGCCTCTTTACAGAGACGACCCCAGTCGTTCATAACAGATGGATAGAACAAGGTTTCGACAAACGTGATTGCATATCTCCCTCAGAACGCTACAGATTCCCAAGACAAAATTGAGGGAAGACTCTGGTTTTTGAGGGACAAAGTCATATGATACTTAAATTAGAACAATTTGCCATATTTGTTTTACACACCTACATTAATAACCACATATATTAGCCAGGTTTAAAGCGTTGGCACCGCCACCACGCCTCGTCTCCCTCATTAATGTTTTCACGGGACTACTCAAACTAGTAGTATCATAGGATTCTATCTTTTAGTATAGTGATTTGGGGCACTTTGTATATCAATATATCAATATCAATACCATTTATTATATACACATTCTTTGACATTAAAACCTTATGCACAAAGGGAACACATAGGGCATGGCTCGGTCCTAAGGTTGAAACAATTGATATGGGCCACTTAATTCTTGAAACCATAAAAATGTGCCTCGTTTTGTCACCAATGATAGGCGGTGTCCTACAATTTGGGGGCCTACTCAGCCTCCCAAAGTATGGCACTGGATAGATGCAGGATATCTAGCCATTGATTACCTATTTAACCACCTACCTGCCAGGGGAAGTCGGCGATGTCTTGATCGGAGCCCCCAACGATGCGTCTGTCGACGCTGACGGCGCCAATCAAGGCGGGCAGGAGCAGAACAATCGGCAGCATGACTGTAGACAGTGAACTGGTGTCGACAGCGCGGCGGCAGCACCACTTTTATACACCCCGACATGTGACGAGTTCTCACCATTGTTTGTAGATATGATTAGAATCTTATATATAACATTTATACAGTTGTGCCTCGGAATTGGAACTCGAAGGGAGTGGTGGATAATTATGAGTCTTCTATAATTTTCAGCTGTTTGTTTAATGTAGTTTGTAGTTTAATTATCGTCTGTCATTAACGCCTGTATTTACTTGACTTAAAATGATTTGATTATAGTTGGAGTTTCAGTTAATCGTGGCTGTCTTTATACACAAAACGACCGCACTGAGTTTTGACGATTAGATAAGAATGCATATTTGCGCACCCCATTTTTTATGTTTAGTCATAGACCGTTTTGCTAAATTTGTTGTTGTAACTTTTTAGTGCATAAAAATGTTTAGATATAGTTGAATAATCTTAATTAAATCACGCACATGGGGAGGAACTTGATAAATGATCCACTTCTTTCCTCCCAAGCCATCTATGTTACTATTTTTATGTGATATTAAATGTTATTGTGTTTTATGATTATTGTAAATTGTCTGACTTTTGTACTTTTTCGTTGACATATTGAGAATAAATAAATACTAACTACTATGTACACTTGTATGAGTTGAAAGGCAAATGCAGACCTATAGACTACTTCTCTTTGTAGCTAAATCTGCACCAACACGTATCTTTGATTCTTTATCACATACCATTGAACTAAATATAGTTTGGTTCTCTGTTCTTCTAAATGGTAAGCAGGTAAGGAGATATCTCCTTGTTCATATTAGTACATGTATTGCCATTGCTGGTAAACACAAAGCAGTTTCAGACGCTGTAGCAGCAAATAGTGCACATGAATCAGTCCAGTTCAAAAGTTTACAAGGAGCGCGTTGTGGACAAGCGGGGGTTGTGGGTGATAAAGTCACTGAGGGCAGTCTGGGGTTTCAACAATATTTTTGCCGTTAGTTTTTCAAAGGTTTCAAGTGTTTAGCGTTCCACCGTATCTTTCATTGGCTGACTAGTTAGTATATACATTCTCCTATTCGTTTGGATAAAGCCATGATGCTCAATTATAGACGATTCGGAAGGTTAATCGAAACAGGTTGTATTTGGAGTGGCACTGCGACTATAGTTACAACATATACATGTACCAGTAGTAAATAGTTTTGAATGATTTGTTCTTATGCTTGTTCTACACATGATTAGATCTACATTTTCTTCTAATTGTGTTTTCATGTTGTATTAATTCCTATTTTTAAAAGTCATTGAAATGACGATGGTCATGCTTTTCATTTAATTCTATTCGTAAGTTATTTATAACATCAAAATACAATAATTGGTCCTGCTTCCTGAGTTCATCGAGTACTGGTGGGCTCTTTAATTAATATATCAGCTGTAGAAATTATGTATCTGTTCTTGGACTCCATTATCATTTATTATTTTAGAGTTGAGTTTGATAACTGCTAACATTTAGCTACGAGATAAGATTGAGGCAGCCGATTTTCTGTTGTTGACACCTATCTTGGTAACGTAGCACACAGTGTAACAAAGGCTCTGTCACACACAATCACAATGGCTATTTACGCTGGGGTCACCATGGAAACGCCCTGAACGTGGTTTTTCTCATCTTAAACCAAATGATATGAAGTACACAGCGTGGTGAGAATGTTATCTAGATTAAAATAACTAGACAAAATTGACCATACTCAGAAATATTAGAAAAGTGAGTCATGATTCAATTACTTAGATATTTACTTGTTTTTCTTCTAAAAAAAAGGTTCCAAACTACAAATTCTAAATACAATTTTAATCAATTTCGAACCTCACAGGTTCCTTTTCAAAAAGTAAACAACAATAACTAATTTAACATTTGTAGGTTTTTATTTTGTTTTTTTGTTTTGTTTTTTTTTTTTTTTTATTGGGGGGGGGGGGGGCAGGTTAATTCTTTAAAGTAATAGAATCATGAGACCCACATCACTGTTTATAAGACAAAGCAAAAATCAACTGGACATAGAAAAGTGAGCAAATTGCAATCATTTTAATGTTGATATGTACAGTACATATTGTTGTTGCTGCTGATAATTATGGGATTGTTATATATACAATCACATTTACAAAATACTGCAATCCTACATGTGTCTGTTTAATTTTGTCATTGTGTATTGAAAGTCATTTACAACTTTGATTTCTTTTGCAATCCCATCTTCATCAAAGGGTGTATAACATTGTATTCCGCACCATCTAATACATAACTGGGTTTGTCTGTGAAACTTGGCAACGCAAATGCAGGCAGTGGGTGGGCTTCGGGAAGGCTTCAATGAAGGTAACTCATTCTGGATTTTTTCCAGGACATGCAAGGCGATCCCCATCCCAGCTGTTTGTCCCGTTGAACGGATTCCTCCAACAGTAATCCATGGTCTGGTTTTATAAAAAGGAAGATTACCCAATTAAATTGGTAATGTATGATTAGACTATGGTTTGAATCTAAGTCAAAATTGAAAGTAGAATACAAACATTTATACACTTTACAAAAGGAAGATAATAAACGAATCAAACATATCTTATATCCTGTAGTATTTGTTGAAATATACAAATATTCTAAATACGATAATTATCACTGTTATTTTGCTTGTCAGTTATCTATTACTCACTTACTTCTCAGGGTCAACGTAGATGTGGAAATCTTTGCTTTCACTGGTAGCAGGTCGCAAGCCGGCATATGTGCCAATTATTTCGTGCTTACTCAATTCTGGTACCAGGTACTATAGAAAAAATTGAAGTTGGATCATGAAATAGCAAATTAGAGAGGACTTTCAAGACGAAGAACATTGATAAGTTCTGCATAAGTATTGGAATCAGAAACGGAATACATAATATTGGTAGTAGATTCACAATTCCTGGATATGCAATCCATGCAATGAGGTTGACTGTAGTTTGAGGATTATGGGCGGGTTATTTTCTAAAAAATAAATGCCAAAAAATGTACCTAAGCGCATCAAAATACAAGTCAACAACACGGACTGTCACTCAAAGCAAAGTCACGTAACGACGTACTTGCGCGTACGCCACGAGGTCCGCGATCACGTGATCGTCCACTGTCGGCTGCTCTCGCTCCTCCACGTCCTCGGCCGTGGGCCCGACAACCAGGTTGCCGTACGCTGGAAATAAGACGATACACCTAATGATATAATTATATATGCACTACACCCACACAACCCATTTCAGAACTTACAGTAGAACCTCCATTTAAGACCACTTCTCTATTATGAACCACCTAGAAAAAAGACCACTTTTTCAAGATCCCAAAAACTTCCAAAGCTACAAAATCCTCAGAGCCTCTCTATTGAGACCACACCACTTTTTTACTGTCTCAAACCTTCATAAAGCTCATAAAATTTAAACTAACCTCTGTACAGAGACAACCTCTCTGTTGGGACCACCTAGCACTGGTCCCAATAGAGAGGTTCTACTGTACTTTAGGACGAGCAGGCCTCCACTTACGTGAGGGGTACAGGATGATGCCTTTGGTCCTCTCCGTGGGAATGGGCAGGATGATGTGCTTCAGCAGCGGTCCCGCCTCCTTCCCGTACACAGCAAACTGGCCTTTCCTCGGCTTGATACTGCAGTGTCCCAGCAGAAAAGTATAAAACTAATACATATATACATATATATTGTCATGAAAGCTTGAACAATCACATACTGTATATATCATGGCGAGTGTCGGGTTGGCCTGGAAAAAATCCAGGAGGTTGACTGATTAAGATATTCCCAGAATGCAACTGTCTGTAGCCACCTGGTGTCTAAATATGATACTACTATAGTCACAGGCAGATGCATTTTCCCACCAAATACCTTATTTTCATATAGTGTCATGTTCGCTTTCGATCATGTGTACCAAACCCCATGAGATCCCTAATAAGTACGCCCCACCCCTTACGCCCCCCTCTGAAAACCTGGCTCTGCTGTACGCACGTGAACCTGCTGGGCGCGCCCCTCAGCGCCTCCACAACGTCCCCGTGCAGCCCGGCGGCGTTGACGACCGCGGCGCATGCGTACTCCTCCCCGCTCGCAGTGCGCACGCGCCACACGCCCTGCTCGGACCACGTGACCGAGGTCACGTGCTGAGAGCACTTGATCTACGTGTTGAAACGATGTACGTGGTCAAGCATAATGGTGTGATTTGATACTGTTGATAGGACTGGATTTTTAGCCCTACATACTGGTACAGGAGTTGAAACATTTCTGCAATTGCCAATTGGCGTAAACAATGGAGTTATCATTTTGAATGAATAAGAAAGCAAAGTGACATGGGCGAAATATGAAAAAAAAATGTAAAACTTGATATGGCACAGTGTTTTTTCGGTGTTGTTCACTCTATTGCCACTGAAATACTTAACATGCATTAGCCAGTTACAACGGCTGGTACACGCAGTGCTATTATTTCTACGTTTCTAACTTCCTGAACATGATTTCACCTGATAATACTACAGAGACACATACCATTGCACCATTCCTGAGTGCAGTGTGTGCCAACGTCACACTGGCCAAATTGGAGTCGATGACTCCCTCTCCCGGGATGAGGATGCCTCCCAGCACCTCCCGCGTCAGGTGGGGCTCCAGCTCGTGGAGCTCTTCCCTCGACAGCAGGCGGATCCCTCCCTCCAGCACCCGCGACTGGAACTGGGCGAGGAGGGCGGGCAGTCGCTGCAACTGATGGATAGTTGGCAGTTAAAGGGACATGCACAGCAAATGCCTCCTTTGATAGATTGAACTGATATTTTTTTATACAATTGACACGCTGCTTCTAATAACTTATGATTTTAGAAATAATTAGTATCCTTTTTTATAAAAGTGGAATGTTATATTGAATGTCACTTCCATATCTCCCCTGGAAAAAAGAGCCCTGCACGAAATTGCACCCGTGCACCCAAAGCCAAAATTTGCTGGTCAAAAATATTTACAATGCTGATAAGAAGTCAATGTTGACAATCATGATTTTCAGGTACATTTCACGAAACCTGTATAGAGTAATATAGACCCTCTAATTGTGAAGAAATGGAACAGTGCACATATATGTATATATCCAAATGGCTCAGCAAGTACTATTTCTGTGGCATAAAGGGTAGATATGACACGAAATTCACCTGTGCATGTCTCTTCAGCTGGTTGTTATATAATCATCTAAATTTGTAAAATGATATGCATACTTTGCAAGCACGTGTCGATAGAACGTTTCATGCACAGAATTATAAAATAGCCTTGCTTTAGGCCTGCGTGATATTATAACATTACATTTATTATAACATTATATTACAATGTTTGGCGGAAAAGCCGTGGCCACTCTAGCTACTTGTATTGTACTGCACATACAAGAAGCTATGGTTTTATTGTGGCAAAACGCCACTTGTTTCGACAGTTTGTTTTTAATAAACATAAAATAACATAAAATAGCGTCAGCATCTCGTGGAAACGTCCACAATGCAAACACGAGTCGAGCGAGGACTGTGGGGAACAATGGCGGCGAGGACGTTGTGTTCTAATTCCCTTGTACCCGCAAATTTGCGGTCTATCTGGCCATCTGCCCGCCTCATCCTTTACATCCGACATCGCTATAATGGTGCAGATAACATCGTTATGATGGATAACAGTCTGGCCTTGTAGCGGGTTAGCAAATCACATGCCATATGCAGGCCTATTGTTGTTGGTGGGTTATAAAAGTGTGCTCAAATCTCTTGGTTGAGCAGCCCGCATCCGGGTTTAGATCGGAGTCCTAGACCTATGTAAAAGTATTTCTAACCTTTTCCAGCTGAACATCCAAAATTTGATTGATGTAGAACATGGCCTTATACATGTATGGTATAATCTTTTAGCTTATATCATTACGACCATCTCTAATAAATAACCATGTGTTTGACCTGAACATGTAAAATATTCATATGCGGCGGTATTTACATGTATAAAGAAATATTTATGTGGTTGTTGATTTCTTACTATTTCATGTGGCGGGTGGGGGTGGGGGGCTGACAATAGAATGTCAGATATAAGGTAAAAGTTGAAGGGTGCGTGATGATTTTGACCCCTTGCAATCCATCCACGCCCATATATGCATTCCTGCATACCTACATATTTCTCTTGGGTGATATACATACGTACAACAGCATACAATTAACATAGCTAGAATTAGGTGTCTAACTTTCTACCACCGTATGCCCACCTACCTCCTCAGCGTTCCTGGCCACCATGACGGCCCCGCACCGTCTGTGCGTGACGCCCGCCTCCTCGCACACGCGCCCCACGAGGGGCCAGGCGGCCCGCAGACAGCGGCCCTCCACGGTCAGCGGGTCGGCGTCGAAGCCGCTGTGCGTGATGCCGCTGTAATCAGGGATAAACCCGCGGCTTAATTTGATTTACTGCTATTAGCAACATTTGCATAGACTGGCTGGTGTAGACGGTGGTGGAGGCTCCGTGATTCAAGTTGAGAGTTTGAGCGCAGCATATCAATGCAGCATCGTTAGTGGCGGTGTCGTGAATATAATAGACCTACGGTTTGCTACTACAGATGCGTGGTGTCTAGTCAGCGGGAGTTTTGAAAAAGAATATCACAGAGTTTAGACTGAGCAATTTTCCATTTATAATATATGGTCACGGCGAAAATAGTACAAGTTTATGAGATTTAGGGTAATCCCGACCCCCGGTTCAGGACCCGAATTCTTGGCCTCTTCCCGGTACGCCTGGGAACCCTGGATCACATATATAATGTACAATATTTTAATTCTATACAACTGAATATACGTACAAAACTGTAAATAATGTACATATATAGGTTAACCTGGATGTGTAATCTTCTGCAGTCCTGGAAAATGGCAGATCCAGGTTTTTGGAAAGGGGGGGGGCACACTTAAGGGCTTTCATGAAAAACCCTATGAAAATGAAGTACTTTGATGGATTCTGCCTATGCTGGATCATATAGTACTAGACTCACCCTTTCACACTCAAAAAACCCGTCCCACTAAGGCCCAGCCTGAGGCCCAACTGGAGCGGGGCGAGCACGCGCTGTCCGCCCCGTCCCGCCATGTCCTACATGTACCTGTTCCCGCCCGAGGCGGCTCCTCCCGCCAGGTCGCGCTGTTTCTCGAGCAGCAGACACGAGAATCCGCGAGACGTGAGGGCGTGGAGCAGCGCGCAGCCGACGGCGCCGCCGCCCACCACCACCACGTCACAGGCAGGCGACATCACGGCGGCTGCAAGAGGCGGGGAGCTCACGTACGCTGAGTTTAGTTTTGTGTTTCTAACTTCAAATATTCAAATGTTGAATGTAGCTTAATATATGAATCAGAGTTTGTTTGACGGCGAAGACCACTAGCAGGTTTCCAGGGAAAGGGGGACCGCACTTAAAAGATCTCATAGGTTTTGTACGTGCCAAAACGCCTATAGGAAAATAAGGTTTGGTGGGTAAGAGAGATCTGCCTATGAGGACTGCCTCACCACATGTAGGCCTAGGAGGGTGTCAATATAACACATGTGCAATGGCCGTTAGGCGTCTGACTTGTACCTACAGGTACCAACAGCAATAATGTAGACAATTTTCCCAGAAATCCGCGGCAATTTGCATTTCTCTGAGACGGGCAATCTGATACAATATTGGATTTGGGCGGCCGTTGGGGTTCATTGGGGTTCCTAAAAATGTAGTTGCTTTCTAGTTTACATATACTACTTTGTCTACTTTCACGTGGGGAAAAAAGCTGCAGAATAAATTCTAGTAAATGCATTCCTTTGGTTTTGTCTACCCTCTTGCCATCATTGTATTCTCTGTTAAGTGCATTCTCTTACAAGATAGACACTTTAGCAGTTGCTGCCAAAGCTGATTTGGGAAAGACGCTTTACGAGATTACCCGTTTACACGAATGCAATTCTAAAATCTAGTTGTGGCGTCGATGAGCATGGCCCTGACCGTACTACTGCCGCACATCAAACCCGGACGCAAAAACACTTTATTTGAATTATACTCAATTAGGACTCAGCTTTGGGTCATAATGTGCTGAGGTGAGCTTTTTTTTTCTTCAGTGGATTTGTCCACGGTTCCGGGTATACTTTAATCTTATAGCATATATGTGTTTCCAAGTGCCTGCGTATACATATTTAATCTTAGTATTCGGAACATACGTGACACGCCCCCCCCACCCCCCCGCACCCAACCAAAGGTGAGGTTGTCACATACAATAGACACACTCAGCTGTTGATCCTGGGTAATCAACAGTTATGATGGAATACATGATTCATTTTAGGGTACATGTATGCAAATGAGCTGCTCTGACTGGCTGCAGCAACCAGTGACTTTATGGATTTTGACTGGCATTGGCAAATGGCACACATTGGTGATTGGGGGGGTTCCCGGCTCAAAGATATCTAGATTTCTTGCCGTTCTTACAAGATCTGTGATACATTAAAGGTTGGCTGTGAATAAGGGAAACAATATAAATAACGTTACCGCCGAGGGGGGGGGGGTCACCCATTTTTGGGGGGCTCGAAGAAAATTAACCGACTGGGGACCATTTTCAACATTTTGAAAACCCCCACCACCCCCCCCACCCCCACCCCCATCCGCTAATAAAGCAAACTGTAAAATTGAGTGTACCTGGTACCTAGTACCTGGCTAAAGCAAAAGTCATCTATATAGTCATTGCATATTTGGACAATTGCTAAAAAAGGTTGGACGACCCCAGGTATCATTATTTATGATCGTTCCCTAAAGTTTGGGATGTGTGTGATTGAGGAGTAGCTACTTTCTACAAGAGAGTTTACAAATCACGATACATGCATTATTTTCAGATTTCAGCCCACTGATATGCTGTACAATGTAGGTAAAGAGCAAACGCTGGTCTTGTTGTTGATAGCTGCATCAATGCCACCATGTAATGATTCACTTGTATGCAGTAGACTAAACGTTATATAGACCTACATCTCGCCTTGCTCTTGCAAGATAAGTAGAATAAGATGTAACCACACATAATTAAGAACACACAGTATCAGAACTACTGTTCATAAACTGCATACCTTCTATCCTTTGCTGCTTAGTATCCAATATTGTTTGTCAGTTAGCTTTTATTATTGTAGTCCGTAGCCTTAACTAAAATTAGCATACAGATCTATTGTAAACGATCATCGCAACAGTCTACACACAGAAGAGTGTCAGAAGGAGTACTGAAAATGCTACCCGTACTTTGGCTCGTATACACACTGATTCTGTTTCTTGACCTACAAATTATTATCAGTTTACGTGTTTTTGGCGTTTGCATGTACTGTATCTAGATCTACTCTACATGCACTCTCATGTATTGATCCACAACTCCTGCATGATGCGATAAAACCACGTGCACATATATCGATCTGTTGAACGTTTTGCGGACTATGGGGTTGGGGGGGGGGGGGGGGTTACAGAGTCAGAGAGGTAGTGCGTGTGTGCGGGGGGGGGGGCAATTAGGCTTAAAAAGTTGATTTGTCTTTCAACTGACGGCGTATAGAGGGGTGTTAATTTACATATAGAAATTGGGGAAATATTTTTCAAAAAGAGCAGGTTTTGAAATTTTGTTTGCATGAAGCATGGGTCATCAAAGTATGGCCAGAATCTAAAATATACATACATAAGTTAATAGCCATTTAAGTAAGACATTGCAATTAAAACATGATAACATCACCACAGGCAGGTGCTCAAATCTTGGTGAAGCCGGGCAACGGCCGTCGTCTATAATAGGCCTTGTGCAAGGCTACACCACGCACAGGCGATTACTTTGTTGCTGGCATCATGATTGTTGCTGCATTAGATAATCCTCTCCCCAGGGCACTAACAAAAAACGTAGTGGCCAGCGCGGGGTGTAAGGTAATAAGCCAAAATTGTTGTTGAGGAATGGAGCCAAGCTTGCCAACACGCCCTCGGAATTACAAGTGTTGGCGCACTGGGCTGCGAAATACACCGGGTGGCCAGGCCCGCCGCCCTTTTCACACGGCTTATTCGATTTGAAGCACCAGTTGTTAGATTTATTCGGGTTATAGGATCACAGTATGCGCCAGGTTTTGTGGACCGCTCGGGACATTTGCGCCACTGGTAAGTTTTGTGTTGAGCACGTGGGGAAAGTAGTTGACGATTTGACATCATTGTGGCGAAACACAATTGCAACTATAGTTCAGCACTATATAATGTGCCATGTGGTTGAATTATCTAAGGAAAATTGTTTTGCGTCCATTGTGAACTGATGATTATCTGTCAGGAGCTCGTTAGTTAGTATGATCAGCATAGCACATGGCCCGCCACTAGTGACACAGCAGATTTTATGTTATTTTATTTTTGAAAGGCGTATGTAATGAAATGGGCGCGAACATTAGATTAACAAAATCGCCTGGATATGGCCGAAACCGATATGTTTTAATCGTTGCCCACTGCCAATGGATGTGAGCGGTTTCTGCCATATACACGAGCTTTCATTAAGCCACTGGTTGCACCAACTCCAGCCCCCTTTTACTGAAAACCTGGATCTGCCATTGGTTCCAATACAAACCCATGTATCAATTTGGTGGACCCCATCCATCCCTCTCCATTTATATTTAGAATTTAAATGCACCATATACTAAGGCTGACATAGATATGTATAATTTCTAGCTATCTTTGCCACAGCCACACTGATGGAGCAAACATGTATAGATCATTACACTACAAAAATGGTGTGTTTTTACAAGAAACGTGAGATTCACACACGCAGAAGAAGTGGGTCACGATTCATGTACCAACAGTACTGCTGGTCTCGTATGAAGGCGGCGGTAAGAGACCACATTTACTGGCAGACGACCCACAATTCATCATGATCAATAGACACGTGACAACTGAGCCCCACTCACCCCAGCGGCGGCGGCGGCGGCGGTGGGGTGATAGAAGTCTATGGACGTGTTCTCACTGGGGAGATTTATGTCGACACAGCTGTAATCTGTGACTCGATTAAGGGATGAGGCGATCCGCAGATGTATTTCGGTGATTATTCACCCACTGGCGTGGATGTAGACACTACAGAGTGCAGGGCAGCAACAGCTTGTTTTGTGTCTTGCACGCTATGATTTAGGTACCGTGTACATGTAAAAACATGTTTGGGCGTGGCTGCGGGTGAATGGGTTGCTGCACACGAGTGGGCGAGATTCATGCCAGTTTTGTGATGATGTCTGGAGATTGATTTCCATATAGGTCCAGTTATGAATTACTGCTTTATATAGTAGGACACTATACTCTGTCGATCCAACATAAGTTGTTTTTTTTTTAAACCCACATTTTGCGAGTATTTCTATGGCTCGGTATTCTGTCCGTATCGTGTTGTAGATTTATATATTAACTATGAAAGTGTTATCGGGAATGTCCTTAATGGTGGGTGACGGCGCTCCTACGAGTCTCTTACGAGTCTCTTACACCACAACGACCATTGCGTGACCCATGTTCTCCAAGTGTATGTGAATTGAGTTGATATATGCACATTGAGCTACTAAGTGCTAGCGTTGTATTGGTGGGCATCAGCACAAGGACAAGCGAACATGACATGGGAATACACGATCCACAGCTTGCAGTGACACGAATGGTCACTGTCCAAATATGGTATAGATTGCAATATCATAGACATTATTATTAAGTTGTGCAGATAAGTATTCAATATAGTCATTAATATCTTGAAAACAATTATATATACCCATTGATAAACATGTACTTGATTGGTGACATCGCGATTCCCAGATACATACTTGTAACCTTGATTCTAAAGATATGAAAGATAGTGTGCCCCAAAATAGCTTCTGTAATAAGCGCGTATATCGTAGTACCATATAGCCCCTTTAGATGTACAATAAACGTATCCGAGTGTGTGTGAAGTGTGCAGGTGATGTGAAGCGGCTGCTGCCTAACTCCAGCAGGAGAGCAGGTGCATCTTCATGAAGTTATATGAGGCCAGGCGGGGGAATAATTTATCACGGATTCACAATACTTTGCGGGCTCTTTCATTGTTTGCATTCTCTACTTTTTGGGGCAAGAGAATTGTGGCTGATACAGATTTGCTTTGCTGTGTAGTTGTGTTCCAACTGTTGACTTGTTTACTGTATATAGGGGCATAGTGGGTTTATCTCTTGGTCATGGCTACATTGTCAGTAGTATGTTTTGAGGGATATTCACAATAGGAAAAACTTAGTAGACGCCCTACTGTTCACCAATCTATATTTGGCTATATACCCTGGATTTTGTTTAGCTCATAACAGTGTATGTATACTTAGTCAGTATACAACGTGTGGGTGGGATGCGAGTGATTTTTTCTTGAGGCAGCCCGAATAGCAGGTGGTGGATTTTAATTTTGCATAAAGGTACACATTAGATTGTTGGAGGATTTCTTAATTTTTAAAGGCGTTGTCGTCTAAACGACTTACATCATACACGTTCAGCAACACGGACAAGATTAAGTTTTTCAGAAAAAGAGGTAAGTGGGAACGCGGGGGTTAGAGAGGGGGGAGAGAGAGAGGGGGGAGAGGGGGGGGGGGGTAATGCATTTCATGAGGCAAGCACTGACGAAGGTACAAGCAAATAGTGTCATATTTGGTAGACATATAGGGTGTGGGTATTTGCACCATTTGATCTAGCAGTGAGCAAGAACCCATACATGTATCCTATGTTAAATATGTCCATCATTATCCATTTAATGTGGTATTTTTATATTGTTTGTTAGCCATAACTCATAGGGCATCATTCCACCCAGATTCCACCCACTCTAATTTGAAGTGCGCAACCACACAGCCACTCAGATGGCTATACAATTTCTTACTTGCCAGTCCATTTGCCTGTAATTTGGTACAATTGCCAGTCCACTGGCTTCTCGATGACCAGAAATATACAGGACAGCCGTATTCCCCATCAACTGCTTCGGTGATCCTCCCGCACTCAAATCGCTGATAGCTGACGTTCTTGTTGATTTTCAATGGGATATTTCTGCTTGAATGCATTGGGTGGATTGTATTTCTGTCAAATGGCGAAAGAAGATACAATAACGAGTATAAACACACTACATTCTGTGTACTTATTTACAAAAATATTCTTGTGCTTAGTTCTTTCAAATTGATGAATATGTGGTGTTCTTTTTTGTTATTTGGAGCATGTTTTGTGTGTGTGTGCGTTTGTTGGTTAATTTGATGCTATAATTTACATACATATACGGTGTCTGTTATTCAATTATTGTACTTCTAAATATTCTGTATATAAAACATAACTTATAAGCAGCAGTCTGAGAGGCACAAAAGAAACAGATTTGCTGCGTGGGACAGTGCATGTTCATAACACTTTCTCATTTTCTCCGTAATAACATTCATTTAGACACCTAAAACGCGGATATACACAGGGGATTGCTCATTTTCACAGTGTCAGACAGTGCACCGTGGGAACAATCTAGTTGTTATGTGTTGTGATCCACAAATAGTGGATTATTCTCTTTATCGAATCATAGTATGTTCAACAGAATTGATAGAAAGAGGGTGGGCTCCCGATCAGATCCTCTAGGGAGTGACAAGGGTACTGTACATCCATCGTCTGTTCACGGTATTCTCGTTTACACTTGTCATACAATGCATGCATCTACGAGTGGGCTTACTGATGTTTTTTCAAAAACGTGTGGATTGAACAATAACCCAGAAATAGAAGAGGGTGCATGCAGAATATATGAAGGTGCGTGCGTGCGTGCGTGAAAGCGTGAGTGTGTGGTAAGTCTGCCGTGTCAGGAAAAGGTCTCAGTCTCTCATTATAATCATCATTGCTTAATTAAGGTTCTGTTTTCAGCAATCATTTGGGTGTGGATCTAATCTGCACTCATATAGATTTATAATATAATCTTTCTTGCCAACTTTGAAACAAGCTGCTAATTTGCCCAGGATCGTGATGTGATAATGAACCCTCCAAAGTGTATCACTGGCAACTTCGATTGAATCGTTACTTATCTCATCACATATTAATGGAGCCACAGGTTGTTTAGGAGTATAGCTCATGACACCGCCCCACTGGTCTCACACCTTTGCTTGTTTGGGATGTGCCACAGCAATAAACGGATGTGTACAACGGATCGATAATTCTAATCTCATGGTTGCACTTTCCCCTAAATGTTTTCCCCAAATCCCCCCCCCCACACACACACACACAACCACGCCGAGAGAGAAACAAACGTTCGTTTGCATTTTCATGTTATTTTACAACATTGGGCTCTTTGCTCCTTTGCTTTGTGGCGGATTTTGGTTATGTACCAATCGGTAACTAAATCATAAACTTCACAAGCTAGAGTGTGCTTGATTTTCTTTAAAATACAATACAACCAATAGAGAAAGAAGTGGGTGATTCAGACTGCTTTCCTATAGATGGTATGATCTGTCGCCCATGCAAAAAAGACTAAATTGCTCACTTAAGAATAGATGTTGTACAAGACTGGGACCAAACCACTTTGTATAATTTGATAATTACGATGCATTGGATTGTATTGGTATTATTTACATAATTTGTCTGATGTTTTTTATGATTCATTCCATTGTGTGGCAATGTGGAGGAACTCAATATCGCATTTGTCGTTCATGCAGATTGTCCTCACTGGGGACGAGTTTAGCTTTTTGGCAAGTGAATGGGTTGGGAATTGATAAAGTGGGTGTCTGGCATGGTTGAACATTTTTGCAATACTATGATAGTCTATTCTGGAGTTTACAGTATAGGGCCACGTTGAAGATATATATTGGGCTGTAATACCCCAGCCCCCGTACTTAGATCTGGCGTTAGTCACCGTTAATGGAGCAATATTAATGGAGCAATATATCAAGCATCTAATTCAGCATCATGATTATCAAATAAAAGCATTGATCCCGACAGGTTTTGAGCAAACCAATTATTTGAGCTTGCATTGGCAATTATAGTAGATAAAGACCTACTTGAAGGTCCGCAATGATTGAATTTGTGGCATTGCTATGGAGAGTGATTCTTCATAATATGTAATTGAAATAAGTAGAGATTTAGATATGCATCAATTTTCATAGGCATATCCAGGGAGTCTCCCCCTCCCCATTCCCACCATAATATCTAATTTTCGTCGGGGTTTTGGCATGTTCGTTATTGATACTCAAAACCCATGATATCCCTTAAGTGCCCCCCCCCCCTCTCTGAAAACCTGCATCCGCCTATGTTGCTGAGACATGTAGGTTCAGGTCTGCTCATGCTCTACCACCACCACTATCATTTGTGGGTTTGGTTAAAAAAAGGTGTGGCTAAGTTTAATGGTGGTTCACACAGAGTAGGCATGCAATATAAGTGCCAGGTTTCCCAGCGATGAGCAAAGCAAATGCGTTCGACTGTCGGGCGTCAACTGCTCATTAATTAGTGGTAATCTGTCCTATACAAGCTTCGCACGTGTGGCAGAGAATTCTACAGCAGAGCGGCAACTTCAGTGATAAAACCGCAGCACTTTGTCTTTATGGCTGGCGTCTTTTTCTTGTGGTAAACGCATTTTTACGTCTGCGTGAAATGATGTAAGGGAAATTAGTGTACTTAATTTTATGACAACTAAAGACTGACAATATGACAGCCATAAGTTAAACTTCTTGTGAGTAATGATTAGAATGCTAATTAATTCCACGAAGTCATTTTTCATTAACCAAAGTTTTTTTATTTTCATGTTGAATATTTTTACTGTACATTAAAAATCATGCACATTTAACATAAATGAAGATTGTAAGATTGTACACTAAAGGTTACCCCAAAAACAGTGTGCATTTTTGTTTTGATTTGAAAACAAATCTAGAATTTGTCTACAGATGGAGTGAATCTGCGTGGCATATTATATGAGGTCCAAGCGCATCATCAGAGAATTCACATGTGGTGTGAAAATCGCCCTTTTTGGGCCCCCCCTTTTTTGGGAAGGGGGCCCAAAAATTGAA
>CM032667.1:19178517-19385151 GCA_019095985.1 Streblospio benedicti | reverse complement strand
ATTGATCCCGACAGGTTTGAGCAAACCAATTATTTGAGCTTGCATTGGCAATTATAGTAGATAAAGACCTACTTGAAGGTCCGCAATGATTGAATTTGTGGCATTGCTATGGAGAGTGATTCTTCATAATATGTAATTGAAATAAGTAGAGATTTAGATATGCATCAATTTTCATAGGCATATCCAGGGAGTCTCCCCCTCCCCATTCCCACCATAATATCTAATTTTCGTCGGGGTTTTGGCATGTTCGTTATTGATACTCAAAACCCATGATATCCCTTAAGTGCCCCCCTCTCTGAAAACCTGCATCCGCCTATGTTGCTGAGACATGTAGGTTCAGGTCTGCTCATGCTCTACCACCACCACTATCATTTGTGGGTTTGGTTAAAAAAAGGTGTGGCTAAGTTTAATGGTGGTTCCCACAGAGTAGACATGCAATATAAGTGCCAGGTTTCAGCGATGAGCAAAGTAAATGCGTTCGACTGTCAAGTGTCAACTGCTCATTAATTAGTGGTAATCTGTCCTATACAAGCTTCGCACGTGTGGCAGAGAATTCTACAGCAGAGCGGCACCAGTGATAAATCGCAGCACTTGTCTTTATGGCTGGCGTAAGTCTTTTCTGTGGTAAAACGCATTTTTACGTCTGCGTGAAATGATGTAAGGGAAATTAGTGTACTTAATTTTATGACACTAAAGACTGACACATGACAGCCATAAGTTAAAACTTCTTGTGAGTATGATTAGAATGCTAATTAATTCCACGAAGTCATTTTTCATTAACCAAAGTTTTTTTTATTTTCAATGTTGAATATTTCTTACTGTACAGCTAAAATCATGCACATTTAACATAAATGAAGATTGTAAGATTGTATACTAAAGGTTACCCCAAAACAGTGTGCATTTTTTGTTTTTGGATTTGAAATACAAATCTAGAATTTGTCTACAGATGGAGGAATCTGCGTGGCATATTATATGAGGTCCAAGTGCATCATCAGAGAATTCACATGTGGTGTGAAAATCGCCTGCTTCTTTGGCGCTGCATATTTGAGAGCTTCCTTTATCGTCTTTGGGGTTAGAGTGAACCTCAAAGAAATTTAGTCAAAATGTGTTTACTTCTGATTATTTCAACAACGTAGTTATTATGTAAGCTAAAAGATGTTAGAATAAGTCCCCCCCCCCACACACACACCCCGCCCCTTTCTCACCGAAATATTTCATTTTCATAAGGTTGTTGGCATATATCATGTTATGCTCGCGGGTACAAAGAAAACATGAGACCTCTAAAGTGCACCCTCAAATTTACAAAAACCTAGATATGCCAGTGGTCTGTGACGGCACGTCTACTAACCACTAACTATACACCAATCACATTCACAATATTAGAGAGATGGAAATTCGGCTTGAGCCATAGCAGAATCACCACCGAACCATGTAATATATAATGTTCCCCAATTCTTTCACGCCACCCTCCTACAATATATTCAGTGATGATTCTGCTTGTCATTTTCTACTCTAGACATCAGGATATATAATATAAGGGGGTGGGGGTGGGGTAGGGATAGGTGGGTTCTTCACACAAATTTGATGACTTACTGTCTGTGAGAATGCGTTCTACTACCTATCCAAATGTTCAAATGTATTATTTCATAATAAAAGGCTGATCGCCATTGCTTAGAACAATTCACGTATTCAGCAAAGCTGTTTGATAATCTGGGTGTAGATATCCTTTTGAGAGGCACCATAATTTACAGTGGGCTACTGGGGTCTTCACCGCCCCCTCCCCCCGCACTCCCCCAATTGCATTATAGTATTATCTTTTCTCAGTACAGAAAAAAGCCCCGTCCAGATGGCTAATCGCCTGTCTTTCACCATCCATTGCAAATCCATTGATAAGAGAAACAAGTTCACTTCTGATGCAAACGTTGCTTTGATTTAAGGGGTTATATTCATTTCATAAAATGATTTACTGGTGTATTGTGGAGGAAAAGCTTGATAGGGACCATTACCAAATACGGAATATAAGAGTTAATGATAGAAGAGAGCCACCAATTTTTAGCACAATTTTAATGGGTGTGTTTTTTATTTTTGTTTTGTTCCGGGGAGTGTGGTGGTAGCGCGGTGCCATCATAGTACCAGGTACATCATATATTGCCATGGGAATTCGAGGGGATGGATGTTGGGGTTGGTTGGTGGGTGGGTTGGGGCATCATTTTCCCCCACCAAGATTCTATGAGAACACCAATTTTCCCACTGAAATTTATGAAAAATCTGCTGCCCATTTTTCATAATTTCTGAACAGTCCCTCAGGTTTTTCATGAATTATGTCGAGAAAAAAACTACAACACTTCCAATGTTGTGGTATGTGCTGTATTTTTCGGGGCAATTCTGGTTCTAATAATAAAAATTCAATCAGCAATAAACAGCACTTCTTTAGTCCCAGCCCCAGCTTTTGATCCCGAGCTTTTGACAGGCCTACCACTCAACCTTTGCGCAGGGTATTTCATGCGCCCAATCATGGGTATCGAATATCAATATATCATCATATTATTGCGCACAGGATACTCTATTATTGCAGTACTGTGTGTTAGAAATATTCCATACATAGATAGTATGTCACTTTTGGTATGTCTAAAGTTTCTGTGTATTGTACCAGGAAGAGGAAGTGAGCTGTCACTTACTTCTAGTTCAAGTGTGGTGTGGAACACGTGTTTGTTAAACCTCCCAGCTTATGTGAAATAAAATAAATTATTATTAAATTCCATTGATAGTTATTACTATGGCAAACTTAACATGGTGCCGCCATGGTATCTTCTGCAATATAATACAGCGGGAAGCGCACAGCGACTGAAAACGTGGCGGTTTTTAAACATTTTATCCTTAACAATATTCTGGTAGATTGTTGGTGTAATATTGCAGGTGTTTAAGGTTGTTGGTGATCTGCATTCTCATGGATAGTTAGAATTTAAATAGTTATATTAAATTATTTAATGGAGGCGTTTTTCAAGTTGTGGCACTAAGAAGCATCAGCCACGTGGTCTTGGTGGTCTTCATTTGTTATCAAGTTTTTAATTACCTGATTCTTTATGTGTGATCCAAATCTGTGGAATGACTTTTTCCTGATTTCGGGTCGAGTAGAACCTTGTTTGTGTTTTCATTAGATCTATCTTACATAGGTCAACGTCTTCTACTGCACATTGCACCACCTGGCCCACATATAACCTATAATTGCCAGCTTTAGATATTATTGACTTGACAGTCTTCATTCTAGTCAGATCAAGATCTACACTAGCCTTATGTAATTGGTTAGCCTACATATGTCTACTTGAAAGAGAAGTTAAGGAGAGTAGCTACTTTTTCAGTTACAGAGTATAGTTACTCAGGAAGAAAAAAAAATGTTTCGAAGCTTGCATGTAGCAATTGTAGCATAGAAGTCGATTTTTTTCCAATATGAACAAGCTATCAAATATTGTTACTGCTAGATCACGTTTTTTTTCAGCAACATGTTCTTTAACCCTCTCGGAGCAGGACGTAAATTCACTATGATACCCCTGAGAGCCAGACAAGCATTTTGCGTGATGTGTTATTCACATCGGGGATCTTCAATTGTCTTCAAATGTCATAGTTGAAATATGATCCTTTGTGACGCTTACGTTTTTCATCAGAACATTTTCACATTTACAGTACACATTCAGGAGACGGTCTAGATTCTTATTTTCACCATTATAAATAAAGATACATACAGCATCAAGTTAAATTTTGACAATTTTGAGTAATCGCCGATTCATTTGACAGCTTCTGCGGGCAATTTTAAATGTGTTATCAGTAGAAATTTTAATTGCAGCGACGTTTCATCCAGGATACACACAAAAAACAACATGAACCATCCATATTTCATAATAATATATTTTTACTTAACAATATTACGGACAAAAAATGTGTTCAAACTTTGATTTCTTCATTGTCGTGGACTTTGACAGGCATCACTCGATCACCCAACAAAACATCATCCGTTTTGATAGAAATACTAGATCCGACGTCCACATTTATTGGGTAGTTTGCCAAACGCCTTATTTGTGATCCGGATTGCAAGATATAATAAGATGAGGCATGGATGATGAATAATATGATAATTCTTGTTCAAATATTTAAACTTCGACACATCATGCCCAATCTTACCGATTTCCAGGAAATCACTGGTTTGCAGCTCGCACGAGCACTGGTGATTTCAACTTACCACTTCTTTCTACATTTTTGTTCAGTATATTCTTTCAACAAGCATGAGAATGCATTGATCTGTTGCCTATCAAGATCTATACATATTCTCATGCTCACATTGTCCAAATGCAGTGTTTAAAGCCATAATATTCTCCATTTTCTACTGGATGAATGGCATATGGAGGGAGGGTGGTCATGTATTGCGGAGTTAGCGGCAAAAACCAGCCAATGCAGATGCGCATTGAAACTTTCCTTAGACAGTAGAGATATTCCCCATTTTCCATGCACTAAAGAAATTGGGCAAAAGATAAACAGTTAAGTAACCAGGAGCCAAAAACAAAAAGTTTTCAGTTCAGAAAGTAAACAAATCACACACAATTCTGGTTATCTTTGCACGAGCACTGGGTAAACCGCATGAGCACTGCACATCGATTGAAAATCGCACCATGTAACCTTCGTCCCAAGAAAACACTTGTTTGAGTAACCCTCGTCTTTTAATTTTTCTTTTATGTTTAAATACCCGAGTTGTATAGATTTACGCTAGTGACAGTGTCTACAGACGTGGAATACTTACTAGTAGCGTAATACCCGTGTAACAAGCATGTTTCAAGGTGGAGCTCACTATGACAGAAATAATCTGTGATATAATTATGAATCGAGGTGATGAAGGTTACTCTTATGACGAAGACTACTGTGAGTAACCTTCGTCGGGTTTCATACAGTGATATTGAGAATGTTATTTCCATGACAGTGTTTCTACAGGATTGGTTGTTGCCACAGACTGGATTTTAATCACTAAGCACTACAGTCACCACCACCAGTATCACTGTTGTTGTTCACATCAATGCGTGGATCAATTTTCTTGCCAGATTTCAAGTCGAACAGTTGCAGCATATGTCGAAACTGTGCATAGTAGCAAGGACCAATCTCAACACCAATGCATACAGTACAGGAGCAGCTGAGATCGTTGCAAGCAATAATTGGCGCATCAACATTTGACTTGTAAAGCTTCAACATATGAAAGGATTGAGTGCCTTTTAGTGTTTTGTAGGTACTTTTGAGAGGCATCAGCTTCTTCACTTTAAATATTGGCATATATATGAGCTTCTGGTGAAGTGCCTCATTTTGTAGCAGTACTAGGTATGCCTGGTATGCAGTATTAACAGTCCCACCAAGTATTAGCCAGTCAAGTTTCATTTTTATAGCTGCACCCAGGCAGCACTGGGCCCCTTTCCATGGCCGGACTCAGTGTAGTGATAGATCAACTGAATGCCGTGTTTTTCTTCCACGATGGTTAAGTGGCTGAAGGCTTCGATATATTTGGATTGTGCTGCACAATTATCAATGATGCGATGCATTACTCTGATTGGACAAGGGCCTGTGTTATTCTTCAAATGTCTCATTAGCTGGTCTGTGAATGCAAAGACAACTTTTGCATCATGTGTGAGACAGTCAGAGAATATTATAAGCGACTCTATCAGGATCTCTGGCTTTTCCTCAGTGCTGTTTGCTGCATGATGCACTATAAAGATTGGATGCAGCGTGACCTGCTTTGCAGTCCAATTGGCTGACTGGATTTCGTCTTGTGGTTGAAGAGTTATATCCTCTGAAAAATCCAGGGCCACTTTTCAACGTGGTACTACTTCTAAAAAATTTAAGCTTTGGAAAATGTGATTCCAAAAGAAAGACAAAAACTGCCAAAAACATGATTACTCAATAGCCAAAATTATTACTTCCAAATGACTTATACTTTTTCTTTCTTTTGCCCCATTCTTCTTGTGACTCATCTGAAGAACTCATGAAAGCCTCTGAAGAGCTCATGAAAAGGGGCTTGGATGGATTCAAGCCTAATAAATCAAATTTCAGATTAAAAGGATGTGTTCAAATTGTACAAGTTTCCCCCTATTGTAAAGGGTTGTGCCACTTTACATTGGCATAATACTTTGGTCCGTTGTTGGGGCGCCACCCTCCTCTGATTTATGGCTCACAGGAGGGAGAAGCTGTTTCTTGTAATTAATGAAACTTTACTGTCATTTGTATCTTTTATTCCATGCAAAATGTCAAAATACAACAATTCACATATAGGCATCAATTTAGAACATCTAGAATTCGAATCCATCTAGAGCAAACCAGCAGCTGTAAATATACCAATTGCACAAGCCTTTGTCAGCAATATCTGACCACATTAGTTTCCTAGTTAAACTGGTAATATCAAGACTATTACCCTGCCACGACTCACATTGGCAGTTTATTAAAAGCTAATCAATGTTTTAAGCACGCTTGTTCTATAATTAGTATATTTGCCGACAGATAGTCTGGTTTTCTCTGATTACAGCGACGCGCACCACAAACATGATAATTTCTGGCATAACAATCTGAATGAAAACATAACATGCTCTACTTTAAATAGGCCATCTCTTTACAAGGGTGAGATTATGACTTTGAAGAGGTGTTCTGGGGAAAAACCAGTGGTCTGTGACTCTCCTCCGCGCCGTAAAGGTGGTGTTGCACCAAGTTGTGGTAGCAAGGGCTAATGTCAAAAAATAGTATTTCAATTGTAACTGGATGTCTGGCAATAGGTCAAAGGCTGATGGAAGAATCCAAGGAGAAGACTATTATTGAGAACTTCAGAGAAAAACACATTTTTCTCAAAGATGTCAAACATATTATAAATTCAAAAGAAAAAAAAATCTTACCTTCTCTTCAAGTAGAGATTTCTTGGGAAGAGACTTGCGCTTGACTCTGCCTTTCAGCCCCTTGAATTTCTTTATTTTGACTGTAAAAAGGTGTGGAATATTTTATATTTGCCATTCAAAATTCTAAAACTTATATAGCAGCTGTGTAATTCATAATATTTTTCTGTTGAAAATTAACTGCAAACATGACATCATAAGATTCTAATGAATGTATTTGCTAGCAAATATGACAATATTGAGGGCCACTTTTCAATGTGGTACTACTTCTAAAAAAATTAAGCCTTGGAAAATGTGATTCCAAAAGAAAGACACAATAACTGCCAAAAACACGATTACTCAATAGCCAAAATTATTAATTCCAAATGACTTACATTTTTCTTTCCTTGGCCCCATTCTACTTGTGACTCATCGGAAGAACTTTCTCTTTTATAGGGGCTCATAAAAAGGGGCTTGGATGGATTCAAGCCTAGTAAATCAAATTTCAGATTAAAGGATGTAAAATTCTAAAAGCTATGCTATATCACATGGGTAATCCATAATATTTTTCCATTAAAAATTTACTGCAAACATGACCTCATAAGATTCTAACGAATGTATTTGCTAGCAAATATGACACTTTTCAATGTGGTACTTCTAAAGAAAATTAAGCCTTGGAAAATACGATTCTACAACAAAGACACAAAAACTGACAAAAACACGATTACTCGATAGCCAAAATTATTAATTCCAAATGACTTACACTTTTTGTTTCTTTTTCCCCATTCTTCTTCTGACTCATTGGAAGAACTCATGAAAGGCTCTGAAGGGCTCATGAAAAGGGGCTTGGATGGATTCAAGCGCATCGCTACTGTGTAGAATGTGAGTGTATATGAGTATGATGCTTAAAAAATACTCTGGCAATATTGAATAATGCTGTCGCCATTTTCACAGTATTGGTGCTGAAAACAAATTTCGATCTAGAGAGGCACTGGATCAAACCAACACCAATTTATATACATTTAGTACATTTTTCTTCAGAAACTCCTTAAAATTGCTGAAAAACGATATATATATATATATATGATTTTTGGGACATATTTTATGGTGGTTGACATTTTTTCCATCATATGTGCCACCGGAAAAATACTTTTAACATCTATTCAAAAGGCATTGGTGGTATAATGAAAAGTGTTTATGATGCACTTTTCCTCCTACTTAATGATATTTTGGATTACACTTGTACAAACATAAGGTTGTTTGTTTGATGCATTTGTTGTTTCTTGGATATGATCTACTTGAATTTTTGCCCAAAGTGAAGCACTTCTGTCACCAATACTGTGAAAATGGCGCGTCTTAACTTTAATCACTTTGGTCAGGACAAACAATCCTCTAATGTCTAATTCACATAAACATTACCATGAATGCAGAGATACCTTCCATTGCAGACTATAAAAAGTAACTTCAATTATTCTAAAACTTTCTTAGATGGTATAATATTATGTAGATGGAATTAAATTAACTGTGCACGTGCACATCACCATGAACACAGAAATAGCTTCTATTGCAGACTATAAAAAGTAACTTCAATCAGCTCAAACATTTCTATACATTAACTCTGCGAAAGCAAATCTCAATTTGAGCTTATTTTAAGTTTTATTTCAGGGTTATTTCATACAAGATTCGTGAAATATGGTATGCAGCACGTGGTCACATTTTCTTTTGTTCTTTGTTCTATTTCTGCTGCTCTAAAGTAGTCTAAATTAAATTAAAATTAAATCTATGTTGGTCCAAATTTTATTTACTTTACTCTTTTAACATGTTTTGACACTACCAGTATCCTTTTCAAAGGAGGTCCATGTCAGGGTGCATAGACTCTGCCGTCAGCTGGGAGCTGATTCCACTAAGGAATCGTTCTTGTAAAATACGAGTCTTCTGTTTTAGTTTGAATATGCCGAAATGTATACTGATGGTTTGAACGTGTATGATTGTCAGATTTGAATGAAAATATTGATAGAGGGTATGGCCGCTAGACCATGAACTGGTTTGTACATCATTTTTAGTCTTAGTTCAAGCCTTCTGTGCCCGAGGGATATCCAGCCGATTGCTCCCAACATCTCTGACACACTGCTTGTCCTTGAACGGTTATTTGATATAAAGCGTGCAGTAGTGTGTTTTGAAAATGATCTTCACTTAAAAGATACTTTCTTTTCCTCCTCAATGTTTATTTTATACTAGTTTTCATCAGCCTCTGTTGCCTTGGGTTCTGCCCACTACGATGCACATCTCCTGGTTCCATGGTTCTGTGTTTTTTTAAAGTGTGATCAATATTTCACAATGTGAAAGGCATTGTTTATTGACTCCTGCTTTATTAGAACAAATATTTTTTTTGACTGAACATTATCTTTACATGTCTTTGTCAACCATAGTGTCTGACGATCATGCCTACATGTATAATAAAGATATAGTTACCGGTAATCCAATGAAAACCATTGGGTGATGAAAACCAATGAAAAGGCAGTTTAAACTGGTGATAAATGCTCAAAGGAGCTGGGACTACAGGGCTCTATGTTAGGATTTAAATCTACTTGTCCATTGAACAAGTAGAGGTCTAAGTTCACTTGTCCGACAATCAAATGCTCTTGTCCGCACAAAATATTATGAATGTTGACGAAAAAGTTATCTTGTATACTGTATGTGTATAATATAATTGTGCAAAATATTTGTTTTATTCAGTACCTTTCCATTTGTGAATAAAGAAGTTGAATTGGGAAATAAAACTACATTTGATGTTTTCATTATAATAAAACATAGAAACAAAATGCATAAACTGTTTTATAATAGCTCTGAGTAGTGAATATTTGAATGTTTATGTACATTCTTTTAAAGATAGGCCAAGCAAGTATACATTATGTAATAAGCAATATGGCCAAACCACTTTAGATCTACAGGCTGTACCAAAACCAAAATGAGATGGACATGGTCTGTGATTTACATTGAAAAAACGTGTCAATCATGCATGTGCAGGTACAGCACAAAACCTTATTCCTTAACCAACATGCACTTAAAATAAATATATAAGTATATTATAAAACATATTTCATATATTGATAAATAAACAATTGAAGATATACCAACAAATATTATGAGAATAATCAAGAACCAGGGCACAAAGTCTGTCTCGCATGAAACATCAGTCATCACGAGAATAGATAAAGCTACCATTTAAAACCTTAACAGGAATCCGTATATATCAGAACCAAAATCAGATAAAAAAAATGCCATCGTAGGGCAAATATGAAAACAAGTAAGTTAAACTAACTTACCAAGCAAAAATAAAAGTGAATAAGAAATCCTAAAGGTACAAAATATATTATATAACCGCGCAATTGATTTTCATAAGCTTTGTCTGGTTCAAATCTTTAGCAGATTCCGCTAACGCGTCATGGAAAAGTACCGGCACATCGACTTTTGACAATGCGGCAAATTTAGGAGCCGAGGACACGTTTTCAATGGAAAATTTCTAAGTGAGCTATCAATCAAAACCATACCATTTTTTTTAATTAACTGTAAAAGGTTTACAGTATCATATAAACACCAGGGGAATTTGAATATATTATTCTATCTTGCTATAAAATGTGATTGAATTTCAAAATCTCACGGACTCGTACTATGTTTAAAAATTTCGAGACCCTGTTCGATCTCGATATAATAGAAGTTTCCCTCTCCATAGGAAAACTAAAATGTAAAGAATCATTTGATTAGCTCAATTGGAAACAACCAATTAAAAATCACAGCTCAAGTCACAAAACTCGGCCAATAACAAAAATGGACGACAAAACCAATTTTTGTGACGTGAATTAACTAATTAAATTAATTACGCGTTAATAAGGCATGTTTGATGTGCAAATAAGGTATCGAATGAAAGCTGATTCGCTCAGGAAAAAGAAGATGTACATCATGCTAATGTTTGATTAGTTTATTTGTACCTAAAACCAGATTTAAAAGTTGACGTCTGTGTAAATTCCATTGTCAAGGATTGTTCGCATCCGTAAAACGTCTACACTGGACACGCTACTACAGCCTCTTGAATTAAAAAAAATCAAAATCAGAGCTCAAAATCAGCTTTATGAACAAACATTACATGTCTCGACCCATGAACCTACATCTCCTTTTACCTCCGAACCACCTCTCAGAGACACCATGGGCCTCATAAGTCATGCAGTAATTAAGGTCTTGGTTTTAGCTTGTCTATAAACCCTGAATAGTTGAAGTTTAGAAATCATTATTTTGATCAAAACTAAGTATATATCGCAAATATGATGTGTGGATGCTACTTGCCCGTCGGACAAGTGCCAGTAAGAGTTAACTTGTCCGACAGCAATTGTTACTTGTCCCGGATAAGCGGAACGTGCTTATTGTAGAGCCCTGGACTATTTGTGCTCAAATGAGTACTTTTCTAGTTAGTATTGTTATTGGCAAAGAAATATGCGATTAAGTCTACACACTCAAAATGTTCTTCCCTAGTAGCTCGTATCAGAAGCGAAATGGTTAGCTCCATGTCGATAACCATATTCCAAAAATAGAATTGTATCTAATGATACCTCGCCAGCGCCAGGTCCAACCACTGTACGCATCTTCTCGCAAAGTTCCAATGGATTTAAAAGCACCTATTTAGCTGTGCAGTCCCCCAAACATGATGACATACTTGTCTTTCCATATTCTGCCCACTGCCATTGAAGTTGCTTCGGCAATGCATAGAGTGGCTGGTCAGCTGCTGTTACAAAGATCTGACGGGTTGAGGAATGCGACTGTTTCTCTAATATGAGAGTAGTGATATGTAAAAACCAAACAAGCGCAGATATAGTAATGAACAGTAAAACTGACCACGAACAACTAGCACTGAACAGAATAACTGTTGAAAATTTATTTCCAGAATAGATGTTGCATTGTAAATGTATGAATTATAATCCAAATTGTGAAAGTATAAAACTATAGGTAGATTTATTTAGAGAAGTTCTACTCTTGTTATTGTACCAGTAGTTTTAGTGTGAAAAGGCACCTATGCAGTGAGCGAAACATATCATTTGTATTTATAATTTGATTTTCTGAACTTTTTGAAATATTTAACAACAGATAGGATACATAAAGAATAAATATATAAATAAAATGAACCACATATTCACTACATGACCAGACTTTTATATAAATTTCATGGTCATGGCTGGTCTCAGATCATCTTTGCATAGAAAGTACTCGATGTTCTTGGGTTCTGATGTACGACCTTTCACTGCTGAAATGTGCTTGAGCAGACTTTTTTCCGGCCCGTTTCAACTTAGTGTTATTAAACATAATTTGTTTTGTGGTATTTTACATGGTTTGTCTTTAATGTCTCGTCCATCCCACATCCATATCGTTAAGTCTTGCTGGATGTAGTTTGATTGAGAGCTGGTTAACTAACGCAAATTTAGAAATATTTTTACTTAACTTTCTCTTTGGATGGATTTCCAAGTGGATACACAAAATACTCATTTTTATCTGTTTGAAGGCAACACCAGATGTTTATTTTTATTTTGGTATATTTTCATTCACAAATAGGTATGGTCTGTTTTATTAGATATATTTCATCAAACACCTGTAAAAAATAATTTATATATTAAATTCTGATGTTGTCCTCTGTAGTTTTGTCATAATCATCAGTTCCCATATTATGACTATCATTTTGATAATTCACGTCTCATTATTACTACTATAATTGCTATTATTTTCAGCATTAATATTCATATTGGCATCATTTTTCATATTGTCTTTTTCTGATGGATGTTTCATTTCCTTAATCATTTATACCCTCGACAAAGTGACTTTGATCATTTCACATTACCATCATCATTTGTCATATTTTCACCATTTAACCACATACGTCATATCATTTTCTTCTTCATTAAAGGGTCGATGAACGTAACTCGTAAACGCTCGTGTGCATTCGAAGAATTCTAGTGGTGCGTTAATAGGGTATCACCTTTCGTGATGACGAGTACTGCCCTGTGTTTACGTACCGGTAATAGTACTATTTGATTATGGAAAACGTAGAAAATAGTGAAGTTAGTGGGAGTAGTGTGTGTGATGATTCTTCAGAGGAAGAGTATGGTTTAAAGGAGGATTTGGCAGGTCTGGTGGTTGCACCATCGTTGGTAGTTCCGATTGGCCTTCACTGAATGTCTGACTGCTGCTACTTACAAGTCTGATGTTATGTCGTACTGCTACAAATAAATTACTTATTAACAAACATATAAACATGTAAAATGAGGACATGAGGACATCAAGAATTAGACTAGAATATATCAAAAATTTTAATACTGTCTTGCCTTTGTATTTTCCAAATCCATTTATCTGCGTTACATACAGCATTGTATGTTTGAGGACAAACTTGAATCGCCACCTCCAAGGAAGCCTCCAAGGAAGCCAAGTTGCTGAGACTATCCTCATTACATCCTGTTCTTCAGGATGTTCTTGAGTTACAGTTGAAATTCATGATAGTGAATACTACCATAATTTAGTGTAAACTTTATTAAGTCAATTCTATGAAGACTAAAGAAATCTTCAGTAAGACATCTGAATGTTCAATATTTTATGTTCTAAACATACCCTTGAACCTTCCATCTTGCCTGATTGATTTCAGTCTTTTTTCAGTGTTTGATGTGGATGGGATACCGTCTAAAATATGAAGTTATTATCCAATATTTTTTCTGTAATAACTAATTTTAAATCAGGATGCATCAATGTTTTTTTTTTTGTTTTTTTTTTCTTTTTTTGGAGATTATAGTTCATTTAATACAAGATTAAAGTTACACTATGTTTCAAATACATTAAGCACCTTTCAAGCTGGAATGGTCTATTTTAGAGAGCAATCATAGCGCTTGATAGACCTGATCTGTAAACATATCACAAAACAATAACTGGTAATTGACTATAACATTACAAGAAGTTTCTGCAGATGTACTGACAAAGCTACACCTGTTTATTCAATATCAGCACAGTACATTTGACAATTAATTTCCATAACAAATGATAAGAGAGGATCAATTAACAACAAAATGTGTAGTGTTAAGTGATTTGATGTGTGACAACTACAACTTTTTAAAACGGTTACTCTGAAAGCAGAGTTAATGAATGCAGAAAAAACACCAAAATTGCCTCGAATTATTGTGAATATCTACTACAACTATCTGAAATATGTAGGTTAAGATGATATTTTTAATTTTTCAATTGTGAAAATTATGAAAAAAAAAAAAAAAAAAAAAAAAATTTCAATTGTCAAAATAGGAAATTCAATGAGAAATTTTAATATTTTGGCAAAGTTGAAAATAGGCAGTGAAAAGATACTGACAGTATTCTGCATCTGACCAACGAAGAAGTGAATGGCAATATTAAAAAGAACAAACTTACAACATAACGCAGCTTAACATCTTTTCTAAATACAGCTAAATTTTTCATACGATATTTAATTTACCGGTGAATGGAAAATAACTGTTTGAAATCTTTGTAGGATAATTACCATATATTGGTATATACATGTACATTTTTTTAGCAATATGGGTTTTACTATACAATAGTACAACCATAAAATGATCTATAACATACTACAGTAAATGTTTGTTATACGAATATATTGTTGTTTTGGAGCTCAATTTTCTTCTACTTTCTACAAGAATCATGTGAAAACAACACCATAACTAAAATATATAACAAAAGCAAGCAAATCAAAAGGGGAAAAAATATATATATATATCATCTGTAAACTAGTACAGAAATTGAGCTAATGTCAAAAGGCTAGCAACTTAACAGTAAACCAATGAGAGGCAAACAAAAGTAAATGAAACCTACTAATCAAAGTTATCAAACCAAAATATGAATCCTTTTTTTTTTGTTTTGATTTCAATTCATTTCATCCATAGAAAAAAAATAAGACAAAACCTCGTCTTCAAAGAAATTTCCATCGATCTTAAAAACTGATAAAAATATCAAACATTACATGTATTGGATTTGCAAATCAAAATCATAATGAAGAAAACTAACTTAAATACATTCATGTATATGATGTATATTCTTGACAGGCTGTCAAGTAAAAATTATCACCCATTCCATAAAAACAAATACATACATGCACATATAGTGGTCAGTCTTTCATGAGAATCAACACATTACATTGTGTACAAATAAAAATTGTATCTTGTGACCTGACAATTTTAGTAAATACTAAATATCTTAATCAAATATCAATGTAAATCTAGTGTATTGTTGTGTAACACAACTTAA
Organism: Streblospio benedicti; assembly: GCA_019095985.1. NCBI lineage: Eukaryota > Metazoa > Annelida > Polychaeta > Spionida > Spionidae > Streblospio > Streblospio benedicti. The sequence continues at coordinate 19,369,948 of CM032667.1, read as the reverse complement.
TATCTACATACCAAATAAAATGTATTAAAATACAGCGCTCCTCAACGTTCACTATTGACCTGTCAAAGCATGAAATCTTTCACAAACTCACCTACAAAACACTTGCGAAAACCAATTCATTCATTGTGTACATCTAATAACAAAAACTAAAAGGTTCATCCAAACAAGAACTTATTCCACAACTGTTGTTGTTGAATAAAACATGCCGTTTTTGTTGTAAAATACGATCCCAGTTTACAAAATCAAAGATGCATCAATGTTAACGTGTTGCCAACATAATAATAATGATGATGATGCTGATGATGCTTAATTATATGCTCAATAATTATTTGAAGACAATGACTTATTTTATATTTTACACTTATGACAAATATTTTTTATTATTGTTTCCTATATACTCTTCTTACCATCATCATTTCTTCTTTTAGCATAAATTGTGGGAACGGCATCTTTTTTAAGTCGCAAGACAGCATGTAATCTAAACCGCTTCTGCATGACATTATCATAGTCATCTTCCTTGAAATGTGCACTGCACAAAACAGGTTTTTGAGACAACAAAGTCAGACCTAAAATAAATTTATATAAAAAGGTGAAAAATAGTAAATTGGTTGTTTTGAATAATAATATGATCAACCATTGCAATATTATCATAAATCAACAATTACATTTAGTCTAGATCTACGTAGGTCTAGATGTACTAGTACCGGTACAATTTGCATGAACAACACTTCAAGCAAAAGCATTGTTGTCATGCTAAGATCTAGTACTGTAAGTGCTATACTGATCATTAGATGGTAGCAATATTTTCGAAATTATTTTATGGTATAGTCTTCATATTTTGTGACAATATATATGCTGCATATCTAGGCTCTAGTATGGTAGAAGTCGTATCTACTAACCGGTGAACTGCTACAAATGAACACCATTTCCTTGCAATGGATGTATCCGTAGGGAACTTAAACAATTGAAATCCTTCTTCTCTTTGGTTTGAACAATATCCAACCACACCTCAGGCAGGCATTTTCAAAGAACAGTTGTCAAATGAAGTATTACTGATGAATTACTAATACTTTGTACACAAGGGCTTTCCCAATGGGTACTGCCGCATACGCCGTAGGGTAATTTTTAGAGCAAGCTCCCAAATCATAAGAAAACCAGCTGGCGTGAACGGTTCCTGAATTAAATGTCAATTTATGCAGTAAAATCAGTTTTGGAACATACAAATGAGTGACAGTTGTATCAGAAATGACAAACTTTTTTCTATGATATAAAAAATTATTAGCTATGACTTTTTGTTGGAAAATGCATTATTATTCATTTAGGCGCTCTTTGATTTGATTGTCAATGGGATTTTCTTCATTTTTCATTTTATTTACTCATTATATACTATATTCTTTTTTTCGCTGCTTTATTCATGAATAAAGCAGCGAAAAAGAGAATATAGTATATAATGAGACCTTATGCTGCATACCAGGTACATTCAATTTTACAATTTCATTTACTGATTCCTCAACTATCACAATATTTTACCAAGCATATGTACTGTAATGACTGTATGCATAAAGGCACATGTGCCTTTAACCGAAAAAAATTGCAAACACTCTAGAGGGTCTCCCTTTGGTTATTATTTGATCTCTGATATTTCAAAGGAACCATGGAGCCTTATCATTATCAGGAATTTAAAATCCCACATCAACACAGAATATTTATTATTTACCAAAAGTAAATTTCCTTGGATGTATATGTCATAAGATACTTTATAACGACAGACACATGAGACCCTGCATGGTAAAAATTGGCATTCAATTATAAAGGAAGATGATGCATTTTGATGCTCTTTCTTTGTGTCAAACACCTTGCCGTGGTATTTGTCAATTGTGGTTCTCAAATATCGGAATATGTAATTCATTAGTAGCATAATCTTTTAATCTTTTACTGTAATTGTCTTTTTTAAAATCAAAATAACTTAATCATTTGATCCTCCTATGAGCTCTTTTTTGTTGCTACTCTAGTGTGATTTCGGATTATTGTACTATCTTTTCCTCCATCAAAATAAAATGGAATGGTGCTTTGTTACCTTTATTCATATTTTGTTTTGTAATTCATTATCTTGGCAAGTTGTTTGTATCAAAGCATCTTCTTTCTCTATGTTCTGTGCATCCTTTCCACCTTTCTCTGACCTTGTGCATGATACAGCCTTGATGGTATGATATCCAACTCATCTAACTCATCACTTTTTAAATATATAGCATGATTGATCATACTATGCTAATACCTCAATTTTAAAGTTTATGATTACCTATTGGAGCATAAATAGTTGCAAAATTATCTGAAATGTAGATATTGTCAATAGTTAGTTAATAGTTAGAGAATTACATTTCCAAAACACTCTCCTTAACATGTATCTTCCAGATTGTTGATATGGAAGGAAGTTATTTCACAAACTTCGTAAAATGTGTAGTCACTTGGGAGCCATCTGATCCACATGCAAATAATTTTTCATTGTCAAGGGAATTGTCCGAAGAATCTGCTTCGTTGCCTTGTATGATGTATTTGGAAGCTGGTTTGAGAGAAAGAAACAATACGCTCCAGCATCTTGTGGATAATGTCCTAGAAAGCATGTGATGTCCATATATTGCCATTTACAAAACATTATTGACAAGCAATATCAACTATTTTTAACAACTTTGGTAGATTAGTGATATTTATCAGTCACATTTTGGGCAATTTCAAAGCTATTTTTCAATCTTCATGAAATGTGTAGTCGACGCTTTCCACGTGAGAGCCATCTGATCCACATGCAAATAATATTTCATTGTCAAAGGAATTAAATCTGCTTTGCCTTGTATGCTGTATTTTGACATTAGTTTGAGAGAAAGAAACACATACTCCAGCATCTTGAGGGTAATGTCCTAGAAAGCATGTGATGTCCTCACCCCCGGGTCTTCCCCCCCCCCCCCTTTCCCATTGGTTCGACCACTTTGTTATCCAGGAGTTCTGAGGTTGATGCAACGTAAAATCCCATGTGGAATATCTTTCTCATGGCCTGTAAATATAAATGATCCCCGTATGTAGAAGGCAAAGCCATGTTATTAAAATATTTTCCCCGATCACTTTCAACAAAATGGGAAAACCTTGATCATTGGTTCATGAGTTCTGACGCCACCTCCCATCTGAAAGACGTTCTTGATGGTCGATACCAAGTTTCCTCAATTGATCCAACACTGCAGCAGGCATGCAACTTCCCTCTGTCAGCGTTAAGGCTTAGTGCTGTGGATCAAAATAATGCTCTGTGCATCCTTTCCACCTTTCCCTCGCCTTTTGTGTGATACAGCCGTGATGGTATGAATCTTATAACCTTTCTTTTTCAGTAAATTGTTTTACATGGGACTTAACCTCAGGAACTTGGTCAGACTGGATGATTGTAGGCTTTCTGTATGTTTCATACAGTTTTGTGAGACACCCTTGCCTGTTTCAGTGGGTATGACTACATAAAGTGACTGAAGACATTTATATTTTTGTTGTTCTTTTCTGCTAAGTTTCAAGTCAAAAAATATTCTTAAATTCTATAATCTTTTCACTTATCTAAACTGTTTTTGATATAGAAGTTAAAAAAACTTAACAACTTTGAAAACAATATGAAATAGTCTTCATGAAATATGATCTCTGTCTCTACTATTATATCTCATCCCCAATTACCACATTGAAAACAATCATTATAGTTAAAACGTACCATAACGAATTTGGGCATCTTCAGCCAGATGAGCCATCCAAAATGTGGAACGTCTTCTGGATGAGACAATAAGAAGTCTGAGAAGGAAGAACGTGAATAGTCTCTGATGACCAAACGAACATCGCTGTCTGGCGCTACTTACTATCTGCCTTTCTGACTGCTGGTTCTCTTCTTCGAGCTGGTTTTGGGCTATCATCCTACAGAGATCAATAGAACACAGTATTAGTGGTTCGAAAAGACGTAATCTACAGGAAATTCATGGAATACTTTATTGCCCATGATTTGTTATCTTAACAATTATTCTTATGGAAAAATGTGATAACTTGTTTGCTTGTGATTTCTCAGCAGTGATCAATTGTTAATGATTATCAGAGTGAGGCCATGTGGTGGTTGTACATGGACCTCCAGTGGCGGGTTAGTGAAGTAAGTGAGTCGGGGGGGGTGGGGTGGAGGTATTACACTAACTATTGTTTGCAAACAGGTTGATTTTGTGGATGTTAGTCAGGTTGATTATGTGGATGTTCTACTAGATTTAGCTCTACGGGCGCTTTGTATTTGAAGATCACATTCAAACGTTGATGTGTAATATTCTCATTCAAGATCTGCTGTATTTGTCTTTAACTAATACCTGCATACTGAGCTTCAATATGAAGAAGTTTGCGAGTTCCACTTATACTAACTTTTGTATAGATTTTTTATGCTTCTTTTTTCATGTCTGTAGTGCACCTGACCCGTATTTTTACTAGTCATACCTTAGCAGCTTGTACCCACCAACTCAACTTTTCTCCCCTCCTCAATTATGATCTCGTTTGATTTTTTTAAATTTTAATCAAATATTGTCATTGACCTTAAAAGATGTAAATGTCTTTTTCTGTCTAGTAATTGGCTGATCGCTCCTTGGCTCATTTTGTTGCTACTCTAGTATGAGTACTAGTACTATTATTTCCTCCATCAAAATAAACATGGAATCGTGCCTTGTTTACTTTAACATCTTTTGTTTTGTAATTCATTATCTTAGCATATTTTTAACTTGTTGGATCAAAGCATATCTTCTTTCTCAATGTTCTGTGCATCCTTTCCACCTTTCTCTCACCTTGTGCATGATACAGTATTGATGGTATGATATCCAACTCATCAAAATATATAGCATGATTATTAACACTGTCCTAATACCTCAATTTTAAAGTTTATGATTACCAATTGGAGCACAAATAGTTGCAAAATGATCTGAAATGTAGATATATTGTCAATATTTTGCTAAATGTAAAGAAGGTAATGTTCTCATTCCATATTCTTCGTCTACAGCTACTTCAAAGGCTAAAACTATGTCTGCTTTTGACGTAATGGATGCTATTAAATCCAGTGTTGGTATTCCAACTACAAGTTCCAATTCTTTACCACCAAATATTACCACTCTGGGCACCTTGACACCACAGAACACAGCTGCCACGACATGGAGCGATCCACCATTGCATGGACCCCATCTAATATCCGTGGTGTGAAATGTTCGATTTTCAGAAATTTGTAACATATGCCCGTCCCCGTCCTTTGTCGATTCTCCATGTTGCAACTATACCACCGTCACGTACGGAAAACCACACGGCACAAACTGTCAACACTCGGCGGTCAGTGACGCAAACAACAACAAGCAGCCACACGGACGATGTGTGTCCATATCGCCAACAGTAGCAATAAAGAAGAAAATAATCAATATTTGCCCACCATTGTCGCAGTCTCACATTGAAAAAACAACAAAACCTGCTTTTCTGGGCATTGTTAGTGGTGACATTGAAGATGAAAGAAGTAGGAATTCGTCTCAGCCAGAGAATATACCTGCAGTTCAAGAAAAGAAAAGACGTGGAAGATCGAAGAAAAGTAAAAATATAATTGAACAACCAGTAGTTACTACTATTGCACCAAGAGAATCAAATCCTCATAGTGAGTCCATGCAAGTTGAATTTATTCCACCATTGTCAGAAGAGACGGCAATTTTACAAGAACACGGAAATGAAACAAATAACACCACTTCATCAATATTACAACCAAATGAATCGGAAGATTTGCAAGGAAAAGGGCCAAAGATAGTTAAACATAAAAATGCCAGAATGAGTTTTCCACGGTCGTCACATCAGTCTATAAAACGTGAAGACAAATCAATGTCTCAGAACACCAATGCCACAAATATTGAAAATACCCATGATAAAAATATAATTGAACAACCAGTAGTTACTACTATTGCACCAAGTGAATCAAATCCTCATAGTGAGTCCATGCAAGCTGAATTTATTCCACCATTGTTAGAAGAGACGGCAATTTTACAAGAACACCAAAATGAGACAAATACCACTAACTCGTCAATGTTACAACCAAATGAATCGGAAGATTTGCAAGGAAAATGGCCAAAAAATAAAACTGCCAGAATGAGTTGTCCACGGCCACGTCATTCTAAAAAACGTTAAGACAAATCAATGTCTCGGAAAACCAATGCCACAAATATTGAAAATACCCATGATAAAAATTCAAGTGGAAAACCGATTACAGTGAAAGAATTGCTAATGGGTAAGACTGGAGAATGCATATTTAACACGAATGAAATTCTTAAAATTAACAGCTCTAATGCGTCACAAGAAGTACGAAGTTCAACTTTAGATTCTCCTGTGACTGAAAATAATTCTGTTGCTGCAAATGTATTAGCTATACATCAAAACCCATCAGCCGTGGGGACTCTACCAGAGGACCACAAGATGAAGAAATAGTTCGAGATCTTCTTCATAATCAGTTTTCAAGTAATCTTAACATTCATAGTGGGGATAGTGAATCAGATGATAGATGCTCCCCCATGCATGTTGAATCGAGATCAATTGTGGCACAATATGCGAAGGAGTTGTTTAAGTTGCAAGAGTGCACTGTGGAATTAGTTGATATCAATTTGTTAGCAACTGAGGTATGTGAAAATCCGATGCATTTGCAAAGCAAGGGACATGTTCCAGTAAAATCCCCAGTTGGTTTGGAAGAGTGTCACTATTGTCCTATACTTGGTTTGGCGCCAAATGAGACGCGTCTGATTTGTCCAGAGTGTCCTCGGAAACCTGCATTGTGCGCAGACTACTTCTACAAGTTTCCACACGGAGAAGATATTCAACATATGACAGATCTCACCATGGGCTCTGGAGCAGATGGCGTCAGCTCGACTGAGGCTGATCAATCGCAGCATCGCACCTCAGGCCCTGCAGCAGATAGCATCCCTTCGGTTGAGGTTGATCAATCTCGGCCTCCTCACGAAATCAACATGTCTGGAAATTTGGAAAATTTGCCCCAATCTTCTGCAGAAGCAGAAAATAACACGTCTGATGATGGTTTAATACCGACTACTGATATTCCAGCTATTGTTGTACAACCAGAAAATTTGCTATCAGTAGAAACCATTGATTTGAGCAATTAACACATTTTATTATTCATGAGACTAAAAATGGGGAGTTTTGTTTATATTGTTAAGTATCTTTTTTTTAAAAAAAAAATTAGATTTTAAGAATTTGAGTCAAAACACTGTTGTGGTTGTTTATCACCAGTAGTGTCACGGTGGGCACCGGGAGGACTTGTGCTTGCATCAGTTACTTGAGTCTTATACTCTGATGTTATAAGTTTTTCCCTTTTTATATTCAAACATGCTGCAGACAATCAGTGATGTAAATAGGTCCGCGTCCTGCGTCCCTGACGCATTAAAAACTCTCGGGACGCATCATGATTTCACCTCGGCGTCCCTGTGGACGCATGTCAATTGAAAATCATAAATCCATTAAAATAAGCTCATATTTAAACTTTTCCCCCACTAATCGGGCATTTTCCCACCAGCATAGGCGTCGCCATATGGTAAATATTGCGAATATTAAACAAGCCTCGTTATTGGCGCATTCATTCCATTATCACGAAACTACGACGCCTTTGATTGGCTGCTGATATAAACATAGGTAAAACACAGTCTGTTCAGCCATGTTATAAATCAATGAGAGCGCTATTCGTTGCAACGGTGTGGTTTATTCGTATGGCAGACCCATGTGATGAATATAGTCATACATTATTTTTTATTTTTTCAAGTATATTCTTCGCGTTTTGATGTAAAATCATAGCACAAACAGTTACAATGCAGCCCCTCTTGAGAAATGAAAGATGCTTCTAGGATTATTTTGCGGGGATCGCTCACACCAGATTGAACTCTGCTGCAGGTGTTTGTGTTTAATGACAGTGTAGTAGTAGTTCCATCAATATAGCAGGACCATATTTAAATAATATGATGTTCCTTAGAATGAAAATGTACAGGCTGATGTCTCATTGTTCTTTTCCGTCTGTAAATATAGGATACTGTCTTGCACTTGTGGAAATTGATTTTGTTGCCTGATCCACATGATCTAGTATGTGAATTGAGCTATGAACTATTTATGAAATTTGTGTTTGATTAAACATGACTATAAAATTATTTTTAAAAATATCAATACAAATAAAATATGCAAATAAAATATACGTTTGTAAAATGAGTAGATTTGATAAGCTGTTATATCATTTGAGACTCATCAAATTTTCCTGGGACCCATCTAAATTTAAGTTGCGAGTCCCAGGGACTCACCCTATTAATAACCTATTTACATCGCTGGACAATTATTGGCTTCTTTGTAACCATTAGATAGAATTTACATATGATCGAGTAAGAGCCAATTACTCGAGTACCAAAATTCCTACCCGTGGGTTCCCTAATAGCCGGATGTTTATGTGTTTTTAAAACAGCATTATGTTTGCTATAAGTCTTAGCAAAAAAAACAAAGAAAAAAAACCATTCAAAACCGATATTTTGTATGAACTAAATTAATGCAGTTGAAAAGCTGCCATTATTTTCTATTTGTTAAGTATGTGTAGTGTTTGAATAATTATTGCTGCAATTTGGTGCAACACTTTCTTTTTTCAACTTTACCAATTGATGAACTGATAATATGGTATAACCCAATATTACTAAAAGCTAACTATATTAGAAGTAGCTGATCTGTGTTTTGATAGCATTTGAAATATATACATTGACTTAAGAACAATTCCCCAGAATATAGATAATGCATTTGAAGACTGTACTCACGGTACAAGTATCAGAATAATTATTTTTTTACATTTGTATATATCAAAGGAAAATACATGGTATTGTTGCTACACATTACTATTCTTTATTTCCCAGTTGCGCAGAAAAGATGCACACTTATCTTTTTTTATTTGATTTTGAGACACAAAAGTCCATGGGTACTTCCGGTGTATGTTATAAGCCCATTTAAAATCTCATTGGTATATCATTCAAAATGTGTGTTCTACATAAAATTGATAGCTATTACGCTGATAGAAGTTGGAAAATTAAGTAAATACATCTATTTCAGGCGTACATTCTTCATAATAGCAGAGTTGCCAAGTATTCCAAAATTTCTGAATCATTCCGAAATATGAAGTCGATTCCGATCATTCCGATCGTAATTGAGAAATTCCGAAATTCAGGGAAATGACCAAATAATTTAAAAACTTATTCTTTTTCCCTTAAAATACTGATATTTTTGCTCGCATATGGGCGCCGCCATTATCGAATGTACTCGATTGAACCATGCATCGTGTATACTCTTTTACGGGGGCGCATAAATGCACTCGATTTAAATGACGTTTCGTAAATAGATTTAGTCTCAATCACGAAGCCTAGGTTACGCGTGCTGTCATTTATGCGGTAGGCAGACTCGATGACTGAGACTACTGCTTGGTGTCGTGAAATGTACAACACCTGCACCAACACGACCTGTCAACGATATATGAAATTAAAAATAATGAGAATTACTGAAAATTAATTAATTTTTGTGCTCTCCAGTAATGTAATCTTGCAAAATTAAAGGGACGAGTATTCAAAAAAATACAATGAATTCACTGCATAGAAAAAGAGTATGCGTCACGCCCGATATTGGGTGATTTTAGTATCAAACATTTTGGTAGATGGCAGTACGACATTATCATTGTGCATGAGAAATCAAAAGTACACATGGATATGGTGAAAATTCGTGCTGGATAGAAGACACTAGATGCTTTGTTATTGTTGTACACTGTTTTGAAAGTGATGAAATGAATCTCCATTCCATCCTCCCCCCCTGAATGGAGTCTGACAGATGCACATGAACAGGCGGTAGCAGTTTTATGATGTTATGCATTCGGTTGCTTACGCAGGCAAAATATTTTTTAACAAAACGTTCTTATCATTTTTTTAAATGATTTTTGCTACTTTTTTAAAATTTAGATTTACTCAATTATTTGAGCAAACAATAAACATGGCAACATATAAATACATTGCCGTTCGCTTTAATCATAATCACGATTATTGATCACGCATGTGGTTAACACTAAAATTACCACAAATATACCAAATTCAAACATAATAGTTAAAAAATACATATAAATACAAACATTATTTTACAGGGTACTGCACCCACCCCTAACTGCACCACCCCTAACGTAATCACAAAGCAAATTCATTCAACTGCCATGTTAACAAAATTTAGATACACAATAACAAAAAATAATAATGAATTTCCACTACTTGTATATTATAAAAGTTACTATCCTGTAAAATAATGTTGATGGAATTTAGAAATACTTTTACAAAAACTAATGAATAATAAAGTTCCACCACTAGGATATTATAAAAGTTGCTATCCTGTAAAATTTGGTTAGAAAAGTTGAGAAAAACAGTTGAATTGTCCAAGACAACGATGCAGCATGAACGACGAACATGACACATCACAGAGTCTGCATGTCGGAGTTGCTCCTATTCTTGTACTTCATTTACTACTATAGCTTCAGTACAATTTCTGAACAACTCTTTTTTTTACTTTTTATTTTTTTTTTAATTAATTAAACCCACCTACTCCAACATACATACATAATAAAAATGATCCAATAGTAATACAATAATAATAACATTATTATGAATCTATTAATATATAGCTATGACTATAGCCCCTTACATTTAGTTTAAAATAAAAGTGATGATATTCTTTGAACATTTTTTACTGTTTCGGATCCTGCGCATATGATTTGATGGATATTTATGTACTTTTTTAAGAAGATCAAAAACTCAGAAAACATGAATTTTGTATTTTTATTCATCTTCGCTTGATGAATAAACCACTTTGCTGTTAGTATGATAAAATTTACTTCAAAATTGTACATTTCTATTGATTACCCAAAAATTATTTCAATTGCCCTTAAGGGATTTGCTATCTTGAATTTTTTTTTCAACGATTCATTTATTGTACCCAAAGGTTTTTTACCAAGTTACAGTGGACAAAATAATCTTCAATTATGTCGATCACTTTGCAGCTATCACAATTTTCAGATATATTTATCTTTCCTTTGGCTATGTACCAGTTATTACCATAGATTCTGTGTACAATTTTGTATTGAAAGCTCTGTAGTTTGGTATCATTTACAAAGCTAATGTTTGTGAAATTGAAACTCCAGTCAAAGGAAACATTTATGTAAAGATATTCCCACCTGTTTTTACATTTTGGTTCAACATTGTTGAAAGAAGTGAGCAGAGTATATAAATATCAAGCAATATCAATTATTTTTAACACTACTTCGTCTGGTAGATTATGTGATATTTATCCGTCGCATTTTGGGCAATTTCAAAGTTATTTCACAATCTTTGTAAAATGTGTAGTCGACGCTTTCCACTTGTGAGCCATCCGATCCACACGCAGATAATATTTCATTGTCAAAGGAATTGTCCGCTGAATCTGCTTTGTTACCTTGTATGCTGTATTTTGAGGTTGGTTTGAGAGAAAGAAACAATACGCTCCAGCATCTTGTGGGTAATGTCCTAGAAAGCATGTGATGTCCCCCCCCCCCACCTCCACGCCCCCCCCCCCATTGGTTCGACCACTTTGTTATCCAGGGGTTCTGAGTTTGATTCAACATAAAATCCCACATGAAATATCTTTCTCATGGCCTGTAAACATGAATGATCCCCGTATGTAGAAGGCAAAGCCATGTTATTAAAATATTTTCCCCAATCGCTTTCAACAAAATGGGAAAACCTTGATCATTGGTTCATGAGTTCTGATGCCACCTCCCATCTGAAAGACTGAGAGGCGTTCTTGATGGTCGATGCCAAGTTTCCTCAATTGATCCAACACTGCAGCAGGCATGCAACTTCCCTCTGTCAGCGTTGAGGCTTAGTGCTGTGGATCAAAATAATGCTCTGTGCATCCTTTCTACCTTTCCCTCGCCTTTTGTGTGATACAGCCGTGATGGTGTGAATCTTATAACCTTTCTTTTTCAGTAAATTGTTTTACATGGGTCTTAACCTCAGTAACTTGGTCAGACTGGTTTTTGGAACTTGGTCAGACTGGATGATTGTAGGCTTTTTTGTAGGCGATATCAAATAGTCTTACAAGCCCAGGTGATTTTGCCTGGGGTAGCCTCAACTTTGTATGAACAATATCAGCCATTTCTGCCATTGGTGGCAATCCCAACAAGTCTTTTAGAATTGCCCTTGTAACAGCTTCTGCGGAGAATGTGAATATGTGAGAGTTTGCACAGTCACACTCAGTTGCTAAAAACTTGAAGATTACTTCTCCTTGGGAATATTCAAAAAGGTAAAATTTAGTGAAACCACTTGGCATTTTCTTGAAATATTTAGTTAGAAATTCCTCCCATTCATAAAAATCTGATGCATTGTATACTTTGGTTCTTGTATAGTTTAGTGGACCCAAATTATAAGCTCAATAACTTGCCAAGAAAAACATCTGGAAGCACATTTCTTTCTCTATTAGAAAGAGAAACCTTTTCTATGTGGTTCCAAGATGTTTTTGTGGTTCCAAGATGTTTTTATAAAGATTGACTTACATTTTGTGCTTCCTCTGTTTTGATTCAAATGCCTTCTTTTTATATCATGCACGAAACAACAAAACAGGGGTTGGGGGGGGGGGGGGGTTACACTTCGATAAAAACACTCAAAATAGTCACACATTTTCAGCTGTTCGTCTACATAAGCAGTAACCGTTTATCCACAACTTTCACCAATCGTTTTTATTTGTGTCATTAATTTACTAGTCAAATTATCCATTTTTTAAGTCCATGTCATATTTTTGACAGGCGATCGGCCATAACAGTGTGCGTCACTTTTCTGTGCCAGTTTACATCAAATTACAATAAAATTAACCCAGTGTGTTTCTATTTCATATATTACAATTTTGATGAACCAAGAATGAAAATATTTTAAGGTATTATATACATAATATTACAGCATTGGTTATTAAATTTTCATAGAAAACTCAGTACAACAGTGCACGCTTCACGTTCCTTAGTAGTTAGACGTTCTTGTTTCTTGCACGTTAGGCGTATGACATAAAGACATCAATTCCAAGCGATCAATTTGTTTTCCCACACCCAACAAGCGTAAATGACATTAAAGTTCATATAAAGCCAAATATAATTTGAAATCATATAAAAGTAACCATGATTTATTTATTAAGCAAAAGGGGGGTTTGGGGGGTTTACCCCCAGATACAAACACTCAAAATCATCACACATTTTTAGCTGTTCGTCTTCATAAAGAATGGGTGTATATATGAAGTGGAAGGACGTAAATGAGCTCTCTGCAAAAGCCATACAAGATGGATGGCGAGTATCAAAACATTTCCGTGTTTATGTTACAAATGATGGATTTTTTAGCCTATGAGTAGTACAATGTACTAGTTCAATACATCAAAGAATAATGGAACCACATTTTTTCTATATAGAGACAAAAATGTGGTTCCTAAATATTTTTCAATGTCTAAAAATAGGCATTTTATTTGGGTCCGCTAATCTGGACAAGATCTGTATACTTTGGCATCCATATACTTGACAGAGCTCATGGCTTGGGCAATGTGCTCAGGTAGGTACAGATCTTTCTTTTGGAGAGATCTCTTGGTTAAGCTTACAACCTTGTCTGCTCTCATGTGACTGACCTGGTTGTAAATAATAATTAGCAACTCTTTCATAGAATAGGATGGATAACAAACAACCGAACATCATGGTGAAATTACTCCTGTTCTGTCCAGTGCAATTATCTAAGATTTTAATTAGTAATTTGGGGGTTTCAGCACCATCATTTAAAATGTTGGACAGAAAGTTAACATTATGATTCACTTCAGATGGAGTGTAATAAAAGTCAGTTTTGTACATATAACTATTCATTGAACTACTAACAACATGAACAGAGAAGCTGTTGAATTTTGACTTACCTTAATTTCTGAAAGTTTTCCTCAATCTAGATCCTCTTTCATTTTTTTGTCTTTAATTTTGATAATTTTATTCTTGTACACATCTTTAAAATCTATATTGTAATGTAAAATCATAGACCAAAAACGTTCCATGTGAGAATTATCACACTTCATTTCAATAAAACTATTGTAAAAAAACTTTGAAGTATTTTTAGAAATATCAATGTTTTTATCTTCTTGAATGTAAATACATGTACCTGGCTTATAATGTTCATCTGGTTCATTATCCAGAATGACAGTCTTATATTTATTTAATGATCTTTGCACTATAGCAAGTTCCATTAGAAGGTTAACTTTTGAATTAATTTGCTGTAAAACAAAATCTTTGTCACCCGAGATGGCACCCTGACATCAACCTCCATGGTTTCTGCTATACTGCGTAGCACTTCTTGACTTGCAGCTATAATGATATGTCATGTATGTATCAAATGCATGATATCAATCGCTACTTCAGCAGCATTGCAGGATTTTATCAGCTCTGAAATGGCCCTTTCAAGTTTATGTGGCAAACACCAAATTTCAATAACTTTGGGATTACTTTGTTTCATTATGCACTCCCTGCTTCACTCCCATATTCACAGATGCTCCGTCAGCACAAAAAGAGAAGAGCCTTTTTTCCAGTTCCATCTGTGAAATACCTGCACCTTCACAGGCAGCTACAATAGCCTGATGAACTCTTGCGCATGCCCATGCTTTACTGGCTGCAGCCCTACAAATTTAGTTACTGGAATGCCTCCATCAAGGAACCTACACCAAACAACTTCATTTTCAATCATCCCTTTGTCCGTTGCCCCATCGGCAATAACAGTAATGAACTTATACGCCAATATCTTTTCTGTTTTGGCCGGCATCTTCCATGGTCTCTGAAATTATAGCAATAAGTTCAGCCCCACTTTTTTTCTGAACGATATTTAGCACTTATTTTCTGCCCATTTTTAACACAATTTATAAGAAGGCTTTGGTATTTTTTGAATAGCCGCTCATTTTTTGCTAAATAATAGGATAGATTAATTTCTCTCATTAAATCCTCACACGTTTCCTTGTCTAATGACTCAACATGTTTAGTAGCGGGCTTTGGTAACGGACGGTTCATACGATTTGAAATTTCAGTCATACATGCTATGTGAGATGAACTGTTAGTATGTTTGACCAATGTATCTTTTTTAAATTGCATGTTACCTGTGACAAAGTCTGATTTATGCATGGGAAGATGAGGGTGTTTCCAACACAACTTATACGCCAACAATGCACCAGGATACATTAATTTTCTTATGTCAGTTTTTTGTTTCTTTCCATTTCCTCTGCTGGTACTGCAGCTGTTGCTGCTGGTGTTGGTGCTTGGTACATTTTCACGTGGTCTCTTTCTTGTAAAGTAAGAATGCATTTTTCTCTGCTCTCTACCGGCAGGGATAATGAAAACAAGAGATATGACATTCCTATTCAACAGTACTCCATGAGTCTGACAGATGCACATGAACAGGCGGTAGTATTTTTACAATGTTAATGCATTCGGTTGCTTACACAGGCAAAATATTGTTTAAAAAAAATGTTCTTGACAAGCAATATCAACTATTTTTAACATTGCTTCGTCTGGTAGTCTGGTAGATTAGTGATATTTATCCGTCGCATTTTGGGCAATTTCAAAGTTATTTCACTATCTTCGTAAAATGTGTAGTCGACGCTTTCCACTTGTGAGCCATCCGATCCACATGCACATAATATTTCATTGTCTAGGGAATTGTCCGATGAATCTTCTTCATTGCCTTGTATGCTGTATTTGGACGTTCGTTTGAGAGAAAGAAACAATACGCTCCAACGTCTTGTGGGTAATGTCCTAGAAAGTATGTGATGTGCGACCCACACATTGGTTTGACCACTTTGTTATCCAGGGGTTCTGAGGTTGATGCAACATAAAATCCCCCAAAACATGAAAAATATATAACACTGATTACAGGTAAACAAAAATAGGGCGTAAATACTGATATTACTGACAATAGATACAAATAATGGTGCAAAAACATGAAACATCACAAAAAGGGGTGCAATAAAAGTGTTGGAACTAGAAAGCCCCATTTACTTATTTTTCCATATTGTGTAACAAACATCATATGGGAATAAGGATTTATTTTCTTGCAATAAATGGGCACATATTCAGTCTTAATCGCACATCTTTACAAACACACATATAAAATGTCCTGTTATTGCAATATATAATGTTGAACACATAAAACAAATAACTGTAAAAAACAAAATATATTATTACAATTACCCTTATTAAATAACAATGTAATATGTCCAAATGAAACATGGATATGAACTTAAGTGTAAAGCGTTTGTCGCGTTCTTGAAAGTATTTCATGTCAGGCGTTTGATCATATCTTCACTAAAATTTCATATTGGCAATCTAGTATTATCTTCTACCTTCAAACCCTCATATCGTCCAGTTCCTAATCTACTTTTGACAGATGTAATTGCGCATGATAGTGCAGGGGTTGACACCCATTGATACCAGTGTCCCGTATACACGGACACACACCACTCTGTGACCGACGCGTCAGCGTAAGTTTTATAAATATGGTAAATAATTTTTGCCCTACTCTTTATTGGATATACTTCATAATACATATTTCTAACCTCTATATCAATAATTGTAGATACATTAATATGAGAATTTTTTTTTTATTGTAAAAATGTATTTATTTTTAAAATATTTTAAATGACCACATAAGGACAGTGAACAAATAACACATTTAGGGAACATTTTTACAGCCATTATATTTTCCTGACGAGATTGTCATTAAGCAAAAATGTCAGAGTTGGAGTCCTCATTGTCATGATTCTGAGTCAGCCGTCAGGGTGAAGTGAGTGGTGGTCGTCTGCACGGCCATGTTGTGCAGCATGAAGCCCCATTGCTGGTCAGTCGCAACATCTGGTCCTTCACAATGGTTCTGTCCATGTGGCTGATGGATTCCCGGAGGCGCCACACCTTGGACTGGACGTAGACAATCAGTTCCAGCAGAGCCACCCTGTCTGCTGTGTTTGTGACGGTCTCACTGCCAGCAGCCACATCAAGCAGATTTGAGGACGCTCCCCTGTTGATAGTAGTCCGTGTCCCGGTCACACACGGCTGCCTCCACCGCCCCCCACCAGCCGACCTATGTGGAACTGATTGAGGTCGGTGGGCGTCACGACGTCCCCGCAGCCGAGGGCGATTAGTGCGGCGTAGACTTGGGGGCGCCACAGGAAGATGCTGCGCGGCACGTCGTACGGTAGCGCGGACCGCACCACGTGCAGCAGGTCGTGGTGGTGCGGCGACAGGCGCGGCAGCATGCAGCACAGCCGCAGCGCCTAAACACGCCGGATGCAACTCTTCAGTCCATAGGGGGTGTTTCCCAATGCTTGTGAAATTCATTTTCCACATTCTCTATCTTTCACGTGTTTGTAGCAAGCCACTGTAGTAGTAACCAAAGAAAAGTGAGGTTTTAATTAATACACAAATAAAGCACCATTCGATATTATGTAAAGGACATCATTGAAATATACAACTTCTTATCCTATATGCTTACAACTGAATGGACACATTTGATTATTATGTACAATGAACAAATTTATACATTAATCAGCTAACTTTATATTACGCGAAATTCCAACCAGTGAAACGTTTATTGACATTCGTTTTCTGCGTCTTCTAGCAAACACAATTTGGATATTGGCCTCGTTTTTAGAGAGCCAGAACCTTCAACTTTACAGATCTG
Source organism: Streblospio benedicti (assembly GCA_019095985.1). Lineage (NCBI taxonomy): Eukaryota > Metazoa > Annelida > Polychaeta > Spionida > Spionidae > Streblospio > Streblospio benedicti. The sequence continues at coordinate 19,352,126 of CM032667.1, read as the reverse complement.
ACAAAGCCCTGTCTGTCTGGATGATTTTCCACAATGTGACCAAGTGGCCACTGACCTCTTGGCACTCTTCCATTAACAATGACAATGACAATGACACTTTTATTTTTCAAACTAAAAGTTCATACAACATATAAAAATATATATACACTATATACAATTAAGATGCGAGAGTATGTAATCATATAGTATATAAGACATTAAACCAATTCAGATTCATTGGACTTTTATAAATAAAATAGCTACTAAAAATATTGATCTTGACTAGAGCATTATCACTGTTATGTAGCCGCTCTTGAAAGCTATGGACATATTTTCTATACAATTCATTAAAACTATCTACTCCATATTTTACATAACATTGTGATATACTACATCTTCTATCAATGTGCATGAGTGCTCTAAAAATATTATTGTATGCAACTTTTAACTTCATCAGGGATACTTTCTTGAAATTACACCATAATGAACTACAGTAGAGGGATGTACAAAACGATTTAAACAACCTAATCTTAATATCCTCAGCACATTTCCTAAATTTGCTAATGATCATGTTACCTCTACTGTATATAGATCTAACCTCACGAATAATATCACGATCATCACTGTTATTATTTGAGATAAATACACCAAGATATTTTTGTTCTGATACCCATTTTAAAATTTGACCTTCTAGTATCATATTCCGAACATTAATACATTTAGACAACTTTTTAGGTAAAATGGACATACAGACAGTTTTCTTCTTGTTGAAGACCAACTCATTGTCTAAAGCATACTTTTCACATACTGAAATAAGATATTGGAGTGTATACGGCAAAGGTGCTAGGAGTACAGAGTCATCTGCATAGAAAATATGATTACAACAAGTATTTGATCTGTGACAGCCAATTTTAGTCTGATTTAATAAGGCACTAAGACCATCCATAAAAACATTGAAGTAGATAGGCGAAAGAATACCTCCTTGCCATAAGCCATTGCTGCTACAAAATGGTTGTGAGTAAGTATGGCACCATTTAACAACAAACTGTTGGCTAGTAAACCAATACATAAATATTCTAACAATTATTTTTGGTACATTCCTTTGTAGTAGCTTACTACACATATGCCAGTAATTAATCCTATCAATGCTTTCGATGCATCTAAAAAGCACATGTATATAGGACTAGAGTTATAGAGATAAAAATTTATAGTTTCCTTAAGTATAAAAACACTCATATCTGTACCATGTTTACGTTTAAAACTAAATTGATTGGGAGAGGTTTCAAACAGATCTTTATACCTAATAAGGATCAACAGTTCAAAGATTCAAAGACCACAAGAACTAAATCGCCTACTGAAAAGTTCCTCTTTTGTAAATTCCATTTCTGTCGAATTTGAAGTGTAGGAACATATTCCGATATCCACCGTCTCCAAAACACAGTGGCTAAATATTGTGCAGTTTATACCATGAAGAGTAGTGATACAATATTTCATTCCTTTCACTGTCATGACTGCTTTCTTCAACTCATCATTGTTTGGGTCTAGATCATTTCTTATGGATATTGGTTGCTTAGGCCAGTATTCTTTTGTCATTGTTAAAAATGTAGGTCCATTGATTCATATTTTGAGACTATTTTCATCCGTAGCTGAAATTCCAAGTGAAACCATATCAGCAAGGTTCTGTAGCGTATCAATGTGGTTCCAATCAGAGATGATTGATCATTCATGAATTTCTTGTAGTCTATTTGCGACAAACGTTTTGAACCTTTTATGTGAGTTTCTGATATACTGCAAAACTGTAATGGAGTCCGTCCAAAAGAACACTTCATCTGGCTTCACATCCCGTTCTTCTTTCAGGAGTAAGTTTAGCCTTGTTGCAACTACCGCAGAAGCGAGTTCAAGCCGGAGTATTGTTATGGCTTTCAATGGTGCTCGTCTTGATTTGCCAATGACGATAGAACAACTTACAAATCCATTCGCATCTTCATATTGTAGATAGGACACAGCACCATAGCCTCTCTCTGACGCATCGCAAAAATGATGTAGCTGCAAGGACGCTATCTTTCCCAGATTAGGTGATCTATAGCATCTGTTTATGGTAATGTTAGACATTTTGTAAATTCTCAAACCATGTTTTCCACATGTGAGCAATGTTCAACTTCCTCGTCCCATCCAGAACCTTGTTTGGTCAGTTCTTACAGCAATTGAAGATCTGACATTTGTTTCTACTATTAATTACGTTACTCGTCATCTCAAGAAATTGAGATACAAGTCCAAAAACTGAATGTTCTCTAAATTATGTTTTATTGTGTTCATAAATTTTCTGATTTGTTTGAAGCCATTTTTATATTTCGTGTTTAGTTTCATGTATTTTCACACCCTGCATACCAATCGGCTACTATCGATACCACAGTGGGTACAATTCCCACAGCAGTAACAACAAAGGCAATGTGATTAAGTTTGTAAATACCTTTACAATAATTAACAGGGCAACGCTGACCATTCTGAAGGCTCTCATGGCCATTTCCCAAGACTTTCCATTCAATATAGATGTCAGATGGCCAAACGCAGACACAATAATAGTTTCAAGTCCTGAACCCTTCATCAGTGAGCCTCTACAACCTAAAAAGGACATGAGTATGTGCATGGCACCAGGATGCAAAATAAGATTTTGAAATCTTATTGGTTCCCACCCTTTTATTTGCTGCGCAATCATATAAAGCTGCATATCAACTGATAAATTCACATGGATCATGCCCTGCTCATTCATAACCTTTTGCATATACGCTAGTGATGTTAGTATCGTATCTGGGTGTGATGGTGGGCGATCTATAAGAGGTCCTATCATATAGATATTTGCAGCTTTAGCTGTAAGAGATTTCCTGGCAATTTGGTTATTATAACCAGACCAATCAACACAGTTTTCTGAATTTTGAGTATTAAACCAACTGACGTCCTTGTGTTCAGCAGACTGCAGGCTTTTTTCTACTGCACACAAGTCTGCATACGGTGGTCCAAAAGTCTTTGGGACATCAGGAGGATTAACTTTTTTCGGGCCAGTAAAATGTTGCAATGGAATGCTATTTTGATGTGCTTTCTTCATATCACCTTTGATTAAACGGGGGAATAGAAAGTTGAATTTCTTGCTTATAATCATTAGACGGTGTTAATTGAAATTCATGAGCCTTCATATGCGTGTCACGTCTTCCATTTGGTGTGAACATTTGAAGATCTAGATTGTCAAACCATCCAAATATCGGCCCAACAGTTCGATTCATTCCAATTGTTTTTTGCAAGGCTTCACTATTGTCACTTACATATTTTGCAGCTGATTTTCTGAACCGCAAAACTTCATAATATGACACAGTGAGACCGACCGTGATCAGATAGCAATTTTATTTGTTCAGAACTGCCAAACTGATGGTGCAATTTTACTGCTATTCCCAAGGTAGTTTGATTGGGCGTACAGTACAGATTGCGTCAGAAGGATACAGAAGAAAATTTTTGAGGATTGCGTTTCGATTCCTTACGATATTTTCCTATTTCTACTTATTGTTGCGTTTATTACGAAAGTGAAAACGTTGTGTAGCTTCCGCAAATTACGGCTTTCTTTGTAACTCGCCTGAAGTTATGTTTATTCAGATTGTTCCCCTTATATTACACATTTTACGGAAGTTCCCGTAGTAAAAAGAATTCTTCTAAAAGTTCAAAATCACGCCGACATTTTGACATATTTTCATTTCATTGGGTGGCTGAGAACGGCTGAACAAATCCGACTATTTATGAGCGAAATATGGGCGCCATATTGACAGGAAGTATGAGAAAATGTTCTGATTATTACGTTTTTTCTGTTTATTTCGATTATCGTAAGTGTCGTAGTCTCAGTGATTGAGCAGTTCCAAGAAAACCGTGATAGCCATAACTTTGTTTCGAATTGTTGTGAATTATTACTTTTTTTTAACGCTGATTTCTCTAATTTCGTTACGATTCTGTATCCTTCTGACGCAATCTCTACTGTAGATGTCACAAGACCTTGAATTATCTGGGATATTGATATGCTTTTTGTAGATACAGTTCCATTTGACACAAGACTTGATATAAGTGTCTGAAGTGTTTTGCTGGTACTAGAAATGATGTTATCATAAGAATAATCTCCTAGATTATATTCAATATCTTTTTTGTTAATAAATTAGTTTTCATCTCTTATCGTCTGTATGACCATATCTAAATCATCACTTTTTATCATTTTTAACGACTTTCCTATTCCGCTTTTGAACCCTATCAATGAGGCACAGCCTTCTATGTTTACAACAACAATTTCATCATTTAAAGTGTATTTCATTCTTCTGATCATTTGCTTGCGACTTAATTCACCTCCACCATTGACATAAATTTCATGCAGTTCATCAGTTGTCCATGTGTTTTGCTTGTTACTAAGCATATGGTTTACAAGATACTCTAATGAAGGGTCATCACTAAATATCGAACTGCTATTTGATGGTGGTAATTTGAAGAAGGCATTATAAGATTTTTTGTGATATTGTGCATCTGCAGCCGGGAGATCAGCTACTGTACCTTGAATACGCAGACTAACTTCCTTACCCCAAGTATCATTTCTCTTTTGGCACATATCTAACAGAACATTTTTAAAACTGGGTGCATTTGGACGATCAGTTGTTTCACATTTTAAAACCCCCTCCCATCTTTCTGGATGATTTTCATCTATGGGTTCACATACCATACCACATATGAATCAGTGTTCTCTAAAATCAAAAGGCGTAGTTATAAAGACCATCTTAACTTTCCTGGCTCTGCTGTGCACCTATTGGGTATGCTAACACCATCAATTCTCTTTTTTATCAATTCCCTCTCAATATGTTGCGGGATGGGTAAGAACAATAACATGATTTATGGCAATCAATCGTTGCATTCTCCCCATTATTTTTCAAAATATTTTGAAGAGTCTCCTGAAAATCGTCACCCTTCTTTTTACTACATGTTAAAAGTTTGAACCCTTGAATTTAAATTTTGCAGTTCACCATTTCCAGGACAGGATGGTATGAGGCATTTGACCATCTAAAAAGAGTGAAAATATTATTTGAATCATAAACTAGGCATATTCTATTAGATACGAAATACAATGTGTGTATCAATTCACTGTAAGTTTACTCACATTGTCTGGCTAAGGTCAAGTTGCCATAACTTCAGATGTCAAACAAAATTAGTTGCTGCTGTATTTAAAGTTATCTTGATGAAGCTAACATACTATACGACAAATGCGTAAAATTAATTACAATTGTTGTAATTAGTTATTGACTATGTTGAAATTTGCTCTACAAAAACATGTGATAAAGCACTTGATGCAGCCAATTTAGTATGTGAACATTTTTATTACACATTACGTTCTAGACATTTTATTGAGACCTGGCCTACTTATAAATACTAATAAAATAAAATCACAGTGCACCCTACATATCTAGGAGCCTTTAGCTAGTAAAATTCACTTCCAGAATATGGATCGGAAATGTAACTTATGATGCCTATGAAGTTGAAAACATGTATTTCCATAATCGATGTAGTCAGAAGCCTTAACCACTAGGCCACAGCTGTAAATATTCAGTATACTACATTTCGTCACCTTCGCGGAAAAAGGTTCTATGTGCATATTTTACCAAAAATGAGTTATTGTCGCAGTCGGAAGGAAGAAAATGTTCTTCAGATTGTATAAAAGTCTCAAGCCTGTATCTTTTATAGTTTTTGAAATATGAATGATTATAGAAAGGTTCTATGTGCAAAATGCAATATCTGTTTGTGGAAAAAGGTTCTATATGAATATTATTTTTGCCAAAAGGTTCTATCTGGCACATAGAACCTTTTTCCGTGCATGTTTGGATGCACAACTATCATGTATAAAGGTTCTATCTGGCACATAGAACCTTTTTCCGTGCATGTTTCATTACACACCCATCATGTATAAAGGTTCTATCTGGCACATAGAACCTTTTTCCGTGCATGTTTCGATACACACCTATCATGTATAAAGGTTCTATCTGGCATATAGAACCTTTTTCAGTACTGAATTATTGAGGAATATTAGTTATGATATAGTTTTATATGGCCCAAATAGAGGCCTCTATTAAAAAACGCCATGCACCCACTGACTTGCCCCCCAGCACACCCTTCATACTTACTTACTGGCATACTTGTAATGTAAATTCCTCCTCTTCATCAGGAAGAGGTCTGTTCCAGGTAACGTTTTGTTTTTGCTTGCTTTCCCCTTTCCACCCCCTCCCCAGCTCCCTTAGTCCCCGGGTCCCCGTGCCCTTTCCACTGCCCAATTATACATAGAGATTCTACCATCAGTAGTCGCTCTACGGTTATACATGGCAAAGATGACTTTTCTGGCCTCCTTTTCAAGATATAGGACCTCATCTTGGTTTTCACTAACAAAAGAGGGGTCAAGGATAGTGGCAACGAGTTCATCCTCAGCCATGTTACCTGTATCTATTCCTGTATCATTCAGGGTCAATATAAGACGTTCTCTAAGGTGCAGCGGAGGATAAAATGGTCCACTGTCTCTGGCTCAGGGAATGAGCAGTATGGGCATGTTGAGGATTGCCCACTACCTGCACCTGCCACAAAATGGGATCTGCCAACAAATGGCTGCCCTCTGGCCATAATTGCTTGTAGCATGTGCCTGTCAACCAGACTGGATATCCATGCCAACAAGCATGGCTGCCTTTACGGTGGCCATAATCGCTTGTAGCGGGTCTGTGCCTGTCAACCAGACTGGATGGGAATAGCCCATGCAGCAAGCATCTACGTAAAGGAAACGAAGGCTCCTCATATGTGACGCTTCACTCTTGAGTTTCCTCTGCCAATGCTCCATGACCGCCAACTTTACAGCCTTTTGCCAGTGTTTCTTACTTGGTGGGTTACCAACTAGAACCAGCGCTGGTGGCACCTTGTAGTTATGAAGTAGGAGGCGGACTATCACCGTCCTGCTAGCTGATGTTAGGTCATTTACCGCGAGCTGCCGTACTTGATACTCTGGTGTTCCTTGCCTGTGCAGGACTGCCATGAACAGGTTGAGTATTTTCTGGTGCAGCTGCGCCTGTGGTGGCAAGCAACCTGTTAATAAGTAGATGGCTGGCTTTGCTGTGGAGTCAGGGAGACTGAAGCTTCCTAAGTAGGCTCCTGCGGTACGCATCGATTTTTTCTATGGAGTTGTCATCAAGTGATAGGGCTTTCAAATCATACATGAGGGCTGGGCAGACATAGACAGAGACCATGCTCTTGGTGATATGAGGTGTTATGCCATTGACACCCCGCAGGACAGCTCCCATGAGCTGGTAGGCCATTCTTCTGCCAGTCTGTATCCTATCATGTACAGCTTCAGAAACCTTGTCATTATCTGTTCTTGCAAGGCCAAGGTGAGTCTCCTTGTCAGAGTAGGCTATCACGGAAATGCACTGTTGGGAGGGGCAGACCTTTGGTAGCTTTGTCTGGTATGTATGACATTTTTGACTTTGTTGCACTGAAGACGTACCTCGACTGGGCTGCATTACGTTGTGCTAGCAGTAGCTGAGTCTGTGCTCCATTATGGCTTGATGCGAACATACAGTTGTCATCAGCAACTGTGGGGATTACAAGTGCAACGGCGCCAATCCTAAGGGAGGATGGGTGCTCTCTAACCTTCTCAAGGAAAGGGTTATCTTTTGCCTTAAACCCCTCAGTCACGGTTTCGCCACCTTGCCTGATCCCCTTTCTCTCCTTGAAAGGACCATTGATACATTCTCTGGATGTGACATCACCGTACATGTCTTCATATAGCCTCCATAGGAATGGATCAATGTCAAGGTCGTGGAATGCATTTAGCAGGACACAGTGGTCTACCATATCGAAAACTTTTAAAGAGTCAAGGACGGTGATGAAGAGGGGTTGGTCAGTGTCTTTTGCCTCGCATATGGCTTCTGTTACCATGAGTGCACACATGGCTGGTGAGGTGTCCTCTGTGAATCCATATTGGAGGGGACTTTGCTTGGCTGCTGATGCTGACTTTGTTTGCGCCGTCATTTCTTTTTCGTTTACCTTTCCCAGAGTGGCAGCCATGGTGATCCTCCTGTGGCTGTCAGCCTTCTTAGGTGGTTTTCCTTTCTTAAGGCCTGGAGCTATTGCACCTATCTTAAACTGCTTCGGTAGCTTGCCATCTCCCATGATGCCATTTACCAGAGATGTTAGGATGGCAATAATCTCAGGGGAGCCATATTTCATGTGCTCTGAGGTAAGGCCAAAGACGTCTGCTGCTTTTACCCCCTTGAGTGACCGTACATGGTTTTTGATGGTATCCTCTGTAATCTTAGGTGAAGCGGTGGAAGAGCATGCTCTACTTGCAGAGTTGCCAAGTATTCCGAAATTTCGGAATCATTCCGAAATATGAAGCAAATCCCGATCATTCAGATAGGAATGGGTAAATTCGAAATTCAGGGGAAATGACCAAATATTTTAAAAACTTGTATCTTTTCTTAAAATACCGATGTATTTTTCTGTGGCGCTGCCATTATGGACTGTACTCTATTGAACTACGCATTATGTAAACACGCTTTTACCGGCGCACAAAAATGCACTCGATTTAAATGACGTGTCGTAAATGGATTTAGTCTCAATCACGAAACCCAATGTTACGTGTGCTGTCATTTATGCGGTTGACAGACTCGATGATTGAGACTAACAGATTCTGCTTGTTGTCTAGTCTCTACCACGCTTGCTGGTTATGGAGTGAAGGATGAACGTAGTCACCGGGCTTTTTATAGAGGCTACTTGTTGTCGTGAAATGCACCTGCACGACAAGACCTATCAACGCTATATGAAAGTAAAACTGATAAGTATTATTGAAAATTAATGAATTTGTGCGTTCACCAGTAATGTAATGATGAAACAATCCTCGGAAAAGTATTCAATAAAATACAATGATCTAACTGCATTGAAAAAGACTGTGCCTCCGATAATCGCGATATTGTTCAATTGTAGTATCAAACATAGTGGTGGATACGACATTGTCATTGTGGAGCATGAGAAATCAAAAGCACACATGAGTATAGTGAAAAATTGTTGTGCACGCCTGACTTTCTAAGGTAATGTGCATTTGCATATCGCATTTGCTCTTCCAACTCTACATGGCTGACTATGATTTTGGGTGTCAATAGACTCAGCGAAGTCAACAGGCGGTGCCAACAGCGCCACGTAGCGAGATGGGGGAGGCGAGCAGGGGTTTTGGGGGAGGCTATATATATTTTTTAAAATGTGAAGCTTTTTTCTACAATTCAGTGTGTAATTTGCAGCCAATTTTGGTATTTGAAAGACTTAAAATATATCTATTTTTTTTCAAATGTCTAACAAGATTCATTTCATCACTTTCAAAACTGTACTACTCACGTACGTTGGTCATTGATTTTTCCTCACTTTGAACGTCTTTACGCGAAAAGAAGGATGACCATTGTTCAAACCTTTGTATTTATTTTTAATCAAATATGTTGAAACCAAGTTAATTACACTTTTATGTGCATTTTTACTGTTTTTTTCCTTCTAAACTCATAACAGTGTTTTTAAATAGTCTTATTTGAATATAAGTTAAAAAATCCATATTAAACGTAAGATTCAGAAATTTTGACCCAAATTCAGAAATTTTGGCCTCGGAATTCAGAAATTTCAAAATTTGAGGTTGGCAACTCTGTACTTGCATTAAGTTTAAGTGCAGCATGAGTTGCATGGCACTTTTGTACTCCTTGTCAAAGCGAGGCAGATCCTAAGCTGTTGCAAGTTTTTCCAAAGTAGTTGGCCCAGCCTTCTAACTGGGTGGGTGGTTCATTTTCAAACTCAATGGCAGTGGAGATGCCTTTTGGTGAGCCTCTGTCTCCTGACGATTCTGTAGAACAGTTGCCCGTCATCAGCGGAAGCCTTTGCTATGTCTTCGAGAAGAGCCCTATTGTGCTCTGCCTGCGCTTTTTGTTGCTGTTGACGTAGTGTCCTATGGAGATCCTTCAGCTCTCCGGCAAGAGGGTGGTCAGGGTCTTTATTAACTTGCTTCCAAAACAAGTAAGTCGCCTTGATCTGCATTATGGCATTACGATGGGCTTGAGTGAGAATGACCATGGGTACTTACTTCTCCTCTTGGGCTTTTTTCTGGGCCTTGCTCCACACTCATCAGCAGACTGCAGGAGAATGTCATTTATCCGTTCGACAATCACTGCATTTGACAAAGACATGCACTGCTGCTCAATGAAGATGTTAAATCTTCTGTTAGTTGCCTCCTTGTAGGCTGCAAGGTCCACCTTATTCCAATGTGGTCTGCATCTTGACTTGATGGAGTCACCACTGTCAGATTTGGATTTCGGTTTGCATACAGTCGCAGCTAGGTGGGCTAGGACAGGATCAATGGCTACTGAGGTTTAGTGGATGCCTTGATTCGACTTCTTGTTGGGAGATAATGTCTTGTTTAGTATTGTGGGTGAGGATGTGGTCTATCCTTGAGGTGATGCCACCCACAAAATGGTAGTATGTTGGCTTGGTAACTTCATGCGAGATGAATTCTGTTTCACGACGGAATTACCTAAAGTACTTGTCATTGTAGGAGGGGTTTCGTCTGCAGAAGGATGCATTCATATCACCCACCCATATGACATCACCTTCAAAGCTCAGGGCTTGATCCAACTCATACATTTCATCAAGCATCTCTTTATACTTCTCGCGTGCTCCAGAGGTTGGCATATAGGTGTTCAAGATGAATATTGGTTTTTCCTGAATATTTATGCGGACGACTGCACATCTGGGTAACCCATCAGCCATTGTTCTGATATGCGGATCTAGCCATGGTTTTCATATAGTGACAACGCCAGCTTCTCCCTTTGGTTTCATCCATGAGCTGATGGGACCATCATCATCACAATACTTGCTGTAGTAGGAGTATCCTTCTAATAGGTCATTCATCAGTGATTCTTCAAACCTGAACAGCCAGCGTTCCTGGATACAGAGTATATCCACCTTATGGAAAAAGGTTCTGTGTCAAATAGAACCTTTTGGTGCCATCGATTTGAGTGATATTCTTTATAGAAAAAGGTTCTATGTGTCAAATAGAACCTTTTGGTGCGAACGGTTTGTGCGATTTTCTTTATGGAAAAAGGTTCTATGTGTCAAATAGAACCTTTTGGTGCAAAGATTTGGGTGATTTTCTTTATGGAAAAAGGTTCTATGTGCATTTTTTATTATAACTTGTTTATAATGTATTTTACAGTACTAGGCCTTTTCCAGATGATAAAATGTTATCATATCTATGTTGCAAACAATAATTGATAATTGTAGAGTATAATTCGTATGTGTAAGAACAAAATAATCTTTAACTTCAATTTTCTCAAAACTACCAAATCTGCACAAAGAACCTTTTTCCGCGAAGGCAACGATTTGTAAGTGCATGAGGATGTTTGTAGACCTTGATAACCTTTGTTTAGACACTTAAATCATAAGAATAGCTTTCTTAGTTTTAAAATTATAGTAATATACGTGTTTTTTAGGTAATGGCCATATAAAAATTTTTTCCCCAAAGTTACCGAAGCGGCAACCAAGCTAAAATGTAATCGAAGGACCCCCCCAACATGAATCCATAAAAAAACCTTGGGACCCAAGACATTTCCGGGTTCACTATGGGAGGTATAGGGAAACTACTACTACCTGCATGCAGAAAATGGGTAACGGCCGACAAGCATAACTTATGGTGGCCATAATCCCTTGGAACGGGTCTGTGCCTGTCAGCCATACTGGATGGGAATACCCCATGCAGCAAGCATCGACGTTAAGGAACCAAAGGCTCCTCATCTGTGACGCTTCATTCTTGAGTTTACTCTCCCAATGCCCCATGACGGCCATTTTTACAACCTTGCGCTAGTGTTTCTTGCTTGATGGGTTACCAACTTGAATCAGCGCTGGTGGCAGCTTGTATTTATGAGGCAGACTTGCACCGTCCAGCTCGCTGATGTTAGGTTCTTGACTGTGAGCTGCCGTACAACTACCTGATACTCTGGTGTTCCTTGCCTATCAAAAATTCAAAAATTCGTCTTTCAAATTGCCAATTTTAAGTACCATCAGCACTGATGCTCATGAAACAAATTTGTATGTAATGAATAATATGAAAGACTTGCACGTTATCATTTTCTATCTCGCTCCCATTCACATGGTTGAGTACTCTATATAATTAGCTACAGACAGTACTGTTTCATCCTATTAGGACTCATCAGTGCAGCTCAGAGTAATATATATACATATCATATATATATATACATATATACGTATCACTTTTTACGAGTCCCAATACATACTTCAGGATGGTGCTCAACTTTTGGAGCTTTAATAATAATAGTAAAACAATGATAATCAGGAGTTTATTACTTTACACAGTGTTTAATGCATGCCAGGGTATTGCAATCTTCAGAAGTACTGACGTGATGGTGAAAACAATAATCAATACTACAAATTCATAGGACAAAGATAGAAATGTGTCATATTAATCACCACAATGAAACATGCTTCCACATCGAGCATACTTAGTACGCTAGATCTAGTGTTTAGTAGATATGTTACGATTCCAGTGTCAAGAGGCATGATCCTGCAGCCTCGCAACAAAAAGCAATTCAGGTGTGATCACAATTAATTCTGTCTAAAGATTCTGTATAGAATGAAACATGAAAAGTTTCTTAACCCCACTTCGCCCACTTGTATGATTACACCAGAATGATACCATCATCCCTAGCAGCGGGCTGTTAAAAGGTTACATGGACGAACCAATGTCTCTGTAACCCCCAACTTGGTCAGTTATCATCTCAACCCAGAGGTCGTGGGTTTGAATCACACTTGAGGGCGGGTCTCACAACCTTGGGGTCGTGAGTTTGAGTCCCGTTAGGGCCACTTAATATAATAAAATGGAAGATACCTTCAGCTATGTCAATACAGTGGCAACAGCTTGCTTGGCAGAACAGTGAGAGTAGAATTGAATTCACAAGCAAACTTGGGAAAAATATATATACAATTATTCATAGAATCACAGACCTTAACACGACTGGAACATTAGACCTCCCAAAAATTTCCATCCTCAAGTGGATTTGAACCCACGGCCTCTGGGTTGAGATGATAACTGACCAAGTATGTAGGCTGGGGTATATAGAGACATCAGTTCGTCCGTGTAACCTTTTAACAGCCCGCTGCTTGGGATGATGTTATCATTCTGGTCTCACAACCTTGGGGTCTTAAGTTCGAGTCCCGTTAGGGCCACTTGAAATAGTAAAATGGAAGAATTTTTTTTTAAACGATACATAATTATTTATTGAAATCACTGTCAACGAGCTTTGTGACAGGATGGGCGTGGCATCATATACAGTGTATACTGAAAATACTGGTCACATCCACCATCCACACGATCCAGTATCTCTTAGAGTCAGCCAAGTCCAGGCTGTTCATCAAATCCTGGCAACGTTCTATAGTTTTTTGTTGTTGTTTTTTCTATTTATATAATACATCATTTTAATAATAGTCAGTGAGCACACAACACACAATAATATACAATATATTACATGAGAACAAAATAGTTAGCTTACACATTTGCTTATTGTACAGTTAAACACACTTACCTAACCATCGACTGCTGGAGAAGCTTCGGTGATTACCATAGTTACACACATACTTTAGGGTAAAAGTAAGAGTTGTAAAAAACATGTTTGACCAAAATTTCAATAGAATAAGCATGAATATATAAATATGTATACACACACAATATAAAGTTTTCTATTCACAATGCTATATTTATGTTCAGTGATTATTGTTGAATTCTTCACACAAACACATTTTATGAGAAATTTGTTCTTATGCCTGGCTGTGACATATGTCATCACTGCACATCTATATAGACACAATGATTCTATATATATATATATATATATATATATATATATATATCCATTTATATTATTGTTATATATATATATATATATATAAATATTTTCAGTATATGCTTACCGCCATGTTAGCTGTCAGATTTCATAAATAATATTTTATAATAAATTTAAATAAATTTTTGAATAAGTTCATAAATTTCAATTTGCAGCAAATTAAATTTTTTTGGCACAAATGTACATTTTCAGGCCTCGTAAACAGGAATGCAAATATTGAATAATATATATTTTTTACAAGGGTTGAAAGGGTGTAATGTTAATTTACAAATGAAAATAAAATACACTATCTAAAAATTTTTTAATACATGATTTGTTCGTTAATATAGTGTTATCAATACAGAGATTAACTACAGAATCTGGTGTTTCATTTCTAAGTCATTCTTTGAATAAATATAATAAAAATAAAAAGTAATTTATAACCAAATATATTTTTACTAATGAATGGAGTCAAGTGATACTTTATTCAATTTTGGATTGAACTGTTGTATAAACAAATCTTTATATATATACACTTTAATACAACATAAAAAGAAATTAACAGTAGATGTACTCATGTTTTTTTTATAGAGAATATCATATGTTCTTAATAATAATGATACATTACAGATTTTCTAACAAACTATTAATTATAGGAACCAAAGATTCAAAAGACTTTGTTTCACTGTAAATTGTTTTATAATATGAAAGGTTTGTCTTCAAGCTGTGAACATTATTTGCCAACACTCTCATCATATTGTTTTGAGAGTGCACTAGCCAATCCTTAAATATACAATGTGAGATGATTGATATTAAAAACCAGTTAACTGGCTCATCCCCTTTGTTATTTAGACCACATATAATATAGTATGAAGGTAAATCTCTATTAAGTATATATTGAACTTTCTGCCAGATATGATTAGAGTACAAATGTATCTGCAATTTAAAATGAAATGCAATATAGTTTCATTTTCATTGCATATGTAGCAGTAAGAATTCATTTTAATTTTCCATCTCTTTAAATTTTCACCACAAGGTAGTAAAATGGAAGATGGCTCTTCAGCTATGTCAATACAGTGGCAGGAGCTTGCTTGGCAGAACAGTGAGAGTAGAACTGAATTCACAAGCAAACTCTGGAAAAAATATATACAGTTATTCATAGTTGTTGTTTATAAAATAGGTGTGTAAACCATGATATGCATAATGAGCTCTATCGTTATTGCGTTTCAGTTTTTGTGATTAAGTTCTTTGATTTGCTTGAAGTAGGCACAGGTGGTTCCTACTAAATGTAAGGGCCTTCCCCATTCTAATTGAATATCTTCAAAGCAGCAGTGTTTGCTCAGAGGGGAAAGGGGAAAGCAAGGCAGACTAATTTGGTAGTGGTGGGCTTGTGCGTTTGGGGTGCTGAAACCATTCAATCTCTAGACTTTTGAGGCTCATGCTGTGCTTTTGCTCTTCTGCGAAAAAGAAGGTGTATCATGTGTATGAAACACAATTTTCTGGATAATTACGGGTAACCTAGTGTGTTTAATGATTGTTCTGACTTAAAACTTCTCAATATTAAATACAAAGTGGCTGGACATGTTGGAGTATACAGATTGATAAAGTTCTCATAGGATAGAGTGTGAAAAGGTGATTATGATCGGTGCTTAACTTCAAGCATTGCAATGTTATGTCATTAGTAAAGTATACATTCATGATAGAAAAGAAGGTGGACAATATTATTAGAGGAGCACTTCAACATTTCATCTAGCTCATGAACCTTTTAAATGTCTAAAAATGTGAAGTCATGTATGATATGTATCAGCCAAAATAATGCTAAATGGTTTAAAGATGTTTATTGAGATGTTTTATTTTTCTGTTGTTGAAATTGACCAAGACTTATGGCAAATACAAGCTAATAGAATGACAATTGCTCTGTATGGACATTTTTTGATGTCGTTACCTACTGTATATATTTAATGCGGAGAAGACTTTGTAGAGTATAAAAGTTATATCAAAGATATGAAAAGGGTTATTTTTACGTTGAAACAATTTACTGAATGAAAACTCAAACTTAATGAAAATCATATTAAGTTAGTTTATGTAAAAGGAAAGATCCTGTCATTGAATTTTTTTTAGATGTTTTGGGTGATTTTTTTTTCAGTATATTGTTCGTACATGACATTTTGGTTACAATTGTATAAAGTGTTACAGATAGCTCAGCTAGATACATGAAAGGAAGATATAAGATTTGAAGCATGTACACTGTCGAGTTATTTTAACTTGAAACAAGAAATGTAAAGTAATAATTATTCATGGTGTAAAATGTGCATTTCAAAATCCACATGTGTAATCCGTCATGACATAAGTAATTTGGTTCTTGTTTCAAATTATCTTGCTTCAGCTACATGTTTATGTTTGAATATCTTTAATTACTGTTCTGACCAAACTACATGTTTTTTCTGGAGAGATTTATGTGTGGCGCACAGTCGCACTATATGGATTTCATATTTTGTGTTTATTCATAGTCGGAATACACAAACTGTGTCTGCAGCCAATCAGAATAAGCTAATTGACACATTTATACACAAGAGTGTGCTAAACTGTGCTTGTATTCATACCTTAAAGATAGTTTATATCTGGGTATTCCTCAGATTACTGCCTCATGATGTTGACAGCTATCTATTCACTGTGCTAAGGCACAGGAGGGTTGGAAATTTACAACCTGCCCTCACACGGCAAAATGGAAGCCTCACTTCAAAAATGTTTAAATGAATTGTAACCCATACCCAAGTATATGACATTTTTGAGTGTCAATGGTATATTACTTAGGAATTCAAATATATCTAAAGAAAATATGTGTCTATTATTAGTGATTGTCTTTGTAAAGGTAGATTTCGGTGTAATGTTTGCAGGCAGGTTTATGTAAAGTTATGACATCTGTTTTTTTTTAAATTGCATACAACATAACCTTCCATTGACGCCACCTCTATTATCAGACAACCTCATGAACTTCTTCTTCTGGGTTGAACCTCCTTTCTAGGAGCTGATTGCTTTTTCCGAGTCTGAATCTGTAACAAAGAGTACTACAAGCCTCCGAAAAGAGACCAGCTCTCTACTGTGGACACCTGGGGACCATATTGCAAGTGGTATTATTGAGGGGTTACAATGTTGATCAATTTCATTATCTTCCTGCTCTTTCAGTGCTATTGTTTCCAATGGTTAGGTAGTAAATAAAATGGAATGAAGTGATATGGCTACCCAATTTTGGTCTGGTCTTAGTCTAGAATTCATAGGCACAGGATATGATGACAGTGATTTTGCTTATTTAACAATAATGAGTGAAACTGTTCATGTTTATGCATTTGTGCAGCGTGTTTTGCTCTGGACTGTGTATGGAAAGTTATTGTTTTCTGTATTTTGATTTCAAGCTATTGGGATTCAATAAGAAAGCAACATTGATTGTCTTTGATTTTAATTTGAACTCAATTTGCACGAACTAAGTTTTATTTCCAAATTCTGACAAGGCCTGCACTTAAATATCATGATTATTGTGCAATTAGGTAGAGTGGCCCACACTTTGTGATGACTAATAGCATGCAAAAGACGTACATAATGTATCGACTTATTGACTTGGTTATCACCAGTGTTTATATATGTCCTATGCATTCAAGCATTAATAATGAACAAGATAATTATGCATTCATAATCAAACAGCAGGCTTGTTATTGCGTGGTATTGGCTTCGTGAAGTTACTTAACGTAATGGTTTGTCATTGGTATCTTGATTTAATTAATGAATGTCCATATGGCGTATACATGAGGATAAGAAATCTGATGTCATCATTGTGATTAGATTTCAATTTCCACAGATTCTGTACTGACATGTAGGCCATGCATAATTCTGCCGCGTGTGGTGTATACGCACCACTTGATAGAAAGTAAGGGGCTGCTTATCTTTTGATCACTGAATTGTAGATATAATTTGTTTACATTATATTCTCTTCCTCTTGCTCTCTCTGTCTCTGTTCTGTATAGCAAGCTAACTCCTACCATGTTTTGACATAGCTGAAGACAGGTTTTACAACATCCTTTAACTACATCAAATTCGAGCCTTAACTCGGAACTCACAACCCCAAGGTTGTGGGACTAGACAGCACTGTATATCATTACAGTGATTGTGAAATTATTTCCCAATGTTTTAGGAACTTTCACTTTGCAAGAGTTATTATCACCACTATGTCAAATGTTGAGAGAAGTGAATTATCAATAATAAAAGGGCTTATTTTCAACAATGATTTACCATGTAAATTGCCCTGTTTCTCAACAATGAGAACATGCAACTATCCAATACATTATGAAGTGTGTCAGCATGAGCAGTGAATTGACCTTTATGGTCCACAAAAATTATAGATGGTTGTTTCTGGTATACTAAAGTCCAGCAATTTGTAATTGGAAGCACTTCGCTATAAATTCAATTAACAAATCACAAAGATGCTTAATTTTGCCAAGTGGTATATAAGGATTTAGATCATAGAATGAATGCTCTTAATGATTTGTTTACAACTCATAAACCAGGCAATTTCATTTTGTGATATGGTAATTACTGTTGACCAATACTAATTGCGCACACTTAGGTATCAATTATGAATTGATTTTCCGAAACTTGTGCTTATTTAAGGCCTGTTCACCTCATGCCATATGGGACTTACATGGGCTATCCACAGCAGGGAAAATTCAATAAATCTCAGGATGATTTAGAGCATGTCTGTCTTGCTGTATCCAAACTTTGAAAGATGAATCTATATATTTTGGTCTTGTGCTAACTTGTCCATAATAAAGGTGTATACAGATGGGGACAGTTAACTAGTGTAGGGAAGTGGAAAGCGTATGTTCATGGTATGTACCATGTCTGCATATGTCCATGTGAAAATAAATACAATATACTAAAGTCTATAAACATAACATAAACACGCTTTCTAAAAACAGCTAGTCTGTTTGGACTGTACGGTATAATTATGTTCACCTGGTAATTCTATTTCAGAAAGAGAATGTTCTTTTTGCATACACATATTATCAAGGGCTATTCTTGAAACAGATAGAATTTATTCAAAATGTATTGCTCCCTTTCAATGCAGAATTCAGTGCAATGACGAGTAAAGCCAATGGCTGCATTGTAATGGACCATTTCAGGGGTATTGGCTCCTCTTTATTTGTCAAAATATGTAATTTCATAGATGTTCAACTTAATGCTAGGTAATGAAATAGACAGGCAAAAAGTATAGTTACTTGATGATTAGAACTTCATGATCTGGTGAATAGTGTGAAAAAATTATTGTACTTTCATTTTAATCATAGTGATTAACTTCATTTTCCTATAAAAACATCTGATAATTTTTGGTGGGACTTATGAAGGTTCATGGCAATATGTGACCATTTCTTGTACTTTCCATTACATGTTTACTCTCAAGTTAATATACACTTGTACAAGTCGTAAAATAAATGTCGTAAAATAAAAAATTATTAAAATTTTCACTTCATTTGAAAAGTATGCTGGCATTTGTAGTCGAATTAAATACTTTATCAGTAAGAGCTACACTCACTCAATCTAACATATTCAGAAAATATAACTCATTTGTCTTCCCTACAAGTCCAAATATTCAGTAAATACACACATAAATATGTGCAATACACACACAATTGACAACGCTTTAGGGTTACAGAATGCAGATATAAAAGAAACAGTGGTACATAGACAGCAGTACATGTGATACATTTTTTCAATCGGCTGTGAAGGATTATGCGCCGATGGCATGTAAAGCCCCAGGCAGGAGGGGTTGAATGCTCCATTGTGGGGTCTTCTGTGCTCCCCGTCTGCACAGGCTGATTTGTGATAGAACAAACATCAATACAAGTGGTAATTGCTTGTGGATTACTGAACCGGTTGCATTCTATTCATGTGTTTGTATGCGTTAATTGATACGTAGTGACATAAATGACTACCTTGGTTTCCCGTCCCTAGAAGGTAATTAGAATAATTGTCTATAGTAAAACATTAGACATTCAAGAGGAAGGATTATGACAAAAATAACGGTTTGTTAGACATTCAGTAAGCGCCAAACTATGGTGCTTCATTGTGTGTCATGTTACGTTGATTGTGATGTCATCAAATCCATTCTAGTGTAGTGCAATTTGATTAACGTAAAAGTTCTTTATGCCTTAAGGTGCAGTACCCAGGTTGATCATATCTATTGGGTATTTTATGGCATGGTACTTGTATATGTACATAATGCACATGAGCGCCTTCTTTGATTTGTGTATAACTGAACGCAGTATAATACATGTAGTTCAGAAAACATAACTATAAATGAGCAAGTTTGGTTATTTTGCCAATGGGGTTTAGTCTGATGAGGTACTATTTATGTTTCAAGTCTCTCCTCTTGGAGTAAATGCAACTCAAAAGGCTCTGATTAATCATACCTAGATAGTTTTAAAGTCAATTAATGCGTGACAGTCATGATCTCATCACCTTCATAAACAGGCAATGCATTCATCACTGTATCGTAGTTGAAGTTTCGTGTGGGAGGACTAAATGCCAAAGATAGTCTGGTGTTCCTGGGCCGCCATAAGTCTTATTTAGGCTTTATTTGGATCTTTGCTGTGTTTATTTCACAAACTTTCCATTCTCAATCATTATAGTACCATATAGTACCATATAGTACCATATAGTACCATAAATCTGGGCCACCAGCAGTTAAATTTTAGATGACAGGATTGTCAGCAGAAAATTTTTGTCGATTTTGTGTGGTGTGGTTTTCTGCTCACTTGTAGCGCTTTTCTGATGAATCTTAATAGTGACCTTTTACCATATTATTGAGCAATAAGTTCATGACCTGATGATAATCGTGTTACTTTAGTTGCAATGTTGATGATCTCATTCTTCTTTTTATGAGATAGCAAGCTTGCCAAATAAACAGACAATTATTGCCTTCATATAAATCATCGACTAGGAATGAAAGCTTTAAAGTGTAATAGATCCTCATCTATTAGTGAGGAAGAGCTCTTATTGAAGTCCAACCATTTTGTTTGCTCGCATCTTTGGCCCAACTTCCTATTCGGGAAAGTTAGCATGAAATCAGATAATTCACTCCTCCGGCAGAAACAATTACCATTGTTTTTATGGTACTGCAGGTGAAAATGATGATGATGGTTGGGAAATGCTTTGCACTTAATTATTTTTTTATGACATGTATCCATGTCTATACTGAATATACATCAGTTATTTATGAACAACAGAATGAAAAGTAAGTATCCACATCACTTCTTAGAAAATGGCTAACAAAAATTGACTTTTAGGTGATATCATATATCATAGATTCACCAATAGAATCATAAATATACATGGCCAAATGTGTTAAAGATGATTTAATTAACGTATGGAGCATGTCATGCCTTATTGAGCATACATCCTTATCTATTTCGGGCTTACATTAGTATTATTTAGTTCAAAAGTTATTGACAATGACCCCTAACAAAAAATCGCCCATTTTCCTAGGAAGTTAACAGAAGATTTTGACCAATCAGAACATCACAAAAGTTGATTTATTCATCACATCAAACAAATCATCTTTAATGACCAAGTAAGCTAATTATTTTCCTGGTCACATCGTTCTAAAATTGGCAAAAAATTCCAGTAGAAATAGGCATTTTAACCGTAGGGTAAATATTGAACACTGCATATGTGTGCAGTGTTAAAGATTTCCGTAGACCATGCGATGGAGCACACAATATATACCGGTATATGACCTCCTCTCCCACAAAGGATTGCAATAGTAAAGCAAATATTCATGTGTTAACTGCACTATGTAGGCAAATAACTATGCATTTATTGCAAACTATAAAACTATTTAGCATCAGACATATTTCCATTATCTTCGAAGTCTGTTACAATTAGATATTGTTCTTCATGTCAAATGTTATCAATGTGCAATATCATTGGCAAACACAATGAAAATTTCATACGTCTACAATGAATATGCAATTTAAATCATTGTAAGAACAGATTTTCTTTCCGTATTTTTATCTAAGGGACCTTTACTCAATCATGATTATTAGATTCATATATTTTTCTTGGCTTGATGTTTTATTCATGATCAATATATTTTCAGTTATATTTAAAGTCTGAACAAATGACTTCATTCGAATTCCAACCCAGTATTGTACAAAGTAGGTCGATCTGTATACTGTTTAGCACTGTCAGGCTAAAATCTCCCATTTTTTAAAGCAAAAGATATTATCTTTTTAGCATCAAAGCAGCAAAGTCTATTAATTTTAACTTAAAGGTAGCAAGATGTATCTGGGTATTGTTGAGCTCCTAATTACGGCCATTCTTTACCACTATTGTGTCTCTTGACAGGCACTCTGTCCATTACGGGAGAAAAAAGCACCCAAGTGTGGCACTGTCATGTTATGGACGCTATTGTACGTGCTCTAATGAATTGTACGCAAACATGGTCCGTGATTTTATAGTGGAATATACTTATTAGAGGAGCCCTTTTTATTGTAAAGTGTTAATATGCATATTTTCAAATTTAGCACGTCAAGGAAATGTTCATTATTTGGATGGAAAAGGAATCCGTAAAATTGAGAAATTTTCATGTTTTTGCATGTATAGATAACAATCTTATTCTTCTTCCAATACAAATGGATTGATCCCTCAAATTGAGTATTTTAAAATTTAAAGCATATAAATACGCAAGACCAGTATTAATTATGATATTTTCCCATCAAACAGTGGCTTAAAATTGACGTAAATATTTATTTATTTTCAGCTATTACATATAGTATAAGATTTATACAATGCAAATAGATAGAGAATAGGTTTGGGCTCTGACCTAATGGCTTAAAATTTGATCGATTACGTAGTTGTGTAGCCAACAATAAATATGCTTATAATAACCGTCCTGCGTATCAGGTACAGTGGTAAGGCCCGTCGATTTTGACAACTTCTATTTTCTCACCATGATCACATTTGAGGCTTTAGGTCCATTAATGGTTATAAACATGCATCGTAAATTTCTAGTAATTGCAAGTCAAGTCCTGATAAACAAGGATGAACTTAATTAGTCATTCACAAAATATTCAGAGTTGCAGAACTATATCGTAAGTTCAGAATGTAGAAGTTCAGAAAGTATTCTACCTTCTGGACTTATGATATAGTTGTGCAACTTTAAACATGACCCAGTACCCTACTAGAACAAAAGGATTTAGGTAGTGTTGGCACATGATCATGTAATGATCGTGCTAGGGTCCTCACGAATTACTTGGATACCTGTTCATGGGGTGGGTCTGGCATACCCACTGGTGAAACTCTGTCCAGTCAAGTAGCCGAATATTTTCTTAAAATTTGCTATTTGTGCTAAAGATATTGAAATTTATCAACTGAACTTAACGATATTAAGAACAAACTTCACGTGGCCATTTATCATACTATCACCATAAAACCCGTGCACAATAAAAGGGCTATAGGTTAACAAGAACAATTACTGACTGGGCGCTTCCCCACTTCAATTATTTGCTAATGACTTATATAGCAGTTGGTTAATCTGCCAGTTTACATGGACAATTGTTCAGACGTAGATAAAACTGGGTGAGTTTGTAATATGAATTATGTTATCAGGTGAGTTCCTGGGGCGTATCACGGCGAGCCTGATGCGCCACAAGAACGAATCCTGATAATATAATTCATGTTACATGATGAACCAGGTTTTGTATTTATCATTCTTTTCTGAACAATTACAACACTGTTTTAAAAAATGTGAAAAGGTAGTCCGGCTGGATACAAGCATGGTAACCATGGTATCACCCCTCTTCGAAGAGGGATGATAACCTTGTCTGGGTTATCGGATACTTCTGTATCATGATAACCAATGAAATTACATGGTATTACAATGATATGAGTATTTTGTACATGTGAATTGTTCCCTTTGATGTCACCTCAGAAGATACACAACATAGACTAACCAGCCATAACAAATTAAGAACAAGATTTTTACAAGTATATAAGTAAATTGCAGACATCATGCTCCCTGAGTGATAGTGACCATTGTGTACATCTCACGTATTTTAGAAATGTGGAAAACTTCAGGGTGTATTATAAGAGAATGTTATGGAGGAGACTCATCTTTTGTCTCACTTGAACGGGAGACAATCACAAATATGGTGTACTTAGCCAATCACAAATACTGTCATATGGTGTACTTGGGACTCCCAACTGGTGGTCACAGAATAATGGTCATCGGGTACCCAACGTCGGGTCAGGTAGAGATGTCCTGGCACCAGGGTCCTACATACTCATGAGGATCCTAGACCATGCCACCACGATTGATGTTACAATATCTGTGTATGGATATTCATAAAGAAACAAACATGAATTAAATTTAAAGAATTTAAGATACTTATAGGAGGCTACATTATTGCTTTGCGGCGAGGCTTTTGCTGTTTTCTGAACAGCTTCTCTGGGCCAAATGAAACCCAGGATGAAAGAAATATGCATTCGATGAATTAAATTTTTGCATTTAAAGTGATTTTAGCTATAACATTTATTTGACTTGATTACCTATCTTGTATTGCATAATTGTCAATTAGTCCTAATTGTGTGGAAGTCAAACAAAGCACTAATAAGCGATTTCTGTAGGGCATTGTGTTAAGGAAACTGAAATTATTATATTCCCAATTAAGACGGGTCAGTGTAGCAGAAGATAACATTTGTGGTACATAATGATGTGATCATCAAATGATTAATGGAATTCTGAAGACCAGATAGTCAAGGATGGCTGACATTGTTCATATGTAGCAATGAAGTAAATCGCCACTTGATTCCTGTCCACTGTGCGGACCTCTGGGAATAATAGCATGGGAATGAGGCTCAATGCAGATCTTTTATTAACATCAAGGGTGATGGAAAATTCATGAAAAAGCTCTTGTCAGGAGATGCCTGGCACATGATGTTGAAATAGGCATGAAATCCTGTATGATTTATACCACTGTTCTTCAGCAATATGGAGTTCATTATGCATATGGTATTTGGCTTTGTTAAAATGATTAAATTCTGTCATGAAATCGATGTCTTACAGAATATAGGAAAACGCTTTCACTATTATTGTGAGCATTTTTCATTTTGAAAGCTAATTATAGTAGATTGAGAATTGTAAGTAATTTGGATTCATATAAGTCATTCCTAATATCTATAGCGTTTAGATTCTATTTGAATTTTATCATGCATTTATATGGATAGGTTCCGTCTTCCATCTCAAAAGTATACAAGTATTTTTACGTTATTACATTTTATGTACCCTTATGCCGATAAACATTTTGAGTTCATGTTCTTGGGTTTTTTAATACGTAGTGAAATCTAAATGGACTTATCGAATGCTTCGAGAGGTCTCTGGCTAGTGTTTAAAGAGTAATGGCGGACTTCCGTGGACAAAAAACTTTGTTGAAATAGGTTTGCATGATGTATAACCAAGCTATGAAATTAGGTATAGCAATAGAGAGCGCGAACAAATCATTACTAGAATAGATACGAAATAATTAATGACTGTTTATATTAAGAGGCTACCTTCATGCACGCTGTCAAACATCAATACCTTTATCATCGCCTAAAATACCGTATGTCCAGAGGTAACAGTCCATGTTATAGAAACATGTATCTTCATATCGTTCAGAATCTAAAGTTAATCATCGCTGATACGAGGTGTGCTTAGGGTACAAAGTTTAGCACATGCGCATTTAAGAGTGAATTTTTTTCTTCATCCAAAGAGCTCTAGAAAGCACATTTTATATTTTAAGCACATGTGCTTTAATGCATGGGAATAAGGTAATAATATATCAAACAAGTTGAAAAGTTTTCTAATGTGTTTTTCCCAAGTTCGCTTGTGGATACAATTATATTCTCTCTCTTTTCTATTTGCTTGCCATAGAAAAGAGAGTGAAGAATATTAAGATAAAAAGTGATCAGCGTTGCTGGCACAGTGCAATAAAAAGACTCTCCTGGAAAGCAGTTATAATTTGACACAGATGAACAAAGTTGATTATGAAATGTATCATTGAAAACAACTAAGATATAAATGTGTATATATTCTAATAATGTACATTGCATACATTTTATCTGCTTCTACCACATAGAAGCCATCAATCGTCATAACTCATAACCCTTTCATATATTTCTTTTTCAGGTGTTCTGTGGACTTCTGATTACAAGAAGAGTAACAGCAAATATGTTGTGAAACAAATGATTATAAGAAGCGTCTGGAAAAATATGACGTTACATTTGACATTTAAAGCAGGAATTTATGGAGATTTTGTTCAATATAGTATTTAATATATGTAGATATTTGTCTTATAATTACTTAAAATAGCTTGTATATGCTAGAAATACACAGAAGCAAATACATCGGATGTGAATGTGGTTGTAATCGTAATACAAAGGCTATATTTTTCATCAAAGTAGTCTCAAAGTGGAATCAGATCGCAGAATATAGATAAAGAACACTTACAAACTGAGCATCAAAGCCAAAGGGACGGAAAATAACGACAAAGGAAGATGGAGGTGACAGCAATTTCAAAGTCGGTTGATCTACCAATGATGTTGGGATATTTATTGGTTATTCTTTGGCAACAAGAAGGTATGTATGAATGATTTTATGAGTAAATGTACCCTTAGTTCACTTGCATATTAACAGAACTGTAAGATATGGTATCTTAGTGTGTTGTAGTTTTCAGATGGTCAGAGTTGGATTTGCATTTGGTTTCTACATATTCAAACTGACATCATTTATTTGATACAGATTTGATGCATTACAGAATACTACGAAATCGTAATTGGATTCGGAAAATGACAGCGTGGGCATATCTTTTAATGGCTGGGCAGATGCACTGATGCAAAAAACTCATGAGCTTACCCGGCTGTAGAATGTCCATGGAGAGCATTGAATTTTCCATGGATTATTAGCAATAAAATAAAAAAAGTATAGAACTGTACCATATCAAAATCATTCACTATAAAGATGATAGTCAATATAAATTTCATACTCATTTAGCTATACCTCAGTCTAATACATGAGAAATCACTTTACCTTCATCATTGCAATATGTAAATACGGTTCATTTCAGTGCTGGTTTCATTCATCTCATGACACTCTTCACAATCAGAACTAAACACTATTTGGAGGTCTTTTCATCACTCATACAACATTTTTTCTCCAATTCAGTGTCAGTCATCAATCATCGGTGATGTATGAAAAGTAAGAGGAAGACATAGCAATGACACATTGTCCCGCATGCGTTACAAGGAATATCACCTACATGTAGTTGGAATCAAAGTTTGTGCTCATATCCCTCTGTTCTAGTTCTCACAAACCGCCATGATTCTCTTATTTGTTATTTTTTTTAAACCTGAATTAATACTTTTGATGAAACGTTTTTTCTGCTTGAAAAGAAGACTGTCAGTGTCATAAGAAGGTAATGTATGTAAGTGTAATATTTGATTTTTAGAATTAATGGTAAAGTATGTCCTTATGTGTGAAATTGTTACTTGTTTATGTCTCCTATAGAATATAGAAAGGCATTTTGAATTATGGTAGATAAAACATGTTGGTATGTTTCACCATTCCAATGTTAGAAAGAGCCTTTAATATCTAGGACGATCCCAATCAAGAAACAGATAAGCATTAAACCTTACAATATATCCACAATATGCTTAAGTAGGACTTAAGCGAGATTATGTATGGAGGAACAAGAGCAACAATAAACCTTGGACGAGACCTCAATATGTTAAAAATCAGAAGTTGACATCAAAGGACATTAGAACAAGGCAATCGTGGTCTCATCTCTAATGCATTGGCCATTATTGTGATCAGCTGTGATCTTCTGCTGCCACGTTGGCTCTGATTTAGATGAAGGACGAGCTGCCACAACAACGCAACTCGCAACCTCCCACATTTAAATGGGCCCTCCACTGTACTTTTGATTAACCTAAGACAGCCTTAACACGCCTCTTTGCCAAGATTTCATTGATTCGGTCACTGCTGCATAATTAGACAGAGCAAGTCTTGATTATCCCAATAAGGCTTGCAAATGAATGTATGTTGATTGATAGCTAAGTAATAATGAAAGTGCAGATAGTGACGCTTTTTTGGCATGTTCAAATTAGTTACCTCTATATTAGCTACAAGATTGCTCATGATTTATGCAATTTGCATTGAAAAAACGTTGTTTTTTTAAGATGACAGAATTCTGACTTAAAGTATCTTATCAGGATTTTTGATCGCTTGATTATTACGGGGGAAGATTAATGTAGCTTATGAAGATGTTGAGGAAAAACAAACTAAGTTATCTGTGAACACTTGGGGATTATTGATTGATCTAAGATGTAGCTTGCAACCCTAACTCTCGGGGGTTTGGCAATTTCCAAAGTTTGCTCCTTAAACCTGTCGTGTTCATAAGAACTCATTATAGAGTAAGATGATTTGGGCCTTTGCATGAATAATCCATGAGAAAGATGGCACTACTCCCAGATGTTCACGTTTATAGTGCTTTATTTATATGCATCAATTGAAAAGCATGTGAAACTTTTTGTAATGATTCATGATCATACATATGTATGAAAATCTATGCTAATTATGCAGATAAGTGTCTTGAATCAGATTTTGCATCCTCATATATTTTAAACTTAACAATTTGTTGAAAAAAAGCTCTCATTCAAAACCCATGTGTACGGAAAACATAATTGAGATAAAAGGCCCAAACTTCAGTCACGGCCAACGTGCTTCTTTTCATTGCTGAGTATTATAACCAAGCATATTCACTTGCCACTTTAGATTCAACTCAACAAAATATTGCAAATAGAAATAAACACATTAAGCAGGGGCTAGAAATCGAAACAATGCAACTGCGACATGGTCAGTAGAATACTCGTCGAGTGTGGTGAGTAACTTTCAATTTACACCTGCCATATTGAACTCAAACTTATTGTTATTCATTGAATGCATGCTAGTGACTATACTACTGCTGAGTGTCTAATCTACACACTGGAGCCATATGAAAGAGATGCTCGTCAACTAATCATGGGAGTGTAAGTTTTAATCTGAAAAGTTTTAAAATGGATGATAATAACCACATGTAAGAAAATATTATTGTATGCTGCAAATATGTACCATAATTTTTTTTAAAATATACTTTTTTGGTCACCAGAATTTTCCCCTCACATTTTGCTTTGTGACAGGGTGATATTTTATGCCAGCAGTAGCACTTAACCTCAGAATCCATTTGAGAGAGCCACAAAATTGCTGTCGCGCCTATTAGTAGAACAGTGAGTTGGTCCAACCTGCAATTGTTAGTTGGGAAATGTAAATGTCCATTTCATTTTGTGACAAATGTTTGCAAGGTTTCATGTTTGTTAAATTTGGTACCAGTGTAATGTTAAGATAAAACGAAGGTGTCCGTTGTTGGCAACATGTGCGACTAAATTCATATTTAAAGCTTGTTGATGCGAAGTAGTGAAAAGACAACGACCATCAGTCCAGCATACATGGTGACAAAATTTACGCTGTAACACAATATTTAAAAAATGTGCACAAAATATAGAATCTACAACAACACACTACTATTACATGTCCCAAAATCATGGTTGAGACAAAAGCACTTTGGTACTTGATGTCACATGACCTAATGTTCCATGACATGTAGATGACATGTCATTTTGTTCATGATTCAGTCAGTCATGCGCATGTGTGTACACAGTAATTGTTGTCACACAGCAACACATTTTCTGTGTGTGATGTACAACTATGTGTACACGTTAATAAGTCTTAACATCCTGTGTTTGGTCTATAAAATTGTTTCATATCCAGTGTTCCAAATCAGTACTCCATCCCGTCTCCTAGTCTATTACTACAGCTAGTATCAAGCAGACAAGATTTGTATGAAGCATAATTTGTTCATCTTCCAGACAACCAGCTTTTTATCTGCATCAAATATCAATATGAAACAAAATGGTGGACACGTTTGACAACAAATTGATAACTTAAGCCGAGCATTTTGGTTGACAAACTTGGGATTCATTGTGCGCATCATTAATATGAAGCATGAGAAGTGTGTAGAAACATGGACAACGAGTAACAATTTGATGGACTAGTAATTAATTTAAATTTGTCCTCATGCTTCTGCAGACTAGTAATCTTTACAACTTATATGGGGTACCAATATCTGATGTTACAGGTCTGCAGCAAGATATTTATTAGTCTTCAGGGCATTCTTGTAACAAGAGGCAATGCACGTTCTTCCAGTTGGGTCTGGGGGCATACCCCCCCCCCCCCCACTCCCCTCACTCCAGAGTTTTAAAAGTTTTATGTGATCTGTAGTGGCTTCTGGTGCATCTATGAAAATTTAACACTGTCTTTGATCAATTATTAAAAGCAATAGCAGGTTGATGAAGCACTTTATATCATACACAATATAAATTGGTGTGGGTGATCAAATTTCCAATTTAATTCCACTGTTGACAGTTCTAATTTATTATGTATGGATGATGGGTTCCAGGTAGTGTCTCTTTTCTTTTTCTGATATAGCCCTGAATTCCCCCAAATGGTGATTTAGTAAAGACCTTTTAGAATTACGTGCATTGATGAATTAAACATTGACAACCAGGGCCACGATTAGGAGAAAAATCGTACTTGCCCATAGGACGGGTATCCTGAAAAATATACTCGTTCTCACTAAGATTTACATGTCCAAATCAATAAACATTGTGTTAATGCAATTGAAACTGATGTCTCGGTTGACTGAGTATACTCGTCCATAGAACGAGTAACTGCAATATTTACTCGTCCTCGCAACACAGATACCCATCTCGAACGCTAGGACGGGTACTTATCTGTGGCCCTTCAGCTTATAAAATTGAATTTAATTGTGAAAAAGAACTCCTGCTGTAGTCTCCTGCACTCAAGATTCCTTCATGATTGAGACTTACTAATTTCATCAATGCTTAGTAGACAGATCATTGGGGTAAAGGATTAAACCGAAAAAGGAAAGGTAAATGTAATATCCGCAAGTCTTATAGTATAATATCAATGCTGTGCCTCTTTAAAACACCATGACTTCTATTTGAAAGCAAAAACATTATTCAAAAATCATTATTTTGAGACATTTTGGGTCCTAACTTGTGTTATGAGCTCATTCTATGTAGAGCAATTGTTGAAAGTTGTTGTAACTGTTCTGACAAACTATCACAGCATATAAACATAATATATTTAACAGAAATTTTGAACAAAAACCCTGTAAGAAAGTTTTGTTTAATGACAACTTTTTTGTGTGTGTGTGTCTTGCACGTTTAGTACTGATTGCACTAACATAACTAAAAAGACTAAATTTAGAATCGAAATCCTACTTGCAGTAATTAAGTTGGGCTGTGATGTGTGCATGTGAAGAACGTACGTGTATACGAACCAAATGTACGTTGCGGCCAGCCTGTAGATGTGGCAGTGAGTAGTTATCGGTCCCCACAGTGCTGCCGTGCCGGGGGGCGGCGGGTCTGGTGATGGGATCAGTGAGCAGGTCTCCTCGATGTGCACCCAATAGCCTCATAGTGAAATAGTAGTCTTCATGGTGTTTTGCATTATTTTCTCATGATCTTCATTGGTATTTGGTATTAGAAAATTAAATTTTTATGTATATTGAGTTTTTTATGTATTTATTGAATGTTAAAAATCAAATATTTTGATTATTAAAGATTTTTGATGTTTTAATTTGAAAAGGAGCCTTTGGGAGGTTTAAAAGTTTTAAATAAAGTTCAAATTTAATTTTTTAAAACAAAATTTCATTTTAACAAGAATACAACTGGAAAAAAATATATGCTATAGATTTTCTCTATGAATACTTTGGTGTTGTTATTGGTCATGATGTTCATTTGATTCTACTTAATTATGCCTTTTTCCATACAATCGTTGATGATGTATGTGATTTAAACTCCCGGTGGTATATAAATAGTGCAAACCACTTCTATCGTAGTGGACTTGATTGCCAACTTACAATGGCTAATGCAGTTTATTACAAAACATTGGTTATGATGTACTGTTTGGCCAATGCACCCTGAACTACAGCTAGATACAAAATAGATAAAAAGTGCTCAGAGAGCACCGCATCACCAGAGTGGAAATTTGTTGACAATATTTAAATTGTGATTGCAAAGAACTGTGTCAGCTTATTTCAATAATGTGAAGTGCTAAATTATAAACTAGGGCCTAAAACAAATATCCTAATACCTTATTTTTGTACTGTTAGCTACCCTCATTTCATATGAATATGAATGGGGTTTGTGTAGTAAATATAGCATATACACGTATACATGTACCCCTACCCCCAAGCTGACGATCTCTTGGGGCCCATGACATGTTTGCTATTCTGGTGGACAATTAAACCTATGCATTTCTATCCATCTCAAATAACTTAAAATTAGTTAAGGTTGTTGGATACATCCATGTGGCGACACCTATGAGAAAATCAATATACTCGCAACTATTTAGGGGGAAAACCCATAGCAACCCACAGCGTATTATCATATTAGTTGTCGTATGCATGTTCTGGACGTTCTGAACAAGCATAAAGCAAGTAAAAACTGACTGTAAATGGAACCATTACAATAGGACCTCTAATTTTTATTTTGCATTTCCAAAGTTTTTCTTTGTTTTATTGGTTTCCAAGTTGCACATTGTATGAAAGCAGTAAAGCAGCATTAGATTTAATCCATTGTCAAACAATTGCTTGTAATTGAATTTTTTTGTAATTAGATATCCTCATAGAGTACTACTAGATTGTACAAAATAGAATTGCTAAGGATGTGCATTGTTCTCTAACCAAATGGCTGTTTTATGGTAATCATGAGCCATTCACTTGGAACACGTGTTATAAAGTTATATTCAGAATTTCGTAAGTGCAGTCTTTCTTGTGTAATATTCCATATGAAGACAACATAGTCTGTACATTAAGCCTCAACAAAGAATGTAAAGATGCTTTGAATGTTTCACTTGTTCCTTTTTAGGATGGCACTAATATAGCAAAGTAAAATTTATACATATGGGTACTATGTATTATTTATTAATTTAGTGAAAGAAAACAACCAAACAAAAACAATGTTCACATGTTAATTAAGTTTGTGACTGATTGATAGCAAGGTTGTATATCAAATGCTCATTAATAGATGACAGTCCATAGTGACAGCTACATTTGAGGCAAGCGTTTAGGCAAAAGTGTTCCATGAAATCAATTTATTCAATTGAGAGTGCAATAATCAAAAGATAATTTTATGTGTACTCAACTAGTAGAAACACATACTTACAAACGTTTCACAACCTGTCTGGTTGTTTTGTTGGAGCAGAATGGAAAATTCTACTGCTGACCACCAGCTGGTGTTGTGGCCAGAACGTTTGTGCAAATGTGACTGAGATTGTAAACCCTGCTACAAAGAGGGTCCT
The DNA here is from genome assembly GCA_019095985.1 of Streblospio benedicti. NCBI lineage: Eukaryota > Metazoa > Annelida > Polychaeta > Spionida > Spionidae > Streblospio > Streblospio benedicti. Next base: position 19,318,667 of record CM032667.1, on the reverse strand, counting down.
AAGAAAATAAACAACTTGACAGGGTTGTGAAACGTTAGCAAGTACATGTATGTGTTTCTGCTAGTTGAGTAAAAATCAAATTATATTTTGAGTATTAAAGTGTGTCTTATTTGACACTGGTATCTGGAATAAACATCTAATTAAGATCACATCTATGAAGAGCCCACACATAATAGGACCATTTATCACAGTCCCAAAAATTCATGGATAGTCCCCCTCCATGCACCTCGTTCTATCTCTTTGGTAAAGAGACACTATCAGCACACTCACTTTTAATAGAGGGTTTATCTATTGTGACCAAAACAATGATATGAGTGAAACAATTTGAAGTAAATTTGTAATGTACTATCACTGGTGATACACAAATAATTATGTTTAAACCAAACATTTCAGCCAAAAATAACCAATTCCCCTGACTCATGATAGGACCCAGTTCAAGGTGATGAGAAGCCTTTAAACCTCTGCTCTATGAGCAATGTCCCCTGATATTCAAGCTTCAAAACCACCCATTGTTTACCATTGTTAGTCAATGGAGTTGCAATTGAATTGTTTCTAATGTAATCACATTTTGGTAAGGGAGATGTCCAATATATCCTCAATTTGAATCCATTGCAATGTTCCTTCCTGATTCTAACATGATTGATACTATTATTACTTAACCGAGTAATCTAGAGTATCAATTGCTGTGTAGTTATTAGTGTATAAAGTATTATTAGTTGATTGATTGATTTTGCGAAAAATCCATTTAAACCTACTGTCTTAATGTTTTCGGACATTTTCAATGTCCATCTTCAGAGACTTCTTTTACTGTCACCAGATGGCAAAATCAATCAATCTATCTGTAGAAAAAAAAATCAAATGAATCTATTTACAAATATATTATAAGATTTTATAATAATCGTAATTGTAAGTTGCAATTATTTTGTTAAATTAGTCAGTACTAATTATAAGTAATACTTTTCCATTGCTTTAATTACATGTGAATTACATATCATTGAAATAATGAAGTACATGCATGTGAGGTTCATAAAGGGACGTTTGGCTAAGACATTGGTAAATTATACCATAGAATTCAAACTGCATTCTCATGGTGATGATATTGGGTGAACAGTTTTTAACCTCTGATGTCTGTTCACAAGTTTGGACTGCTCAAAATATTCAACTGGGATGTACGTGATGTAAATCACTTGATACATTTGCGAAAGGTCTGACCTCTTAGAATCTAAATAGATGTCTAGACCCCAAAGGACACAATTTCACAATTGTTTTATTTGGGGGAGTCTGTACCAAACATTTTCATTGCTAATTCGTTCAACAGTATTTTTTTCTCCAAGCTTATTTTAAAGAATTTAGTGAAAATATAAGGATGAAACAATAGCAGTAGTTTGATTAGAGGACCTCTCATTTGAAAGGTGATTTCCCTTCAACCTAGCAAATGACTGGTATAATGAAGCTTGCGTAAAGAGGAATTATTTTTGCATTCTTTGGTAAACAGGAGATTTGAAGCTCATTTGTTTTTTTGCTCTTACTCACATCATGCACGGGCATCTTCAAATAAATCACCATCATGCGCACACAGCTCTGGTCCTAAGAGACAGAAGCCATTGTAGATAACCCTCATTTATATTCTAGCCCACAGTTGTAAGTGTTTAGTGTATGTCTGTGGCATATTCCACCAAGCTCAGTGTCTATTATAGAATGACCTATGTTAGGATGAAACACGTCATTAGGACTGCTTTCTGGTAAAGATTCCTGCTCTAATATTGTCATCACTGACTATGGACTGATATCACGGGAGCAACATCATGTATCCAAAAGGAGTTTGATTACAGGGTTACCACGAAACACAAACAAGGTCAGAACATTTGCCTAAGTTACAAAACAATTGTCAAATACAATTACAGCATATGGGGAAATGACAGTAACAGTAACACGTGCGAATATAATTATTTGAAATTACACCAGTCACAATTTAATATAATTAACTGCAAGTCTGGGTGCTGATATATTTGAACATTGAATGTGCCCATTGAAGATATTAGGGTGTGAAACTTGTGAAAAACCTGCTTACAGATTACAGAGCCGGCAATATCGAAAAATAGTTTGGTCTAACAAATATGGACAGCACTTAATTATGTTAATATGAAAACCCAAAGAGTAGTAGCCTATCCTTCGGGCCATTAACTTTTGAAATCAGCAAGCCTAGCAAGCCTTGACTTAAATCAGATGTCATTATGATTTACCAGTCCATTGATCTAGTAACTGGTAACCCCTATCAATAAAGAAATGGGTGGGGATTGCTCACTTCATATTTTGCCACACCAACTCGTTCTTTATTTTGAAATAAAATATGTTTAAACCAAAGAAATGCATATGCTAGTCTGCCTCTCAATAATGCACAATCAATAATGCACAATATTTGTCATGCTTGTAGAAACCTGTCCATAGGAAGGATAATTTAGAAAAATTTTGTATGAAAGACCTGATGAGCACAGATCTAAAAGTGCAGTATAGGGATTTCAAAAGGAAATCAAATGTTTGTCGTGCCCAAATCTTAGACATTTGAGTGAACAATGTATCAATCCTTTGAAGGATGTTATAGCTTCAATATTACTGAGATGTTCTAATGTTGAAATAGAACAGGAATTTCAATGAAGGGTATCGACATGCATACATTTCGAGTGCCATCTTACGCAATTCATTTATTTCTTGCCTTTGAAAAAATGCAAATTACTCTCTGTACATCCCTATACAGTAATGACTCACTTCACACCTCCACGCATCTATTCATCTTCCAGTGCCACTTTTTGTTCACTCTTATCGGCCCAACGAGTGCAAAATCTATGGAAACCCCAATAGATGGAATAGAGAGTTAGAGTCCTTGCTGGTGGGCCATGATGCCCAATCACCCCCTGTAGGCGCCTGTGCAGGGAACCTAACAACTCATAGCTTATCAGTGAACACTGCCAGATGTGCTGTGTGCCCCATGGGTGACTTTTGTGGCATTCCACTAGCTCTACACTGGCTTAAAAAGCTATGACTGTAGTAGTTAAGCAAGATGTGGGGCTTTTTAGAGAGGGCTTATGGAGTGGTATTTCATGGTGATGAATTTTAAATTTTGTTATTTATTAAGTTGTTTGTTTTTATGTATTTTAAATCAGATTGAATCAGATTGAGTAAATGCATAAAAGTGCTAACTTTAGAATATGTTTTATATAATATTGATGGTACATGTAGTTACATTGTAAATGTTAATGCAAAAGCATAGAAATAGTGGGTTTGGTAGGCATTGACAATTTTATTCCCATTATTACTTTTGTTATAAAAAATTCATGACCAAATAGCACTACTCAATGAAGACAGATTCAAAGATTGAGAACATCCTCAAATTAAAGTTCAGATACAATTTCACTAACTATGGCTGAGGAAAGTTAGAGGGAAATGTGAGTCTCCCACGGAAATCCACTTAGGCAAGGATTTTCCCTTTTCTGTGTAGCCCTTCATTATTTGTGCCTTTTAACTCAGTCATATATCATGCATTAGTGTAAATTTGCGGACTTGCATGCTAAAATGTTCGTCTTTTGCTACATATGTAAAATGTCTTTGATTTTAGACTGAAGGTAATGCGATATGTGTGTATCTGCATTTCACATAAGTTTCTAAAAGCAAGAAGAGACTTTGTTTTGATTACTGAAACTCAGTGAAACTCAATGAATTCCTACTTCCATATTCAAATTAATCATATTGAAATCAATCATCTTGCTGCAACTTTTTTCATAACTGTTCTAAAACGCACATTGTGGTGCTTGTTAATTGCTATTTAATTCATATTGATGCAATTTATTTATAAGATTAGAATTGAAAATTGTTAATGTAATTTTGCGTAACAAATGGCTAAAAGTCAACTAGATATTTTGCTACTTGAGTACTCACCTTCCTGTACCCGCCTCGTACTCGAGTACCCAGTCATGCGCGAATACCCTCTAACAATGGTTCCGTCATATATTGGCCATTGAGAGTCTTGACCATCTTATGTAATATCTGTACATTTATTTCCTTACGTGTCCGCAACGGTGAGTTCATGCTATGGTAGGCTGCCCACCAAACAAAAGCGTTACTGGCTGTTGGGAATTGAACGGTTAACCTGCAACTAGTGATTCGTCATTGTGGTCATTAATGTGCTGACCGACTTATGCAGTGCCATGTTACATGTATGTGGTTCTGTACTACATATTGTTTGCTGCTAAATTAGAGACGATGTTGACTGTTGAACATTCTTTAGGGTGTTTTTTTTTTTTTTTTTTTTTTTTTTTTTTTTTTTGGGGGGGGGCTGTATAAAGGACATTCTCAAGTACAAGAATTGTATGAGTAATGGATATATTCGCCTCGAAAGAGCACTCAAGGTACCTATGAGGACCCTAGCTAAAAGTGACATCTTGTCCCCATTCTTACTTTGACTGTTTAGTCTCAAAGTTAATGATATTTAAGAATGTGCTTTTCAGTCCCTTTGGTAGTGCTCATTATAACTGATTTCAGGTGCTAATACTTAAGTTAATCATCTAGAACTGGCTCCAACACTTCAGACATTCTAGTTAACTTCATTCTGGTGTTATGACTGAAGTTCTAGTCTCCTGTAATGTGTGTACATGTTATGCGCTCCCATCCCACCCCTCTAAGCAAAGGCATGTGCAGAATCTGACCATTTCAGCAAGTGCCCTGCAGACTCGAACTCAAACTCAAGTATGTCCTTTTCACAGCCCCCCCCTAACCCCCCAAACCCCTACAAAAATGGACATATTCACCTCAAAAGAGTACTCAAGGTACCTATGAGGACCCTAGCTAAAAGTGACATCTTGTCCCCATTCTTACTTTGATTGTTTAGTCTCAAAGTGAATGATATTTAAGAATATGCTTTTCAGTCCCATTGGTAGTGCTCATTATAACTGAATTCACCGTAGGTGCTAATACTTAAGGTAACCATCCAGAACTGGCTCTTACACTTCAGATATTCCAGTTAACTCCATTCTGGTGTTATGACTTAAGTTCTATTCTCCTGTAATGTGTGTACATGTTATGGGTGCAGCGTCCACTCCATCTGCAGAGACACCCCGTGGCACCGCTCCCAGCAAACCCCTCCAAGCAAGAGCAGAATCTGCCCATTTCCGCAAGCGTCCATACAGACTCAAAGAGATTTGTTTAAAATGAATCAAAACCTTTCCGTAAGTAGATGTCCATGCGTGGCCATGCGGACGCACCGCTGCAAGACTCCGCTACCATCTCTGTGCAAGTGGAATAGTGTTATTAGTGAACAATGTTAAGTGTTAGTGAAATCAAAGCTGGTCCAGCTGGTGAATAATCACCCCACGCATAATGACTTACAACAATGACAATACTTGTAGTTCAACTCTAATACTAAATGTACCTACTTGTAATTGAACTCTTTAAGATGAATTAAGGTTATTTTGTTATTTGGAGTGTTGTGGTGGATTGCTGTCTTTATTCTTTATTGTAACTGTGCTTATAACATTTTGCTAGTGCCTTTCAGCTTTGCTAGCATTTTTTTAGATTCATCACCAGTGTTTATGCTTCAGCTGCAAAATATACCAAAACAATTGAACAAAGCCACCCAGAATTGGTACAGCCCATACAAGTGCAGCATGTTCCATCATGTGCTCATGACTTTGCCCCAATATATCTTGTCGTAAATCAGAATTATGTACATTCCGTTGTAAGGGTCCACGCTGAGTGCGGCCATATTGTCGTGAGCATTAATGTATCAATTCACCGTGGCCTGGTCCCTGATGTCCTGTCAACTGTCACATAACAATAATTGAATGTTTCACTGGACCTCATCCACTATGCATTAATCTGTATCTGACTACTCGATAAGTGCCCAGACTGGTGGCAAGTGCAGTCCCAGGCAGGATAGACTAAGTTGGGAGGAGCATGAATAATTGAAAACTACCTGCTCCTCGGTCACTTAACATGCAAATGAAGAGCCACTTGGCAGATGAATGAATTTTTCAATGCATTCCAACAAATGATTTTTGCTGAATACAATCTAAATAACTTTTGTTTACACAATTAGTCATTGAATCTTTATCAAAATATTCTATGATGGATATATATAGGTGAGAGGTTAAATGATACTTGTATTTTCTATGATTTGACACAGCTAGTGTAGGCTCCATACTTATAAGCTTGATAAACTATGCTTTTTAGTCAGTTCCAGCAGTATGATCGTAAGTCACTGTGATAAAGCGCTGTGATAAAGCGCAGGAAGTAACTCTGAGACCACTCATAATATGACTACAAGTGGTCTCAGTAGAGAAGTAGTCTTTTTTTTGTAATAAGTTATTCACTGTTGTCACAAAATTTGTTCTCATACACTTGTGTATTGGCTACAATTTAAAAAAAATATTCTTGAAGTGAGGTGCTCATCTTGCTCTGTGAGGGCAGTTTAATAAACACTCTACCTTCTAGCTGTATTTTGCACAGCGCAATTATCACTTCAATTCTGACACCGTTTGAGGAATTTCATCCTTTTCAGATAAGAGGAGGCACATGTATTTGTGCATTGTAATCTATTGTGAAGTCTAATGCTGTAGTAAATCAACAAGTGTTTTCTTTCATTTAGTAGCTGTTGTATAATTACCTTGATGGTTTATGATTTATGACTTGATGGTAAGCAGAGGCAATCTGTCATAGGAATAATTCATGAGTATGGTTCTCAAAAGTAATTAAATTCATATTCAAGTCATGAAACATGCCGTAAGTATTTCCTAACAGGGGCATCAGTCTTCTAATCCTTTAGCTTTTCTAAACAGTCGGTTGATGTGAGATGACTCACCTTTATTATTCAAGACCATATAAATACAAGTATTATATACTATATATTAATAGTTGAAAAAAAACATGCTTGAATATTATGGTATTGTTTAAAAAATAGGAGTTATAACTGAAGTCAAAAATTTCAAACTTAACACATAATAAAAATCATATGTTTGAAATAGCATACAGAACCTTACACATCTTCATTTCTGCATTTGACTGAAATGATTCAACTTGGATAATGTATACATGAAGCTCCAATAATGTAGCTCATGTAAATAAAACATGGTGCATATATGATCCTTATGAACATTTGTTTTTCACACTCATATTGCAATCATGCCGTCCCCACCACAGCCCTTGCACCTCAGCATGCCAAACCACTTGCCTTCTCGCAAATAAACCACCTCGTCAATCTAATTTCTCCCACATCATTCCCTCAGCCTGCCACCAAGTTGGAGCCTCCGAAATATACCCCCATCACGAGGAAGTGCGGGCTAATCCGGACATCTATCTTACAAATTCAATTGTGGGGCGAGGGCAAGGGTTGCTGGTTATGTCCATAATAGAAATAAGCAAGCAACAGACTAGCATATTTATGCGAGTCTCAGGCTGTGCGTTTTCTGTGCCTAGCATGTATTGATGGGTACGGCATTTCCAATTTGAATATGTTTGGTTTATCTTTTGTTTAAGTATCTCTCACTCTTTAAGAATATCTACCTGTTGTTTTTAAAGTTTCAATGAAGATACTGATTTAACTTCTAAAGAATCACTCTTGTGCTCATGCGAGTGTTAAGTGTAAGGAATTATAGGCACCAATTAAACTCAAATATGTATTTATGATCATTCGTTGGCAAGTAAAATACTGCTTTGACACTTATTATAGAGGATTCTCTTTCCAAGTTTATATGGCTATATCACATAGCCACTGCTGAGACTCAAACTCTGACACCTTGGAACTCTATGCCCAACACCATTGACTACAATGCATCTATGCTTTAACACTGTTGGCTCTACCTCTCATTCAATATTCATCACCTTGTACCATCAGATCAGTGCACAAATATAAATCTTGTAAAAGAGGGAAGAAGCCAAGAGAGTCCAGTGCCAGTTGTTTAACTTTCATACTGTGAGTCACGCACAATCCTGTTGAAATAGGTGAGGGTATCATGCATTTTAAGAAATTATTCAGAGTAATGGCTAAGTGCTTTAACTAGACTTTCCACATGAAATCTGTAGCAAGTGATGACAATGATAATGGTTTGTGGGTACCCACATCATGAGCTATACACGAAATAGCAGGATAACATATTGGAGAAATGGATGTCCTTTTTGTAGGAATTTTAAATATTGATATTCCCTGGGAATTTTGAGCCATTTCTGCCTGAAACTTGATAAGTAGCTTTCAATCCATGCATGTGCATTTTGTAGGGCAGTGTAGTTACCGTATTCCCGCGCATATAAGCCCATGGGCCTAACATCGAAAATGGGCTTAATGTTCGAATATAAGCCCATGGGCTAATAAGTGAGAATAAAAATCTTTTGAAGACAGAATATGAAGATAGCATTGCTAGAAAAGATATGAAACTAATAATTACCATTGATGATTAAAGGAAAACATCGTGCACGCTGTCAAAAGTCAGTGCACTTATCATCGCCCGTGTAGGTAGACCAGTACCATACAGTAACACGTAAGAACCCATGGTTAAGAAACTTGGTGGCTCTATATAGTCAAAATCCAATGCTTATTCATCGCCAAATCGAGGGTGGGCATAGTGTTCGAATATACGCCCCTGGGCTTGTAAGTGGGAACTTTTTCCATTTTCAAAAGGTCCAAAAAGTGCTGTTTTTCGGTTATAAGCCCATGGGCTTTAATGCGCGGGAATACGGTACAGCACTGAATGCACGCATAATTATATTTGCAACTTTCTAAGATCATGCTGAAAATAGAAAAATGCACCTCCAACTAGACCTTTGATGACATCACAGACTGAATAGCTTCAGTAGTTGTAAGTGTTCTCCTTAATTGTGAAGGTCTCTCCTTGATAATGAGATGAGCTCTGTCACATTTCACTTTCTCATAATCAGTTATACTCGGCCAATTCAATGCATTCTTTGCTTTACTTAGCTTGATGCGTAATTTTTAGCTCCTGCCATGATGAATGTGCAATTTAACTTAACTTCAATTAAGTACATGCAATGCACATTTCAGCTGAAGGATTCTACTTAAAGTGTAAGGTCTGAAATTTACAAAAAGTTTACATTTACATAGTATGCAACTACTTGTTAAGAAAATCTGAAACCATGTGTATAGCAGGCAGAATGAAAACAATGTAAAACTATTAATGATTGACAAAAAGAACAAAATGTGCCGCTCATTAGTTACAAACATCTGCTGCAGAGTTACATTTGCAATCCCATGTACATTTTGCTGTACTCTTGAGAGCATACACGGGTTGTTTTGGATTGGAAGAAATAAGTCTTCAAGGACATAAATTACGTGCTTATTTACAGTTTTAAAAAATTCAACCTTTTGGGATTTGAGGGTTTATGCTCATAGCGCTTAAATTTTGTATTATTACTAAAGGAAGAGCTAAAGAGGAGAGATAGGTTGACATGCAAAGAAATTCTTATACACATATGGAACGAGAGAAATAACTGTTTTTAAATTATTATTCAGGAGTGTTGAATATTTCCTAGAGTAAAAGGTGGCCTGATATGAATTTAAGGTAAGATTGAAAGTATTAAGCAATAACAATTTTGATTTACATGTAATAATATCTAAACAAATATGTTTATACTTTTTACATATTCAGCATGCACATAACACACACATGCATGGTAAATTACTGTATGCTTTTTCTTATTCGTCACAGTATTTGCATATATTCTTCTCGTTCAAATCTTCTAGTTGATTAACTCAAGCATCTGACAAATCTGTTATAGGATGCAATCTGCAAATATTACTCAATCCAAACCCACAGGAGCTGCCTAATGGAGAATAAACACTGTTTTATGACGGATTACAAAGAGATTTTTCCGACGAGAAGAGTAAGCCATCTGCAAAGTAAACATATATGATGCGACGCCATTCCTGTCTATCATAAACTTTACAGGTCTTGAAAATAGATATCAATTATTTAAGCAGACAATTTTGCTGTGGATTACTGCACACAATGTAGTGTGCTCAATTAAACTGGTGACATAAATTGTTGCAAACATTGAGTAAGTTTTATTTTTACCAACTTAAGATTCCATTCTTTGAAGTAAAAACCAGTGACTTTGTAATATCCACAGTATTGTCCAGGGGTCAGTCATGAAAGTGAGAGGGTTGCTTACAGAATTAAAGCCAGCAATTACACATTGCTCTAGTTGGGTCATCTGTAAGGGTGCACACGAAAAAAAAATCCCATGTAAGATAAGTGACCACAACAACATAACAGAGCACAGGCCTCGTGTTTAGGACATAACAATGTTACTAAATGTTATTTTCTGATTGGCCTCACTGTCAGACCTCATGTAACTGGTTTCCCCTCCTATGGATCTCTTCCCAATATGTATTGATCTATGAGCATTTAAAAGTGGGTGGCAAAGATAATATCACATTTATAGCTTCCTGTCATGCAACGATAATTTTTCTCTGTTACTGCTGCAATGATTTTGAACTAATGATCGCATGCACTTTGAATGTAGATTGTACAAAAAGACACCAATTATTTTTTTTTCCTCAAGTACTGTGAATGTTACTCTCCCTTCTACTCAAAATAATTTATTATTTCTTGAAATTACAAAATGTTTAAAGACTGATCCTCATTTGACCATTGATTGAGAAATGAAAGGAGTATTTATGCTTCCTTTTTTAAATCCTAATCTTGGTTGTTTTTTACTGCTTGCCTCAAGAAATATCCGTGTCTAAAGAATCTGAACCATTATAGTTGAAAAGAATATCCTTGGGCAATGATTATCAGTTTTTTGTGAACCATCCTAGCATCCAAGCTTTCAAACTTCTATCATATAGCATGAGTAAAACAATTAAAGGGTAAAATGCTTTAAAACAAACTGTCAATTATGATGGTTTTCAGAGAAGTTGTAATATGTTTATTAATTGTTGCTTGCTGGGAGATTGCCACATGATGTGCAGACACACAATTCAAGTATTTCCACCAGGATAACACCATTGTTACTTCATTTTCATTTGTTTAAAATATGCCTTTGTTGCTTTGGTAAAGGATTGATGGGTTTCACACTCTCTATTATTAAGGATAAGGCTAATATTAAAGCCAAAATGACAATTATTTAGACCACTGCAATAACCTTTATTTATGTGAAATAATTTTCCTGTCCATCATCTCGGCATCACCATCATTCCTGGCACTTCTAACTGAATCTTCTGGTTATCTCCCTCAATAGATCTCTATCTTTGGCACAGTTCTTCCTCCCGGATTAGTCCGAAATGTTCTTTTTATGTCAAGCCTACTCAACTTCATGCATCCAGGTGGCAGGCAGACTGGAATTTCAGCTTTCTTTGATGTTATCTTCACTTAGGATTCATCAGGGACTCTGATCATGTGACTAAAGGGAGCCACCTGTATTCTATGGTGTTGTTCCATGTGACTTGTTTGGTGATTTATACATTGCACTATTAGATAACTTTTTAGGGCATTTTATATTGATTGCACATCATCGTAGTCTCTTTTGTAAAGCATTCACTTTGCAGTTTTGAATAATGTCTATTCCATCCGCCATAGATAGAAGTACAGGAATATATGGATTTTATAAGCGTTTAAATATCTTAACATTGGTGTTGATGGGTGTTTGCCGTTCTTCCAATGGTGGGAAACTTTGAGCATCCATGGTTAGTGTTTTCTTTTCTTTTGATACCTTCTGTAGTGTCTGTCCGCTTGCATTGCAGGCATTTGCACTTTATGGCTTTGCATATAGAGGTATTATGTTAAAGAGCAGTAAACTGCAAGAAGAGCGGACTGACAACAAGGAAACAATATTTGAAATTTTCTCTGTGCATTGGCTATTAGACGTTTCATATTATCAACCAACAGATTGGTATTTCAGGGATCACAGGTTAATATTGCACAAGAAAGAATATGATAAACGTTTTAAAGAGCATAATTTAATGTAAAATCTATGAAAAAAGATGAGAATTCTCCAAATCCAGCTTATAAGCAATGATAGGATGGTATCCATGATTTCAACGCAAGATTACTTTAACCCTCGCCTGACATTGACAATCACTATCAAGTCCTTCCTCATAGCAAAGCCTTTACCAAATTATGCATGCAGATCACACTGTTGTAACAATGAATTTGTTGCTGAGGTTCAGCCTCTAAATAATAGGCTAGTGTCATTGTGGAAACTCTTTATTACCTCCTCATTACCTGCCAAAAACCCATGAATGTCAACATGATGATTATCTGTTGCCGAAAAATGCATGCTGAATGCATAATCCTTGGCACCATATACAATCTTTTCAATTAACTCTCAAGACGATTATCATATAGCGAGATGTATTTTACGTGGACCGGCATATTTAATTTGACATTACTAGAAGTTTTCTGCGCAAAGAGAAAAATTTGTTGATTATTTATATGAAAAAATCTGCCAAGGTTGTAAAACCTGTCTTTGAGCCATAGGAGGAGCTTCCTTGCCAGAGAGAACACACACACACAGAGAAGAATAGAATTGAATCCACAACAAACTTGAGGAAAACGCATCAGAAATCTGCTTTGGATTCAGAGATGCAACAAAACAATCATATATTGAATACTCAGCTACACAAGGTTATAAACTTAATGTACACACTTTCACTTTACCATGATATCAGTTATTAAAATGCTCAAAAGTAAAGTGAAAGTGTGTACATTAAAAACTGATGATAGCGGGGAAAAAAAGACTTGTGGTAAATCCAAACCACAAGCACAATCAAAGTGTTCTTGTGTCATTTAGGTTATTTGCAGCTTAAACCTAACAGTGGGTGTTACAAATGAAATCAAATCATGACAACATGATGTGAGCTCCCACTGTTGGGCAAAATAACGAAATTTTGATGAACTGCTCTTGATCTGTGGCTTTTATGGCTGATTATATGCTACTCGAGTGATTGGCTATCTTTTACCGTGAAAGCATTTTCCATCATACGGACAGGCTTTTGCCACCCTAGTTATCAGTTAATGTGGCAGTGGGCTGGTGATGGGGTGAACTCCATTGGTTAATGATCAGATCAATTATTGATTGAATTTCAGATATTATGGTTCATATATTTCTCACCCAATGTAACAGAAAATTGCCTAAATTGAATTTGGAGTTTGCTAAATGAAAAATTGTGTGTAATTTGTACCCCCAACTTATGGTGCTTATCGTCTGATATTGGTTGATGAATGCCCCCAAATAGGACTGCTCAAACGTGGTATGATGTGTTAATGATGGATGATGTGAGCATGTCAGAGCCTCTTTATATACTGTAAATTGCTGATTAATAGCTCCAACTGATTATTTGGATACTCGTAGGGTGGTAACATCGTGAAGGGTGATTGAAACCCAAGAGCTATTATAGTAATCCTTTCATTTTCATCACTTAAATGTAATCGAAACATGACTAATTTACTGTTACATTGCAGCAGGGGGTCTAATACTGCCTTCACACTTTTGGGTGGTGTTTGGCATTATGATCCCTATGCCAAATCAGTCTGTCCTGACTGATTAGTTTGACTCATGTCCGACAATTATTTGCAAAAAGTCGACTGGGATGATTTCTAGACACCCATTTTATTAAATTGTCATAGTTTTATTGACATAATTCACTATTTGTTAAAAAATATGTGCTTCACATGATCATAGCTGAGCAAAATATTTCAAACTGTTTTTATCTCTCATTTTTTATTCACAACTTACAAGAAGTAGTATTTTCATTGAAAAGTATACATTCAAGTGAGACTTTGTGATATCTTTTGATTTGCATCGTTTAAAATAAAATGAATTTTAAAAACTAGGTTGAACCCTTTTTGAATTGCACCCTAAAGTGATCATGATCAAAGAATTGCAACTTCAACAAGATATATGTGTTGTTCACAGCAAAATGTTTTAACAGAAGTGGAGTCTTTGGTTAAGAAAGACTAAGAACATCTTTACTTAGACAGTACATAATCATATTTATGCATTATCAATGTAGCAATCATATGAAGAAAATCTGTCAAACATCTCAGGGCTCAGCCTAGAATTTGGATTGAAATTTCAATGATTTTTTTTTTATCATGTATAGGTTCACCTCCTAAACTGACAATTTTTAATCTACATGTAGAAGCACATGGTTTTGTAGATGGTTGTAGTGGGTACCATATTAATTATATGTATGATGAATTGTTTTTTCTTAGGGATCAATCTATCAGTAGGAATTTACTGTGAATAGTATGCGTAACGCATGCTATGTTTAAAAGAGTACTAGAATTTGAATAAAAATATACAAAACAACCTCTAATACCCCATCGCTTATAAGGCAGAAGCCAGAAGACAGCGGTGAAACTGTTATTTATTGTGATTTTCCATCAGGTGATAGCACATATTGCAATGCCGCACTCAGAGCAATTGTTTTATTCAGATAGTAACCATTTTTCCACACTTCTATTGTGCGTAAATCGGCATATTTTAAGCTTGAAAGCATGAGCAAATGAAGATATGTGGGAAGCAGTCTCTCTTCTTCGTCACTTATTACCATTGTGCATTTCTGAGATTGCTACCAAGAACTCTAACATCTCTTTGTGTATATTTCATTGTTCACTTTTTAAGTGGAAAAAGCAATATTGCATGTAAATCCTTTTAAATGCCAGAAAACATATAGAAATTGGATTGTGCCTACATGTATAAACTTATAGAGGTCACAGGTGTATGCAATTGTCTTTTATTTTGTGATTTGCTAACGATCTCTTGACTGTAATTTGTGAACACATATATGATTTGAATGTGTTATAGATATTATTATTCCTGTTGGCAGCTTCTCACAAATTCCATCATTCAATATTTTTGTAATTAATGAGGCACTGCAGTTGATATTTTAAAGCATTGTGAAAAAATATAGTTACTGGTATAAGATTGCAAAAAATGCACAACCTTAGTTGACAACACAGTGCCACCGGGTACATTGATTTGGGCTCCTGGTTTATTGTCTTTGTTGTGTTTCCCTTGTCAATAGGGAATAAAAATGCAAAATTGATGCATGGTTGATGGTAACTGGACATTCCTGATGCATTGTTCAGTATCAAAATTATGTTAGATTTTTTACATTGGTGTAGTTAGTGGTTTAAAGTCAAAATAAGAAAGTTGTAATGACAGTATTAACTGCTACAAGTATCCAATCATTTCAGTTTACTGAAGCTAATTCCCTCATTTTGTTCTTCTGGGAGTTTCGTCATCTGTTTCCAACAGGCTTTGTTTTAACTGTAAACAGAAAAATGCCTCCCTGTAGGTACGAGTTATTCAGGAGGGTATTTTTGTAAAGAAAGTGCATCATATTGACCTTGTAAGATTGAGCATGAGTTATATTTAAGAATGTATAATTTATATTAGGACTCCAGTTTACATCTAAAATGTGATTTGTAAAAACATAAAATCAAGTAGTTAGTCCAAACTTAAGACTCAATTTGTATGGTGGTTAGTAAAATTGGTATTAATCCAGAAACCCCTACATGTATATGCACTAGTGTATGTAAAAATTTTGGAAATCTATTAGGACTTCAGTATGAAAGTATGGAATGTTACATGTATATAAGAATGTTAGCAGTAATGCTTAAAAATGAATGCTTTGATATTTTGTAGAAAGCAAAGCTTTTAATTATGTACAGTAGTTGTAGTCAACACCAGATAGGGAAGAATCTGGAAGACGTTCTGGGCGCATAGGACGAAGATCAAAGTCAAATCTGAAGTGCTGTAACTTTACATTATGTGCTGATTGGACAGGATGGCCCAGTCAATTAGGGTGCGGATATTGAGAAATGGCAACTGGTAGTGGAAGGCAATCATAAAAACGTCAGCGGAGACCGGCCATTCTCACTTGTCATGGTTACGTCCATCCTGATGGGGTAATTAGAGTAGTCACAGGTTACAACTAAGGTACATAGTGGAGAGTATTTGAAAAAATGAAGAAGCATGACTTAATCTTAGCTCTGGAGCTGGTGGTGATTGAAATAGGCCTGGGTTGTTAATGTTCAATTAATTTTGTATTTTTTTTAGATACAAATATGTCACAGGTAGTTTGAAATCCATTTTCTGTTGTCACAATATGATGATTTAAGTAGAATAATGGAACATTATCTGGATCTGAATGGTTACTAGGAAGACGTTCTCGGCCTTACTGTCACAATTGGGACATCTTCTGGCAAAACTATAAATTAGATAAACTGCAAAGTTGACAGTTGACATGATTTATTTCTAGGGAAATAATGCCCTTATTATAATAATTGATTGACATCTCCATACATTGTAAATATGTTCATGTCGTCTTGTCAATTAGAATCATAGGATAAACGTTTGTACTAAAACTAAATTTGTCAATGGAAGTTCGTCTATGAAAGGCGATTGCAAGGTCCTGAAGTTTCTTTTTATTTTAACGTGTTGAGGAGATGCACTGGGAAACTGCGAATATTCTCATAGAAACAGTAATCTGAATGGTTAAATGTAAGTTAAGATGCTCTCAAAAAATGTTTCTTTGACTCGAGATTATGATTTGGGACCCAGCACTCACTGGAGTGGTTCTCATTCACTGTGTGGTTATTAAACTTACACCAGTCGAATTCATTATCAGGAGGGTGATAAGAGCTTATATATGGCTCATCAAATGTCAATATTCGAGTGTCATAAAAGTAGGGTGCTGTGATAAATGTCATCTAGAGAAAAGCTGCCTTCATTGTCTTGGATAACGTTTTCTGAATCATTGAATTCAGCAAAAATGTATTTTAATCTGTTATTGCCGTGACCTGGACACATTGTACATTGAAACATAACAGTTAAGAGCAAGATTATATGGATTTATAACAAATCTAGTATGGAATGAGGATTGTTTGACCTGGTGACCAGATTTTGGATTGATGGTCTTAAAACTTTGTTAATGTGTTGTTGAGCAAACCTATTCCAAATAAATGTTTGTAAAAGGTATTATGCATTGTTAGGTTTATTCTAACAATCATGAATAAGTATTCTAACTAAATAACTGAATGCAAGAACATTCAAGTGCTAGATGCTTTCAACAAATCAATAGCAAACGCACCCATTTGAATAATCACTAATGTGTATGAAGCTAGTTATGCAAAATCAACTGCAAAATATAACTTCATCAATTATGTAATTGAGAAAATCCAATTAGCAGATCGGACATGTTAACAACTTCCAAATACCTTCCCAGGCATTCCTTCTAACGAGTCGTATGCAAATAAGTGATGCCTCAACAAGGATTGTGCAGGCAGGTCACATGTTCCCCACGTACCAACTACTCTTGTGCTAATGATTAGCCCATTTCGATGCCAATGACGCTGACATCATACAACAGGATTTAGACATCGGTCTTATGTTGTGCACGTCCCTTTGGAACCGTAGTTAGTAGAATGTTGCTGTAGAACAGGATTCTTTTATTGTAAAGAAATGCTAAGAGAGTCACTGCAAGCACTAAACAAATAAAGTATTCACTTTTGAGTTTAATGGAGTATTTGCCATTCATTTAATTATTTCTATGCAATGCTCAATCTTTTATTTGTAATTGGCTAACTTTTTGTCAGTAGATTTAACTATCTTTATAGTCTATAGCAGTATTTCATGTAATTGCTCATGAGGGTTGTTTAGATGTTTAAAACGTGTGCCTCATTATTTCTACTCATCACTTGAATAGAGTAATAATGGAGAGTGCAATAATGGGTGAGCATAACGATGCAAGACCCGGCGACCCATCATGCCTCCTTGTTCCACCCATAATGATTACTGCACGTCACTGCACTCTCTTTACATAGTGTTTTAGCTTGAGAAAGTGTTCTGTTCACTAAGCCCAATGCAACTTACTTTGTTCGATAGTAGAATACTCTCGAAAAGGAAAATATCCGAAAAGATTTAACTGATGGAGTAGATATTGTGTTAGTTCACTAACTTCCCTCATTAAGTGTTCTTTGTCCCTATTTATTGATGAAACAATAAAAAATTATACATGAATGTACCATATTAGTTTTGAATGTAAATATTGAACAATTTTGTAATATGAAAAATTTACAAACAAAAGTTTTATCTGTTCAAATAGATGGCTGGGCAGTAAGAGAACCATTTTATCCTAATTTTGTGAACTTCTTGGATTACAAATAAACAGTAGTTCATCAAAAGTGAGGCTAATTTGTTCTGTTCACCAAAACTTGATTTGTGGCTGCCATAATTAAGCCAAATTAGGGAAATTTCCTTCCTTGAGCAAAGCTTAATGAGAAGTTTTCCATTGGGGTTTACGTCCAACTCATCTCATGGCTGGTGTCTTTACCACTGATTAGGTGCCCTCACCAGATTGCAGCCTAAATTATAGATAAAGGACTTTTAGATTCTCAGCTGCAATGTAGCTCCAAAATATGGTGATGTATATGCATTTTGTGCCCATCTATTTGATTGTTGTCTTGCTTGAAGCTTCATTTTACCTAGCAGCTGTTACAATGTACATAATGGAATGAAAATTTAATTTTTTTGTAGTAGAGTGTTTGTTTTACTTTTAAGGATTGTTTTGTAATTTAAGATAGTAGTAAAAGTTTTCATGAGTTATTTAACTTGATATCATACACATGTACCATTATCAAAGTATTTTAATCGAAAATGCCAATATTCCCATATCTACAAACAAGTGCAACGGATTACACAAGTACCGTATTCTTGCGCATTAAAGCTCCTGGGCTTATAACCAAAAAACAGCACTTTTTGGCACTTTCGAAAAATGAAAAAAGTTCCCACTTAAACGCCCAGGGCCGTATATTTGAACACAACGCCCACCCCCTTTTCGGCAATGAATAAGCTTTGGATTTGACCTTATATAGAACCACCAAGGCTCTTAACCATAGGTTCTCACGTGTGATTGTACGGTACTATCTTTATCCCACATAAGGTAGATATTGTTTAGGTTATCACATGCATATCCCGTATCTCCTACTGGTGAATAAAAATATCCGTACACCACACTGCGGTGTATTGCCGGCCTACTTCACGTCCCTTTTTAAGGCCATAGACAATTGACGTATGCTAAACTTTTGAAATGCCATTCTCGTTTAGATTTCGTGTAAAATAGATTTGCTATCTGTTGGGGTAAAATTTTTTAATCTTTTTCATTGATGTTCTATTAGCAAATGTAAGAATGGCACTAAACATCATTTTTAAAAGAAAGCCAGAAAACATTATTCAATCGATTCTTATCTGTCACATAAACCTACTTTGAAGCTTGATATTTGATTGTATATATTCTGGTTTAGATGCACATGGCAATTCACCTGTGTAGGATAATATCAAAATTATTAAAACTCTATTAAAACAAAAACAAATGCATGAACATGACTAAAACATGTTTAACAACCATTCTAGAATGATATGGAATAAATATAAAATGCACCTCCTTATTGATACTAGAAATTTTTATTGAACTCGTTTGTCGGCCGATACGGCTGCCAAACTTGTCCAATAAAAATTTCTAGTATCAACCAGGAGGTGCGTTTTTTCTATGTACGGTACTTCCTACACGGGCGATGATGAGTGTACTGACTTTTGACAGCGTAGTATGTTTTACTTACTAGTTCAGTAGTTTATGTATATTTTTTAATTTCAAGGCAGCTTTGTTTACTGAGTGGTGTGTAGAATAGTGACAGAATGTTGACTTGTGATGTGTTTATAGGCTAACATGTAAGTATCATTGCACAATCCAATTCTTTAAGGCTCGTCTCCCTCGTATATATACATTTAATTCAAGTTTCAGTTTTATCCACGACATAAAAAAACCTTGTTGATGGATCATAAGTTTTTGAAAATTTCCTTTGTTTTGTGCCTCTGTATTTATTATCTATTATCCCTTTAGTGTTGTCAATATAAGTACCCTCATCAAGCTTTAACGTGATTTGGTAATAAATAATTCAAATCAATAACATATTGCTTGTATTTTTCATCTTGCCCAGCTTCAGTTTGTGTATATGTTTATAAATATTATTCTGCATATTTGGCTCAAATATGAAAAATTGATATGTACCATTAGTGGTCAAAATTTTGTATGTCAGTTTATTTTTTAAACTAGTACAAAATCAAATGATGCTCTAGGGTTATTTTATAGATTTTCACTATCACCAAATTTCATTGCATCATTATTCCGGTCATAATGAAATAAACACTGGGCTTCATTGGGCCATCCAATTTGGTAGATGCAGTTAACATCTGTATCCAGCACACACTGGAGCGTCCAATATCGTATCTCCGGCAGCATTCTAAATGTGAGAAGACAGGTGTCCGGTCGACACAATCGCTTGTCAATATCTATTACTTTTGTGAGTCAAATGAGATGCATTTAATCCAATTCTGGTTTCATCCCACTTGCAATTGCGACCAAGTTGGAGTGTGGAGATATCAGAATAATGGCTCTCAAGCAAATATCAATGATCTGCAATTCTAGTGTAGTCAACATTGATAAATGCCCCATTTCGTACATATCTTGATAATCCAGATAATGCAGTTATTAATCAGAGCAATGTATGATGTTATGTATTATGAAAGGAAAGTATGAGCATGAATTGTACAATTTGCTTCATTATTATCAGTAGAATCAGGGTACAAAATAGAGCCTACCTGGCTGCTCGGGGCGGCTCAGTTTTGCTTGGGCCACCTGGTTTTAAGAGTTCGCAGCCCAATATCTCTACGTTGCCTGGCTCAATATTGCCCTCTAAGAGTAGAAACTGTCCATCGAAAAAAATAATCAGTTAATTTGGTGAATATTGCCCTGGCAAGCTAGGGCAATATTCAACAAATACGGCCATTGATTCATGTATATCGACCTCAAAACCATGACATATTTCTACAATAATGTATATAAATGACAACAAACAACTGAACATCTTTATTGGGTTTACAGCTGTATTTTATCAATAACACCTGCTAGCACTTGTAAAATGCTCCGGGTAATGCGGTGTCGCCTTTGTACTTGATTGCCTTCGAATTAGAGAAAATAAAAAATGCTTTTCTTTGAAGTACATGTAATGTTGTTTTCCCCCAGTGGTATTGTGCAGATCTATATAATTTTTGTGGAAATATTTCAGTTTGGAACTGTCCACACTGGTTATCTATCTGGCTGGTGGTAAACTCTGCATGTACTTGCTACTTGATAAAGCTGCTAGTTTTTTGGGGTTTTTTTTCAATACAAACGACATCATTAGATGTAATAAACATTGAAATTAGATAGAAAAATTTAATCTCCAGTTCACATACGACTTGGACCTATGATTTATAAACATCTGCATGATGCTATACATTTATCCTTTAAATACAGAATTACTGATGCAAAGAAATACCAAATATAGAATTATATCAGTAGAAACGCCACTACAATTCATGAGTGAGTTTGAAACTTTGAAATCGGACATTTGGCTTAAACAGTAGTCCAAATGTTCGGTTACTCCACCAATTTTTAGCTTGCAATGTTTTACCTTCAGCTTGAAATAGACCTTGGTCCAATGGGGATGGATTGCATGTGAAAACATCATAACAAAGTATTAGTATTGTTCTCTTCACTTGTTAAACAAATATAGCTGTAAATGACTATGGTGCTTAATATTCTCTCATTCCGAACTTAGTAGGACATGTAGGTTAAGTTTTGTTATAGGGCTAAATGAAAAGAAACACTTGATGCAGAAATAGTCCTGTGTCTTGATTTTGGAATGTTGGTCCTTGCATGGTAATCAGGACTTAAACTGACAGAGTTATTGACCCTTTTTGCACACGAATGTCTAATGTTCTGTCCCCATTATCGGAAAATGTTTTATGTAGGTTCCAAAATCACTACAATTTTATGATGCAGTATTTAAACTCATTTTGGTTGTTCAAGATGTTGCCTGCATGACATTAGTTGATAGAATTCATCATTGGGGATCAGAATCTAGAACTAGAAAAGGTAAATGATTAAGTTTCACCTTTATAAGTACGTAGCATGCAAGAGATATACGTAGTAAGGACAGCAATTATTGATATTATATCAACCTATCCAATAATCATTTATTTAGTTTATTCAACTTATAACCTTGTAAAATATGACATGCAAGATGTTCCGACTCTATACACATGGGAGTGAAAATAGGATGTTTGATGACATTACAAGATTATCCAGGAAAACAGGAGTTTGAGGTCATAGCAAATCGAGGCATACATCAAACCTTGTGCTTGTTATTGGCGTAACTTCCTGACTTTGTTTTGGCACGCAGAGTATTAAATACCTTGGAAAATATACTTCAAAATATAATGCTGTAAGGTTTTGTTTGCTTTTCAAAAATTATGAGGTAGTAAGAACTACTCCTTTTTATGTTAAGATGTACTGATAGTCAAACTAATCATCTGGTGTTAAATACAGTGAGTGATTTGAATTGAAATTAATCTCAACATAAGCCATGATTTTTGGAAATTTAATGTGCTTCCTAAAGTATGACTTGAAAACAGTTGCATCTAGAAAACCTGTATAATCCTTACCACTGACACCACTGACACTAGACTAAAGCCTGTTGTGTCAAACAAACAGAACAACCATAAATTGAAGGAAATTGACAATTAATCCCAGTATAGATAAATCTTAAAGCGTACTCATTTAGCAGATGGCTTATTCGTGTCTATGTTGTATTACCAAGTGTGGATGCATTATGTGAGATACAAATTCCGTTTATCAGCTTCTGTCTTTCTTGATTACCATTTACCACCTAATATAAGATAAGCTGTTCATCAGTCAGTGTGCGAGTGCTGAAACTTCAGTTGTTGCAAGAATGAAATTCAGAACCAGCAGAAGTTGTCTCCTTAGTTGAAGTCCATAAAATGAGAAACAATCGTAAAGACACGACAATAATTGTAACGTAATTCTCAATATTTTCTTTGAGTGTCCTACTAAAGCAGTCAGGACAGTATGAATGTAATAGTCAAGATCCCTCACAAGGCCTGGTATTGTAAAGGAAAGACTTGGACTGAGAAAGGGGTTGTGCAATGTATATATCCCTTTTCACAATTCTTATAGTACACAAAATGTTATAAAAATATTCAGTTGCCATGTAACATTGTGACCTCAGTTTTAGCAAAAGACCATGTGATGTTGATCCCAACATTAAGAATTTTATCAAAATGTTAGTAGTATGAAAATTTAACCTTTGGTAACCTGTAGTTAACTAGATCGCAATACCACTGGCTTCGCACATTTGATGCGAAAATAGACCTCTTTTCGGACCAACTTTTCATACAGATATACTTGCTTATTAACCACAATATTGATATAATTTCACTATCATTCGGAAAAAATTACATTATAAAATACTGATATTTCCATCAGAATAAATCTATCATGCCATATGTCATTGGAAATCAAAGAAAAAAGATTTTAGTGATTTCAGTAAGAAACTCGCAACAAGCATAACTAGGCATACTTAATAAAATTTTGTTACCACAAACCCATAACAAAGCTATTTATCAACACTAGTCTAGATTGCCTTCTGTGTAATCGTTTTAATTTTAAATATTATGGCAGGTTGTAGAGGCTTTAGCACGTGGTCACGTTTTGTATAAATTAAGAAACAACAAATGAGAAACGAGGATACCTTGAAATCATAGGATATGTAAATGTCGTGGTAAGATATCAAGCCAAATGTGTACTATTTAAAAAAAATGATGGATTATCCTAATTATGATGAGTTATCCAACAAGAATTCACATAGCAGACCAATTCTCAAGAGCTTTGCAATTCAAAGAATAAAGGATATTACTCAGATCACTGGCGTTGTTTACAATGGTATTGTGCAAGTGTGTCTTGTTGTCGAAGACGAATTGTGACAGCTGGTGCATGTAAGAACAACTTTAAAGACGTTTTAGTAAGTTTACCACCCAAGCAAGTTGTTTAATGTTAATTTTTCATTTCATTTGTACCCTTTATGATTATGCTCAGCAGTCACATTATCTTTTAAGTAAAACAACTAATAGAAATATGCCTCTCAGAATTGTGTCTCCAACCATTCATTTTGATACGAGAATACCGGTGGTCCATTGTTTGAGAAAAATTATAGGCAAATAAATCTATAATCCTGTTATTACGTGTTAAAAATCTGAGTGGTCATATTTTATGGAGGTGGTGGAAAAGGATATAATTAGAATAGAAAAAAAAAGTAAAAACAGCTTTCTTCGTGGACGTTTTTTCTTCTTTCTCAAATCATCTGAGTTGATGGCCATTTAATGGTTAAGAATTTGCAAGGCTCGAAGACAAGATTGCAAGATTATGAGCCCAGAATGATGCCTCCATATAAAGCTACAAACATTTACATGGAACATGATCTTTTGAATTTAACCTACATGTATTTGACAAGTTATTTTGTTCAAATTCAAAACTACAGCTCATAAGACTTTTTTTTAATGTATGTTTCATGTGAGGTGCAATTCCGTAGAGTCGAGTGCACTGATATGTGTTAATGTATTCATAAATCATAATTATGCTGTATCATTTTAATAAATAATTCAAATAAAAAATTACGGTAGCTTAGCAGACAAGTAGAACAAATTAATTCGGGCTTTTTTAAAAATCAGAATTTGTGGACTCAAAAACGATTGAAGTTATAAATGAATTTTTTAAGGTGCAAAAAGTCACTTCACATACTTTATGTAGGCTATGTAACTGAGATGGCTAAATTTTTCTTACCAAGGAAGTTCTAAAATGTGTATTTTGCATACATTTGAGGCTAATCCTTTTTCCTGTAGAGAAAATCATGAATGTTAATGAAAGCACCAAAGTGTAGATCCCAAGACATGGGCAAATGATGAATGGCTAACTGGGGTTTTAGCGATGTATAGAAAGCGTGTAGAAACCCACATGTCGTCACTTTTCAATTACAGGGTTGGGAATTGGGATGGTATCTGTAGAAATGATCGCTCATGATATATGATGCTACAAGCAATGATGCTCATTTATCTTTATGGAAATTAATGATGTTAAACAAGATATCCTGCTCATTTTTTATTTGTTTCTAGTAACTATTATAATTTAACATGATTATGTTTTTAATTTTTATCTATATATATATATATATATATATATATATATATATATATATATATATATATATATATATTTGTATGATCATATATATCTTAAACTGTAATACAATACAGTTCTGAATAGTGGGCAAATTATTACATATATATCCAAGTGGTTTTCATCAAGTCTAAAAATTCAAAAAATGGGCCCACCTTTGTATAAATTGAAATTGATTTATGAAAATGAGACATTTTAGCTATGCTTTTTTTTTTATCTACCACCTGCTACATGTATGATAACGACATACGTGAGACAACAAACACGTATGGCGTGGCGGTGTTCTTGCTATGAAAGAAAATATTTGAGTCTATGTTAACAGTTCATGCATGTATATCGTCAAAATGTCTGTTTGTTTGTATGATCTTTATGGGTGCCATGCGAATGTGTTTTGCAAGTCTAAAAAAATGCACCTTTGTTGTATTTATGAAAATATGTCCTGCCATAATATAGTCCTATTCATGAATTAAGAAAATACAGAATTTGTCAATGGTGACATATTGCATTGTCCTGCTAACATCACGACTGATATATTATGTGCCTATTAATTACGTTACGTTACACTCTTTGATAAGAATGCAAGTTTCTCTGAATTTGTGATATAGTGGGAGGAAAGTGAAAGAATCTGCAAGATACTATTCAACAGCCACGTTCCGCATGGCCGGGAAAGCTAGTAGGTGGTTATATAAGCACTTGCTTAAAGAAAATGCTCAGTGAAAATATTTTTGTTCTGTCAAATCCAGTATCAATAAATAATGCCTTTTCCATTACAAGTGCAAGGAAAATAATTATATATTTTCCACATCTAATGTTTATTACACCTTTAATAAAAATACCATGCCTTCTTGCTAACTAAAACACAAGGTCACATGATATTGCATAATCAAATGATTTTTGCCAGACGTACCGCGGATTCCTGACGGCAGACTTCACGTTTAACATGGGAGAGATAGACGACTTCTTACGTGCACCGTGCAAGTTACGTCTGATGAAAATCATTCGGTTTACATTTCTCGCTTTCACGTGTTTAGTTGAGTGTATACTGGCCTCTTCTTGCGTAGTATTTAAATTGCTCTACATATTTTAATATGCTGTTTAAATGAAAGGCACTTTCAGAATGCACAGACCACATCACATGGCTTCTATACAAGCATATTTGTTCAGCCACTGAGCATAACTTTAAGGCCCAAACCCTCAGAGTAAGTTATGTCCCTTCAATGTCTTACGTCAAAATAAAATGACCTACATACACTCCATTTATGTATTTTCATACACACAAACACCATAAAATAGCATACTGTCCAGAATCGCGATTAAAATTTCCTCACCAAATTGATAATCAAAGGCCCACTGGAGCCACAGACACGTCATGATCTGCAGACTTTCGATTCGCAGTTTTCCATCATTATAACATCAAAAGTATTACATATACACCTGGTTAGAAGAGACCTATGATGTTTTTATCACAATCTAGTAACAAATAGTAATTTGATACTCATAATGCATGGATTAGCCAATCAGAAATGTTTTTCTCATACTCACAATATGAATAAGTTCTTTTCTAAACAATATTTACAAAAGTGGCATACCATGTACATGTATATGTGGAATACAGAACGAGCGAGGTTTAGCAACATGCAAGCATGACATAGTTATCGAACGTCACAAAGTGATTATGTATCGTGCTGTACGTCTTATATTATGACCAGAAGTGAGAACTGACGGGGTTTGGGAAAAGATTAGGTGTAAATTACATGTATTAACCAATCCTAATCGGGCTTTGGGTATAAACTTTCATGAAAGTTTAGATTGTTTTATGCTTATCAATATTTCATGTATTACTGCAAATATTATATCTGTTTGTTATATATGCATATATTTGTATGTTTTGTAGGTAAGTCCAATTGACAGAAGGGAAATCTTGATACAAGATGAAAAGGAATGCATTTTGGCAGGTAAGATTTTGAAGCTAGTACTTAATCTGATAACACCCCGTTGTAAGGTAAGTAAAACTTGCTGGTAATTGATAATATTTAGCTTTTTTACTAATGCGATAATGTTATTAGTACGCATGGGTATGTATGAAAATCTTGTGAAGTTATTGAAATCTTCATAACCAATCACATTAATCCACTTATTCAAAAGTTGTTTTGATTCATCTGATTCTTATATAATTGTTGTGTTATTTTGTTCTGGAGGAATACAACCTGGTATACGGTACTTGCACCATGTATACTAAGATTGATAGTCAGGAGGGTCATCGTCCACGTCACAGTATTATTTGTGTTGTATGACATTGATTCTTAATATATACATAATTGTGCAAAGGGGGTCGTGGCCTACGGTTGTTTTGTTTTTAAACTTTTGGAAAGAAGCGACGTTTCAGTGGACCTTCCACCTGCTTCAGGCTTCGATAGCTAAGTACGACAAATGTTGTTTTGTACTCTGGTTCCACGTTGTGTCACTTGATCTAAAGCTACTGAAGAGACTCTGACTGCAGCTCTGGGTTTAAAATTACTAACTGGAAAGTAAAACATAGCATACTGAAAGTTTTCTTTCTATTCATTTGCATTTTAAGTGCGCTAATCTATCCAATAGTATTGTAAATGTACCAAATTGCAATCACATGCAATGGTAGTTTATTTAAGTTTTCAGTATTCAGTTCTATATAGATGCTTAATGTATCTTCTTAAGTAAATTAAGTAAGAAGAAATTCTACTCTTAAACGCAATAGTGTTTTACCAAGTTACTTTGCTCCCGAAGGAAATCATATTTAATGATCACTTTGTCTTTATTAGCTCAACTTGCTCATTTTTTAGAGCAATTTAAAAACATTTTGTATTCAATAATTTTTTCATGTTGCTAGTTTTAGGTTTTCTATAATATATATGCATTAGACGTAGAATTTCATCTCATTGTATAAATTATTCATGAATAATATGAAACACAGTCTTTGATATTATATTTTTAAGCATTTTTTAGGTCAGTTCTCAATTTTTTTAAAGCTTTTGAAAACCAAAAAAGCTATAATAAAGTGTATTTTATGTAAGTTTGACTGATGAAAGGTTTACATATGTTACTTTTAACAAAAGGGTATTAAACTTGAGACTTGCTGTTGGAGACCTCTCTGATAACTAAAGAAATCTGCCACTTTGTAACCTATTTCATTTGTCAACTTGCAAAGTTGTAGTGTATACACTTTGAGAAACAAAAGTGTGAATTTGGTAACAATAGAGTTCATCTTTGAAACAATAATGTGCAATTCTAGAGTTGGTCAAGCATGGAAAAATTACATAATCTTCAGAGATCATGCCCCAAATTAGTTCCAAATTTGACAAATCTTTCATAATTCAGGGAACAACTGGCCCCTTCTGTAGAGATCATTATTGGCAATGCTCATTTTTCAAGAGGGTATCATTGCAACAAAAAGAATTGGCAACTTTCTGCTTCATATCCTCTCCATTTGACAAATCCCAAATTTCAAGTGGGTGAAAAGAGATTTGTCTAAATTGAAACCTCTATGCAACACTGCCATTAAAGGTTTGATGAAACTGTTCTTCTGAACCCCTAGACCACATCTCGTACATGTATATGGAGATTTCATTCGTCAGCTTAGAGAGATTTAGTTGGGCTCATCTCTGCAAGATGAAAGTTTAATTTTTCTGACGAACATCAATAATCTAAAACTGTTATGCACTTTCATTTGAATGTAATATTTGTTATAGAATAGAATGTTGACATTGTGGCATGTATGCTAAATGTACAGGGCCTCTGTAACACCCTGCGTCTCCTTGATTGTCCTGCCATAAAAAAGGCCAATCAATTTTCTTTGTATATCACCAGTAGAGTGATTCGAATGCTGGGACCTTCGATTGGAGGTTTATGGGAGAGGTCTTCTGGGTTACAAGAAAAGTCAACACTGAGCCGTCACTACTGGTGTTACTTCCAAGCCACGTTTTCAGCCTCTTCATCTGGTGATATATATGATGCTATAATCATTTTACACAGCCTTCTCCCCTGCAACCTGCTTTTTGCGGCTCATCTCTTTGGCTTAATTGTACATGTCTGAAGTTTTTGGATAGACTCTTTCAAGAGCAGTTCTGTTGGCAAAGTTTCTGGCAACATAGACAATACGCTATGCATTGCGATCACGGTGAGATCATGAATAAAAAGAAACTGACTGAACAACATTATCATAGTGCTATAGGTCATAGGCAATAATGAAATGTAAGATTAGATTTTTATTTCAAAAGCTGATAGAATCGTTTTATCGCATAAAGATGAGTCCAACTGTATCTAACTTGATCAATGAAATGTCCATATATGACAGGTATTGCCTATAAAGTCGTGTTCAGAATAAGAGGTTTGGCTTACTCTTTCATGGATCACTGAACAACTTGCATATAGTGGTATATATTCGATACTTGTGTCAGATAACATCCAAATTCGACAAATGCTTCATGATTCATTGAACAACTTGTCACTTATTTGCAATCCCTCTACCAATAGACAATGTGTGTTATCAAAAGAATTCATTAGAAGTAGCATTCAGAAATTGCAGAATTACATTTTTTAGACAAATTAAATCGAGCTAATAAATGCCAACTTCAATAAAAAGTTGTTTTGAATTTTCAAATAGTTCTCCATAATTAAAAAGAGTGTAAGGGTTGAAGAGCCCCACTGTATATTCAAATTGAGATGATTTCATTAGTAGTGACAGTTTTGCAATGCTGTCAATTTATCATGTTAACCTCTGAGACAGCTTAATGGAAGTATCCAGCTGCAGTCATGGTGAAATGTCTTCGTGCAGGCCTTCTACATATTTACATCAAAAATATTATAAAAGTTTGACATCTCTTTTCTCATAGCAAATTCGAAAAGACAATCATTAGTTTTTAATCCTGTAATGTTCATCAGCTCATGAATTATTCATATAAAACAAGAGGCTTAATGAATCATGGGTACATACTGAAAGTACTGGTTGCAAATGAATGACCGCTAATTTTTGGATCCCACAATACGATTTTCTTCATTTTTATTCTGTAAATTAGACTATTACAATGTTGATCAAGTGACATATTAGAGAAAATGCGAATTTTCATTTTTAACTTCTAATTCGGTAAATTCTAGATGAAGAATATGAACATAACAGGAGTTTGTTTATTTCGCATTGTTTTGGTTCAGCAGCTGAAATAAAAATGTTTAAAGTTGACTGAATTATATTTTCTCTTAAAATCAGACTATTATTTTACATTGTTAATCTTAAATATTCACATTTTCGATAGGCCTTCGATAACGAAATGCACCAAGTGGCAAATGTATTTGACAATTTACTTGGATGTATTTTCCATTACTGTGAAATGGACCACTGATGAATGTCACGATAAGAAGATAAAAGATTTGCAAAAATGTGTCTTGGACGCATCCGTCTCTATCAACATGAGAAATGAGAAATCGACATTTTGAAATCCAAGCCTGATGAGGTAATTGTGGGCTATCCAAAAATTCTGCTCAGTTTAATGGCAAATAATTAGCTGTCTAAGTGTTTTCTCTACGATCGCTTTGGTAAAGATTATCATTTTAAAAAGTTTCTTTTGGTTTGAAATGGGAACCGTATGCTTATTTTTCAATGACATCTGTGGTTCCTGATATTTCTCTGTATCTTCACCAAAAATGCTCTTAGTATATTGATTCATTTTGAAAATTGCTTTAGTTGAAACTATATAGATGACCATAATTAGAACTGCACTGAGAAGTTCATCCTTTCAAAATAAGTGACAAAATGTAAGATCGTCTTCATGCATAGTTCAAAATTGATATTTGCAACACACTGTGGCATGATTTCTCTCATTAGCTGTTGGATAATATTACCGTATATGACCATCCAAGTGCCCAGAGCCATTAAATTGAAAAATTTTTTAAACTGGGGGGTGGGCTGTTACATGAGACTGCGTTTACTGCATAATTATTAAAGACATTTAACAAAAAGAGGTGGAGGGCTGCTACACGAGGGTGGGCACTCGGATGGTCATATACGGTATATATAGGTTCATTATCGTCTCCCAAACACAAGGTCATGAAGTTAACGCAACACTAAAGGAATTTGACACTGGGGCTCATGTGGTAGCAATGGTTTCCTTATGAAAACAACTAGACAGGCGAATACAAATATTGTCATTTCCATTTGAGAAAAGCTTGATCCAGTGAGACCTCTGTGTCTGCTGCTCAGTGTTGGAGAGTAAGGCAACGTACCGGGTTGCATTATGACTCAGCGATCTACTCAGTTGCTCATATGTCTACTTTTTACAGGTTATCCTCAAATTCGGCATTCAATGATGTCTCAAATATTCTTGTGCAAATGTTCCAAGCTGAACAGCCTGTTCAGAATATAAAAACATATATGAAGATTAGAGCCTGCTCATTTATTTTGTAAGATACCTTGATTGCATTCATCTGTTTGTATTGAGTGCATTCATGTGATGATATACTGACGATTTTTTGTACATCTTCAAAGACTGTTCACAATAGTTTTATTCATCACTCATCCAGTGACCCATGATTTTAGTAAATAATTTCTGGAAATGCAAAATTTAGGGTTGACTGCAGGAAGAGTAATTGATTTTGTTTATTTTCACCATTCAGGCTAGTCCTTGGTATTAGAAATTACAATCAAAAGGGTTTAGAGCTTTTATCGAAATGCACTAAGAATGTCATCTTGAGGGCATTGAATACATATGAATCAATATTATACTTCTTCCATTCAGGTTGAACAGAGCTGAATTAATTAGTTTGCTGCTGTGAATCATGCTTTGTCATAGCTTCTATACTAATGAAAATGTCTTCATCAGTGTTAACGATATAGTGTAGTCTCTTATCATTAACTATCTTCTCGACTAAGGTCGATTTTATTGAATTCTTTATATTAAGGCCAGAGAAACTCCCTTCTCAAATCAGACTTACTAAATCTAACTACATTCTGAACAAATAGTGACTAGAATGGATGACAATGACCGGACCAAACTGAAAGAGACAGCTTTTATTAAGATGTCTCAAGTTCAGATAACCAAACGACTATTAGTTGTAACAATAATAGATACCTGAAAGCACTTGCTACAGTTAACCGTTGGTCTTTCCATACATGTACTCAAAGGTGTTGGATTCAACAATCAAATTCGAAATTGGTGAAGAAACTGTATAACAGAATAATAGCGATGCAGACTCTGTGCTGGTGACTGTCATATATAAGATGTAATATAAAAAGGATGTTGCTAGCTTATTACAAGAAGATGTGTCTTCAAAATCTGCCGTTACGGTGGGACCCATACCAACAAAGGGACAATGATTAAAGTGCAGCAGTTTACTGCACAGAGCTATGATGTACACTATGTATACTATGATGTAGCTGAAAGCTTATTCCGGTTTGTGTAGTAGTAACACGACACCCACTTTGATAGCAGTCTAGATGAGACTAAATCTAGCCACCAGCGCCAGGGAGCTCACTTGCTGTTATTCATTGGTTTACCCGACTGTCAAATCCAACATGTACAGCGTGTTCATAACACTGCTGCACGGATCCTAACTCTAACGAAAAAGCATGATCATATAACTCCTGTTTTGAAAAGCCTTCACTGGCTCCCTGTCAAGCAACGCATAATTTTCAAGATTCTAACACTTACTTTCAAATGCCTCACTGGACTTGCACAATATTACCTGTCTGAACTCTTACAACCATACTCACCACCTAGATTACTGCGGTCATCAAATAATCTATTGCTTATAGAATTTAGATCAAGAACCAAGTCTTATGGTGATAGAGCTTTTAAAACAGCAGCACCTAAATTATGGAATAAACTTCCATTGCCCATTCGACAATCCAAAACTCTTGTATCCTTTAAATCACAACTATAGCACCATTTGTTTAAGGAGGCCTACAAGCTTACATGAACATTTAATGGAATTTACGCTATATAAATTGTATTGTATTGTATTGTATTGTTTGTTGGTGACTGGCAAAATTTCGTACCCACCACCCACCCTTCATCTGTATCTTCAGCTTTGGGTTTAGAGCCCATATTCCATGGTGAATATTACTGGTATCTATATATATTGTAGTGTCTTCCAGACAGTTATTTCATCTGTATTATGAGGTTGAACAAAATAATTTGATTTCTGTTTTGTTGTTTACGAAGTCGCATGAAGGGGGAAAGTGTTAGTTGACACATAACCCCCAAAAATGAAGTGTGGTCTGTATATCAAAATGCTTGAATGAATGTGTAGTTATTGTGATCACATCATTAGTATTGTTATTATGTTATGTTAGGATTGGTATTCGTCATGTAAGCGTGGTAACCATTAGAATATTCTCTATGATGTTTTGTAAACTATGAATGAGCATGATTATTATATTATGTATTAGTTCCATTATTGGTAGAGTATTACCCTGTGTAATTTCATAAATGATATGCATATTATTAGTAGATTTTAATGTACACTTTATATAGAACTGTCTTTTGCTATCTTTGCTGTCAATTCAATGGCTATTGAAATGTTTTAATACTGTTTAACGTTTTAATTCACGTTAATAGACCTTTTAAATCATCATGTAGTGTTAAGTCCTTACACAAATAATGAAAAGATTTCACAACTTAAGAAGTCCATTTGTGATGCTTTAAATTTTATCAATTATTGACTTGATGTCTGTGGGCTATAATTTAGTGTAATACAGTTCATACTTGATATACAAAAAAAATTGAAACATCTAGATGACAATGAGAAGAAAAATAGAATATAGTTGGACCCTGGGAACCTTTGATCAATGAATATCTAATAACATTTAAATGTAATTGGAATATAATTGTCCTTTAAAAGGAAAGTCATTATCCAAGTATATGCAGTCATTTACAAGCCGGAATCATCGTTGTATTGAACAACAAAGGTGCCGTTGTGATCATATTGAGCCTGTTTATGTGTAGAGGATGAAAGCAATTGAGTAACTTGATGTTTGCATTGTGGTTTACTCCTGCTATTTCAGCATATATACGATGAAGTTGTCCTCATGATAAATTGTGGGAAAAAATAATGCTTTATTGTAGTGTTATTTTATGCGTATGTTATTATATAGTAAAATTAGTTCCAAGGCAGCAGCAGCACAGTAGTAAAATGACGCAAAACATAGTAACTTCACCTTGTTCAATAGATGCACTAGACCATGAGTTTCTGATTGTAGCTACATCTTCCTAGTCGACCTCCACCTCCATGTAATCATTGGGTCACAAGGGTCAGAGTGCTCACTTACCCCTCCACACCTTCACGATCATATATACAAGCAGTTTGCGCTCATTAAAACTGAGTCTCAATCACCTCCATTCTAGTTATAATTGTGTCTCCACGCATGCGTTGTTGCGACTGTGCGTGAAAATTCTACTCTGTGTGACTTTTAGGTCATACCTTGGTGTTTGAACATGTTCGAAAACCATGGTACGATCTTTGTTTTGATGAGATCATCTTTTGACTATGCATAACTGTAGAAGACAAACGTGGGACTGAGACTCTTGGGTCAACTATATATACAGCATTTGACAATCAAACTAGTCTTACAGGTTGTAGGTCAGTTGTCTGGAGAAGATCTATTGGTAAAATGACAGATTAAATGACCAGAAAGATTTAATTTACTTTAAAAAATTAATCTTAGCCCAAATTTTCTATTGATAAAAGTTTGTTACAATGAAACTTGACTAAATTTAAATCATGTCTTGAACATTGGTAGTTCGGCCTGAGCAGTCTTTAGAAAAAACATTTCTCACCTGTTTTGAAGTGTCTATTCTGCAGTGGGCCTTTTGATATGTAATGAGAAAAGGGCTATATGTTAAAAAATCTTTGTATTATAAGCAATGGCATACATTGTCAACAAATAGTCATAATGCAAGTAATAAACCTTTATAGAAATATTTAAATCATGGGGAAAAAAGCCAATATTCAGCGACTGCTTCAATTTGGAGCTGATCTATCATTGACAGCCTTCATCTACATGTGCTTTATGGTGCAGTCAGCCTCAGGTCTCTGTAATTTGTAATTTGCTGATTTTAGGGTACATTGCTTCTAATTATGTGGTTACAATTGATGTTTTGTCCATTATGTCATTCGTGGAGGGTGATTTGTGTAGAGAATAGCCTGGTCCAATTTGACTGCATATAGTTCTTTCATGATTAAAAAATGCTCACAAATATTCTTAATATTTCTCATGAAATTGTAAAATGATCAATATATTTGTAAAGATCACATTTTTAAAAAAACTGCTATATTTTTCTACTAAAAAGTGACCCCAATGTATTGACGTTCAAAAGTTGAGTCTTTGTTCAAGTGATATGAGCCAAATATGATGAAAGTTCCCTTTAAGAAAGATACACCCTGATAATGAAATTATGAAAAAAACTTGTAAGGCAGCATACTATGGACGTTACAATGGGAGACCCCGCAGGTAGGGGGCAGAATAATAAAACGTTGGAAGTGATGTGCAAGTCCAACAATATAAAGGGCTATAAATGGGGTGAATGCCAAGCTAAAACTACTTAGATTTTTTCTGAAGGATATGTTTGATACCAAAATCATAGAATATCAGCTGTAATAATTTTGTGAAAGCTGTTACACAATTTACCTTGTAACACATTACCACAAAATGCATCAATTGCTGGCTGTGTAGTGCATGATCCACCAAGGTTACCAATCATCATCTGGATCAATGCAGTACATTGAGCAATGATAAGTTAAAATGGTTGGTTCTTGACAGCTGTTCTCAGCCAATTGCCAATTGACATGGCAAACCATCATCTATCAGAAGAAACAGGAGAGAAGCATATCCCTCATTCAAACATGTTTATCACTACTTTGATCAGCTCACTGCTGAAATATTTAAGCAAAGCCATTACTTAGATGAACTATATTTACCAAGTCAATTACTGCAAAGTGTACGATCATCATGAAAGTTACATTGATGGCAAGGGTTTGTTCTGTTACATATTCTATTTCAATTATTTGAGTTAGAAAAAATGAAAAGCGTCACCCAAGGTGACAAACCAGTGTTTACAAATTTAAATAATGGTCCGGAATGTACCCAAATATGGACCATTTGGATCCATGTGAAATAGGCTCCAAGAAATTACTATTTACAAGTGACAAACCAATTTTAAGCATCCTTGCTCAAACGATGTGACTTGTAAAGAGGTAACAGTAAGAAATAGACCTAACAATGGACCAGAATGGACCCGATTAATGTCCGTTTGGACCCATGTGAAATAGGGTACTTGTAGTCACCATTTACAACTGACGTGCCAAATTTGAGCACCCTAGCTCAAACGATCCGACCTGTAGATGGGTAACAAACCGAATAGATGGTCAGTCGGTATGATGCAATTAATGGGGTCTTAGCCAGTGTATAAAACACTGTAATGAATACTTTTATAGCTGGACTTCAAACTACAGTTGGGTTACTACAAACTAGTATTCAAAGTTGTCCTCAATGTTGCATACAAATCTGTTCATTATGATATCTTAGAAAAGTTATGAAATAAGCCTGTAAGTGGTGAATTCCTGATCAAGGATTTTTTGTCATGTGAACAGGAAATGAAATGTTTAAAATACGGCGAAACAATCCTACGTCCTGGGCGTTATGTTGCATGGAACAATTCACCCGTTGGTCTTTTTGATTTGGTGTCCTGACACAGTACCACACATTAACCGCAGAGTGTCATATGTAATACGCTCCTTGCCTGCCATTTGGCATGTCCAATAGAGAACTACACTCTTCATTTGAAAGGACCTTGACAATGTTGGTGTGAACGCTTCACTGACGAATTATGTTTACAATATCATTTTGTCTGTTGGTAACTGCCATGGAAATTTGTTTTCATTTTGCTGCTTAATTATGATGTGTACTCTGGTAATGTCATTGCCAAATGCTGTCGCCGACTGAACCCATGACAAGGACCTGTGTGTATGGCATTGGATGAGTAGGCGATGCAGAATATTAAAAGGTCATTTTCATGCTTACTGTTTGGCCTAGAAATACATTTCATGTATTGTTTTGAAGCTTAATATTTGCTCTGTCACTTTAGCAGACCTTAGTTGTGCAAACATATAATCATTGCGAACAATATCATCAAAAGGATCAGTAAAAGAAACAAATTTTTGAAACACAAATGTTTTATTCAAGAGACACACGTCTCTTTTGTACATCAGCATATTGACTTGTAGGTTGTATTATAAAAAGCCTGAAGCAATTAATTTGATTGTTACTAGGGTCCATCTTTGTTGACATTC
Organism: Streblospio benedicti; assembly: GCA_019095985.1. Lineage (NCBI taxonomy): Eukaryota > Metazoa > Annelida > Polychaeta > Spionida > Spionidae > Streblospio > Streblospio benedicti. The sequence continues at coordinate 19,281,211 of CM032667.1, read as the reverse complement.
CTTGACCACTGGATGTCAAGTGGCTAAGCATAATGCACACAGTAACAATGGCATCACAATGCAATCCGGAAGATGTCATCGTTGTTGGCATTTTCCGAGAGAAAAACTAGACGCAAAAGCTACGAAATTTGTATTTAGATTTTCTCATAAATATGAACACAATGGAGTGGACTGTACGATGTGATAGGCTGTTACGGTACTGAGGCGAGACAACAGCTAGGTTTCAAGTCACAAAGCACCAACAATGACCTCTGAGAGGAATAAGTTCACACCGCGGAGGGGGTGAACGCCAATGGCGAGCACACACGCTTAAGCTCCATACTTATATATCGATATTGCCAATAAGTTATAAAGCCATGTCAAGCACCAGGTTACCAATTGAGCTAAAATTTGTTCTGTGTATGGTTTGTTTCACATGATGATATTTTTTTATGATGTGGATTAATAGGCTGGCTATATCGCATGCCTGCTAACTTAATAGAACAAGCACTAAGTTTCAAAATGACATCAAAAGCATATTTTAGGTGCAATATTAAGACAGAAAATTGACTTATAAAATCAGGTTTGTGTACTGTTTCACGGGTCCCGTTTACATTTTTTGTGACCAGGATTTTAGACTTAAAATACGAAGTTCTGCTTTCTTGGTGTTCGAACCGACGAGGGTCAACGGCAACCTCCATGCAGAAATCATAAGGTCCTCTGTAAGTGCTGATTGCTGGTGCTACTATTTTTTTTTCACTTAACGCTCTGCTTCGATGTAAATGTAAATTTTAGTCTGGCTATATTATAATAGGAAATCAGCATTTTTATTTTTCAGCTTATGCGGGCCTGCTATTAACCTTTAATGTATTTGTACTCTAATGGTTGCATTAATAATCAACCTAACTGTTATTCATTTAATCAATGAATGTCACATATATACATTAGTCAGCAGTATTTTGAAAACATGTCTTCTATGTAGTATTTGATAGATGATTTAGCAGTAATATGCAAGTGAGAATACTGTCAGCTCATTTATCTCAAACTTTGGCTATCTCAAATTATTTCCCCGTCTTCAACTTTGAGATAAACAATATGTTAAACTTGACCATATATGAATATGCAGTAATATATCTTTATAAAATATTACTTGTCCATTCCATATTACTTCTTGGAACAACTCTTAATTGATTGGCTGATCTTTGTGTATTTTTCCACTGGAACGGGAGCATTTTTTGCATATGAATGGAGTGTTTGTGTGCTGGCCATGCTGTGATCTCCAGGTAATCACAGGCTGGGTGTGTCTCTGGCCTGTCATTTCTGGTCCATCACCGCATTAGCAGTCATTACATTTTGCATTCAAGGATAAACAACATGCAGTGTTTAATCATGTTTACAATTTCTTTCTTCCCAAAGCAATCTAACTTTTACATATCATTAACACGAAATAGAATAGCTAATAGTATGATAATTTAATGCTTACAAGTTACAAAATGCAAATTACATGTATATAAGTGAGATGGTTTTGAAATTCAAAAATAATCCACCAGCATTTTATTATGCAACTGGAAATGTGCACAAATATATTTGGATAATTTTCTAATGCTTTGTCTGCTGTTTCACTAATTCCATCTACTTGGACGACTAATTCAATAACAAATCTCTCCTTCGAGGCGGAGGCAGGTGTACGGGGTAGTGCGAGCACTTAGCAGGCAATACAGGAGCATCGCTGAAATATTCAGTAGTAAGTAAAGATGGGGTCAACACCTCCAGTTTATGTAATTAGCTTCTAGAAGTGTAAGGTCCCATTATGCACAACATTCATGAAGTAATTTAAGCACACATGAATTTATTCAGTTTTTATCAGTTGATATCAAAGTCAAATGTACTAAGTGATGAACATGCTGCACCTGTACAATGCCACGACATATAGTAAACAGGTTGAAAACAAAAAGGTGTCAAGAAAGATAGTGTTTGAACATGTGTTATTTGCTGCATGTTATCTTTACCAGTCAATACTAGACGTTACTACCAGTAATAATTGCCATCTATTCATGTTTGAAAGCCTGAGTAAGCGCAGACTTTTCTAGCCATATTAATGGTATTGAAAATTTTACAAAGAAACCGTACATTTGATTATGTCTACTATTTTATTTTTCCTTTGTTTTGTGGGTGTTGATATTTAAAGGATATTATGGCCCAAAATTCATTATGTAAAATTCTTCGTACAAACAATCAATCAATCATTTAAATCATATATTTGAACAGACCATAATAATTCCTTAATTTGAGGATGTAGCCTGGCTGCCTAGTCTATTTTTCAACCGTCTCCAAGCTTTCTATCACTTGGATCTGTTTGATCGATTACTAGACATGATAGATCTTTCTGCACGCCTGTGTCCCATATCTGCTCTAGTCTTCCCTTGCCTTTCTCTCCCAGTATCTCCAGCTTTCTCGCTTTATTGATCCATACAGAGCCACCTCAATCTGTCCCTGCAAAGTGCATTATCAATGTCTGCAGTACCCAATTTCTCCAGAAGGCTCTCTTTTTCACTCTGAGTATCAGATGTCCTAAAGAGACCTCTGACACATAACTATTCCCATTAAAAATTTTGACCAATCACAGGCTATTAATCTATAATCATCCCAGGCCAGTGATGAATATAAATGATGTCAAGTGACCGATGTTCAGACTGCAGATTCAATTCTTCCCTTCCTGATAACGTCAATTGGGTTCCATATCTAGGTGTTATGAATGATCCCATGACATTTTGATTACAATCTATTTTATTAGACACATTGTATACACACTAACAATACACGCATATACTAAAATGCTCATAATTCAGACCATCAATAAAATATCTGGCTTGTTTACAATAATGCTAATGACTGCATGCTTACGAGAATACAGAGCGACCAACGTGAGACGCTCTGCTTTCAAGTTTCAACGTGTTTATTAAAATGTCAACCTCCAAACAGTAACGTGCACCGCACTTCTCGGAACGTCTTACATGCGGTATTTAAACAGGTCACATAAATTATGTTAATCCACTCTCAGGCGAATCATTTCAGAGGTCAATTTGCTTGACATCTGATACTCAGAGTGCCCTTTTTTGACATCATCATTGGGTTTCACTCAGTAGCACTCCATAGAATTATGGCTATCGTCATTTCTCCTTTTGAAGTGATTTACAATACGGTCGGCCACGTTTCAGAGCCATGAAGCATCACTACAAACAGGAGGAGTGTACTCTGCCTTGGGATGGTAAAGGTATATTAGTGAAAACTGACAGTAGCTTATCTACTTGATATAAGAGATTTTACTAATTAACATAATTTAGGATTCCATTTAATTTGAGAAAGGGCCAAAGCATAAATCTTACATATTTAAAGGTTATGCTCAGTGGGGTAACAAGTATGCGTGTATAGAAGCAATATGTTATGTTGGGTGCATTCTGAAAGTGACTTTCATTTAAACAGCTTTATTAAAATATCTGGAGCAAATTGAACACCCTCCATAAAAAGCCGGTCCTAAGCCCATCAAACCACGTGTTCGTCAAATGTAACTTGCACGGTTTTCGTAAGAAGACGCCTATATCGCACATGTATATTAAACGTGACGTCTGCAGTCGGAAATCCATGGTATGTCTGGCGAAAATTATTCGATTATGCAACATCACATGACCTTATGTTTTAGCTAACAAGATATCATGGTATTTTTATAGGCGTAATAATTATTAAACATGAAAATTGTAAGTCTTATTTTTCTCATACTTCCAATGGAAAAAAACATCTTTTAATAATCCTGAATTTTACAGAACACATATATTTTTGACTGAGCATTATATTATGATGTTCAAAAAGATTCCACCCATTATAGCTGTGTGTCTTTTGTTCAATAGAATACATACGTTTATGCAAGTATACATTTTGAAAATTGCATGGTATGCTAAGTAAAAAGCTCGATTGAAAGTAGTCATGTGGAAAAGTTCACTCTGTTGATAAGAAATTTATGTAAGTGATAATTAATCGGTATGATTAGATATAAATATATATGGTATGATTACAGACAAGAATCTTTCAAAAAATGCATAGTGGCTTACAATGACATTTATAGAAAACTGTTTAGTATCCACCGTGGTGAGAGTATGTCGCAAATATATGTTCAAAACAATATAGTCTCTTTTAATACGTTAACTTCCAAAAATGCATTTTCTTTTATAAAAAGGCTCCATACTTCTGACAATCTAATATTAGCTGTAATGGTTCAGAGTAGTTTTCATTTGTATCACTTTTGTCAAAGAGCTGTAAATATTGTATATGTTTTTATCATGTTGATGTAAGACTATTTAACTTCATTTTTATTTCTTGTATCGGTTTTATTTATTATGTAACAATTTGTGATATGGACTTAATGTCTGAAATAAAGAATAATAATAAACTAATTAACACGGAGAAGAGAAAACAAAGATATGTTAACTCAAACATGTTAATGGCACAAGTATATCATAAACATGATGTTTGATGGCAAGTTGTAAGAAATTGAAATCTGAATATCTAATGAGGTGAGCCATTTAATTAATGAGGGAAATGCCATTGGATTCCATACATGATTTAGTAAAAAAAATTATGAAAAAGCAGCCTTCTGAAGGGTGAGCACCAGTGTAGGATTATTTTGAAAATATCGTGAAATGGAATTCTGAAGAGTGAGCACCAGTGTAAAATGCATGTATAAGTCTGAAGCTGCATTGCCATATTTCACTCATCTGAAGTTGTAACGGCATTGAATATTGCAACATAGGAGTTCGACGTTAATTTTCCAGTGCATAATTTACAATATTAGAATCAGTGCATGATTATTAAAGAGAAAGACTGAATCAGCCAAGTGATCCTTACTGGACACCTGACATTTTTGGGAAATAGAATGATTTGAAATTTCAAGTCCCTACAAATATTGTACTAGCTCGAAGGCACGGTTGGGAAGTAAGTACAAGGCAGTAATACATTAACAGTGATAGCAGAACAGTAGGATTATCAGTCATGTACCGTATTGTACCGTAGACCACCACCCAAATGCCCACCTGTATGGAAGTGCCCACCCATTTGCAAATTTTGTGAATTAAGTTCAAATTTTGTGGTGACTTCTAAACTCACATCACCCACCTTTTACATTGAGAAAATGTTCAATCCAAATGCCCAAGGCATTTGGATATTTGTGAACAATAACACTATAATTAGATACATTCTTGGAAAAACTTCTACTTTGTACAAGTAATGATTAATACAAGATATTTGGAATAAATACTAATGGAAATATTTATTTATAGACCGGAAGTTTTTATTGCGTGATTACGTTCTCTGTAGCTTATATGTTAAGTAATTGATTTGAATCTTTGCAACCCCCTATATATACATGTGCGCATATGCTACACAGGCATCTTCTCATCCTTATGAGGATAGCAATATGATTGTGCCAATAGACCTGGTGTGAAGGGTGGAAAATGGCTTTGTTACATGTGAAGTAGAAGAAAATTATTTTGCTTCTCATAATATTCTTCACCATGCTTTAAGAGGCAAAGTGGAAAAATCTGAGTAAAAAAGTAGACATAAATTTATGGAAAGTGAAGGAAAAATGGCACATTGTCTGTCTGCATATACAGACTCGCAGGAATTTCCATGAGAAGATTGCTGGCATGTAAATGAACACCAAGTATCAATAATTTATGTGGCAGTGGCATGTACAAGGATGTTGCGCATCCTATAAGAGTTGATCATTATTTATTGATAAGAGATGCATTACTTTGGAGGTAAAAAGTGTTGAAGCGTATTTTTTAAGTAAATTCTAATTGGCTGATTCGCTGTCTGGTAAAGAGAAGTATGAATTAAAGATGCCAAGTACTCAGTACACTTTTGTATTTCAGTAACATTGCTTATTATTTTTAGTGTTCTAAATTCGCTAAAAATCCGGCAAATTGATTCTTGATTCTTGGCATTTACAAGTATGAAATGAAATTGTTATGTATTTCATATTAATGAAGCGGCATTTATCAGATGGTCATAGATTCTTTGGCGATTGTTAACCCGGTCAATCTTGTACATCATAAGACAAGAGCAAACCATGATTGAATGAATATGAAAACTGTTTGGAAGTAATACATTTGGAAAATTTAGTGTTATGGTTGAACAATCTCTTTTCTCAAGAGATGTGATGTAACTTCTTACCTCAACGTGCCCGTAGATCTGAAAGAAGTCACTGCTAAATTTTCAATGAACTGTGTCAACTCTACTTTACTCTAGGTTCCTTGACCATACATATTCATCTTCCAAAGGTGACTGAGACCGACCAGCCACCCCAGTGGGAGTCAGGAGCCAGATGTAGATGTCATGTCAACACATCGGGTGCCATTAGCACCAACCTGCTCCTCTCCTCTCATTAACAATTGACAAACCCCTGGCTAGTTCTTTGCTGCGTGGCAGCATCTTTTAAAAGAATTGCTTTCAAGCTTCCACTAACTGCATTTGTAACATTTGTGTCAGTACTGACCTTACGGTTGATATTTCATGTAGTACGGTGGCATAGCTTCAACATTTTAGTGTTAGGAATAACTGGTGATGGTTACAGTACCTATTAATTACAGAAGAAACTCATTAACTGACTTTGCTCATCTAAACTTTTCTTTCATCTTTTTGTGTTTCTAAACCTTGTAGGTGCATGACTGCATGCACCTATCATTACCTTCTCAACTGTATACTATAAATAGCATTTGAATTTGAAAGTATTTTACTTCATTTTACATACATCATGTATGTTATGTGGATGCTCGCCTATAAATATGGGGATTCTATTGAAGTTGTATAAGCGTTCAGAAACTTATTAAAGTACATTCCCCAAATGATCGAAAGACAAATAGAAATATATACCTGCTTGATACTAGAAATGTTTATTGAACGATTTTACCAGCTGTATGTTGTGGGTTCGCAATGTCTGATAAAATGACTTCAATACAAATTTCTAGTATCAAACAGGTGTATTTTACTTTTATACCATATCCATTTAGAATTGTTTTTTTTTATCTTAGTTTTAGTTGTTCTCATGTATAGATTTTTTTTCTTGAATATTTTATTAAAATGCGATATTTTCCTTCACAGTTGAATTGCCATGTTCGTTTACATAAAAATAGAAATAGAAAAAAAAAAAACATTTTATTCCCAACAACTGTTGTCATTTTACAATGATAAGTTGACAAGTTTGACGAAAGTTATTCAGTTGTTTTTGAGTATAAAATAATGACCCTTAAAGGTTATGCTCAGTAGCCGAACAAATATGCTTGTATAGAAGCAATATGATGCGGTCTGTGTATTCTGAAAGTCTTAAACAGTGTATTAAAGTATGTAGAGCAATTTAAATACCACGCAATAGGAGGCCTGTATAAACCCAAGAAAACACATGGAGGTGAGAAATGTAAACCGAATGGTTTTCGTCAGGCGTAACTTGCACAGTGCACCTAATAAGTCTCCTATCTCTACAATGTTAAATGTGACATCTGCTGTTAGAAATGCATGGTACATCTGTCGACAATCATTCGATTATGCAATATCACGTGACCTTGTGTTTTACTTAGCAAGAGTTATATAATTTTCCTTACACTTGCAATGGCCCATTGGAAAAGGCATTGGTTATTGATACTGGGCTTTACAGAACAAATATTATTTTTGCTGAGCATTGTCTTTGAATACATTGTAGTCCGATAGTATATAACCAGCTGTTTAACAATATAGAATGTTTTAGTAACCAGTAGTATATACGGACTCAGCTTCTGATTACCCCCAAATTTTATACATATATGTGTACAGTTGCCAACAATTAAACATGAAATTACTATTTTTGTATATTTCACAACAAGTTGTAGTGGATATACAAGCCTGTCAGTTATCCAAAATGTCACTTTATTGCACTGCGAGTAATGTCATTCTGACTCTGACATATGTCATCTGAGGCAGTGTAGCAGATGCACATCACACTTGCTATTTATTTGGGGGAAAATAAATTGCTTATGCAATTGATATTAGTCATTGCAACTTGGGGCTCAAAAACGTCACAAAAACAAAATCCATTGATTCAGTCATTTTTCTTTGAGAATATGATTCAACTGTTGATCTATTGCTATGAATGCATTGTTACAAATAAGGCATAGTACGGTTGAACTACCCAATTAACCAATGAATTAGATAATCAGTAGGGACAGGTTTTTGTGTGTGGTTTTGTAGCCAATAAAGCAAAAGGGTTTGTGGAGTAAAATGTATATGTAAAGAAGGACCATCAAGTGTGAATACATCACCTGCATTTCAAGCTGCAAGTGTCTGGTGACTCGCTGGCTTGGATGATCAGAATTTATAAGTACGGAGGCCCATTGGTGTGTCATCAGACTGATATAGTGTCTAAGGTACAGTGAGTAAAGGCTGGCATGATCATGATGGATCTTGTTTTATTATAGGACTCGTGACATCATATCAATTGTGCTCATTCTCGATAATGAATGAAGATGATTGCCATGCATGTCATGTCTAATTTCTTCTCTTCGCTAACCAAAGCCTTTTAGCAAAGATGTGATGTTGATATACAAAGATGTGATGTAGTCATTGGCTTCTGTATTATATGGAAATTCACATCATTTCTGAATTGTCTTTTCACGCTACAACTTCTGGTACAATATCAAACATTGTAAAACCTCGTCAGTGGTCTCAACCATCAGTTATCAGAAACTCTATTAGACTACATCTTTGCATACATAGTATTCAAAACAAAGCTAGCTAAATGTTGCCCAAACCAAAACAACTAAGTAAGCTCAACCTGTTTGTTTTTAAATTACCCTCCAATGCAATGAAATGTATTGAGTTGCCAGTGAATTATTATGCTAGCGTGACCTTATTCTCCATGATCTCACCCAACCCTTCTACCTATGGTCTCTACTTGTCAGCATAATGAAATTTTCACAGCAAATGTTTGGCAAGAATTGTAATTAGCTTTTATCATATTCTATCCACACCAACACAAATCAAATTGTATGTGCAAATTGCAACCTGTTGGGGGGTGGTACTTCTGCACTGATTCTATTTGAATGAAAGCCCTACTGCAGTTTTGCAACCTACGCCATATTTAGATCTATCATTCACTGTACATGTATTTATATTGTTTTTGATGTTTCAAATGTAACACAAATTGAGTAAAGTGACCGAATAATACGTCAATGAATAATTTGCAAGTAACAGTAGTACTGTTAAAAGTGCAGAGTCCTCTCTTTTGAAGATATAATGTATACTTTGTACAGATTTTTATGAAGTGGCATCAATTTTATTTATTAATATTTAGAACATTGATGCATACATTTAATGCAGTTAGTCATATTTTATTTTTTAAGAATTTCCCAGGTAGTATGCACGTTTCCATTCACAAAAAGACTGAAATCACAAAGTTGATTATTACACGTATATTGGCACAATCAATCAGTAACATTTTTGACAGCATCCATAAAGCTCATGAGGAATAACTGAGAGTTGAATATGGATGTAATGATTCACATTCCATGGAGACTTCAAAAATAAATATAAATCAATTCACTTTCACAAAAGGGCAAGTTGTGATTTGAACCCTGAGGGTTAGACCCTGTGAGTATGGCTAAAAGCATGAGATTCCATGGTGACAAGCCTTCCATAATGTAGTAGTGAAGAGTAGGTGCATCGCACGAGTTGTAATAACACGGGCAGCTCAGCCAGCAGCGACAATTCAAAGTGCAATACAATCTTGTATCATTTGATAGACATTTTGGGTTCATGCTGAATATTAACTTGCATTTAACAGTCCCACTCATCATGTTCATGCGCAGGTCTCTCATGTAAGGCAGATTAAGTTGGCACATTTTGTAGTAGTCTGTCCCGGCAGCCACCTGGTGTGCAGAGCCCGAACTATATTTGGTAGGTGAGCAACACTGCAACCAAACCCCTCATCCCGGTCCACTACATTAACTGATACCTTGGCATTCCCGCAGTCGACAAGAATGCATAGCTGACATGCATCAATTTGTATGGAAACTAGTCAGTAGAAGGCATACTGTCAGTTGTGGATTACGCCTAAACAGAGGAGTTTCTTTGCTGCGGTTAAGACTCTCATTACAAGAAAGTGCCAAATGTGTTGAGGAGAACACTGTTGCTTCCGTCTCTTGAGAGTGATTTTCCATATCAGTTCTGTGCTGTTGTTTGTGTAATAGGATAAACTTAATTTGGTTGTGACTATTGTTATTAAACAGTGTTTGGCAAATTAAAAGGCTAAGACTAAGACAACGTCCATGGTCAGAATATATGTGAATTCGTATGTCAGATAAGATTGAAAACTAATTTCTATTTTTTGTGCTAGGATATGGATTTAAATAGCTAAATCTCCTCCAAAAGAACCTGTTGGCCATACAGAAAACATTTGTTTTGGTATTGACTGCTCGAAGACCAGTGTTATCTGTATTGAGCTCCAAGTATCAAAGACACTTTTTGTCAAATGAGGCATGTGGCATGAAAGTGCTATTGTTCGTGATTGTCATGCCCAATAATCGAGTTTGTCTTCACTAACATAGGGTTTTATTGGGGTGCAGTCTTCGAATGTCTGACTGCACAATATTTCATGCCTCTGATTTGTATCATTAGCACTGTCTGATTACCTCTTATACATATGATATAGGATATTATTTAGTCCAGCAAGGCTATTAAACTAATTATATATTTGAAAACTAAAGGGATTAGAAAAACCCAAGCTGGTCATTATCTTAAAATATTAGCACAATATATATTCAAATTTGTTTTTCATTGTGTGAATGAAAAGCAGCTTTCATGATCACTTTATTGATATCCCTCAAAATCGAGGATAGATTAACACTGCTGCAATTTCTCAGGATAATTAGGATAGAAGATATCCTTGTTATCAAGGTTTAAGGAGTAGCTCACTAAAACGCTTTACTTGTTATCACAGGTTCTTTTACGATTTCACATTCCATAATAGTTGGTTGTTCATCAATACCAACAGTGATTGGCAATTTGTGATTGATCAGAAAACAGTTATTTTTGGATTGACTACGCAGGAGAAAAGTGAGAGCGATGGAAGTGCTTTACGACCAGTCACGGATTCAGACAGTTTTATTAGGATTATTGGTGCTATTACGAAATGTGCACTGGGCCAAAGGTAGGACAAAATGTAGCCCCTATCATTCAAAAATCCATGGCCAAAATTTGTATTTATTAGTCTTAATGCTCTGACACATTTTGAAGTGAATAACGCTTACATTTGCTATATGACATTTACAAATGACATGAATGTTTGTCTTGGACATGCATAAATAGAATTGTCCTCCCCGTGGGATCATCATGTCCCACAATGCTCCAATGTAAATGATGTGCATGCCCATAACCAGTGCAAATGTCCCATAACTGGCCATAAAACAGATAGCTGGTGATAAACATGCAATAAATATTGTATTTTGATTAGCAACACTTATTATTAAATATGTTCAGTATTAATAAATTATTGTTATGTTTACTGGTATATTCAGATTGAGTTGATTATAGTTTAAAATATGTGCTATAGTGGCTTTATATTAAACGGTAAATATTTTTCTATTGATAGCTATAACATTATATATTAATTAGTTGTATTATATAAGCTGTGAATAGTGTGCTCTTGACATGTGCTTTTTAGTGGGTAATGATTCAGATTAAAGAAATATTTTTTTCAGTTGAAATAGTACTACATTGAGCTTCTTGGATTGTTACAAAAAGTGTGCTCTTGACGTACTCCTTACACAGAAATATGAATTGAAATTCATCGATACATTTGTTTCACGAATATTTGACTATTCTACGTGTCTTTTAGTCATAAGTTAAGTTACTAATTTCTTGGTTCTGGTACCTAGGGGTTTCCATAAACGCCTTGGTGTATGTTTTTCTAGGATAAACATGATGAAATTTGATCCTAAAGGTAAAAAAAACCCTTACTTTTCATTTTTTGTCTCCTGTTTATCTAACGTTAAATTTGTCACAAATATAGATGATGTATTGTGGTTCTACTGGTCTACAATTGAATACATGTGACGTTTGCTGGATGAAAGACAAACTTCCTGTTTTAGTACTTCATCCAATAAAATCACATCCATGAACTCATGTTGTATTATATAAATTAACTGGGAAAGGGATAAATAATGTGAGACTTAAATTTTAAGTTGTATTGCAATTTATTCTGAAAATTGTTTAACTGTGGAAGAAATTTGTTGATAAAATAAATATATATATATATATATATATATATATATGTGTGTGAATGCTTCCTTTGGAATTCATTATGATAATGATACAATAATACAATACAATAATATTTTTATAGCACAAATTATAAATGTCCATGTGCGCTTGTAGGCCTCTTTAAACAAATGGTGCTTTACTTGAGTTTTAAAAATGGTAGGACTCTTTGATGGTTTTATGGACAGATGAGGTATATTCCGGGTTATTTTATTCCCATAATTTAGGTGCTAAAATGTCAGTGTTTACTGTAATACCTTAAGTATTCGTGTGCGTTGTAATTATTGCTAAATTTGTGATTTCAAATGATTCGAGAAATTAAAATGTAGTGAAAATTGAAAGAATTACAGTTATGCTGACATGGACGAAAATAGAGGTATGGTACATTTTACGTGTACTAGACGGCATTTATAAGTGAAAATTAAGAATCAAAAATAAATTCCATCATATTTTTGAATTTATGTTGTAATATTTTACAAGCGCTAAACCTAAACAAGAGCATATTTGAACTTTAAAATTCATAAGAAGATGGTATAGTCCGTAGCATTGTACGATCTAAAACTAAGCTAGTACATGTCAGACCAATCTGGTTTTTGGACGGACTAACTATATAGCATCAGAAATGAGTCATTAAACGGTCATTTAACTTCACTGTTTGCTAAACAATTACTAGTTGTCTCTGATCAACAAGTTACACAACTGCCAACTACGTGATAAACTGTTCACTTGCAATCTACTACTGCTTTGCCGTTTACTGTTACGTCAAGGGTGTGTGGGGGGTTTATGGCATAAAAACAAAAAGATACGCCCTGAGACTAGGCATGTAAATTAAATGCCCCGTAATGTTTTATGGGCTGATTCACAAAATATTGCAGTAGCTAATTGTGATAGGACCACAATATGCTATGTCATAGTACTGTTGTACATTGTACTAATATATACTCATACAATTATATTGTTGGTTTGCTGGTATCTCCTTCAAACTTCATATATTCAATTGCTCATTTTCAATGAATACAAAAATTTGAATTGAATATAAGTCTTGAAACATATTAGGATACTGATATTACTACATGTTAAGAAGCTGTCAAAAGAGGATGTTGATGTACAGAAGATGCCCGTATCACATTCTTAAATCGATGAGTTATCCATCAAGAAATCGCTGAACATTCAGTATCAAATAACATACTATTCCAATTATTCTCTCAGTTTAAAATGCAAATATTTTACATACTGGTAGGTCCTAGCAAGTGGAGGAATGAATATGGTTTATAATATGTGAATTGAAGAATATAGGATGCATCCAGATAATTTCTATATGAACTACTTGTGACCATGTAAGTATTTGTAATGCTAGAAGGATTCATCACAACCTACTCAATAAATATTACTATATTAAAGTGTTTAGGTAAAAGTTCATGTTCTCAATGAAGAAGCTCGTGTGTTATGACTTCATTAGAGCTGGATAGTGGCTGCTGACATCTGCCTGTAGGGAGGCGCACCGTACTCCCAAACGCCATGCATAAGGAAGTACTCGCCACAAGCAGCCACTGCTAGTCTGAGGCCCTACATGGCCCCGGATATAAGCACCTTGCTCTGTGTTAAAGACATTTTAAATGTTTCCACATTGATTTTTGATATGATGTTGATATTATGCAAGAAATGTACCGCTATGCACATTTCGCTTCAACCGTAGATAATTTTAAGTGTCAATCTTATTAGGCTATACCTGGAAGATAAATGGTTGTCAGCGTGTTGTCGCATTTATCCATTGTATGGGCCTACCTGTGATGGCTCCAAAATCAACTTATGGATATACTGTAATCGCCACTGCCCAATGGCTGCAGTCGGTGCTTCTCATGAAAATGCCCACTGGTGATTGTGATGGCGTGCGTAAAAAGTGTGAGCCAATAGCAATTTTGTTGGTGTGATGAGCAGATTAAATAGGTGTTTGATGCAATTGTGGCCCCAGCCTCCTGGCTCTATTCAAATGTGGAATATTTATCACTCAAATTGAGTGAGCAAATCCAAATGATGCATAGTCCATATGAAAAAGAACTATTAAACATAAATTTTCTTGAAGTGCAATTTTCTGGACGTATCTAATTGTTAAAGAGGCAGTTTATTTGAATATGTTTTGTTTCATTATAAAACTCTTGTTACCCGCACATGTAGATCCTGCAAATTACATTGCAAATTATCTTATGAGTTAGCAAATTATTCTCAGCAAAAAAGGAGGCAAAGGAGTATTCTCCTAAAGAACTCCGATTGTCGTTCGAAAGAGGAAAGTACATTAAGAAGATGGTCAGCTCACAAAAATAAGAACATAGATCAGCTTACAATCTGCTTGGCCTCACAATTGTACTCTATCATCTACACTCATCATTTCCATCTCAAGGGGGCAAATGTCTACCAATCATGCTAGAGACAATGAATTTTTCATAGCCACCAAATCCCAACACTAAGATATCGGGAGCCAAGAGGTCCTTAATCAATTGAACCCAAGTGGTGCATTTACTTCACTAGCTGGCTCTGTTTATGCTTTTTGTTAAAATTCATTGTTGCGCTAATCGCCATAAATGTGTTGATTATGTTTTTGAGATTTATGCAAGTATAGATTGTCAGCATCCCCAAATTACATCAGTAGTTAACGGTAACATCAACCTTATGACAGCTATAAAATCCATTGTATCAATAAGGAATACTAAGAAATCATTGGTAGAATTGATATGACAGCAATGATCACCAACTATTTGCATAAAGTACTGTATGGTGACCATTAGTAGCTCAGAATGCCTGATCGAGCGTCATGAGCTAGAAGAGAATTTTGTCGCATGGACCTCATCGTTCAATGCAATGTTGAAATTGTAACATGCTGCTATATTTCAAATTGCAAAATATAATAAATGCAATAGATGTACATTTGCCCATATATAACTTCCCTCAGACACCAACATTCTTTATTATTCATTCCTTTACAGATTTACATTTCTAATGTACATACTGCCATCTTTGAGGTTTATTAAAAGTGACACAAGGAGGATTAAGAGGCATTCATGATCCTTCTCACTTCCATATAGCACTTGTAGTGAACTATAACTGAAAAGGTTGTAGACTGCATTATTCTTCTCTGGTGGGCATTTGATGTCATGTAAGCGAAATATTCCAAACTCAAATACATTACTTCAATATCTTAGGTGTGAATATGCCTGTGTGTTCTTTCATTAAAATATCTTCTATACCATTCTACTCAAGTCACAAGATTTAATAGGCAAATAAACAAAGTTTTTGTTATTGATTTGATTAACAATTTCATAGTTCAACTACTTAGTTATAATCCACTCTGTAACACTCCGCAGAAGGACTAATAATATACACAAATTTGGAAATCTATATGATGCCACTTAATTGAAGAGCTATCTAGATAGAAAATTGAATGTGGAAGTCTAAGAGTCCCAAGGCATTCTCAATAATCTTCATGAAATGGTGAAAAGACCATCTTGGGACAGAGTGAAAAATTTACCTTTCAACAAGTTTCTTTGGAAAGTAAAGAGAATACATAATAAAGATGTAACATATGTTAAATGTATACATTACTTGTTTTATTGCTGCCACTGTGATGACAAACATTTATAAAAGAATAAACAGTTAGGTTAATTCATATACTTACTGTATATATGTTTTTAATTGGTACATGGACATAGCTATCTATGTCTGATTTAATAAATGATTTGAAATGATTTGATACATACATGGTTAATGAAATGCTACCTAACTAACAGGCAGTGACAAACCCCGGATCAACTTTATTACCCAATATCCTGATGGGAAATTCTTCGGGGACACTGAAGTGGACTTTTTGAAAGGTTAAGAAGAGCACCTGCCATTTACAACATTTACAAGTCTACAAAGGCTTCCTTAGTGAACAATTACTTTGACAACTACAGGCACAGCAGGGATATTTCATATGCTAGATTTTGATTGGACAAGGAGCAATGGGAATTCCTAGAAAAGGCAACTTAATTGAATGAACATGCGAGTTGCTTCTAGATCATTCAATATATAAAATATGATCTTGTATTGTTTGTTGTTTTTTCATTTATTAATGGTTTTACTCTTTGTAATTCAGCAAAACTCATATGACAATATATGCAAGCTTGGTTGTATTGCCATCAGGTGTGCCATCTTACAGCAGGGGAGGAAAATGACAGCTGCACGAAAATGTGATGTGACAGCATGTCATTGCAGATCAATAGATGATGCTTATATTACATAAACGTATAAATGTTCTTCCCATGCATTTGCAACTAAATGTCAGTCAAATGTACATACTTGTTTCCATACTCATTTGAGAACATTTGCAATGTGTAGAACAATGCTGTGATAGCCCCACGTATTAAATGCACAGCACTTTTGCTTAAAATCGAATGGGCCATTTTGCGCTCTTTGGAATAGGTACAAAATTCTCTCATAATCGCGCATGCTTGATTTCTAAATACCAAGCACAACAGTATGCAATATTTTACTGTTAATACTATGGCCATGGTTCAATTTATTTTTGCATGCTTTACCCAAATATGGATACGAAGTTCCATTGTTAAATATTTTGTTGGTGCTGAAATTTGATTGAACACATGGAGAAAAACTTGTGGGTACTTGTAATGGTCAGATGTTTCTGGCCTGTGGTGGCTGGGACGACCCACATCACTGCCGCCTCGCTCGTCCCCATCGGCCAATTCATACGTTTACCTCCTGACTACAGCTGAAGTTGCCTTTATGTAGCCGTCTCTCCTGGGCCCGACAACACTGACGTGGTAGTAATGAAAACACTCCTCGTGTAGACATTGCAAGCAACACAACATATGTGAGGCAAATGGTAACAAATTAAAGCATCATTTGAAGCTAATGGTTACCTTTGAAAATCAAATGGCGTTCTGACTGGATTTTTTTAGCATTATGCGTAGTTTTTGGTCGTTTCAGTTTGCAAATACAATGCAGAGGTTTTAAAATGCTGCTTTTATTAGTGGCAAGATTTTATACATTGTGGCTTTATTGACAAGGCAATATTTTTGTACTTATGTTGATAATTGTGTGCATATTTGCATTAGCGTAAAGTACATGATCAGAAGAAAGGAGAGAGCAGCCAAATAAACAAAAAAAAATGTGCGTGTATTGAGGTAGAGATTTAGTTTGGTGCTGTGGACAAATAGAAGCATGACATACACTAAGAGAGGCTCCTCACACACGTTCAGCTGAATTTTTGTCCACAAATGCAAAAACAGTTAAGTCTATAGCTGTATGAAAACAATGGATGTTCAGTGGATTGAAGTAATGTATTAAGTCCATGTATGCACTCGCCACCAGGAAGTGGGTGGCTTAAGGCCAATTTGTCACTGCATTCCTCTGTCATTCCCCTCATGCAAGGCTGACGGTGACATTGCCAGCATTGTAAAATGTCCGGCCTGAGGAATGGACCAGTAACTGTTGGTCAACAAGTGTATTGCTCACTTGATGTGAGCAAGATGTACAATTATCAAGTTGCCTTTTTTGTCAGCTTTGTTTATGATTTTACTGCTACTAGGTTCAATTTGGTCTTCTTGTACATGCACACGTTGAAATATTGTCATATTATTTTGTAATTTGTTATGAAGTGCGTGTTTTTGAAAAAGAATTGCAGATATGATGGCCATTAGAGAACTTGCCTATGTTGTCATGTTTCTTGTGAACAATAGCTTTTTGTCATAAGAAGTGGGTCTAACACTGTCAAAACAAGTAAAGCAATATGTTTTGCAAAAGAACGATTGTCATCAAGACATGACTTACCATGTACACATTGGGCATAAGAAGCCACCTATCTTTCCAGTGTATCTGTTGTTTGATACCTACCTATATGGCATACTCAGTGAAAATGATGTACTGAAATTATTTCACATAACTGGGTTTTTTATCAGGAAAAACAGTATGAATTTTTCTCATAGTAATAAAATGTATAATTAAGTCATCATGGATGTGAATTTAGCCTTAAACGTAAAATTGAAATAGGATCATTTGTTGATTCTATATATTAAATGAATTCTTATCAAAAGCTGAATATTGGATATTAAAATTTTAATATCCAAAAATTTTAATATCCAATGTTCAGCTATTGATAAGAATTCATCTAATATATGGTATCAGATACATAGCTAATGAACTTGTTTAAAATTGTTGATTCTAGTTTTTGCATAACAAATATTTTTAGAATTGAGCATAATCTTTAAGTTTCTTTTAACCAATTATCCTGCTCGTATTTTTGTCAATGAACCAGTCTTGTCCACCAGCTTTTAAAATGCCACACTATTCATATATACAAATGTGCATGTACCATACAAAATCAGTATGCATAACAGAACAAATGTTTAAGTCTAAAAATGTTTTTAAACCAAGTTATTTTTGCTGTTGTATGCATTTCTGAAATCCAGACAAATGACGTGGCCTTAAGCATACATGCATCTTGCATTGAGATTTACTCCTTCCTTGCTTTTCTATTGAGGACATCTTGTGTGTATCTTGTGGCAATTGTACAATTCTTATAGCGCATTTTCAGAGCCTTTTGATAAAATATATTTCTATAGCACACATTGTGGAAGAGAATACATTTAAAATATTTGCTTAATTCTCAGTGCTATTTGTATTCTTTTGAAAATATGTCATTTTTTTAAGGGCCTTTCACAATTGAAATTGACACCGAAATGTTGTACAACCAGATGTGGTTCAAGAGCTGGTGGTTGCAAGGAAGGTGGTTTGTTGAGCATAAATCTCATCAGCCACTGCTGTTTCAAGCTTAAGGTGCAAGACGTGTGTGTTGTACAACAGAATTACAAGGACGTACAATGGTAGAACAGTGCTTGCATGATATGATAGCATATCACCGTAGACCTAAAACGTTGATCACTGCTCGCATGAAATCATGTCAGGGTATACAACGTTGTGCAACGCTCTTGCGATATTTTGAACCCTTTCAAAAATCACTTGTGATCACAATTTCACCTACAACAGAAGAGATTGGTCCTATGTGTTATGTGATCAGTCTTGCTAACGTAGTCACCTAGTGGTTGCTAAATGCTCGCAACCCTACTGTGAAGGGGGCTTTACAAAAATATATACAGCAAATGAAATGAAATTCTGCAAAAATATATCGGACTAAGGGTTAATCGCTCATTCAGGAGCCAGCAGGCGATAATTGGTTGATCTTTTGAATATCACTATGCAACGATAGTGGCCACATAACGTATAATTATTGATTGTGTGGTAAAAATATTATTTTTTTTTCTGGCAAGCATCAGCATCACTAATTGATTATGCATTCCTATACAGCATTTGAGAACTTTGTTATCTATTGTTGCCCAGCACCAACTATCGATATTGAAATTGTCACCGATATCAAAGATATTATAGAATCTTTTATAAATTATAGAAATTCTATAATATCTTTGCCGATATGCAGCACTAATGAAATATGTTAAAGTTTGAATTAAAATCTTCAGTCATTTTCACTGCCCGAAATGTAATTCAATGGAACAAAAATTGCCTATCAGGATAATGTATGTCTGAACGTTTGAAATTTCATATTAAAAAACTTTGACAATTCCTTTTGAGGCATTTCTTTTAACCCACACTATCCACCCACATATATATATATGCAATCTTCAGCAAAAAGGCTAACAAGCTTAAATTATGGAAAAGTGAGTTTGTGATTCAAGAAGATTTAAGAAGGGGAAACCAGGCCCTCACATCTTTTGTCTATAGTCTCTTCACCAGATAGATCATGCAAATAATAACTTTTTCAGTTGTAAGAAAGAGTAATTGTATCCAACTAATTTCTGCTATGAAATATGACAGCTGTTTGTTCGCTATTAACAAAAAGTTTCTTCTATTTAATAGTCTGGTCAAGAAGCGTTGTACAAAATGGATATAACCGTAAAATGTTTATATTGCACTATTTATTCAAGTTTTATTTTTTGATTAACAATAGAGGAAAGTAATAAGGATGCTCGTTTTGGCAAAATAAAGACCTATTAAAATGCTGCAGTAAGGAAGGAAGCTTCGTCATGTTGTTCATTTCAACATTTTATCTTGCAGCCACATACATTATTCAGGTATAGTTAGGATATTTTGCATTAGAGTTAATATGAAAACTAAATAACTTATGGCTGATTAGCTGCAATGGAAGTTGTCTTGGACACTGGTGGGAGTTCACGTCAGATAGTATGCAAGAGTGAAAATGTGCAAAAGCATCTAATGGTTGCTTTTATGAATTTACTGTAGCCTTTATGCCCGTCTTTATTTGTTAATTCTGAAATTATTGTAGTTTGTATGTAAAATCACATATGCTTACTTTTATATTAGAATAATTTCTGTGATTTTATAAAATTTGTTGTTGAAAATGTATGGTTTGGCATGTAATCAATATAAATTGTAATGGTTAACTGACATTTCTAAGTTCTTATTTCAAACATTCACTTGCTTTTAATTCATAATATAATTTGTTATAGCTTTTTATATGATTGCATGAAAAGCTGCAACACAGAAGCTATTGAAATAAATGTGCAGTGATGTGGGGCAATGTGGATGTCAGTTTACTGTAAAACTAGGAATTTTTGCGTACAATTTAATTTGCGAATTTCGTGGGTAGCTGTAGAAATGCAAACTGAAATAGTCAGCAAACATTAATAGCCTGTGTAAAGTGGGTCCAGGATGCACCAAAATCGCTAAACTAAACAGTCACAAAATAATTCATAGATGAAAATCGCAAAATTTAGTAGCCACAAAATATTCTAGTTTTACAGTATTCAAAATATTAGACATTTTATGCACCTGCATAAGCTGGCATGAGATTACCCCTAAATAGTGGAGAGCTGGCTGATCCTTCATGGAACATACAGATGGTGTTTGTGAAACAAGCGGACATCGCATCCTAATCAGTGGCCTAATGTGGTTATGATGTCGCAGGCTCATACAGTCAGCAGCACGTTAGCTTGCAAAAGAAATCATCTTTTGTTGTTCAAATTTTAGGCAGCTTCAGTTTTCATAATGATAACTGAGGGTGCTGTTGCATAAAGAAACTATTCCCACTCTGTTTGTATCATGCACAGAGCATTTAGATTTATTTTTCAATTCGTCATATAAGCAATTGTAGTTCTATTTACGTCTATTTTAGCTCAACTGTCAGCAGTACGCTCCATATTTTATGATGTTTTGTAATAAAGTTATATTTGCACGTTTGTTTTCTGATATCCACCAGCACCTATAATGATACCTGTTAAATTAGCCAGTGTCTGGGTAATTGAGTTTATTACATTTTGGGGGGAGATGCTTTTAGATGAACACTTGCTAGGCCATCAGCCCATTACCTCAAGCCATATTATATGCTTGCTTTGTTCAGTTGTCTAATGTGCATGTATATGTGAAGCATATAATTATCATGTAATTATTGTATGATAAAGTTTTCAATGTTATTTATCAATTCTCATATGCATGTGAATGTAATGATTACTAAGTGCAAGAGACTTTGTATACTCAGATCGTATTTACCGTATACGACCATCCAAGCACCCAGGGCTGTTAAATTGAAATTTTTCTGAAACTGGGGGTGGGCTGTTACATGAGAGTGCAGTTACTACATAATTCTTTAGGACATTTAAGAAAAAGAGGGGGCCATTACGCGAGGGTGGGCACTTGGATGGTCGTATATGGTATTTCATCCTCATCTATTTCGGGCTTATTCAATTCACATGTTATCGAGAACCCTCATTCAAGTGTTACCTGTTAATGGGAACTATTCTGAATAAAATAAATGAAATCATAAGGTGAATCACGATGCAACAAAGAGAAGGACACTGCACTAGCTGCAATTGGCTTTTTCCAATAGGCATTTTGGCAGTGAGCCATGTTTTAAAAAAGTTCCTCTAGATCTTCACGGTTCATGCTGGATATTATACGTACATAGCAGGTCATGGCATTGTCTATAGACAGTGTAAAAAGAAATTGCCGTGAACTCATGTTGATTTATATTAGCTACTATAATAACATCAGAATTAGCTCATAAAACATCTCATGGCATTTATTATTTGTGAATTGGCCCATGAACAATTATTTGTCTCGGTATATAAACTGGACAATCCCGGGAATCATGTTGTGACGTAACAACATATAAGTGCGGGTTGATTCAGTGAGTCAGCTGTTGGAGCTCTATTCTAATTTTGCAGATCTTTATATCGCAAGCATTAAGAAATTAAATTGCACAGCTTGTAACAGTTATAAGCATGGGTATTTGACATAGTACATAAATGTAGTTGGTTGAAGCATTCTTTCGATCTCACTTGCTTCAAATTTCTTTTCTGTGCGTAAAAGAAGTGGCCCAGGGGACAGTTCTACCGAGCGTCATACACACGCCTGATGGCTAGTAAATGTTCAGGGACAACGGCTAAAAGCAGGGAATCAAGACAGAAATAGAACATACAAGTGCGTTCAAGCGTGGCAGGGCCTAATCCATTGGTGATTAAGAAGCTGGGCAAGGAAGAACATGTGCTAAAGTGTTTGGGAAGGTTAGCGTAAGGGTAACGTGCCTGTCCATACACATGACAGCCTGAAGTGAACAAGAAGTCTAAGTTCGAGTCCTCGGCCTTCAAACCTTAACAGGGGTTCCCCGAATATTTCACACTGTGCTTTATGTCTGAAAAATTTTATAGTAGTCTTTTTTTATTTTGTATAAAATCTGGAATTTATTCAGAGCCTCTACATTATTCTACAATACACTTAATACTTTTTGTATATAACTTGCTCTGTTGTGTTTCTGTTAAATGTTAGTTTTTGTTCTCAAATTTTCTTGTCTTGTAAGAACCTTCCCACATGTAAGCATATAAAGAGAATTGGCGATCAAGGCCACTGTATGTAAATATGGAAGAGCAGTGAGAAAAGGTCTGTTGTACTTGTTTTACAATACGCAAGTAACATGAATTCATGTATTCAGATGAGTTGCTTATTGTGCGAGTGTGCGCTTAGTTTTCATTTAAATTTTTATTCACTGCGCAGGACGTTAAAATTAACAGTATTACCTCTCGTTGAAACCACTTGGAATTTGGCCACAAGTGGTCTGGTAGAGAAGTAGTCTTTTATAATAACGCTTACTGAAGTTTTCAAATGCCAAAACAGGCTTGATTGTTGAGATGGTCTCTTTATAGAAGTGGTACAAAATGGAGGTCATGTATGCAATTTTATAATAAACACACGTCATGAGATTGTGCCTTACATTTCTAAATACGATGGGTGAACACCCGATGGGAGCTCAAGAATCACTCTAGACATGCCATAAGCATGCAATTTGAGGTAGGTGTCAGTGATTCCTGTTAGCAATATGTCGCCTCCGTTGCATGGTTCTCTGAATGGAAGGCCTCTGGTGAATAGAGGACAAAACGATGACGTACAGTGGATCAACATAGTGACACTGAACAAATCTGTTACTATGGGTACTGTCCAGGGATGACGTGAGGATCTCGCCACTGAACCCAAATAGTTTACAATACTGCTTTTGAATCCCAATTTAGTTTGTTGATTACGGTGAGGGTAATGGTCTGTTCTAGTCGTCAGATCAGCCCATCAATGCATGAGTGCGTACTGTCAAAGACCGTGGTTTGAATTATACCTGGCTGTAGAATGTCTGCACTTTTTTGCGGAAAAGGAATAAAAATGTGCATAAATCTGCGGAAAAGAGTTAATCTTTCAAACAATACTCGGAATCTTTCAAAATGTACTTGCACATGTTTGTAAGTCACCTGTATGTCCGCGGAAATTTGAGCAAGACCGAGATTATTCCCTGTTCATTTAGCTTTTGTAAAAATAATTTTTATTCTGAAAATTCCCTTAAATCTGCAGAAAATCTGGACTTAGTTTTGGGGGAAGTTTCTAAATGTGCAGAAAGTGTGGACTTAGTTTTTTTTCCAGTCTACTTTTTTTTGCAGAGTTTGACTTTTTTTTACTATTTCTTGTCCACTGTGTGAAGAAAATATTGTCAATTTCCGTAGAAGCTTCATTGTCACTTGAATTAATCATGCTAATTGATTTATATGGATGCGATACATGGGGAAATCTTACTGACATAAAAAATCTTTGTAAACAATTAGAGAAACTACCTCATAAAAGCATCGTAATTTCATTTTGTAAATACATTCTTGGAGTACGGAAACAATCTAGTAATGCTTTTGTTAGAGGCGAACTTGGTCTTTTTCTTGTATATATTGATATTATTTCTACTATAATAGAATATTACAACAGAAACAACTGAAGGAAATCAGCTATGTGAAGCCATGTTTGAAAGTAAAAAGTTAGATGAAGTAACAGGACACATGACATGGTCACATGATGTGTGAATGTATTTCTATGTAACGGATGTGTTGTTTTTTATTGTTATGCTATTATTATGTTATGTTAGGCGACGAAATATAATCATAAGTAATGCTGAATTTTGTAGGAGCTTAAATAGAATTGACCCCTTTAAGTGGTAAGATGCATTTAATACGGGTGTGAACTTCGGTTTTGGTTTGTAAGTGCGGACGGGACATTTGACCTACTGAGCATGCGCACTGACACGGAAACATGCTTGTGTATACATTTTTCATATCACAATACTATAAAGTAAGTTATTTCTATTTTCTGGCAAGCATTCATAATAGATTGGTTGAATAACATTATTAATGGATTATACATTGCTATGTTTGAAACGATTAACAAATGCAATGTTTAATCGATTTGACACCCAGAATCACGGCAAAACGTGCTCGACTTAGATCTAGCGATAATTAAAGCAAATCAACACACGTGATTGAACTTTCTTTCATAATAAACTGTATGCAATGACATATACGCCCAGGAAAGTTACTTTTGGTGAAACTACCATGCCAAAAAAAAGTCAGGTTTGTTGGTGGGAAAAGAAATTCAGAACCTGTTTGATGTTATAGGCCCCGGGGCCTTTGTACGTGAATAGACAAAGGCAATGTCATTAACAAACAATATTTTTAAAAAGCTGAAATTTTAATTCAATTAACACAAACACAGTCTTTTTTAAAACAATTTATTTTGATCATACAAATTTTGGATTGAAATTTTTTCTTTGCTGCTCCCTCTCTTTAGAAATGAGCTTTTTTTATATTTTCCTCCCTACTCTTTAATTTTAGAAGATTTTTTTTTATTTTCCACCCGACCCAGAGCAGCAATCTTATATTTTTTTCATTTTCCCTCCTCCGCCCTTGAAAATGTTAGGTCCCAAAAAAAAACAATCTGAAACTAGGGATCAAACAGTAAATTATGTCTTATCTTATCATGAGAATACATTCAATAATAAATCTTTGTTTGTTTGGATATTCTGGACATTAAGATTTTATATATATTTATTATTTCCCATGCAATGTGTTCTACGCATATAGATAAAAAATATTGCTTATGACCTTTATAGCTAAATATGGATATTGGGCTTGTCTTCTACGAATTGTAAAAGTACTTCCGTTTTTGCAGAAAAGAGTGTGAAAGATTTATTTGCTACGAAGCTTATCAAGTTGGCCATATGTTTTGTCTTCTCCCACAGCATATTGTGGAGCAGGGTTGACAGAAATGAGCTTAATACCTATTTCACTGTTGGATTGCATTTTATTTGGCAACAAAAAATTGTGGCTTAAATGCCACATTGTCAAGTTCTTAAATGAACTGTTTAGTGTCCACTAAAAGAATCTATGGTAAATTGAGATTCGATAGTGAATGGCCAAAGAAAATTCATTTCATGTGGTCTAATATAGATATATATAACAGCATCATGATATAGGTCAGTATTTTCAAAGTGAAATAATTGTTGTCTGGTTTTGACATTAATTACACATTTGCTAATAACCCAAGCCCCGATTGGGTTGGTTAAGACTATACACAAAAAGTCTGTAGGCTATGAACTCAACTCAGAATTCAGCCAAAAATTCAGCCAGAAATTCAGCCAAAATGCGTAAGGTTTTGAACAAATGACGTACATCACGTTCAGATAACTACGTCACACGTAATGTTGATAAACGTGGTCGCTGCACCTACTGTACTCAATCATGGATAACTTAAAAAACTATACTCCCTATCACATCTTCATGCAATTATTTTGGTTATCATGCGACAATATTAGTAAGTAGCTTTATTTTGACACATCAAAGACTAGTGTGCGTTCAATTACCCCCTGGACACTATCAGACAATGAAATGTGATGAACCTCTACAACAGGGTCGGAAAATTGTTTCGCACAATAAAAAAGCCTTTCGATTGTTGCTATTATTACTGTAGCTCGGGTTGTAAATAAATTATTCTCGAGTCTGTATTGGGAATTTCAACATACCAATTTACCTACCTGTATGAAATCGCATGTAGTTTCTGATTTTCACCATTAGGTAGTCATAATTCATTATCTTAATGTTAAAGAAATTATCTAAACTAACATCGGGAGCAATTGCCGGTTCGAATTTGACAGGTTGGCATCCGATTTTAACTGCGTAGTATAACAACTTATACTAATGGTAGTAACTTTTTATCCAAGTTACTCAAGAAACATATCATGAACCATCCATATTTCATACGAATATATTTTTACTCTTAATATTTAGTTCCATAAACTCCTTCAAACTTCACAATACCGAGTGTCAGCCACCCATCTTTCATCTTTGCTGCTTACGACTGGAAATGTGAATCGTTTAATACTTTGCCATCATTGTCATTTGCTGATTTGTGTTCCGGCATGCAACATAAAATTAGATGTCTTAAATTTTCCGCACATGAACCAGACATAACATGAGGGGTTGGGGCCTTAAGCATATGCTTATGTATACATATTAGTACATATGCATGTGTGCGATAAAGTTGCTGAAGTTACAGTATACCGTAACCTCCAATTAAGACCACTTCTATAAAGAGGTCACTAAGATAAGGTAATAAGACCATATTTTGCAGTCCCAAGCTTTTGTGAATAGAAAAGCACGAACTACTTTAAGAGATCACTTCTCTATTGAGACCACTTGAGGCCTACAGCCACTGGATGAATATACATGTAATAGAGAGGTTCTAATGTTACATGTAGTTTACAAATGATGAGGGAATGAGAAGTTCTCAAAGATTATGTATTTCTTTTACAGACCCATCATGGGAAAGTACAAGAAATGCATCGAATTGGAAACTTTCACAACTGTCTGAAAATTTTTGTTATAAATGTTACATTGAAGAATTATCTATCTTGAAAACATTGAAAAGGGAAGTAATTGTAAGTACATATTTAAAAAATCCATTGTAAGTACGTTCAAGAAATTCTAAAATCTAATAGTAAGTTTAAGTGTATCTTTAAAGTATACTAGTCATCATACCAGTACTCTATGTCAGAAACAGCCAAGTTGAAAATAAAACGCATATGATGTAACAACAATAAGGCTCTGGATACTGTGATGATAAAGCAAGGCTTGCTGTACACAAACAAATCAAATCTTGACTTCTGTTACATATATATTTTATATACTCTAGGTAACATAGGTCTGCTTAGATATTCAGTTAATACTCAACCACTTACAGCCCACATAACCAATAGCAATTAAAATAGTTTTAATTTAATTAATGCACATTTTTAAAACCACTTTAAATGGAGACTGTCCGCTTTACACCAAATACCAAACATTGCACATTTTGCTCACCACTTTAACCTGAGGGGGACTGTGGACCGCGGCAGCCATAATGGTAAGTGGCATTGCTGTCCGCCCCATGTGGTCCGGCGGCGAGCTGTCCTGCATGAATGGTGCAGCGAGAGCCAGTATACCAGCACCGCCGCCCAGTGGCATGCCAAACCCTCATAAATGATGGATAGTTCTCCTGAGTGCCTGCTGTTTGTTGTCAGGGTTGCTCCTGTACATATCACTAGCAAATTTTACAGATCAGTAGATAGTCGCTCCCAAATTAGTGTGTAGCGCTCGCTGTGTTTTACTATATGATGGGGTACAACATTCTCGAAACATATCACAGTAGGTATTTGTGAGAATGTACATGTATGTACATGTAATGTCATATACATGGAAACAGTTATTTGAATTGCCATGATTGATTTACAACATTGCAAACATACTATTCACATAATCAAATACGTAGATGAATAGAAATTCACTCCAAAGAAAAGAGGAATGTGCTTTTAATTGTTAGTTTCAAGCCAACTATGTATGTTGAGAAGTTGCTGAAGTAAAGTTCTGATAAAAGCTCAGCAATATTGGTCATATCGCTTGACATGAATCTTAACTTTGCTAATATTTAGCAATAATCAGTTATGCAATTAGCATTATGAGAATACCAATATCATGGCTACAGTAGAACAAGCAGGCGTCTTGACGTAAGCATAAACATATAATAGAAACGTTTTAATTTTCTGCATCACAATATGTGCTTGGTCTGCCGTTGCTCAAGCCGATAATACGGCTTGATCCACTATGTATGGTTTCCGTGAGGCTGCTATAATAGATTCTGTCAGCTGGTGGCGCATTATCTAAGAGATGGGTGGGTTGTGTTTGTACGAGGGTGCTAACCTCGTGATTTATGTCCTAGTTTGTGTCACTCGGATAGTAATGAAGTACAAGTTGGTGAAAATTGACTTGGGATTCTTATGTCAATGCTTGTAAGGCATTCCAATTTTCGTTACAAACGCTCACTTAAGCGAAATTCTAGTCATTTGCCTTGACACTTGTTAAAGTAGATCTGCACAAATCTAATGTTCCAATAAGATTAAGAGGGGGTACGTGACATCGTCAGACCTCCAAAGCAGGAAATGTACCGTAACTATATCTTGCTACTGAGCAAGCCTATTGCAAGCAATTTGTGCAGGAATTAACTGGATGATGGGATAAGAGTTTGGAGGTTGATGATAATCATTTATGCCCTCATGTAATTTTCGGATTTCTATAATCCCACTATTGAATACACATCTAATTCTGTAATTATAGATTATCTTGGGAACGATTATTTCGCTCAGACAATTTTAATTACATTTTTAGTATGATGAATGTTATACATGTGTGAACTTCTAGCACTTTGCTGAAAGTTTAAAATAAACTAATAAATTTACGTTAGCTATCAAGCTCTATTCTCTTTTAGTAAACGCATTGCTCAATTGTGTCCCACTCAACTTAATGAAATAATGTACCAGTATTCATGTATGTAAATGTGAAAAATGGAGTTTATGACTCATCGTTATCAGGTTATTAAATGACACAAAGTGTTAATTAGTATAATTCATTCCATACAGTTGATCGTGTTGTTAAACAATATTTGCAATCACTATCGCATATTAAACATAGGTGTTTATCAAGCAAACACTTGCCAATAAATGGAGCAGGCAAGAAGCGTTTTATTCCACCCAGTGCCCTTTACGTATAAAAAGTGCACCAATTACTCATTATCATACCAAGGGCAAGCCACCATTGCCGCAGCGGTGGAGCATAGGCATTTTCTAGCTACAAGGTATTCCTATCATGCCCATAAGCTATTGTTTATCACTGCACTCCATTGGTGTTGGGGCAATCCTAGCAACTGATCGATGGCAATCATGCGGGGTAACACATGTATGATTGCCACCCAACAGAACTCACAAGTGCCACCCCTGCCCTCAAATGCAGCATCTATTGACACCTGATTGTGTTCATTTCCACTCGTACAAATTGACCACTCAATCGGAGGCATTGAAAGTCTGGGGTGATTGATAGAATGTCTAGTCAGGCACTGCCGCCGCCGCCGCGGATGAATGGAATGATGTTGAGTTGTTTTAGTGAGGCCTCCTGTAATTTTATATTGGTGATAGCGAACAGAATCAAAAACCTGTTTATCCTGAAGCCTGATACTGTTTTGTGTATCTTGTATGAGTATCTTATTGTTTGTGGAACTTGCGTGGCTTTGATATATCATTTTTCATCATATCAAAGGACTAAATTGACACTAAAATATGTTTATAAAATATCGTTTACTATGACACCAAGACTGATGTAAGGCTTGCTGCGAAATTGAATGTTTCATTTTTTTTAAAGTTCTCTTTGATGTATATGTTTAAATTCACAATACATGAAGTCTTCTTATGTGTGGCTGACTGCATCTATCATGATCAGATTGGTTATGATTCTACATTTATGGTTTGTATAAATGAGTCACTGTATGATAAGAATGGCTTCGATGTTTTGGAACACTTCCTTGGTCACTTCTTATGGGCATTAAATAAAACATTTACACAACTTTTCCAAAGCTCTTTCGTAATTTTTGAATGATGAAAGTGAATATGAAGTGTTGAAAATGTTAAATGTTATACGATTAAAGATTACTGTGTTATTTATACATAATGTATGTAGATATTTCAATACAATTGTTGTTTTTTTAAATTATTTTTAACTTGTCTACCTGATGCGTATAATTCATTTATTTCTAACATCTAATTGTTTCATTAGACATGTATCCTGTTCTATGAGCAGACACCTGTGTTCCAATATGAATGCTAAGTAATTGAGCAAATTTCTAAATCCTTGCCATCTCGTAATATCTATGGATAGATTTCTACTGATTCATGCCAGTTAAAAAAATATATTTTCAAACAAATCGTGCAAAAGGTTTATTTACCTGGCAGCAGTTGTTTATGTTGATCGATGAATTGACTTCCCAGCAACACCTTTTGACGGAAATGTTATATGCCTCATGCATTGTCATACCTCTACCCATCTGTCCAAAAACGGAGATAATGCCACTTTTATGACCTATCTTCTTCCAATTAATCAGTGATATGATTAGTGTTGTGTACGGAGACAGCAGTATTGTGGAAATGTGCACAAAGATTGGATTGTGGTTGGTGGACATTGCTTTATAATGATTGCAATCAACATTCAACAATAGCAGTATTTGCTAGAGATTCTGAAACATTCTCCTCCACAAGACTTTTATAATCAATATACTAACGATCTTAATTTGAGCATTTTAAATGCTTTATAGCCAACCCGGATAGAGACTCGTAGGCTATGAAGTAAAAAAAAAATACTTGTTCTCGTTTTGACTACATATTTATATTTATACCCTGTCTTAATCAAAGGAAACAAAGGGACATGACACTTATTTTTCAGACCTCATGTGTATTATAGTGGCTTACAACAAACCCCTGTAGAAAGAAACCATCTACATTTCATGGTACATGTATGTGAAGAAATAAAAGCAGCTATGTGAGGAATTTAATCAAATTAGATTTCTATGCACCATGCCTGCTCTGCTCGTGTTATCTAATTCCACAATTAATTGGGTTTGGTAGCTCATGAGTATACCAAAGTTGAGGCATAATTAATCTTGATTAAATATGGTAAACTTTAATAACATAATAAAAGAAATTTTGGTGTATGTGCAAGGCCACTATAATAATAATGATAAATAAAAATAATAATAAATAAATAGAAATAAATAAATAAATAAATAAAGCCATTTTCTACTCCTTGATATGAGAAGTTTATGCATGACTCTCAATCTTCAATGCTATTATAAATTTTTCCAACCACTGGGTATGCAATCCTGTAGAGAACTGAGAGATAGCGCACATTAAAAATCATCACGGCTTGTCAAATTTGCCTCCCATTGGGACGGCCAGTGGGCAGCCAGATTCCAGAAATTGGGGTTGCCCATTTAGATCAGGTGCTATCAGGGCCTTTGATGCACTAGCTAAATGGAAGCTGAGTTTGAAAAACCTGTCTCCAGCTACATATATGTCAATATAGTTGTGGGAATGTGCTTGATATAGAGAAAAGAGAGGGGGAGGGGGAGAAGAGAGAGAATTGAACTATTAATAGCATTCATAAAGATAAAATTAGTAGCTTTGTCTGTCATACAAAGTCATGTAGATAAGAAGCATCGTATTGGATAATCAATTGAGTCCACAGTCAAAAACACTTGCTACTTATAAAATGTCCTCTTAGCAAGTGTCCAAGTAAAGTCTGACTAAATATTATGTATTTAGTTAAATGATACATGTATTGAGTGGAAGGCATTGGAATATTCCTGAGCGTTGTTGACAATTTGTATTCATAAAATATGTGAAAGACAATTTTCTTAAAAGTAGACATGGATGTCTTTAAGTAATTGGAACTTGAGTTGGTATGCACTATGCAGATTCGCAGCTTGCAAGTGCATCTCATTCACAAATTTTGCATAAGGCAGACTTATTTATAATGAAAGTATGTGGTTATTAGAGAACGTTTATGATAGGGAGAAAATATTATATTTTTAAACTTACAAAGGCTGGTAAATAAGTAGTTTTACTGTACCTTACATGTATTAATATGAGCCCAGAATGGGAAACAGATTCTGTGAATTAAATAATGGAGGAAATAAACTTCGCCTTTTAATATACATTTTTTAGAATTCATGTCTTACGAAATAAACAAAAGTACGTCAAGAGTACACATTTTAAAGTCAAAATTTAATCCAAAAGCTAGGCTTTTCATATTATGTAATCACATCTGTCATATTTACGATGTGACAATTGTCAGATAGTGTGTGGTGTGTTGGGCAAACCATTATGTGCGAGTTGTATTTGAGCAGCAGTATTATATACATATTGTAATACTGTTGAAAAACACCTTCAAAATCAACTTTTAAGTATTTGCAGAGACGTCCGTTTTTCCATAGTATTACTTAATATGTATATTGCTGTATGTTTGTTCTAGCTCAAACAGAAGGGGACACCGGCTATGATTATAATGCTGCATATGACGATAATTACGATGATGATTCAGGTGACGTATATTTGGTTTATAATGGAGCTCTTTTAGCCATGTACACTTGTGGGTCACTAAATGAACGATTATAATAGCATTTTCCCTCTTTATGTAGCTGCTTATTTCTTTTTATTGTACCTTTACAAATCAATTAAACACGATCACAATTATTCTCCAAGTACACTTCAATGAAGCTTGGTCATAAAGTTTGAAAATACACTCAATTTTGGCCAACGTTAACGAATATGGATGAAATTCATGTTTAATTTAAAACTTACTGTTTTAAGCTGAAACCATGTTGAATCATATTACCGTATACGACCATCTAAGTGCCCACCCTCGTGAAACAGCCCTCCCCATCTTTTTCTTAAATATCCTTAAGAATTGTTTAGTAAATGCACTCTTGTGTAATAGCCCAACCAAGTGTGAGAAAATTTCAAATTAACAGCCCTGGGCGCTTGGATGGTTATATACGGTATATAAATAGACAAACTTGTACGGTATCTCTTGACATTCTAGCTGATGCAAATATATATTGTGCAGCACAGAAGTTTCATTCTAAGGAACTGAAGGCCTCAAAATGCAATTGCTGCTCTATTCAAAGTTTTTCAATATGTCACATTCTCGGGAAATGGTGGGCTAAAAATGCATTGATAGCTAAATATTAGTGACCATTTGAGCTTCATTGACAATATATTTGGTGAAGAATGACTGACCCATTAATTTGCTTAATTGTTATGTAAAATTGTTTCAAGTTATGCATGATCATTTTTTTAGTATGTTATTTTTTTCATTAATATTATTGTTCACATGATTGATATGCCATATTTAAATGCCAAAAACATGAACTCTTTGCGTTTATGCTTGTGTTTACCATATATTCATTATTTTAGCAATTTTTTTGTACACATTTTTCCTGCATCTTGGTAGTCACATTGTGATGAAACTCCAACAGGGTACGAGAAGGTAAAGGACAACAATTGCATAATTTGCATCTATCGTGGCTAAAAGAGAGATTATAACCAACAAGGCAAAGGTGAAGCCTCCTTCGCAATTTGTAAGAAAGAACAATAGAATGTTTCTTTCTCGGGTTGCGCCCAACGGTACCCTATTCTGGTGGGTGTCCGTGTCTCACTTACTTTGCTGATTGACATTTTTAGCTCAAACTGAAGGTGATGCAGGTTATGACTACAACGCTGCATACGATGGATTGGACTATGACGATGACTCGGGTAGGAAAAGGGCGGTAAATGATGATCAATAGTATCATCGTTTCAGGTGGTATTTGTATGTACGGGAGTGAAAATTTGTACAGTTCCAATATTAGCATCTGTGTGTCATTTATTGTGCGTGGTGTATTCTTCATTGCTTTTGTTTGCTGTGACATGAGATTTTGAATGTATCTTTTGAAAAGGATTGTTTCTCCCTCCACTTTTGGAGTTGAAAGAAAACACTATGTGCTGAATGTTTGATGGTTCGTGCAGTGTACGAGAGAATATTTTTAAATAGATTACCAACATTCAACTGATTTTATACACTACGTTAGCATTGAGTGTCTATTCTGCAGGTCCTTTCTGCTTACTTTGATGCGCCTTGTCAAAGTCAACATCTCGTGAGAGGCCTTCTCATTTGGCCTGGCTTCATTTGTCAAAGAGCCATATTTGTCTTGTAGAACGCTTTTGATTTCTATACCTGAAATGAGTTTAATCTTGTATGAGATTTATTGAGTCAAAGTAGATGTGACTAACCCTTTGCATGTGAAAGATTGCCAACAGAGAACGGTCTGAATAATCTGAATGTGTTTTATTTACTTGAAAGCCGTTGAAATGAGAGTTGTAGAAATTTATCTTTTATACATGTCTGAGCAAAGCTAGCCTGGGTGGGTGAGTTGTAGCATTCACCTCAATTAGTTAGTCAATTAGACACTTAATTGACCCAGGCGTAGGTAAAGGTCCCGACCCTCACTTGCACTTTCTTACGTAGTTATGTCATTAACAGGTCTTTAGGTCATTTGTTTCCGTATCCGAGGTAAACATCATCAGAGAGGCACAAATTACAAGTTGCTGAATTTGAATGAAACCGTTAAGTATTGTTGTATTTTTACACATTTTGTAAAACATTATTTGAAATGCATAGAAATGGGGAAAAAAGTGATTCATTCTATTTTATTTTTTTCTATTGTGGCTATCAATTATATACTGTTGAAAACAATGATTAAACAAAGGGGATAAAGACAGGGACATCTCGATACGAAAGGGTTAAGGAGCAGCTGCAAGTTGAAGGTTGACCAGCTGATTAACCAGTTGAAGCTCTGCCTAGAGACGACCTATCGTGTGTCAGATTCAGTGTTTTTAAGCCAAATACTGTTGAAGGATCATCTATGGGCTCACCAGTCTCGTGCACTAATGATCTCCCCATCGAAGATTTCGAAGAATTCACTGAGCAATATCTCAGTTACTCCATCTGTCTGGTATCGTTACGTGACCGACACTTTCCCTGTGATACTAATGAACCTGATGGACACTTTCACTACACACCTGAATTTCATCAACAAACACATTCAGTTCATCATTGAATGAGACAAGGACCAGAATCTCACCTTGGACATGTACAATATAAAATGATGATGATGGTAGTGTGACAAAAATCCCTTATAAGTTAGGTCACTGGCGCGCAGCCCTCCTAAAGGGTCTGCAAGAGTAGGTTGCCCTGTAATAGTAGCATCACTTTGTCACACTTGCATAGGGACTGTGTTGTTTCTTAGGCCCGTATGATATTAGTCATGCTTGGTGCACCTCAGTACCTTGCACCAACACTTGGCACTTCAAGCTTAGATTCCGTGCCGAGCGGACATAGGCCAAACAACCCAACTTCCTTGCAGTTGGACCATCTTACTATCTCTTACTGGCTTCTGCCTTTCTCGCGTGGATACGTCTCAGGAGTGACCCATACATAGGCACGCGGGCTATTGGACCTGTCAGCTCTTACTGTAAATCAGTGGTACCTCTAAAGTAGTAAGGAATCTTTCAAGAAGCATGGCATTCCAAGCCATTACAAACCTTTCAACACTTTTGGAACATTGTGGGTAAAACCCAGAGATAGGTCAGATCCTCAGAAAATGTAGCATGGGCTACACCATCGCAAGAAGTGCCACAATTCAGCAATCTAGATCCATACAGAGAAGGCAGGACAAAAGATATAAAACACGACAGTGAGAGGTGATCAGGAGAGAGAACAGGTTCAGAAGCCCTGGAGATACACAAGCAACAGCTCAGGATAAACCTCAACAAGGCAAGATCAACTCCCTCCGTTCTGTAACAGCTACTTTGCCAAGTATAGAATTCCACCCCACATGACACAGTGTCCCATAAGATGCTGACATCAATATCAATCTGTGCAGTTGCTAGTCAAGCAATAAGTGTGAGTCAATCAGTTAGAGATAATTTTAATGTCCACAAAATACATGTAGTTGATTTAGGATAGATCATCATCCTTTATCAGCTACCTAATTTTCTCTATATGAAATTACTAAGCATCCCCATCTATATTTTGTTACAATGAACCTTAAATTTTGTGTCCACTTTGAAATGAATATGCTCTCTAATATAAAATTAGATGTTAGGTCCAAGATATACTCACATTGTAAGATAAATATTTGGAATATAATTACATCAAAACCTAACTTTTTTGTTATCTCAGGTGGCATTTTTATAATTAAAGACTATAGACCGAGAGACATTGTTCTTGGATAAACATAAACTTTCTTAATATGTGTGTAATAGTATTTCTGCTTCCCAAAATTCCTGTAAACCTAAATCTGTTCGCTGACATTAGATTTGGATTGAATTAATCTAGCAGAAGGTAATTGCTAACATCACTTGTATTTGCAATCTTGTGAGGTACATGCAATATGGACCAGTTAAAAAGATTTTTAAAAGATCTGAGAATTTGACAGAACCAAAACCAACCATCTAAATTCTGATAAAATTTGTTCCACAAAAGCTAAAAGTTTGTTTATCTTTTAGAAAAGGCTTAATGTGAGAAGCTAAAGACAGAGGACTGTCTCAATCAAATATTTATGTAGAGAAAATGCTATGGTAAGACACCAAGATATAAACACGACCAAATAGTAGCACTTTAGTCATTACATACAAGTGACATTTGTTTGCGGGGCAAACAATACAGCTTTGGATAGTGGACAGAAGAATGAGATGAGACAATATTGAGCACTGACAAATCAGCTTGCTAAAAATCAAATAATTTCATGAGCTTGTAGATGTACATTGTATAGATTGTATGCAGTTTATATTTAGCACTGTTTACAATAAACTGGTCTCAGTTTCAGCATATCGTTTTACTTTTTTATTAGTTCTTTTTGAAGTCTTTTGATTCTATTTATATAATATATGCCCACTGCACAACAATTTGATTTAAGTACCAACAAAGAAGAATTTTGTCATTTTCTAAGGGTTACCACCTAGTCACTTTTTGCTACAACTGGGCTCAAAATGCTGTTTTATGATATAAAATCTTATGGATTTGGTATTGGAAAATATTACATGAAAACGATTGCTATCAATTATGCTTTATTATAATTAATCTGTTTCTTAAATTTGATTTTTCATTGTTGCTTACAAATGCTAACTGTCCATTTCCTTTAGTAAATGATGCTTTCATTTGATCTCTCCACTTCTTAAGAGCTTGTCAAATCAGATCGGCCAAACACCTGCCAGAGCCATAAGCTTCTTCAGTCAGAAGGCAAATGGAAAACAGTAGAAGGGAGTGTCGGATGCCTTTAACCGCAAAAGCTATTTAGGGCTATCAGAATCATCATTTTACATCATGTACGTTCACTATTCTTTGCCATTTACCCATAATGATTGATTTCATTCTTCAAATTTTAGGTTTGAAAAAAAAGCAGTTTTTACATGATACCTGTATAGGTTACACTTGAGAAAAGCGTAGAGGGCCATGTGAGTGAATCTTCAGTGTCTATGTACCTCTACTGAACTTTGGAAGTTCAACATAATTTGTACCAATATATCCATGGGTGCCAAATATATGACCTTATGTTTATCCTAGCGAAAATGTGTAAGGGGTGATGAAATCTTTAAATTATTTTCAAATATCTTTATATTAGACTAGTTGAGCATATTAAGTGTATTTGCAAGTGTGAAAGAGCTCTATTCACTGTGTGAATGTTTGTGGAAAGGAAGTTTATCATTGCATGTTTGTTGGTCTAAAACATTCATACAAACAGAACGATACAGGGTTAGTGTCACACATAAAAATGGATTGCAAAAACATTGCTCATTGCACAAAACGAGAGTAAACAGGAGGCAAAGTATGAATAATATTGCTTATCTCAATCAACAGGGCACAAGAACAATATTATTTCGCACACAATAAACCTAATAACAAAGCCATCAGTGATGGCAATCTGTGGAGGTGCATCAACAGATCTGCACCAAAGAAAAAGGCCATCACGAATGCAGCCCTCGATTCCAGTCACACCGGACATAATCTAACTAATCCATTGGCTACAAAAGCACCTGCCAAAACATCAAACCCGAGTTCGCTGTGGCGCAGCATTAACCCATCGCCTCCAACCTCCCGTTGTCATTTGTCTGGTCATAATCGCCTTGATGCCCTGACAAGTGCTTGCACAAATTACAAATCGCGACTGACACAGATCAAATTTGCCCATTAAGTGTTTGCTGCTTAAATCATACCGGCAGTAGTGGCAGTGTTGACCGCCGGGTGGTCGCATGTTGCTCATCCACTTTCATCTGACGGGGGCCCTGGGGTGAGGTGCAGCCTGAGTCCTGCGCCGTGAGTCGACTACCGCAACCTCATCACTCTAATGGAGGATGGGCCAACAATTAGGGATGTAATCTTGTGCGATTGTACGCTATCCTCGGGGGGATGCTCAAGGAATGCAAGAGCAGCGCCGCGCAGACTCACCCACGTATGGCACTATTGCCAAGATTGTATGATAGCAATAATTATCATACAAGTACAAGCTTGAACATAGAATTACATTATATACAAGGCGAATGTATGACAGTTTGAACATGGAATTACATTATATACCTACAAGGCAAAAGTATGATAGCTTGAACGTAGAATTACATTATATATGTAGCAAGGATCTACTTTTATTTAACCGTGCATGGGCTTTTAGGTTGAACTTTGATTAATTTATTGGCACGTATTTACATTTAAATAGCATTAGAGCGTCTGTTTGATGTTTTGGTTCGGTGCTGGGTGTGAGCAGTCGCCTCCTCATTGCTTGTATGGGTTATTTGAAGGCCACAAAAATATTTGTTGCGCATCATAAGGATGCTGATTGTGGTATCGTATTGCCCATCGTTGTCACTTACGGTAGTGTGGGATCATCATGTCTCGAAATGTATATATTTTTTTAATATTGTTTGTTCATTCGTTGATTTTCATGCTCAATCTTTGACCTAGAAATATATGTTTAAGTGTCATTTTGAAGTTTGTTGTATGCTCTATAAATTGATGTATCGGATAATTTTTGAAATCCATTTCCATGCTCAGTATTCTACCTGGAATTTTATTTTAAGTATCATTATGAATGTCCTATGTATTTAGGTGCAGCATAATGTTGCACAGACATTAAAGATATGCAATATATTTTTATGTTAAAGGGACGTGAAACTCAAATGCCTCTGAAATTAATTACTTGGTTTAATGTCATTTTTGACAGGTACTATATACTAGTCTCAGTTGTCAGTAAATGTCCAGAAATAACAAACATAGATATAGATAACAAACTACCGTGTTTCACTTCAATGGGGACATTCCGTTCCAATCCATCATTGTTGCATTGGATTTAAGAATTTTGATGAAACAGGATGCAGTATCTGTACCAAATTTAGAATCTCACGAAATAAAAAGAAAGGATGAGTAGGGAACACCACAATCCCAAATCCTTTACATATCCCACTACATGAAGTAGATGAATTTTCGTTTTCACTCTAAAATGCATAACAGTTTGCATAATGCATCGAAGAAGACAATCTCCATGGTACGTATGAAAGAGTGCCAAAGAAAGCATTCTTTTACATTGATACATACAGTAGTTTCCTTTCCAGCAATCTTTCCTGCGTAGATAGAATTATGTGGGAGAAAACTTGGTTTACATCGACTTGATGGCTGTACTCCATTTGTTTTTCCCAGTGTGTGCTGCCAATTATGACCAGCAAAATATGTCCAAGTTTGAGGTTTTATAGAAAAGGAAATATGAAATAATTCATGAAAATCTTTCTGCAAATCAACTACAAGTTTCCATTTAATATGACAAAGAAAACAGAAAAAAAGTTTCAAAAATGACATTTTGTTCCAGTTATCTCTGTTCCTATCGATACTCCATAGCCAGCATGTACATGTATATGAATTGTACATGAAATTTTTCAGGCTAGTATCTACCATTTTTGCACTTGGATTTTTATTTTGTCTCATTGTGTAATAAAACTGCTAATAGACTCTCGTTTGGGAGATTTGAGAGTGGTTTAAAAGGAAACTTTGAGATCAGAGTGCATTAAAAATGCATACGACCATTACAGGTGAATATACAGCTGTTTGCACAGAAAATGAAGTATTCCCAAAGTGGCAGGCAGAGCCCTTTATCAAAATCCGTCTTTGTCGGGTTACTTGGCTTCTTCTACTGTATCTGTCTCGACTAATTGCCTGAGTTTGGAACATGTATTAGCCATTTGTTGAAAGATTTGTTTTTAAAAGGCATTTTTCAGTGACAGTGTCTGTCCAAACTACACAGGAACATTGAATGATTTGATTTTTGATGTGGGAAAGTATGTAGGTTCAAACCGTAGTTTGTAATTTTAAATTACGTACGTAATAACAGATTCATTATTGTTGTGTTCTAACGTCGCCGTAACTGCTGGTGGAATGAATTTAGCTTAGAATAACAGATTCTTCTATAAGCGTTCAATAGTATCAATATAAAAGTAAAAATGGTTTAGTTCTTATTTATTTTGTTCTAATTTCTTTTACAACTTGTCTTTGTAAATTTGATTCATTTGTAAAATTAGGAGAATGGCACTTCTTTGTTACATGTCAGCTGTTACGTGTATGTAATAATTCCATTTGTGTGTAGATTACATGTTTATTAAGGATTGATTGACTAATTTTGAGATAAATCAATTTCAAATTTGTCATCAAATCGCGGGGTCGAAGGTGAGATTTGGCACTTCATTTACTTGTATTTCGTGACCATTATGCAATATCATTTGTGGAAGGTGTTCTAATATAAAACAAGAAAAGACATTTTGATAGGGAAATCTTCTAAAGATATCTAAATAAATGCTATTGTTTGTTCGAATGGTCATATTTATTATACGTATCTCAAATGCATTTGAACGGCGATTCCAGTGGTGTTTCATTTCTTTCTAGCTTTGAAATGAAACAAGTTGTTCAAGAAAAAACGTATGCATACCCTAAAAATGGCAAAAAAAAGACCCTAAAAATGGCATATCATGCCGGCTGTTTTTTTGTTTTTTTTTTGGCTGTGCACTGCGGGCATTTTTAAGGGTATTTATCATAATTCATTACAGCTTCTTGAAGTTCAATGGCTGACCATTTGTCATGACACAAATATCACTTTATCATTTTTGTTCATGTTCTCTGTTGACATCGCAAATAACAAAGAATTCTCAGATTAATTTCCAATATATGTGAGCACCATTAGCTGGAACTGCCAGTATCAGGCTACTTGATACATATATTTGATGTATATGCAAACATTTAGTATGTTTAAATCTAGTTACCTGGACTAATATTTTTAGTCATTTTTCCATGTCCTTATGTCACCAGGTGGCAGCACATGACATTGAAGGAAATCTGTCTGTGTTTGTTGTGGGAGGGTGGTCAGGGGCACGCTATGTGGTCTTGGGCTACCCTAGGTCTCAGAAACTTGTCATAGGCATGGGATAACTGATATGCTCCTTCATCTCTGTTCATGTTCTCAGCAGTCTTTTGGATCATTACATAGACTCTTAAGATTTGTCTTTCCAATAGGTTAGACTCGTTGCACACTACTTTAGAACTATCCCAATCCAGTACGTGATTGAGGTTGTTCATGTGATCAGTTATGGCCGATTGGTGAACTTCTTTGATGACAGAAGGAAGTCTCAGACAAATATGGAAAAATGTCCAAAAATTTTAAGACAGTAAGTTAAAATGGATTTATCTCAAAATTGGTCAATCAATCGACATAAAGAAAGAAATCCAATCTAGGATTATTAATTGACCATCAATTAATAATCCTAGATCCAATGAATCTGTTTGGATTGTTGAGATACAAAACTGTGCAAAAAATTATGTAAAATGTTCCTTAGACGTTTGAATTTTCACAATTAGACATACTTTGAGTTTTGATGCGCTATAGACGTCTCCGTGAAATAGTTATCGTTAGTTAATGAAAATGGATTAGAAATTCATGGAAGTTAAAGTCAGAAAGTTGTTAAGGACCAGCCTGCACTTGCATCAAACGAATGTTTCAACCACGTGGGCTGTAATTTGAGCAAAAGCTCGTACTAATAGCAAAAATCTATGCGTTGTGTACAGTGCACTTGTCATGACCATGTGGATTTCTTATTTTTTTCAAGGGAATAACTCCATTATTGATGTCTTATTTTGAATGTTCCATATCATTGCAGTAGATAATGTACACCAATGTAGAGGCTTTGAAGTATTAATGACTTAATTATTGAAATTCTAAAAGTCATATTCTTGTATACAATAAACATGCTACTTTTGTGTTTATCTTTATTACTTGTATTTCAACTAAATTTTGTATTTATATAATAGACGATGTGATATCTGTTGAAACGTTTGAATTTGCGTACTTGTTGCAAGTGGCACACGTCTTATCATGCGCCTTCAATTCGATTACAAAGGCTTTTTCAATAGGCTTCAAAATATTCTTTGCTCAACAAACAAGAAAATAAATTAATCTTTTGTGAAGCTTTTCAGCAAGTGTCTGCAAGCAATTTTATTTGTAATTGACAAGAAGGAAAAATGAGAGAAAAGAGAATGAGCAGGACAAACTTCATCTCCCTTAAAAGTTGACCTTTACTTCTCCTAAATTGTTTAAGCATCGATTCGTCAGCTGTAGAAAAATAGGCCAGCGTAGAGGCGGAGAATTGTTGTATTCTATTATCACCACCAGCGTGCACTACAATATTTCACGTATATGTATCCTGCTTTAAAAAAACTAGATCTTAATTTGTTTTTTCGTCTTGTGAAGCATTCTCAGTTTCTCGTGGCGATTACTTCTAGTAGGCAACTTGCTTCATTTCCTGCCTCATTTCCCCGTTTTCAACCTGCCTCACACACGGTTTTATCGCCATGAACTATGCCCATTCTTCTCTCTCACATAAAGGCTCCTAAATCCAACCTTTAAAGTTTACGCGTGTGTTTCTCACTTCCTAAATTCATATGGTATATGCAATAATAATCACGGAATCATGAACGTGGTTAACCATTGCAATAGCTTGGTTAATTGAAGTTGCTATCTTACTTTTCACTTAAAATTACAATATAAACAATATTCGTAAAAATAATGTTCAAGATGCTTACACTGATAATAAGTTGTCATCGTAGGGCTAGCAGACTGTCAAAGTTCACTTGAAGTGCTCACTGTGGAGACATTATTGGACACTTATATAGGTCATGCTAACAGCACAAATACAATAATGAATGAAAAGAAACCGGCCGAATTACATAAAGCCGGCCAGTAGAACATGGAGGTTTCTATAAATCTTCATGTGCACATTCCCACTAACCCAATAAATGGGGACTTTGTGAGTTCTTTTTCAAGGTTTATTGTCCATATGAGAACTGTGAAGATAGTTGGTGAATGCGTGTTCTATCAGGCATTGTATTTACAGAGACGTCTGCTTCAGTGGTGATAAATTTGATGTCAAAGAGGAAGTTGCTCAACCGTTGTCGTTGTCGTTACTGTATGCTGCTTTTATGTTTTCTCAGTTGGTTAATTGGGCCTTTACTCTAATTGCCAATCCACAATCAAATGCTGCATTATGATGTATTGAAGTATATGTATGTACGTGTATTACTAGGATTTCAGATTTGTGTTTGAATTTCAACTGTTAATAGGAATTAAGATACAAACTACTAGTAGAGGTCAGCTTTACTAGTTTGATTTCCCCAAAGGTCTATAAAATCAAGGGAAATGGGTGTTGTACACATTTGCAGAGGCTTAAGTTTAGTAAACATTCTGCTTTATGGTACGTTACTGACTTGGATTGTCATCTTGAAGCTTTACTAATCTTATGAGACCTTTACGTCCAACTAAATATCTGGTGCATGGTGCTTTTTTTTATTTTTAACAAAGTCACAATAT
Organism: Streblospio benedicti; assembly: GCA_019095985.1. Classification (NCBI taxonomy): domain Eukaryota; kingdom Metazoa; phylum Annelida; class Polychaeta; order Spionida; family Spionidae; genus Streblospio; species Streblospio benedicti. The sequence continues at coordinate 19,236,673 of CM032667.1, read as the reverse complement.
GAAATATACATATACATTACAAAGAATTTACATTATAGTTTTGTATAACATAACATCATATGAAGCTTACACCAAATGCTGCCAGTATGTTGCATAATTACATGTATGGTGTATGTATGAAGGGCGCTATCATTAGGTACTGTGATGGGGAGGCTGGGCCCTATGATTAAGGTCTACATCTGTGTGGGGGATTGGAGTCCTCTCTGTTATTGGCCAGCATGTAATTGGAGGATCAAGCTGCAGGATCATATCACCATTGTAATTTGTCACATCCTACAGACACCCAGATTGAAAGACTCTTCCGGCCTTGATTAACTTTCACATACAAGTATATTGTACTTGGAATGCATTCGGTTGAATACTTTTTTGGAGGTGGCTATTATATGCATGTAAGGATAATGTAGGTGGGGTTCTGAAGTACGTAAAATGACCTGCTATACAAGAACAATCCGGGCATGAAGTAAAAAGAAAATATGAAAGTCTTAAGATACATGTTTCTTTACTTCCTTGTGTTTAATATGCCGATTATTAACAGCGAAATAGAGCAAGTGCTCCCATAAAAACTTTGCATCTGCTATTGACAGTCCAGTGAGTTTGGTGAAATAATTCAGTTGAATCTCCTTTGTAATTGCATTGCATTGGGTATCTTTTTAGGTTTGACATATGAAGTCACCTTTGCATATGTTAATTGTGTGCCCTAGATTTCATCGATGAAGAAAATCTTATTTTCATCAACTATAGGACAAAGAAATGAAATAACTTTGTGCACATAAAACGCGTGCTATATATGTACGTGCTCTGTGCCACAAGCCATTGAAGCTGGTGACACATAAAATATACTGGACACCGGACTCTTTACTCCGGAACCAGAAAGTGGCCTTTATGTCGGCGTTGTTAGCAAGGAATGATTTAGTAGTCACTGATCATGTCTCCCTCTCGCGCTCATTGAATCTATGTGAAAATCATAGAATCACTTACAAACATGGCAGTTCAGCCCATGATCTTTACATGAAGGAAGGTATAAGGCATACTATCGTTCACAATCTTACAACTACATTTTACACAAGGTCATTATCTTCTATGTGTTTCTCAACTACCTGGGGAATATGCAACTAACCATAAATTAGCAGAGTGTGAGTTTTAACATGAAATTAAAATCATTCGGTGTCTGTACGATTTTATTAGACCCGTATACATATCCTTTACACATCATTAAGTATCGACCATTATACACGGTAGATAACGTCTGGAAATTGAGCAGTAAAATCGGCGTTTAATGATGTCGGCGAATAGGCAGTTATCACTCGGGCAGCTCCCAACAAGTGCTTTTGGAAAAAGATGCCGTATGGTTACCAGAAAGGTATTTACCTGTGTTTGCCCGATGTCGTAAAATACCCAAAATTGTTGATGTACTTTGATCGTTATATCTAACCGCTATATATGCAGTATATAACTGTGATCCAAAGGTCTTAATATCCGTGGAGCTAATTTCCAAAATCCAACCAATCAGAAGCCCCAATGCCGAAATCAGTGGTATTAATTAATACATGATTTTGAATTTTTGGCACTGCTGCCAAGTTCTGCGGGATTAGCTAGGTCTAACCCACGGGTTAATATTATGAACATGGACTTGTAAAGCAGTGTGAATAATAAGGCCATCCAACCACCAATGGTGTTCTCCCGAATAACCGATATTTCCAGATACCTACGGATCATTGTAAACTAAGTGTAAGACACAATATATTTGCTAAGAATTGGAGTCGACAATTCATCATCTGTATAAATAGACATAAATTTATTTTTATTAAAGTCCTACATTAAGGCCATGATAAAAATTATTTTATCCAAATGTGGTCTGATCATTGGCATCCATGATTCAACAAGTATTTGTAACTGACCTGAAGTACACAGGCTTCATGTGCTACAATTCATAAGTTGGTAGTTGGATTATTTTTGTATGTCTGCATTATGCAAAGTTCACCAATGACATTATGAACTTTTTTCTGTATTTTAGAATGTGATACATTACAAGTGAAAAGAGTTTTCATAGCATCTAACATTTTTGACAACAATTTCAAAGTTAATTATTTGTGATTCATCTTCAGATAGGTGCATGTTGTATATCAGTCTTGGATGACCTGAAACAAACTCTTTCTGAAAAAAACAACTAAAATAAATTGCCTAATATTTAATGGTGGACAATTGTTCCCGTTCAAGGGTCATGCAGATAAATAACAATGTACATCCCAGATGATAATAACTGTCATAAGCAAATGGGCAAAGTGGCCCTATTTGGAAACCACGCACAAAGTGCAATAAACTTGGACTATTAGGCTGAAATGTTACGTTTATTTATTGCATGTTTCCATGATGAATGACAGAGCATTGTCTTTTTACATGGATAAGTGCCAAGCGTGATTAATGTTCAAATATTTTATTTGGATTTGGTTCATACACACTACACCTTGTGATTTATTTCCTTATATACTGCACTGGTGAGCTGAATTATGTAATGCTCCGCAGTGCCATTGACTTTGTCCATCATGGTTAACATAGGAACTTCCAAAGCGAGATGCATAGTCGCAAAAAATTGAGCACATGATATCAGTACATATCAACACAAATATTTAAGATTTCATGGCTAGGTAGTTATAACAAGTATATGAGGGGGAAGGAAGGGGGATTGCTCCAATTTCAAAGAAACGAAAGTGAAATTTTTAAGAATTTGTTGAACAAGCTACCGTATTTGTTTATATAAAGCGCACCTGCCCCATTAAGCGCACCCCCTGTTTACACAGATTAAATTAATCAAATTTTGCTTTTTTCCCCAAAAGATTTCATGTTTATCTCGCCATATTGTAAGACTAACACGCTGGTATGCGCCGGTTGTGTTGTGAAAAACACAGGTGTGAAAGAATGTTCGCGGTAAGCAATAAAAGAAAAATGCAAAAAACCCCGAAAAATTGTCAGGTTGCGCTTAGTACGAATATTTGACATTTGTTTTTGTTTGAAATTTGTTTTTTATAAGCGCACTGTGCACTTATTAGAACAAATACGGTAATTGTTTTATACATTGTTTCAGCTCCTTACCACTTAGTTGACTGGATGAATTTTTTTATTGGTTTTATGCAGTACTTATTTTGTGGGAAGTTTGAATATTGAAAACATGTCAAGAGTGCACTATATAATGACTAATACTTTTGTTGATATGAATTGTAATCCTATATTTTTAATGCATTGTATTTGAATGATAGGTCATGTGACAAGTGTCATGTGATGCATAGTGTTGGGCAAACCATTCTTCACAAGTAGCACGAGAACAGTATTATATACATATTGTAATACTATTGAAACACTTGTGTTTTATTCATAGTATTAGTTAATATGTATATTGCTGTATGTTTGTTCTAGCTCAAACAGAAGGGGACACCGGCTATGATTATAATGCTGCATATGACGATAATTACGATGATGATTCAGGTGACGTATATTTGGTTTATAATGGAGCTCTTTTAGCCATGTACACATGTGGCCCACATTAAAATTTCTCCTTTCCTAAAAATGTGCTTTATGTTTTTTTTCCATGTCTTGAATTTCTGCTTTCTGTAGATTATTATTATGTTATCAGTTTAATTAGTGTTATGTTGATTTTATAAAGCGTCACTGATGTTTGTGACACGTGTTAGGTCATTGAAGCTCCTCATAGAATAATCAGTTCCTATTCCAAGTAGATGTTCTTCTATTAAACTTGTTTTTGTTTATGAAATTTATAGATTTAATTGTATATTCTTGTAGATATCTTGTAGATAATTATTTTCCTTCATGAGTCGGCAAGAAATGGATTTGGCAATAATTTCAAACTCATATAATGTAATTTTAAGAAATATTGTGCGTTACTGTTTTCAAAACTGAGGCCAACATCTTCGAATTTTTTACAATAATTGGAGATGTATATTAAATAGCTTCATATAGTAATAATCTATTATTTTTTATGACTTGCCCCTTCTTTAGTTTTCAACATAAGCCCTCTTTGTCCAGGTGTCAATCTCTCCCTCCAGCATCTCTATCTCCAACCATTTTGATGTTCATCTTCTAGGCCATTAATTTTTTCTTTGTAGTACTTTTCAAACATTTTCTTGGTCAAACTAACTGTGAATTTCCAGCACCTTCTATATTTTTGCATCCATGCATTGCTTCCATGTAAATGAGCGGCCCACTGCCATATGTTCAGCCTCCAGCCTCAACACTGACTCCAAATCCTGGATACCCGGTATTCTGGACACAAAGACAGACAGTCTTTAATATTTATTTACACCACAAATCCAGCACTTCATTGCCTTTTCGTTTTGGATTGATTGAGCATGATCTTTAATCCGAGAGCTCTACATTGTATATCCATGCATCGAATACTTTTTCATGGGTAAAAATTGACAGAATCCTGTTCGACATTACAGGTAGCAATTCTCTTAACTTTCCCCAATTGCATCGGTATCTTGTGATAATGCTGGATGAACTCCAAGAGATCAGCCTTGACACAAAATGGAGTTATTCCTGCACCCCCCCACCCCCCCAACCTTATACGGAAACTAAATTGTATCTCCTAGCACATTCATGTTCTTACCACTTCACAACACCCTAGTCTCCTTCATATTAACAAGCAAACCTGCGCTTTCGAGTTCAGCTTTCCATTTTACTGACAAGTTCTTTGATTGACTTGGTGATGATAACATCTTCATAGAGCAAGGAACCTCCATCCAAAATTTGGATCTAGGTACATTGTATGAACATATTGCAGTATCCCACAATCAGCCTATAAGGAAATGTTGAACATGATTCAATGCTCCTGCATACCAGTATATTCATGTGGGATTGCAAAAGTAAAGTGAGGGAGTATGACAACATTGATCTTTTGATAAACCCATAATTTTTTTTACCTTAGCAAATATTTTTGACCTTGTCTGTCAGACAGTCTTTTTCAAGCTGACGTCACATCCTGTCATCCTGTGTGACGTCAGCTTGAAAAAGGCTGTCTGACAGACAAGGTCGAAAATATTTGCTAAGGTAAGAAAATTATGGGTTTATCAAAAGATCAATGTTGCCATAGTACAAAGAAACCCAATGAATTTATTCCATTCATAAAGTAAGGGAGGTTTTATAAGTTATAGTTCATTCTTTTGAGAATATTGTCAAATATGCTACGGTCAGACTAATATGAAAACAACTAGGTTTACTTTAAGTTATTATGTTATCATTATTTCATTTCGTTTGACAATACATTGTATCATTTTTTTATAGAAGATATGTTTCAGTGTTGAGCAATACTATTATTTGTCTTTGTTGTAAGAAGTTATCATTGTTGTACACATTCAAAGAGTGTTACATCGGAGTCGCTACGGTAAACATTTTTGTACAATTGAAGTTTAAAATCGTGGCTAAAAGAGAGATTATAACCACATGGGCGGCAGCAATGCCTTACAGACCGTGCAGGAAGAAAGCTTTCTCTGGTTTTGCCCGGCCACTGCTGAGTTTCTGTAATTTCCATGCTCTGTTGATTGCCGTTTTTAGCTCAAACTGAACTTGATGCCGGTTATGACTACAACGTCCATTACGACGGATTCGACTATGACGATGACTCGGGTAGGGTAGCCAGTGAGTGTAGATAGTGGAAGGTGGTATTCATTCATGTACAGTATTACTCTGTGTCGTTTTAAATGTTTGTGTTTTGCCTCGTTGCTGATGTTTGCCATGTACATGTAGTGTTTTATGTTGGCGCGAATTACTAATGTCAATTTTGCTGTGTATAGATGTGTTAGTAGCGTTACTAACCAAGCAAATTAATTCAATTTAAGTATTTTTACGTGTTTTGGGGGAGCTATTGCGTTAACTGCTCTCTTTTTTGCCAATCTTATTGGCAAAACCCAGCCGAGTGATCACGCGGAAGCCCCAGCCTTTGCTTATCAAACTATGAGCATCCCACCGGTCAATACATAACAGTACAATAAAATACAATACCACACATGTTAATTATTCATTATGATATTTTTCATAAAATGAAAATTCAAGTAAATAGTCTCTAATTAATCATTGAATTAATGTTGTCTGTCATATCCATTCTGTATTACTTTGTAACTAGCATTTGTCTTAAGGTGCGAAACCTTGATCAGAAGTCACAACCTAATAGAATTGATACACACATACAGTCTCAATAAAAAAGAGAGTCCATTTTACTGTATTTTGAAGCAATGTAATATAGACTTTGAAAAATGTCATCAGTGTGGGTGAGAGTGGCATTCATCTCATAGTGACAGGTGTGTTCTTTACTAAGCTCAATCTACACTAGGTCCTGCTACACATATAGCCGTGGTGGATATACATGTAGTGTGCTACAATACAATGATGAATCATGTGTCTCATCATTAAAAACCTTTCTCAACACGGAGATGGATATGACAACTACAAATAGAAGTTACATCATAGAGATATGGTAATATTTAAAATGATTAATTCTTTCACTCATTCACAGCATATATCACAGCCAATGAAGCATTCTGATTTGTCAGCAGCTGGAAACCTTTGAATAAGACATGATTCATGCAGTCACTTTTAACCTATTAAAAAGGCGGTTTCCAAAATATTGCATATGTGAAAACCTCCATTAATATGTCTCACTACTCAAAATGTCACTATCAAGACATTTATGTTACTGATTTGCACATGTTATTCTAATGTGCTTTTCCCCAAGTTTGCTTGTGGATTCAATTTTATTCTTCTCTTTCTCTTTTCTATGGCAAGCAAGTTCCTACCACTGTATTGACATAGCTGCTTGGGATGATGGTATCATTCTGGTCTCACAACTTCTGGGTTGTGAGTTGGTTGTAATACCTGTCTCCAACTATGTCAATACAGTGGTAGAAGGTTGTTTGCCATAGAAACGAGAAAGAGAAGAATAAAATTGCCTATCAAATAAACATTTATTTAAACAAAAACAAAAAAAAAACATAACACTAAATGCTTCTGAACGAACTTAAAAAATGTAACATAAAGTAAACCACGACCAATGACAAAACAGCACAAACTGTCCTTTTGCAATGTCGTAATAACTTCCCAAGTTGTCATTTATTTGCGTCCACGACCTGCCTGTGTAGGCATTAGAAGATGCATGGGCAAATTTCTAGGATATCAACAAGTTCTTTACATTAATTTCCAAAACTTATGCATGATACAGAGGTTGATTGGCAATAACGAAGGATCACTTGCCAGTGAGGTGCTTGGTACTGTTTGCCCCCCACTACAGGCAGCTGTTGCTGTTGAGTGGACTCGACCCTCTCATGGGTCTGATTGCCACTCACTTCACACAACGCCGTGGGAATCAAGGATTAGCAATGGCTTTTAAAACAGATACATCTATAGAGAATTACACAACATAATGGAAACATGAAGATTTCTATGTAGTTGATTTATATGTATGGCATGAACATTAAAATTTTACAAGTACACTTACAAACTATTTTGCGCATGTTGATTCAGATTCTGATCATTTATTTTCACTTGGTCACTTTATCACTTTGCAATGTAGTAACTTGGCCCCTCATATGTGTGATCAGTTTCAATATATCATATGATTGACCATGGGACTTTATCCTGCTGTAATCTGATGCTGATTAGACAGGAAACGTGCTCCCATAAAGATGACCCTTGACAGACTGCTCAATAAGCAAGGTGACCATTATGCATGCAGTGATGGAGAGAAGGCGTTAAGCCAGACTTACTGTACCCCTATCTCATGGATTGTGACAGCCCCCGATTCATTGTATATTGTAATCAAACTGAATTCAGAGTTTTAGCTAGGGTTTTGATTAGTATGCTATTTTTTTTTACGTTCAAAATACAACTGTCTGCAAAATAACACATACTACCGTAACATTTTTAGTCCAGAACAATATAAGTAGTATTGCAAAGATTTTATGTCAGCACATTGGAATGTTGTTACACAAAAGATGTTACAGTATGAGTTGTAAATAATTTAGGGTATCCACTTTCCATGGCAAAGGCAAACTCATCTGAGCCTTGTAGGAGGCCGTTGTCAGGTGTGTAGCGCACTCACCCTTGGCTCATATGGAATGAGGTCTCGCCCGTCATCTCTCATGTTAACTCCACTAGTTCTATAAATGCGGAATTCAAATGGAACTTAGCCGATTGTAAGCTAAAATTCCTTTATAGCTGTTCATCTGGTGTGCAGGTGTTCCAAATAGCATTATATATGTACCGTATCCTCGTGCGTAAATGCACATGTGCCTATAACCGAAAAATCGCTATTTTGGGGGTCTCCCTGGGGTCATGTTTGATCTCTGATATAGGCCCCTGAGCCTTAATACGATCACGGAGCGCACCCCACCTCCAACACACAATACATATTATTTACCAAAAGTAGCTTTCCTTGGTGTATATGTCACAAGATACAGTATATCGACAAACAACAAACTTGGATGGTAGACATCTACAATCATTATCGCTCAGCTGTATGCATTTTGATGAGTTTCTTTGTGTCAAACACCTTGTCATGGCATTTGTCACTTGTCGTTCTCAAATATTGGAGTATATAATTCGGTCGTAACATACTCCTAATAATCTATAACGAATGCTTGTCAGAAAATCAAAATAACCTAAGAAAAAATGCACATGATGCTTCCAGTGCACATGCTCAGAAATCCAAATGTCCCGCATAGTCTCAATGAACAAGACTCGTGCTGGCATGCACCCACCAAGTACAATAAGAGTCTTGTTGAACGAGGCTAATGTCCTGTGTCGTGAAACCCAAACCAAAATCAACTACTGTCGTATAAATCGTTCGCTTATCACGCATCTTGCTCTGGTGATTTTAGATTTAAAAATAATTTTAAATTCTGTCTTGAAACATGCTCTCAGTCTCTGTTATACGTCCATGGGCCTTAATACGAATACATGGCGCACTCCCAATGTTAGGCCCGTGCGCCTTAATGCGCAATTATACAGTATGTAGCAAATTTTGAAAACCACAAACGTATGGTGCATTTGGTGTTCTATTTAGATTTTGGTTCTTACGTTTGTTTTGTCTATTTGATCTACATGTAATTTGGATTGAGCTCAAAAAGTTTCTATGAAGTTGAATTTTCACATGCTAAATCATTTGGAAGCTACATAAATGCGGCTCGTTTCTACATCATTGATATTATTATTAGATTTTGATTTTGAGCGGATTTTTGCTTATTACAGGCATTGAATGATATAGCACCAATCCACCTGTGCATAACGTCTGCTTGGGCTACGGCAGCAGAAGGCAGGCATAGAAATGGACTCTGCAAGGGTCCACATGGACCAAAGGGTACAAAGTAGATAGAGCCAGTTCTCAAGCTATCACAATGCAACTGCCATCATAACATTCTCATAGATTAAAATATTGTTCACTAACAAAGGGCGACAAAGCAAGGAATTTGCGATGTATAAACAACTGGAAGGCTGCAAACCTCTTACGGCGGAGACTCAGGATGGGCTGGGCCTGTAAGGAGTCATGCAGGATCAGTGAAACCTGCATGCCTCCACGTGCACATCAAAAACTCGTTTTTTACTTAATAGCTGAGGTGAAAACGTTTTTTTGCTAGCAGAGTGGAAGCGCATTGAAGCAGAGAAAAGTGGACTTTGGAAAGATATGGGAGTGACGGCAAGCAGGGATAGTCGCGCAGGGAAGCATTTGTAGCTCTGCACAGGTGGAATGGCCAATGATGCAATTACATGCATTTTTTTATTTGAGAATGAAAGGATGTTCTGCTTCTTTTGAATGAAAGTATTTGTAATACCGTACGCCGTGTTAATGTTGCTTATCATTTTTGTACATGTATATTGTGTATTGTACTTTTTGTCTCACATTATTTCATTCAAAACAAAATTCTAACTACAACCCATGTTCATATAACAATATGCCCAATGTTCAAGAAAATCGTTCACTCGTCCTCATTAGCTACATCCTCATCTTTCTGTCGTGGACTTTTGAACATAGTATGATTTTGTGGAAGCAGCTAAGGACTGTGTACTAAATAGTTTGAACAGCAGATTTACTTTTATTGCTTCACATCCAGATTTGATATCTATGAAAAGGATATTATAAATGGTGTTCCATTTAGCAATTTTTCTTTTGATAATCTGGATGTGTATTTTCTTGGTAATAGTTGTACATATATGTGTTAGTATTACAATATGCAAGTAAAGGATCCATTTAGAAGAACGCTCATTGAAAGGTAACATTTATATATATTTTATCAGCGGAAATGTTGATAGCTATATCCAGTATCAAACTGACACTTTTATTATTAAAAAAAGCACTGTCCCATGCATGGATACATGTACAATGTACACAAATCATTTGTTTTTATCATGCTTTTACAATACAAATGTACTTCAGTGGGACCTATTTATCTCAGAATCCGTCAATTTTTATTTAATACTTTTTTCACCTGAAACATTGCAACTCAAAATTTTGTATAACTACCGGTAAATCCATGTTATCTTTTCAAGTTTAAGTTAAAAGGGTCCACCTGTATACGTTATTTTGGGAAATACCAACCGTATATTAAAGTTGCTTGGAATAAACGTAGCTGAAATGTACTAATATGCAGAAAATGTTACAATTGTAAACTGTGTATTATAACTTCAATTTACGATTTTAAAAAGAAACGTTACATAAATGATGTCTAATGAGCATGTGCAACAGTGATCCCCGCTCCTGATGTGACAGGACCGTAATATAGCTATCAGACATTAAATCCCGCCTGACGTATGACTGATGTTTGGTCGTCTGCTTTACAGTTCTGGGTCTTGAACCGGAGTTTGATGTTCGGATCGTCAACGTCACCGTGGTAGCAGGTCAGACAGCAGTGCTGCCATGTTCCATAGACTACTTGGGAAAATATAAGGTCAGATTCTGGAATTTTATGGATAAATGTATATTTTTACCATTTGATAAATGCCTTTTTACTTGGAAATTCTATATGTAATCATTTCATATTTTTGAAAATTTAGTATAATGCCCTTGGCATAATATCATATATATGAATATGATCATTTTTCATACTTTTGAAACTGAAATTTAGCAAAGCACTCCGCACAATTTCAATTAATTCAATTAATGGTCTGTTGAGGACCCAGATATTAACAGTTTGGATCCTGTAAAATAGAATCTATACATTCATCATTTTTTGAATACTGATTATGTGTAGTGTAGAGAGGTAACAAATCATACCGGACGGTTGGTTAGTTAGTTGCACCTAATTAATGATCTGTAAGCCAGAGTTTGGATTTAGTCCTGTAAGACTTGGCAACACTAGGCCAATTGATGGCAGCCCAGTCAAGGACGCTCTAGTAGGTGAACGCAGATCAAAGATTGTGACAGAGGTCTGCTGCCGATGATAGGTTTCATGTTGTCCAGTGAGGAAGGCTGTGAACTGGCAGCAACAATTAAATGCAAAACTTCTTTTGGCAAAGTTGGTGACTTGCGAATACTCCCCCTCAGGTGTACAGGTAAATTTGTCATCAAGAGGCAGAGTGTGTTCCACCTGTGTACCTCGTGCAATTTGTCATGGGGGCTCCACAAGATGGGGGCAGCATCCTCCAGCACGGCGAGTAGTAATGAGAGCCAAGATGCCATGAATGTGTCGTGTGAAACCCAACGATCAGATAGGCTTTTCTAAAGAAATTGGAACACGTCTTGGTATGAACAGAGCTAATTGACTGAAAGGCTTGGCGGGAATGGCTCTGTGGTGGACTGCACAACCAGGCAAAATCCCTCAAATTGAGAAATAATTAGGCATACTGAAATGCATTTACTATTGATTTATGATTTGATAGAGTATCTTGATGTTAATGTGTGGATAATCATAGGATGAAATGCAGTCATATATGTTTGGAGCAAAGATATGTTTGAGCTTACATGATAGCTTTATATTAATCTCTTACTTCATTACATTTAATCTGCATGAAACAAGTGCAGAATGTTAATTTGGAGAGAGATTAGTGTTTGCAGTAGATTTGTCATTTGTAATGAAATTCCACAGATGTTTAGCAAGTACTCCCAGTGGCATGGAAGTTCTCATTTAAACCAAGATAAATGTTGCTATATATACAGTACTTATGAAGAATTAGGGACATGGAATTTAGCCGAATATTTCAAATTTTAAACGAATGACCGAATCAAGGCGAACGAATCTATAAAAGGTGAATGATAAATTCTCATTTTACTCACCTTAACGATTATATGGGAAATTCTCGAATTACACGAATGAAAAGAAGCCTGAACGTCTGAAAATGCGCATAATTTGTGAAATGTCCGTAAATTCTGATAATAATTGAAATCTGCATGTATACCCTTACCCCATCATCAGTCCGCGGGAATCTCTTATACACCAGGTGATTGGAATCTGTCAAACTATATGTTGCTCAACTCCCCATGGCACATTTCAACCCCAGTGCAAACATTTTTTACTAATCACTCGCATTATTGTTCACTCAACTAACTTGTACCTATTTAATGGGTAGGAACCACCAGACATTTTGAAATAAATAACTGAATAGATTATGCTGGTTTCATTTATAACTGCTCCCACCCCCATGCCTTTCAATTGACATGTAATAATGTTAATTTCTTATTTCATTTTTGTATACAAATGTAAGCTTTTGAGTATGTCAAACGGTAGTTTACCATGAAAAATTAACTAATTAAGATGTGATAAAAAAGAAATATGTGTTTCAGGTCAACTGGCCTTATATATACAGGCCAAATTCATAAACTTACACATTTGACCCCTATTTGTGGTTGAAAATTTGCAAACAAATGCTAACTCTTTCCCATGTTGCATAGAAATGGTGAAAGAAGTCGCTATACATTTCAATAAACAATAAAGTAAGTGTTTAAAAAGTTCATGGTACCCTTACTAAGTAATTTACTACCAAAACCGTGTGCGCCCTTTTTTATTTTTAGAAGCAGACCTTAAAATTACCCTTGAAAATTATCTCAACCCCCTGGAAAAATAGTACTGTTTAGATCAGACTACCCGTGGAAAAACCTGGAAAATTAAATAGTTGGGAGTGTGTATGAACCCTGATCTAACTGAGTGTTACAATTATACAACATCAATCATGTTACAATTATACAACATCAATCATGGTGAAATCTTCACCGATATGTATGTGAAAATGTATTAATGTGTCAAATATAAACATCATCTTCAATAAGAACACCTTTATTTCTGATTTGAATATTTGATACCAATTTCAGAGGAAATTAATTCATTGCATGATATTGGATCATAAATAAATTATTTGCCATTGCCATTAGATAGCAAATTAGATAGCAAATTTGGTGTAGCAAGTAATTTCTGCATTATAAGTGGGTATAGTTTATAGTGTAAAGTATTTCAAGTACATCTACATTGCCACTGTACAAATTGTCTTCAACCGTTCCTGTGTGCCACTGCAGCTTTCATGCACTCTACAAGAACAACCATAACAGAGAATCATTGGAAGAAAAATACACATAATTTGATAGTTGCTACAGTAGTTGCTCCATGATTTGAAAACTTTTAAGAAGAATGTTTGCAAATTATTCCTTTTGCTTTTCCGAAAGAGAAGAAAAATGTTGGCAGACATTTCCTGTACTTTACCCTAAAATGTGTTGCATATTTTTTAAACTTTTCCTCCTCGTAAGAGATAGAGGATTGGTCTAACGTATGATTTAACTAAAACTATAACTATCAATTGCTGTATATATGAAATTTAATTAAATAAATACATGCAATTTGTTATGTTTTGATTTGACAGGTTGCTTGGCTAGACCACAATGCCATGCCTCTCACATATGAAGATAGACGAGTTGTCGATGACTCCAGATTCTCCATTGTCAGACCGTTCATCAAAGAATGGAACTTACAGGTAATATCAGTTTGTTTTTAAAAACTATGATCTCAATGAGAATGTAGTTGATATTTCATCTGTCAGGCAAACTGTGCTTGGTCTTGTCTTGCCTCAAAGTTCTTGAATTATAATGGTGTGATTAGTCCCTCACACAGTACCAGTTAGAACATGCACACTGATACAGTATGTTAAGTATTGGAAGTTCTAAAACTCATTTTACCCTATATTTTTACATCTCACTAGATCAATTTGATTGCTTTTTTCATTTTTTGGCATATTTCTAAAAATTAGTGCTGCAACGATATATCGGACTATCGCTCATTCAGGAACTAGCAGACGATAATCGGTTGTACTTTTGAATATCGCTGTGCAAAGAGAGTGGCTTTGTGCACACTCTAATAAAACGTTTGTTTTTGGAAGAACAAAAAATAAGAAAGTTATTTCTATTTTCTGGTAAGCATTTGATATAAATTGTTTGAATAACATTACTAATACATGCATTGATAAATGCGATGTTCAAACGATTTGACAACCAGAATCACGGAAAAACGTCCGCATAAATCCACAGTTGGCAGTAACGAATAACGTTTTTACTGCCGATACTATCGGTTATCTATCGTTTGCCCAGTACCGATGATCGATATTGAAATTGTCACCGATATGCAGTACTACTAAAAAGCTCTTAATTTTTGTAATAATATCCATTACGATTGATATTTCATTGTTAAATGAGAGTGTATCAGTATTTAGATACTCAGAAAAAAATGATCTTTTAAAGGAGAAGCTGGAAAACGCTATTGTAATAGAATCCATTTTCCTTAATTTGAATGGAGGATAAGTAATGCTGTTTGGGCAAAGTAATAATATAAATGTATGTAAGGATGTCCAGTTTCAGAATTGAGTGTATTAACATAAAAAACATTTGAAAGTTTGTCTCAGATATCTGTTTTGGTAATCATAATGCGTTTATTACTAATTTTTTCGCTTTTGTTATGTGTGATAAAAACTGGCTGCTTCCCGAACCATAATTATGATGAAAAATTAGGGCGCAAAAGTTTAAAAGATTATTTTGTTACTTATGATTTTGCTATTGAACAGAGTAAGAAGAGACTGGGATATGCCTCCATCTCAATAACATGGTACTTTATGAGATATGCTAATTACTGTGACGTATCTGTCAGAACCACAGTAGCTGAATAATTTGTACGCAATAGTCACCATATGCAATTAACTGTAGATCCAAGACATCAGGTGGGAGGACCAGGGACAGTATCGCTGTACCATCAACACCAGCCCCATAAAAGACAAGATCGTGCAGCTACACGTCAAAGGTAAGTTTATAATATGTTATAGGATCTTAGAGATTCCTTTGCCCACTCAATGAGGCTACGTCTTGTAAACTCTACACAACAACACAATTTGTTCTGCATGTACAATGTAACCGCCAAGCAAATACCTACAGCATATTTGCTTTTTGGCCACCAAGCCATACCCGCAAAATCTCTTGTCACATCCATACATCCATACATGTAGCATGAAGAGTGTTATGAATAGGTAACAAAATTGGAGGAAAGGTCTGGATGTGCTTGCTTTTTGTAAATATGATTTGAATAAAATTGCATATTTTGTAGACACAGCATTGGTACGTTACTAAATGTGGCAGTATTATAGCATAAAACGTAGTGACTGAACATTGTGTGGCGCGTATTTTGCATGCTCTCATTAGCCGTAACAGCCCTTAGAGGCCTCACTTCCCCAGCAAACGGCCAAATTGACCCTCAGCACATGAGCGGCTGTGGTGTCATGCTTACACCCATTTCCATGTGCGCCCCTATTAAGTTATATCAGGGAAAATGGCATAATGATCGATGTAGTGATTATTATAAATGCATGAAATACTAATAAGTAGTGTACAAATTGCAAACTTCAACAAATTGTAGTCAGTTTATTAGAATGTATGTAAGTTTGCCCTCTTAGACATATATGTACTATACTTCAGTGGCAGATGGAGTACCAATTTTTCATTATTATTACCACTTTTTGAACATGGTGGTCCATGTTATGCTTAGGCTGGGTCTGTGTTTTGAGCTTGTTTGGATGTTGGGGCCCCAGTCATAGGAAATCCTGGATGTGCCAGTGATTTCAGCATCCGTTGTGCAATAAGATAGGTTTGGCAGTTGAATGTGGAAGTATGTCTATTGTTTTTTAAGATGTTATATTGCATATTGCTGCCTTTTCTTGTTTATGTGTGAAATGCATGCGAGTGAGAGATCCAAATAAGAATTTATGAGCATTTCCCATTTACCCAATATGGCTTAGCACAAGTGAAGAAATACACAGAAATGTAAATGAAACACACCTGAATTGTGCTCTGTGTGCAGTGTTTATTTATTCTGTTTGTGTGCAAAAATATTTTTTTCAAAGATTAAAATTACTGATGTCATTATCATTATTATATGATTTTGGTCTGATATTTACAAATTATATTTACATTTTGTACCACACATACAAATAGTGACCTGTAATGGACTTGGTTCAGTTTGAAGAAAAAATATTCCAAATCACTATCATTTTACAGATCTTTTCAATGCACCAAAATTATTGGATCAGAGTGCAAAAGTGTGTGACAATGACCTGGTGAGCATTTTAATGTCATCAGATCATCATAAAATATATACGGTGTACCATTACATAGGTATGACTTTGTCCATACAGACTCAATGCAAAGTAGAGTACTGCACAAACATGACCGTTTCCAAGGGACATCCTTCATTTGTTGTCATTAACTTTGAAGTTGTAGTTCTGATGGTATATTACAGCAGGAAGGATTGTATTGTGAATGGGGAAGTGCGTGTAAATCAGCTTACCCGACGTTTTTGCCTGCACCAACCAAGGTCTCCTCTAGTGCTGATTATGACCAACAAGATGAGCTTCTTTCCACTATATTCCAAGGATTTGTAGATATTGTACATGCATTTGTGCTGGACTTAAACAAAATGAAGCATATTGCATGGTAAAGAATGAGATTTTCTTTCTTGATTATTTGATTAAATTAAGATTTAACATAGTCCCAATCATGGGTCCACCATGCAAGCTTTAAATTTATTTATTTTTCATTTTCCATGTTTAATGAGGATTTTTTTCCTTGAGGTGTAGGTTAGATGCATTAAACGTTGTGTCTGTTAGGAAAGGTGAATTTTTACGTGTGTGGCAATTTACTGGACAAGTAGTATTGCTATAACCTGAAATTAGTTTCATCCTTATTTTCATGGAGTTCTGCAAATGTATATTGTATTCTATAGATAATGTCAATTTACTGGATAGGATAATTGATAAACTTATAAATAGGAAAGTATTTTCATGAAAATGCATAAGTTATAGAAACAAAAGAACAGTCGCATATGCAAGGCGAGGTAGAGAAGTCTATTCTGACTGCAATTGCTTCAGCTCATCACTGTTTCAGTCAAAAATTAGGCAAGTGCCATGGGGAAATTTGAGAAACCAATAGAGAGAGGAAGAGAGGGGTATGTATTTGCAAATGTACATATATAAGATAATATTACTGCATTCCCCATTCACCTAGACATTGAGATTAAATTATATAGATTCACAAGAACCTTAGTTTCCATTTAATTATATTGTTAAGATGAATAGTAATGGTCAGTTATATACCCGGGTGTAATACAAATTTTTCAGTATTAATACAGATCTCAGAATCAAAATACACGAATACTAATTGTACCTTTAAATTACAAATTTCACCACTTTGTGTCATTTTCATCAATAATACCTTTGTGTGAGTAGTATGAGCCCAGAAACTGCGTCCCAACATCGCTGTGTGCTTGTTGTTGGCGTTAAAAGCCCGGAATATTGGTTGAATTACACCAGAAATACATAAATAGCAGATCAGCTCTTATGGATATCTTATTACTCCCAGTATTTGTATAGACCTATTGCCATTCTGGAATACAGATGATGACCCCTTAAAATACTACTTTTGGGCATTCTGAGTACAGAAATGACTATTGGGGGGTTGACTGCTATTCTAGTGGAACCTGTCATATTTGTCTTTGGCAAGACTTTCGCTCCTCTGTCAAGAACTTCGTCAGGCCTAATGAGAAGATCTTTTCTGTTGGTCACATGACCACCATGTGACAGCAGTGAGGAGTAGACCAAGAGGATCTTCTTATTAGGCCCGACGAAGCTCTTGTGGGAAGAAAGTCTTTCAACAGACATATATGACAGGTTCCAATTGGTAACTATATAGTTGATGATGATTTTGAATAATACAAATATACATTTGTTGATTGATGAATAGTAACATTTTCAAAAGAATGTTCTATCTTGTAAGAAATATTGATCAAGACTCTATCTATATTTTTTGATGCTACTAGATATTTTATTCAGCACAAATACTTATTTTTTAAGTCATCAAAATAATTTGACAATCCACATATCGACCAGATTTGTTTTTCTTTAATTCACAAATGTAATCATAAGCGATCATGACACTTACATGTATAATGAGTGAATATGCGTTAAAATTTGTCAATTCTCTCTGTAGCTATTTCCAATAATCAAGTATTTCAATTAATGTGATCAACATATCTCAACTTCGCTATGAAATCATCTACTTTAGATTACAAGTTGTCTGAAGATCTGTAAATCATAGGGTATTTTTCTAATCAAAAGTGTTGTCACCTGAAATATGGTTCCCAATGAGAAGGAGACTGCGCGCTGCACACTTCATTCTGTTGCTTTGCTCTTTATAAAGGCCAAGGGTAATAAATGACCATAATTATATAGAATCCCAAAATATACCACGTTAGCCTTGCTATGAATATTTGATTGTGAGGAGGGTTGTATCAATAAAGATGGGCTAGTGAAATGCTGAAAATGCTCTATGCCACGTACATTTTTTCTATTGTTTGAATAAACGTACAATAAATGGTCTGTCATTAGCAATTTATTCAGCATTCCACAGTGTTTCTCAAATCATTGCTTAAAAATATATGTTATTTTTGCTTGATATATTAAATAAGCCATATGAAAACGTTATGGTATGTATTTATTATCTTTACATAGGTCATATGAATGTGTGTGGATCATTCCAGTTCTTTTTAATTCTGCACCATGTACAAATGTATCATCACTATACTAAAAAATCAAATCTGTATCTTCAGTTTTAAACTTAATTGTGAGAAAGTGCTTATCTACATTTGAGTGTTCCATGTACTTGAGAAATATGTAAAATTTCTGGCAGTTTATATTAAGAAGCAACAAAAATGCTTTCATTGTACATTTTGAGAATTTAAACCGTCTAACTCATAAGTGCTGCACGGCCATGCGCATTTCAGAAAGACATTTTAAATGCCTGTTCTTACCTTAAATGTGATGTCGATGGAGCCTCTGCATCACGGGCTATAATTGTAGGACTCACATTGTTGATCGTAATGTGTCATATGTATCAAGTGAATAATAGAGTTTGATATGATAGAATGTTATAAATCGCTGCAGGAAGCAGTCAATAAATGATGATCTTGTATTAAAGCAATCTCTTCCATTCTTCCCGAGTAAAAGATTTCATGATAATCATGATACAACATAGCAAGATTTGAAAGCAATGCAATTGACTGTTTTTTCCACTTGTAAAGAAAATATTGAACCTCTTTCATATAAAGAACAAACCTAATGCTTCATCTAGAAGAAATTTGTAATTTTCAGGAAAAAAAATATGTTCTGGAAGTTCTTGCTGTACACAACCGTATTGAAGAAAAAGAATGTTAATTAGAATAAACTCAATATTTGTTATCTATTTCATAATATTCATTATTCTATTCATAGTTCTCTCTACATATATACGTGAGTCATGAATAGTTGATAGGTTGTTAATGAAGGAAAGTCGGAATGGATTATGCTGTGATTACTCGACCTCCAGATGAGCAATGAAAGTGGCAATTTAATGGTGACACCGACCAGTTCATAAGTTCCTTTTCATAGTCTGTCGCTTCTCACTCATGATATCAGTAGAAATAATATGGAAATGCTTTAGGATATTGCTGAGTGAGTGGTAGATGAAAATGATTTTACACCGAAAAAGCTATGCCATAAACATTTCATTTCTTCAAATGTCAACTATATATGTGTTGATATAGAATTAGTCATCTATAAGGACACCTTGTTTGTCTTATGAAAATATCGTACATGACATTGTATTATGATATCTAGATTCCTAGATAGTCACTGGTCTCACTTAAGATCAATCTAAATGAATATAAGTGATTTAGCTCAGGAAATTTATTGAATGTGATACGATAGAATTCAATGTTTGTATGCAAATGCACATCCTGCATCTATTCATCATGTTTATGGATACAATTTCCCTTAGTTTGCACTAAGGCATGATTTGTTTTATCATGTAAGAACTTTGCAGCTACATGTAACACAAGTTACCATGATTTTAAGGAAAACTTGTCGCAATGCTGTTTTAGTTGATTGCATTATTTACAAGATGTTTTGTGTGATTTTTTGTAGTATCAATTTTGTCTTCAATAAAAGGATGATCACTTTTGTACCATGACATTGTATGTTTGTTTTAAGGTAGTCTATGCTTAGAAATCTTAGTTGACTTACATATGCCATGATACTTGTATGTCCATGCTTAAAAATTTTAGTTGACTTACTTGTACCATAATACATGTATTTTCATGTCAAGAGAAGATTCCTTATCAATATAAAAGCTTTATTATTTCATTCTGCGGACTGATGATGTATGCAAAATGTTGTTATCCTCAATCAGACTTGTTTGCTGCCGGCAATCATTTATGGAAACATGCGAGTCCGTTTTAGGTAAAGAAAGCCTTAAATGTTGTAATATTATTAAAACCATTTTAAGATCCTTGTGGTACATTTATGAGGAGAGCTAGAGATGCCGGACATAAGCGTGTCAGTGTTTGACATGCGTGGTAGCTCTGCACCCCGAGGCTGTAGGAAAACTGGTGGGTGACCAAGTTTGGCTCGTAAGAGGCCCGATGGTCTATCAGTTTGTGCTAGATGCCATCGACACTGCGGTCTTTGCCTCGAAGGCTGAGCCACCTGATAACGACCTGGGCGACGTGATTTTCACACTTTGTGGCTCTGATGCGTACTGCCCATCAATCTTTATGTCAATGACTGCAGACGCCCAACAACAAGACGTGGCTATGCCAGTAATTCACTGGGCCTGGGGTTCATATATTTAGAGACTCTCCTTCCAGTCCAATGGTGGTCATCCAAATAGATATGATACATTTGAAGATAATCCCCTAATTCAGATAATGAGAAGAACTTGAAAACACCAAATCCTACCAATAAACTGATGATGGAAAAAATAATAAAACCATTAACATTCAAAAAACTATTTTACTTACATTCCACATACCTAATTCTGACTTAGTACATAATGATACACGTAGTACTACCCTGTAGTATAATGATACTCGTAGTACTACCCTGCCAGTTTATTCATTTGTGAGGTTGTAAAAAACATAATAAGGCGAGATGGATGAGACACAGGTGTGTGCAGGCGAATATTGAGCAGAGCATAAAGCAGACGGCAATCTATACTTAAAAGATTTATTGTGCAATTATAGTTGACAGCACGTCTATGTCTGTGGAGTGGATTCCTGAGGTCCAGTCCTGTCAATGCACTGTTATGTGGACAGCCGTCCAAGTGACCCGAATTCAAATTTTCTTGGATAAAGTAGGTATCTTAACACAAGTGAATGCAGGGAATGGGTTTTCATTCGAGAAGTTCAGTGGATCTGTTGAAACATGGGGAGGGCCTTTGTACAAGATGTGTGAGGGTGTACTTGGAGGTTGTATTCATACATTGCTCTTTTAGCACAGGTATTTATCATAAGGATGTAACTGCTTGGTGAATATGTCTATAATGAATATGAAGTCTAGGTATGATGTTTAATACATAAGGAATGTACAAAATCCTATTTAAGAATCATCTGTATGTAAATAAGATAAATTTTGATGCACTTTGATTTACTATGTGTCTATGTCTTCTACAAAAAATGTTTTTCCATTTTCAAAGATGCATAAAGAGGCCTGGTAGGGAAAATAAATATGAATTCACATGGGTCCCATTCTCCTCACGATATGGTAACATATTTTATTCCCATAAGCCACTTGTTACTATGATGTATTTGTAGCTATCATCCATGGAAACATGGTGAGGCGCTAATTCACACAAAAATAATAGTATTACGGATGGCGCCAATCTTCTCATGCAAATGAATTGTGTGTGCAACATGTATTATATCAACTCATATTAAAGACATAACAACATTCACAGTTTTATTTCGTTTATTTTTATGCTAAGATAAATATTGATGTTGTTCTGCAACTATTTTCACTGTAGTCATTAGATATATGGAAATGTAAAGTCCCGTTTATTGTTTAGATTTGCATATTTGTTGGTGGATTTAATGACAGATTAGTGTAATATTCAAACATACTAAGAATTGTTAGAACATATAAGCATCACATAATATGTATTTATAGTAACAATTACAGTATTAGTTAATCGGTATGTTGAATTTCAAATGTTCAAGTTCGTGAATGTTACAATGACCTAATCTTGCTCAACTTTGAAATTATCCTTCTTACTGTGGCTTCCCCATGCGCCTATAAAGTGCTCAATAGGTAGAAATTAATTTCAGCATACATGAGCCCGAGAGCATAATCTGTTCATATTATATGGCCATCGGCTTTCTGGCAACATTAAGTGTGGACCTGTGGCTCCCAGACAACAGGTTGAAGCGCCGTAGTCCAACTGTGACTCTGATCCATTATCATCAAAGTCAACCTCCGTTTTTAGTTTCAAGTTGAATATGAAGTGTTGGAAGCGCAGGGAAATCTTTGCCACAGTTTCTTATTGGAAAAAGATATTTCTATCCTTCGAGGTTCTATTTAATTGGATTTATATTTTCAACTAGTTTCAATGTAAATGATATGTAAATCAAAGTATGCATTAGAAGAAAAAACTCCAATGCAAAAAAAAACACAAAAAAGCAACAAAATTACAATTACAAAAAATAAGCCACATTTCTTTGCCTACAACAAAAGAATTGGTGATGTTTCAGCATTGTTGTAGTGAGACTTATAGTGGCAAGTTTTACTTCATTCTCATTGCAACGTTATTAAGTGTAGATTTAATATTATCATAAGAAATTACATGCCACAATGCCTTGACTCTGACAATGAACATATATGGTAATTTCAGCTTAGCATCATTAATCTTATTTCTGGTCCCGTGATCTTATTAAAGGAACAAAGATTAAGGCATATTTTAGAGAGGGTGATGGGTGGGGTTAATTAAAATGATAATGGATCCATCAAGTGGAAAATTGTACATGCTTTTTCCTCTTGTTAATGCAGGAGTATCACAAGAAGATGCAGATCCCCTCCGATACTTTTGCGTTAATGTTCCTCAGTTTTTCTATTATGATGCACCACAAGTGCTTTTAGATTTCCTGGACGTGTTTTGTTATGGAAATTAATGTAATGAAAATTGTAAAGTACATTATCATAGCTTTATAACTGTTAATTTTTAAAGACGCTTTCATTTTTATAATATCTTTTTTCCCCAGTGCCAGCCCAGATCATTGACGAGCTATCGAGTGACGACCAGACGGTGCAGGAGGGGGACACCGTGGTGCTTGTGTGCAACGTGACGGGCGTGCCGCGGCCAGAGGTCACCTGGTACCGGCGCGAGGCCAACAGTAAAGCCACTGAGAGAGAACGTAAGACCTGCCTGGCGCGCCCGGTCAACGGGCCAGGTAAACAAAACTCGTTTCTCAGCCCAACAGGAAACAAAGTACAACAAACATGTAACATATATGATGGCAGTTTGACAACATTTTGTTTACGTTCTTGTCGCGATTGAGAATAAACGATGTAGAAATATGCAAATTTTCCATTTCTTCGTGTTATTGTTTTTTGGTTTTTTGATTTTTGTCCTGTATTGGGCTTTGCTATTCGCTTCTGTCTTTCTCTGCCTGACACATAAATATGCTTACAATTGCACAGCTTGTATGCAAGAGTGGGAACATTTTCTGTATGTTCTGCATAGTGAAATTAATTTTTGTTAAACAAAAAAAGGCAAACCGTATATCCGTGTAAATTGTTGCTCTGGGTTATTCACTGGGAGGAGAAACAGTTTTACCTGGCCCTTTATAAAATGTAATGCATTTCATTGTTTCATTTCTTTCTATGAAAATATCTATTTTATTGTAAAGTAAATTATTTTTTGCTGAGAATAAAGCAGTATCATTTTCTCTTCTGCTGAAATATCCTACTGCTCTATTGATATAAGTTGAATGAATGCACCCATATTTCATGATTTACATGTTTTTTTCTGATTTATGAAATGCACCTTGATATTTGCATTTTTTTGTCGCGTGATGAAGCATGACTTTGATACGTTAAATTAATTTAACAATTACAAATTATAAACTCCAGACACACAGTAGTACCAATGTATGCAAAGTTCTCAGTACTTACTGGTCAATTATAGACATCTTCAGTCAAATTTGTTGGTTGGATTGTTATTGTTTTGTTTTTTTTAAATATGGCCAGTGACCATGTATCCTATTTACAATAAACTAGGCATGTATGAAATCATGTTGATAACAAAAAGTACTTGGATGACTAACTTTACAAGTACTGTCCTGAAGTCTAATTATTCACAATGGAAACAGAGATTTTTACCTAACATGGTTCATAATGTAAACGCCAATATTGCAAATGCCAAATGGGATCACATAATAATTGTGAAAAGTATTTGTGGCAGTCAAGATATTTCTATTGTAAATTGTACCTATTTTGTAAAGAAAATTCAGAATTGTGATTTAATTCTTAGAATCATTTATTTTGTTTTAAAAGTTCAGTTTTTACACTAACATCTAACAGTATTCAGATGCATGCTAATCTTGGAAATGATAATAGTTTAGGATTAATAAAGAAAAAAACAATATAATCAACGTAAAAAGTGCGAGGCTGTCTGTTATGACAGCCTTCTCGTTCTGTGGTCAAGGCTGCTGTTAGGAGTCGATAATTTGGAAGTAAATAATTATTCCTAAATATATTGTAGTTGTTAGAATAAATTTAATATAGATTTAAACGTAAAATTCTAAGTTTTTATTATGCAGTGTGTTATATGCACATTCATTATTTTTACTTTTACTTTTAATTTATTTCCTAATTTTGCATTCCGCATGTAATAGTCCTTTAAGCGTTTTGCTTTAGTGGCTGCTCATATATTTCAATGAGTGTTTTAGTGTTTAATTTTGGTTACAAAAAGTGTTCCTGTAAAAAACGAGGATATTCAAGTATAAGTATAACCCATATTTAAAATTTGATTTGATATGAGACAAATGAGACAATAGTTAATGTTCTGTTAATTAGGTATGCAGTATATGGAATCATTATTTGTATATGTTTGTCTACTGCTTGAAAAATCCAAAAGTTAAAAAGCACATAAATATATTAATTCTAATTTAAATTTCGAAGCAATAGCTTCCTGATCACAAAGTAATAAATATAAATAAATGAATAAATGAATATTACATTCAGTACATTGAAATAGTATTGTTGTTTCCAAGGAATTAACATTATATGTTATGTGTAAGGTTTATAGTCTGTGTATACCTGTGCATATTCAGTCTACATTTACAATCATAAAATAATAAAAATATCAAGCTCCTACACTTGTAACCATTCACTCATACAAGCATTTTTCAAGCAGTAGACAAATATATACAAAGAAAGAGACAATAGTTGATAATCATGTCCAAATGAGAATAACTCTACCGGGTATGACTACATTTTCACTTTTGTTTGCAAATTGATTAAGCTCTATAAAAAAAAGGAAGAAAAAAACTACAGGAAAGCTCACAAAATGTTTTGATTTCTTCATGTTTATTTTATTTTTGAATAGATATATGATTATGCAAATACACAATATAACAACCTGGGCTGCAATTGACTAAACCTATACCTATGCCTTCACTCTTCCATACTATTAGGCTACCTCTTCCATTAGGTTACCTACACATTTTGTGTTCATTTCAAGTTTAAATTGATGATATAATGAATCATTTGAATGGATGGACATTCGTCATTAAAATAATTTAATGTGTAATTGATTAATTAAATTCTACCAATATTTATTGAAAAAGAATGAAAACAGAGGTCACATTCTGTAAAGAAATATGTAAATTGTAGGAATCGGACTCACTGGCGAGATGGTAATCATCCAGAATGTTACTCGCTTTTGTGATGACATCTACGAGTGTGTAGCAAGAAATGGCGTTCCTCCAGCTGTGAGCAGGCAGATCCGGGTCATTGTGGAATGTGAGTAAAAACATACTTCATGCTAACGCATCAGAAGTAGGTGAGACCAGGGGAAGATAAATTACTGGAAGTTGCAAACCACCGCCCCCCTATAAGTTTTCAAGTGTATTATCCATGTAAAATAGAATGGTAATAGTACCCAGTATAATGCATAAATGAAACGTGTCTTTGGACAGGCTTCATTCAAAATTTATGTGTACAGACAAAATTTAACCGTTCTCATTTAGGTAGCCAGTCTAATTTGTTCAGCCCTGATAAGATTATGTATATCCTTATTATATACCTAAATAGGTTGTACTTTATCATGGTGTCATTTGTACCAGAAAAAGATAAGTACACAATTCTACTACACAGTTTTCTTTATCAAACGATGAATGCAGTGCACCTCCCCATGTCTTTCATTAAAGGACTTAAAATCATTGTCGTTGGTTTACCGGAATCTCTTGCACTGAACAATAAATCCAGTGTTACAATATATATTTTTTTGATATTTTCTGATTTGAATGATAAGGCCGAAATAGATGAGGATTCTCTAAGATATATGTTATTGGTATTGTGGATTGTGGATTCAAACTCACAACGGGCCCCATAATTATTTTTTGCCATGTATATCATACTGCATCACTGGTTTTGGTGACTAGCTTATAATTAACCCATTGTGCTCTACCTATCATCTATATGTTAATATGTTAATTGTGACATATAACCGTGGCCATATTTCTCCTTAACTTGACCAGCCAGATGTGTGTGTCCTGCTGATCATCCATGTTACTTGCATCGGCCACTTTCAATTTGTGATGCTGTTGTGTAGCAGTTGATAGCAACATTCCTGCGACAGCTACCACTTTCTGCAAGTGTTGGTATTGTGAATGCACCTGTCTCTTCATGGAATTACAATAGAGTTCCAACATATTGTAATGCACTGCTGCGTTTCGTGTAATCCAAAATGTGTTAGGTGATCGTAGAGCATGTCAAAACACTTAAAACTAATTTGAGAAAGGGGGCTGGAGGTGGGGTTACTGTAAAGACCAGGGTGAGTGCTGTCGGGAACGGGGTGAGTGCTGCACTGAAGGATGTGTAGATGAACATGTCTCTGTTGTAAAAAACGTTGCGTATTGCTGATCTGGGTTAAGTTGTATGTTAATGTAATTTGTAGTTCCACCAGAGATCACCATGCATAATAAACGCATTGGGCAGCAAAAAGGCAAAGACACGATCCTTGAATGCATCATCCAGGCGTATCCCCAGGCGGCCAACTACTGGGAGAAGGACGGAAAACAGATCACCAGCTCCAACAAGCATCGCATTGAGGCCTATGATGAGGGTAGGGAAGCTTTTAAAACACTATAATATGTATGAGATATTTCAGATTGATATCTCTTTATGAAGATTATAATCAAAGAGATTGATATTGTATGGCTTGGAATATATGCATTTTCACATGATGCCCTCGCTATATGTTTCATAATTTAGACAGACTGAGTTTCAATTTTTATTAGAAATTAACACTTTGTTACACTAGTGTTACTATTAGCAATATGATTAGATGATGTTCATTTTCTTCAGGTGATAATAAAATTACTTTGAGTTTGAGAGTGCAAGACATAGACGACGATGACTACGGTGAATACAAATGTGTGGCTGCCAATGGGCTCGGCATGGATGAAGAAATCATGTATCTCTACCGTAAGTTCTAATAAATCATTCTTTACCGTAAATTCTAATAAATCATTTATCGCTTTTGAATCTTCACTGCTCAAGTAATGCTCTAAATGATTGTTGTTAGAGTACACCACACATTGTCAACAATTTTATTACAATTTTCTTGCCCACTATTTTATATTCATGAATAATATAGTATTTTGCAAGAGAACTTTATTTCTATGAAATTCATGTGTATTCAAACATTGCTAAATAGATAGAGTAAATATTTGAATGTTGAAAAAAAACCAGTTCTTTTTTTGTGAAACAACAGATGATATAAAAATCATTTTATTCTAGAGTATACAGTCCCAGAGCATTCTGCAAAAGATCGAGCACCTACGGAAACCCTGTTCATTCCCTGGACCCCAGAACCGACCTACCTACCTCCAATATACAGCAACCCCAGGCCCACAGCAAAGAAATGGGAACCATACTATAATAATATAGATGAAAAAGGAGCCGGAAGGGAGAATGGTATGCACATAATTGGAATTATATTGGGTTGTTTAATGTTTTTTTAGTTACATACATCTGAAATGTTATCTATGGCAATATTTATGTTTATGTTGGAAAGAGAAGGGTGAAATTATGGATTCATATTACTATTCATAAACAAATACAAACATGCATTTTCCAGAGCTGAAGAGTGGTCAGCTGCGAGGAGTGGGGGCTTCTCCAAACATGTGCTCGCTTCTGCTCGTGACTTTGTCGATATTGTGGACTAAAGTGGTTTCTGTGTGATACACGCTCTGTACATGTGGATGCTGACTGTGCCTCAAAGCCAGAATTTTAACCTCCTCCTCCTCAATAATATGATTTCCAAGCACTTCTTTTCAAACATATATTTTGGTTTTACGAAAACAATAGGGAGTCAAATGGTATATCACTGTTCTAGAAAAGGCAAGATACCGTATTCGTTCTTATAAGCACACCTGCCCCATTAAGCACACATCGCTGTTTACACAGATCAAGTTAAACAATTCTTTCTCTTTTTTTTGCAAAGATTTCACTTAGCGGATACCTTACGCCATATTGTTGGACTAACACACCGGTATTATTCAGAAAATCACATAACTATGCCGGGTGCGTATTAGAACGAATACGGTATATGATAGATGCTTGATAAGTAGAGGAACAATTGATTTATATATATATTGTTATTTGAAGTTCATTTGTGGATCTAGTCAAACAAAGTATGACTCTCATTCTGAAATGGAAAAGATTTATCTAGTCATAGTACATTACTACAGTTATTTTAAAAATTGTTATTTCAGTTTACTTTTAATTTTTAATTAATTTTGTGCAAATGCAATGGATAATGTTAAATAGGCAAGTCTTACATTTATGTTCATAATTTATAGAGATAAGTAACGGTACAATGTTGAATGCTGAATTTATTATATGATTTTTTCCTTTATTTTATAGTGTGTGTTTGATACAAATGTTATAAGTGAGGCCATCGTACTTGACATCATGTGACATCCTTGTTACGTCATGCCGAAAACATAGTTGTTTTGATTAAATCGACTGTACCCATACACGATGAGAAATATTTTTACCCTAATGTTTTCCACATTAAAATGTACATGCTTGAAATATAGATATTGATGATGTGAAAGTTTCTTAAGAAATGTGTGATGACAGTCGTGTAACAAACAGCTTCAAGCTAATGATTCAGATTATTTTAAATCACTTGCACGTTTTTAATTGTAGTGTTTTTTGAAAGGTGAGAATACAGGGGTTGACCCCATGAATGCATTAGTGGGAATGTATGTGAAAATTGTAATTGATTGATATAGATTTAATTACACCCTTTCTTCCGGTGTGTTTATGCATATTGTACCATGAACGTTATATAAGGTTACGTGTATACATGTATAAGTGTATTCATTGGGATCCTTTGACAGCACTTTAATGTAAAGTTCTTGTCACATTCATCTGTCTCGTATTTCTAAAATTGAAAGAAATGTCACTCAATGATTTGAAACATAACTCTATTAAAGAAGTTATTTATCAGTGTTTTAAACTGAAAATCCTGCTGTTCAAATTTACAGGGATGAATGTCATGATGTAATATTACGCACATAAAAACTTTGCTTTACAGCACACCAATCATACAGTTATGTTGCGGATTGAGAGAATTATTTAGGACAGTGTGAAGCAATTAGCACAGTGTGAAGTCCACATTTTAATATGTAATGTTTTTTCGTTTTGTACGAGTTTATACGGGTCATAAATGCCGCATTAGTGTGAGAAAATATTAACTTCATAAATTCAGTATTAGTGTTGGAATGTTAGACAAAGTGTACGTCATTGAAAGGGTATTGAATGTCCTGGGTTTTTTTTAAATAAGTATAAATCTTTTTTTCACAATGATTGTTATCACAAGGTAATTCGATATGAAATGTATATCAGTTTTGCATCTTCTGATGGAGGAAATCAGGTGAGTTAGTTGTTGCTGGATCTGTACATAGACATTGTAGTTACAAGTTATCGGCTGTTGTGGCCACAAGGCAAGTTAAGCATGAGGAATATTTGTTGATTGTATATAAAATAAATATTGACTGTCGTTGAAATGTTGAAATGTGACTTTTCAATTATCATATTATCAATTCATTGTGATTTTCTTTCAAACGAAACGTGTGATTCAAATGATATGTGGTATCATGAAAGATTTTTAATTCTCGTCCTATAGATTGCTGTACGATATGTAAATAGAGATGGACATTGTAATTTTTCAGCTTGCAGTGCAGGTCTTGTGATTGTGCCAGTGTATTGAAAATAACAAGATCACAGTCTTCTGTCAAATTTTTATACATAATCTAGAATGTCTACCCGGATTATAGCTTAAATAAAACAATTATAGGTGTAACAAGCTTAATTGTGAGTAGAAAATATTTCCCATAAGTTCCTTCTTTACTTGCACTGCTTGAGATTCTATTATGATTTGATATTTTTACGTATTCCAAATAAAGTGATATTGCTGTATGAAAATTGTATTTTGGTATCTATAATACAAATGAGCACCTAGGTTTTATAGACAGGACAAATTGTTATTACTATTTTTTGTAAACTTTATTTACAATCATTCTTCATAGACATTTGCGCTATCATTTGATATTTGTGTAACAGGATTGCACCGAACTAGTTTATGAACAAAATTCTTAAAAAGCTTTTTTTCAATTATTGAAGAAATTCACCATCACCAGTTTGTTGTAGCCATTGTAGGGCACTCAATTGTTTTCTTTATCCTTATGCTTGTATAATGGATAACTTGTTGTGTGACTTTCTTTGAAATAGTCAAATCTGCAAATAAATTGCTATAACACTTCTCATTCCATTTTATGACATCTACTAAATATTATGTTATCCATTATAACCTGACCTCCCTGATTCAATAGCGTGAAAATGTAAATACTGTCCAAAAACCTGTGTAATCAGCCACGTTTCACCTTATATTTGATGCATATTAAAAACTCATCGTCCATAAACTGATGAGTTGTAATGGTGTTTGCATTTACTGCGATAATGGTGGAAATTATTGTCTGCGTGTAGCTCCTACTCATTCGATTTGACTCCATTTCCCATCTGGAATAACACCATGAATATAGCAGTACATGGAGCGTTTTGGTTATTTATTGCACTTTTCTCAGGACAGATTTGCAAGATTAAATGTAAGACCTATTCCATTTTATGGCATCTAGATCTACTAAATATTATGTCATCCATTATAATCCAACACCCTGATTCAATAGAAAATGTGAATACTGTCCAGAAACCTACTGTAAAAGTAGAAATGTTTACGCGCAATTTAATTTGCAAATTTTGTGGGTAGGTGCAAAAATGCAAATTTAGATAATCAGCAGACATTAATAGCCTTTGTAATGTAGGTCCAAGATGGACCAAAATCGCAAAATTAGATAGTCACAAAATAATTTAGAGATGAAAATCGCAAAATTTAATAGCCACATAATATTCTAGTTTTACAGTATCTAATCAACCTGGTTTGACCTTATTTGATGCACATTGAAAGCTAATGGTCTGTAAACTGAGTTGTAATTGTGTTTGCACTTAGTTTGATAATGGTGGAAATTATTGGCATACGTTTAAAACTCCTGTTCATTCAATTTGAACTCCATTTCCCATCTGAAAACCCAACATGAAGGCATTTCATGGAGCATTTTGGTCATTTATTGCACTTTTCTCAGGACAGCTTTTCGAGATCAAAGGTAACAGTTAAACTGTATGTATCTGCTCAGAATTATTATTAGTAGTATGTAAAATTTATTTATTTTTTATAAATACAGCAGTTTATATTTGATATGACATAAAGACATAAAACTGGTAACAACCTTGCTCATTTATAACAGCAAATAAAAATATAAACACAGGATATCAAACTGAATCACAAGCTTGTGAGTATCATATGGGTGGAGTGGGAGGTTTGAGAGAACGTGGTGGCACAGGAATATATGGAGGAGTTGGGGGTTGGGGGGGTATGATAGGTAAGGAGGGTGGCTTGACTTGAGAGAAGGATAGAGCTTGAGAATATTTTGGCTGGAAGAGGGCACTTTCAAAAAATAGGAAAGGGTAGCTTCGTTCTTGCGCGCGAGGGAAGTGGGCTTGAGACCGCGTCGAGGTGGGGAGGGGGCAGTGCTTAAGCCCCCAAAGCCCCTCCCTGGTTCCATCATTGCAAGTGCAAACTACAGTCAACTGGCTAGAACAGTCTGAAACAAGTATTAAGGACTTATATAGCTGATATATAGACAGTATATAGTGGGGCCAAGGCTAAAATACAAATGCCTAAAGTAACTATTGGTGTGGCAGAGTAAGCAAGCCCCATAGATCCTTTTGAAAATTGATGATTTCCCCCTTAACATTGATGATTGATGAGGCAAGGCTCCAGGCCCCTGTATTCTCTTAAAATGTTAAGGTTTCTTGCTCTGGGATCTTCCTGTATTTGGGACCCTTACCTGCATTAGAAAGGCAAAGGGTTATTGGTAAAGCAGTGTATTGGCCCTCCAAATCATTTAAGGTGGGCTAGAAACCGGGAATGGGCCCTCACACCGTCTCACGGAAACATATCAAGTTAGATTTCTTCCTGAACCTCATTTTTTTGAAATTTAGAGGGGGGCTTGTATACTGCCTCTAGAGGGAGCCTAATTGCAAATAAAACATTCTGATTCATAGTTGTGGGGGTATGTGAAGCTGTGGACAGGTACTATCAGGATATAGACTGGTGGTGTTTTTTTCCTAGAGTTTGCATTGTGACTATTGGAAGTGTTTGCATGATGACTATTGAAGCATACAGGATACAACAAAAGTTCAGCATATTTTCATGGATGTTTACACTAGGGGGTTCTTCCATAGTCGCCCTATACGGCATATGCCACTGATAGGGGTCACCTTTTTTAACCCCCGCAGTTTCACTAGGGGTCACCTTTTCCACCACTCAGTTTCACTAGGGGTTATGATTTCAACATTACAGCCAGTTTCACTAAAGGAGGTTCAATCTCGAGGTTCAATATCTAGCTCTCTTTTCGTGTGATTTTGCATTATAGAGCCATAAAAAGCATAAAAGCTAAATATAAGTTGTAGAAAACCTTGTTTTCATTACAGAATCACATAGAATAATACCCCTTGGGATAATACCCCATTGTTTTCATCCGGTGGTTTCACTAGGGTTATCATTTTCATAGTTTCACTGGTTTCACTAAGGGGTATGATTTTGGACCTTCAGTGGCACCCCCCTACCCATTCACCCCGAAGTACCCGCAACCCCCCACCCACCCACGAGTGTTTACGTGACACGTGACTTGACTTGTAGAACAATTATGCACTTTTAACCCACTATTAATAAGAGCGCGACATAAGTTACACAGATTTCAGTCTGATGGCTCGACAACGCATTGGTCTGATGAGGGTGTTACTTTGAAAATTGAAATAAAACATGCACGTTTG
Organism: Streblospio benedicti; assembly: GCA_019095985.1. NCBI lineage: Eukaryota > Metazoa > Annelida > Polychaeta > Spionida > Spionidae > Streblospio > Streblospio benedicti. Next base: position 19,202,665 of record CM032667.1, on the reverse strand, counting down.
AATTGATGAGCTTTTAGAAATGACGGGAGTCAAACACACAACCTCATACATTATTCCAGGCAGCCAGATGTCAAAATATTATACCTGACTGAGTTTACTACATGATGATTTTATTAACGTCGTATCATGTCATTGAAGGTTGATGAAAGTAACTAGTGTCTAAGCAGACCTCAAGATGTTGTAGCAAACAGACAGATCCAGTGGGTACTCAAACTTGTGACCAGAAATATCACCCGATGCACTCAACCATGGCAGTGGTGAGGGTGATATACTAGATTATTGTCCGATGCACTCAGCTTGTCTAGTGTATGGTTTTTAGTCCCCACTTTGCAGGATCAAACGATTCTCCATTCCCACCAGGGCATTGATCTCCTATCTCCTCAACTCCCCAGGTCGCATACACCATCTCGCAACCGTATTGCAGACGTACCAGACACAGTAACATTACTGTTCACTTGCCTGACCTGTATAGTACTTTAACGGAGCAGTGTTCAACTGTTTAGGGATAAAATTTTTCTCAACTCCGTATAAGTGACAAGTCCAACACATCCACTCGCCACAGAAGCACACGCTATAGAATATCCAAGGCCCCTGGGGTGCTACTTTAAAGTATTTTTACCAAAAGGAGCCACTTTTTTATCAACTAATCTGAAATCATACATTTTCACAATACTGTGGCTAGAGATCAAATTTTTTAGCTCAAACCGTCGGTGACCCACCATGATCCAGGTAATACACGACCCACGACAGTCACAAGTCCAACACATCCACTCGCCACAGAAGCACACGCTATAGAATATCCAAGGCCCCTGGGGTGCTACTTTAATATGCCAGGCCCCTGTATCTCTTTAAATATTAGATAATCCTTAATTTCGTGCTTGTCGACTCCGTTAAAGCGTTACCCTTTGATCCACTTTCTGTTTTTGCGGCTCCATCATAGGCCGCCATCTGGTGTCAGAAGCTTCAACTATATACTGAAAAAATCAGCATTTTCACATGATATTTCACATCTTTTAAAGGCTATGGCTTTATAGTCATAACTTTCTGCATCACATGGAGTATCAAACACATCTTCATAATGCCCCGCATTAGAGTTTGATTAGCTCAAACCGTCGGTGCAATTGCAAAAACAGGGTCTTGATTCCGTACATCCGACTTTAATGTACCATGTACAGCCTGATAATGTTGTTTAAAAAATCATCAATACCCTTTTACATAATAATATCCTGGTAGTGCTTTTTGTTTTTTCTCCCCGCTATGATACTGTTTCAAAATTTTTTTGTGTAAGAAAAACCATCATCTGGTAGGATAAAAAATTTGTACATACCATGCATTTTTTTTCCATTCTCTCTGCATGTAGACCCATAATCCAATGACCCGCCCCCCTGTTTGTAATTTTTCTTGCGCCCCCTTAATATTTTTTTCAAACCGTTAACAACTTTGATAGACAGTATTATATATTGAAACGGAACAACTTCAATAACAGTATTATAAGATTATTTGAGCTCTTATTCTGCTTGAATTCATGGTAATTGAAGGTGACTTCATGCATTGTGCGTCATCGAGACTGTAAATATCGGGCATCATTTTGTGTTAATAAAAACATCTAAAATTTTGCCCAAATAGAACAGTAATATATAACTTCAGTTCTTTTATTACTAAGAATAAGGGCAGTATCGATGAGAATAGGGAAAGCATAAATAACTGGTTCATACACATATAATCTTGCTTTGTCGTTTGCTTTTACTGCAGGTGTTCTGGATTTGGAACCGGAGTTTGATGTTCGGATCGTCAACGTCACCGTGGTAGCAGGTCAGACAGCAGTGCTGCCATGTTCCATAGACTACTTGGGAAAATATAAGGTTGTAAAAAGTTCTTATCCTGAGCATGCTCAGCATGTTTTTTTTTCAGATTTGCCCCTTTTGCAGTATTTTATTTTACATGTATTTTTAGTTTGAAACCCACTGATTTCCCCAAAATTTTCACCAATCAATATAAAAGCGTTGATATTTCATAGAAAAAAGGTTGGAAAATCCTTATTGAGGTTTTCCTCAGAAGGCATGTATCCTCAAGTACACTCGATTTCACAGTTAAATAGATTAAAGGCATATTCCTGTGTACTTGTGATATGATAAACATAAAAATTTTATATTTGTTTTCTGTTATCTATCCAACATATAATATCATAGGCCTGAAAAGAATGAGTCACTTCATATATTTGTTCCTACGGCTTGGTCCTCAGTAGCTCAGTGGTTAGAGCGTACGACATGAAAACAGGAGGTGTTTGCGTCGTAAGTTCGCGGCCCGGTCATGGCAGACACAGTGTCGCCAAAACCGTTACGTCGTGCGTCTGCCACTGAGTTGCTGATTTCCACCGAGCATGTCGCCACCGTACAGTGTTACTACTAGACGGTAGCGACGCCAAGCGGAGGTTCGGAAGCCTCGTTAAAAGGCACACCCCCGAGGCTCAGTTGCCTACCTAGCCTGCCTCTGGAGGTCCATGTACCAACAGAACGTGGCCTCCCGCTGCCATCGTGCCTGTTCAGGACCTCAAGCAGCGTAACTCGTACAGATACAGATACAGATACAAAATATGTTAAATAAGAAAACTATTGCTAATAAAGGGTTTATTCATTTCAAAACATTGTTCTTCATTGTATAATAAACAACAAAAAGCTGAAAATAGATTAATTTTACCTCATAAATTTACAAGTAGGCCTACTTGTCCTCTTGATAAAACAGAAGGCCGGATTTTGTAGGTTACATGGGTTGACCAAAATAACAGTCCACTTACATATGAAGATAGAAGAGTGGTCGATGACTCCAGATTCTCCATTGTCAGACCGTTCATCAAAGAATGGAACTTACAGGTACCAGTGTATCATGCCAGTTTGCTATTCTTTGTATAGACTCAAGTTTACTTCCTTTATTTTTTCTTTTTTTAAGACGGCCTTTAAAATTGCCTGACTCTTTGTCCGACGCACAGGACCAATAACCAGTTGTCTATTTGTCCGGAAAAACAATATCGTCGTAGGTTAATAAAACAAATATACTAATAACAAAACATCTCATAATAGGAAATCTTTAGGACCAGCGTCAAGCTTGCTCAATAGAGACAGTGTCCTTATATGGAGGTTCATTTTGGTCGCTTTATGGAGGTTTGGAAGTGTTAACAGTGAGCTTAGCATGGCGGTGGTCTCAATACAGATGGTGTCTTTATAGGGGGTTCTACTATATGTTAAAAATAAGGTACATTTGCCCCAGTTATAAACTGTGGCAGTGGCTACATTTTGCGTTACATTCGTAGCGGTGTGGACGGGGCTTATACCACGTTCACACCAACGGTGCATTGGTGGTGTTTTGAAGCGACGTGCAATGCGGGACCAGAACGTATCAAAGCTTGATTAAGTGTCATGATAGATCATGAGACAGCTTGGAATATCGCGGGACAATCCGCAGGAGCGCCAAAACTGTTTAAACTGTTTTTAAAAAATTGAAACTTTGTCAAGAATTGATGAAAGCGCCGATAGCGTATTAAAGCTTAACAAAACGTAACAGCTCAATTATAAAGCTTGACTCAAGACGTAAGATATCTTAACAGAGCTTAATTAGTTCAAAGCAGGGACCCCAGTATATAGTCTTATATAGGCTATGGGTCAAAAGCATCGTGCAAGCAGCCATCTGGGCATTTTCCAATGTGTACCAATGCTTAGCAGAGCGTAATAATGCACAACGGAGATTCATAATCGTAACAGTGCCTAATTCAAAGCGTCCTAATCGCGTCAGAGTATAAGAAATCTCACCAAAGCCTTATAAAAGCGGGGATCAAAGCATAAGGAAGCTTAACAAGTAGAAAACTAATTCATTCCACAAAGTGGCAACCGATTCGTATCAGAGCATACCATACCTTTTCAGAGAAACAAACATGTCAACGTTTTTCTCGCAGATTTAAAGCGTGGGATCCACCGTCGGTGTGAACTGGGTATTAACGCTAGACCATGTTTGCTTTTTTCAAGCATGCATTGAAATCAAATATGAATAGTCATCAGTGCCTGGAAGAGAACTGACATACATTTTCCTGGCTGTAGATCCAGGACATCAGGTTGGAGGATGAGGGCCAGTATCGCTGTACCATCAACACCACCCCCATAAAAGAGAAGACAGTGCAGCTACACGTCAAAGGTTATATGACGTGATATAATGCATTCTGTAGTAAATATGCCACGCTACTCAGACTCTTTTGCAAACTAGTTATAAAGTAAAATTTCTGTTAATGATTATGCCTTCAAATATAAATATGCTGATACATATACTAGTACATGTATAGTACAAACATATGACCATTTATTTTTAACATCATTAAACGAGGCAGTGAGTGGAAGGAGTACAAATTTATACATTAAATGACGACGGCGAGCAGTGAATACTGTAATATGATTGTTGTTGTTCCCCCAGTGCCAGCCCAGATCATTGACGAGCTATCGAGTGACGACCAGACGGTGCAGGAGGGGGACACCGTGGTGCTTGTGTGCAACGTGACGGGCGTGCCGCGCCCAGAGGTCACCTGGTACCGGCGCGAGGTCACCGGTAAAGCCACTGAGAGAGAACGTAACACCTGCCTGGCGAGTCCGGTCAACGGGCCAGGTAAATAAACTTGGTTTCTCAGCCCAACAGGAAACAAAGTTGGTGATCCAACAGGAAACAAAGTACTACACGAGTTCAAAGTGTTTTCTTTACCCAGTCCCATTATTTCCACCCCTTCCCCCACCTGTCTGTCCAATGGTCTCTTAAATACATCAACCATTTTAAAACCTATCTTGCACGTTCTACTTCCATGCTCCTTCATTGTATGCCTTGCAAACGCATTATTTTTGTATTTGGATAGATATTTCATTTTCGAAGCTGGATCATTACAAACCAGCAATGAGGAATGTGACATTCACTGATATTTTGGAAGCTATTGAGGATCAACTTAGTAGTCAATAATGTATACTTGGTAAGAGATGGATAGGTTAAATATAAGCAAGAGAAAGAAAAAGAAAATGGGGGAGGGGGTGACCTTCTGGTCACGTGCCCAACTCCCTAATCACTCGGCCATGGAAGCACATAATTAATATCTGGTTGTCTTCTATCATCAAGTGAAGTAAATTGGGTGTCATTTAGCTCTGCACCAAACGCACCAAACGACACTAAGTTTGTACCAAAGTGTTGTACCATACGTTACTTTGCCCTATATAAGACAGACACTTGATTCCAAACGTCACCCTATTATCACCAATTGCGCCAATAGACTGCTGGTTTACGCTTTGCACCTATTAGTGTATGCGGAAAATCACCAAATTGCCGACTACTCATTTTTACAGTTTACATGGCCCATACTTATACAGCAGAGGGTATACTCGAGTGCATACTGTCTAAAACTGGTTTAAAATAGTTAAGTTTACTGCTGCATTTGTGTGGGTTATGTATGAGTAAAATATTGGCAACACATATGTAGAATGTGAAGCCTTTATATATGCAGACATTTGGTTGATCTTAGGGTGTCTTGTGGTCACACATGGTGTGCGCATTTGTGGTTTGCAATGTGATGAGACACAGGAATATCTGTAGCCCTAATTGATCTTAGTATATAAATGCTGCAACCGCCGATCTAGCCATGTATGGTTTAGGAAGCCACACCTCTCTGGCCTTGTATGCCCTCTCTCCATAGCATAAATTGCAACACTATTTATGTTATCACGTGGCATAACAGGAGCCCACAGGCTGAAGAGAATCAAATTAACGTCTCCCGAGAAGTGACAACAATTTTTGGACAAGAACAAGGCAGAAGTGTGTCATTTCCTTCAGGAAGCCAGCATTAATAATGGAGCATCGTGAACAACCAAACTGTTGGAACAGATGCTTCCGTTTCATGGTTCCATTGCTTCAGATTGTAACGGCAATGACCACAGTTTTGCGGTCTAACATACCTTCACTCTTCCATACTATTAGGTTACCTCTTCCATTAGGTTACCTACACGTTCTATGTTCATTTCAAGTTTAAATTGATGATATAATGAATCATTTGAATGGATGGACATTCGTCATTAAGGCAATTTAATGTATAATTAACATTCTACCAATATTTATTGAAACAAGGAAGAAAACACAGGTCACATTCTGTAAAGAAATATGTAAATAAATTGTAGGAGTCGGGCTCACTGGCGAGATGGTAATCATCCAGAATGTTACTCGCATTTGTGATGGTATCTACGAGTGTGTAGCAAGAAACGGCATTCCCCCAGCTGTGAGCAGGCAGATGCGGGTCATTGTGGAGTGTGAGTAAAAACATACTTCATCTTATCACGTTAGAAGTAGTTGAGACCAGGGGAAGATGAATTACTGGAAGTTGCAAACCACTGCCCCCCCCCCCTACAACTTTCTAAGTATATTAACCATGTAAAATAGAATGGTAATACCAGGGTGTAATGCATAAATGAAACGTGTCTTTGGGCAGGCTTCATTCAAAGTTTATTTGTACAGACAAAATTTAACCTTCCTCATTTATGTGGGCAGTCTAATTTGTTCAGCCCTGATTAGATTATGTATAACCTTATACCTAAATAGGTTGTACTCTTAATCATGGTGTCATTAGTACCAGAAAAAGATAAGTACACAATTTACTGCACGGTTTTCTTTATCAAACGATGAAAGCAGTGCACCTCCCCATGTCTTTCATTAAAGGACTTAAAATCTCTCTTGCACTGAACAATAAATTCAGTGTTACAATATATATATATTTTCGATATTTTCTTATTTGAATGATAAGGCCGAAATAGATGAGGATTCTCTAAGATATATGTCATTGGTATTGTGGATTCAAACTCACTGCGGGTCCCCATAATTATTTTTTGTCACATGTATATCGTACTGCATCACTGGTGACTTCGGAGACCAGCTTATAATTGACGCATTGTGCTTTACATATTATCTATATATTAATATGTTAATTGCGAAATACTGCGGACATATTTCTCTTTAACTTGACCAGCCAGATGTGTGAGTCCTGCTGATCATCCATGTTACTTGGTTGTAGTGCATCGGCAACTTTTACTTTGTGATGCTGTTGTGTGGCAGTTGATGATTTTGTGCTACCACTTTCTGCAAGTGTTGGCACTGTCATTGCACCTGTCTCTTCGTGGAATTACACTAGAGTTTAAAGACATTATTATGCACAGCTGCTTTTCATGTAATCCAAAATGTGTTAGGTGATCGTAGAGCATGTCAAAACACTTAAGATTAATTCGAGAAAGAGGGCTGGAGGTGGGGTTGTTGTAAAGACCAGGGTGAGTGCTGTCGGGAACGGGGTGAGTGCTGCAAAGAAGGATGTGTAGATGAACATGTCTCTGTTGTAAAAGACGTTGCGTATTACTGATCTGGGTTAAATCTAGTTGTATGTTACTGTAATTTGTAGTTCCACCAGAGATCACCATGCATGATAAACGTATTGGGCAGCAAAAAGGCAAAGACACGATCCTTGAATGCATCGTCCAGGCGTATCCCCAGGGGGCAACCTACTGGGAGAAAGACGGAGAACAGATAGTGAGCTCCAGAAAGCATCGCATTGAGGCCTATGATGAGGGTAGAGAAGCTTTTAAAACACTATAATATATATGAGATATTTCATATTTGAATATTGCAGAATATTATGAAAGGGGTTTGATGTTTGCTCAAGTTATACATAAATTCACTTTTCTGAAGTTGTAATGAATAGTTTCACTGTGCATATTTACACTGAGAAGCAGTCAATATAGATTATTCTACTATTCGGTTTTGAAATGGACGGTTGGAAAATTAGTAGAAAAGTAAAATAAAAAGAAATTAAGTAGTTGTTGATCAATGATGTTCATCTGTTTGTGACTATAACCAATAAGTTTGATATTGTATGACTTATAATATGAACTGCAATATATGCATTGTCATGAGATGCCCTCGCTAAATCTTTCATAATTTATACAGGCTTTCAATATTTAATAGAAATTAACAATTTGTTACTAGTGTTACAAATAGCAAAGTGATGTGCGAATGGATGATGTTCATATTACATATTTTCTTTAGGCGATAATAGAATTACTTCGAGTTTGAGAGTGCAAGACATAGACGATGATGACTACGGTGAATACAAATGTGTGTCTGTCAATGGGTTCGGCATGGATGAAGAAACCATGTATCTCTACCGTAAGTTCTAATCATTCATCACTTTTGCATCTTCACTGCTCAAGTAATACTCTAAATGATTGTTGTTAGAGTGCACCACACACTGTCAACAATTATATTTTATCACAATTTTCTTGTCCTCATTTTATATGCAAAATATAGTGTTTTGAAAGAGAATTTTATTTCTATGAATTTCATGTGTATTGAAACATTGCAAAATACATAGAGAAAATATTCGGATGTTTGAAATATTGAAACAAAAAACAGTTCCTCCTTTGTGAAACAACAGATGATATAAAAATCATTTTATTCTAGAGTATACTGTCCCAGAGGATTCTGCAAAAGATCGAGCACCCGTGTTCATTCCCTGGACCCCAGTTCCACCGACCTACCTCCCTCCAATATACGGCAACCCCAGGCCCACACCAAGGAAATGGGAACCAGATAATAGTAATATAGATGAAAAAGGAGCCGGAAGAGAGAATGGTATAAACATACTTGGAATTCTATTGGGTTGTTTAATGTTTTTAGTTACATACATGTGAAATGTTATCTATGTCAATATTTATGTTTATGTTGGAAAGAGAAGGGTGAAATTATGGATTCAAATTACTATTCATAAACAAAAACAAACATGCTTTTTATTTTATTATTTTCTATTTATTTATTTACATCAGACAAGTGGAAACACTGTCCGTATCTTAAAAAGAGAGAAACATACATAGGATAAAAAGATAGAATAAAAAATAATATAAATAATATAAGGATTAAAATATCGATTATCACAGTTCCATCACTTAGTACTAAAATTGTACAAAATGTCATTCCATTCGTTCGTTATAAGAGAACCATATATATTGACATCGTCATATCTCACGACTATATGCGCAGTTGGTATGAACAAGGACTTCAAGGGAGTGTGAGTGATCAAGCCGTGAAAACCGACGATGATATATTGAAAGCACTAGATAAAACTGCCTGTATAAAATATTATTAGAATCACCTAATCTCTTACACAAAGAATCAGCACTTTTACGTCTAATAATGACAGTAAAAGAATCAATATTAGCATTAACAAAAGCTGCAGACATACTAGTACCATATTCAATATTCATAAACTTTCTAAATATATTATCAATGCCACCACAATCTTCTTTAATTGGGCTTTTCTATATTTGCCCCGTAGCTCACAGCCATCATTGGTAGAGCAATAAGTGTGGAATAACCTTTTCTTAATTTCTGGAGTACAATGATAAAATCTATGACATAGCATATTACCACGTATATACAAAGCCTTAATCTGTTTCTTAATGTCATTATCATCAAACAAATCATCAGAGATCATCACACCTATTTAAAGTATTTTTAAGCCTTTAGCTTTCAAAATCATACATTTAAATTTCTACTCATCTATATAGATCTATATAAAGGAAGAGGCGATTTTTTGCGTCACAAAAGGCTTTTTAACCACAAGACGTACACACTCCAAATTATGTATGTACAATCAGGACCACGTGGTGGTCGTTATAATGTCACATTTCAAACCAAATAAATTGGTATTAATGTTAAAAAAACAATAAAAAGGATTTTTTTGTAGAAAGGTTGCTTACAGGGACATGTTTGTTAAAGGTACGTAATACGTTAAGCGTTTGTATATGTCAATCGTACGTTGCACGTCACGCGTACATTGATACAACGAGGGAGCTGCAGATGGTGGTGATGGTGATGGAGGTGCATTTTATAAGCTCCTGACCTGTTTTGAGGAGGGGTGTTGGCAGAAAGGGTGAATGTGTGGCCATATGGCGGGGGTGGGGGCGGGGGCGGACATGGCTGGTGGTGAGGCAGGGAGGAGCATTTTATATGTTCCAGATCTCATCAGTTTCAACCCGAGCAGTAGCAGAAAGGGGGTGATTGAGATGCACATTTAATGGTCTGCACGTGTTTACCAGGGGTAGGAGTAGCTGGAGGAAGGGATATCAAAGGGATGAAGTATTGCCACATACATGTAGCTTGTGTATGGCTGTCACATATGACTGTGGGAGGAAGGTGATGGAGATGTATTTAATCTTTCCCAGAGCTGTATAGTGGCGGGAGCTGGTGTGAGGGATGTGGGATAGGGGAAAGAATGGGAAGGGAGGAGCATTTAATAAGTTCCAGATCTCATCTGTTTCAACCAGAGCAGCAGCAGGAAGGGGGTGCATCAATTATGGACCTGTTTAGATGGGGATGGGGATGAGCGGGTTGGGGAGAGAAGAGGGGGTGGCGGTGGCGGTAGAAGGAAGGGTAGGGATGAGTGGGATATTTAATCTGCTCCGCACGTGTTTACCATGGGTAGCAGTAGCTGGGGGGAGGGATATTAGAGAGATCAATCATTGCCATATTTAGTACATTTAGTGTGTAAATGGCTGTGACATATGACGATGGGAGGACGGTGATGGAGGTGTATTTAATCTGTCACAGACCTGTATACCGACGAGAAGTGGTTCGAGGGATGTGGGACAGGAGAAAGGATGGGGAGGGAGGAGTATTTAATGTGTTCCGGATCTCATCTGTTTCAACCCGAGAGCAACGCCGGGTAAACAGCTAGTTATATATAATACAGTTATCTTTTGCAAATGAATCACGGATATTTAGTAGCTTTTGCAGTGAATTTGGTGATGGGGCAATTACACATGCGTCATCAGCATACATTATGTGGTTAATAGTGACACCGTTTATGGTGCATCTACAATTAGCGTTATTCAATTGGATAATCAACTCATCCATATACAAATGAAAGAGATATGGGGACATTATGCTGTCCTGGCGCACTCCGTTAGTCACGTGAAAGAAATCTGATACAGCATTCCCTCTTTTCACACAGAAACACTGATTCCAATACCAGAAAATTAATATTCGTACAAAGAGTGCATCAATACCCATTTCTAGAAGTTTCTTAAATAAACACCAATGACCTATTTTATCAAACGCTTTAGATGCATCAATGTAGCACACAAACACTGCACTACCATGGCGAGTATCATAATCTATTGTTTGTTTTAGTGTAAATATTGCCATATCCGTTCCATGTTTTGGTTTGAAGCAAAATTGATAACATTCAGTATACAAGACATCTTTAATAAATTGTAGCATTAGTAATTCAAAAACTTACTTTAGAACCCACATTTGTAATGGCTACTCGGGGGGGGGGGGGGGGGGCGTCTCACACTATCGCGATTAGTACGGACGTGCCTAGAAACTGGGTGTCTTTTTTCACATTTTTGGTATATTGCTGGGTGTCTTTTTTCACATTTTTAGTATATTTATCAGGATAAAAATATATTGATATTCATTATATTCATTCTTGATATCTACATGAACTTGAATCTGAGTTTGATATGTATATTGGTGTGTCACCTTTATCTCGGATATTGGTATATTGGTGGGTCACATTTTCTCAGATATTGGTATATTGTGGGTCACTTTTCCTCAAAAATAGGTATATTGGTGGGTGCCTTTTTCAACCTGTCCGAGGCACGTCCGTACCCCATTTTCTGACCAAGACACTCCCCCCCCCCCTCCCCACGAGAATGGCTATCGGTCTATAGTTATCTTTATCTGTTATTAGACCCTTACTGTTTTCATAATAGGAACTAGTACAGTATCCATCATCTTCTGTGGCATACAACCAAATGGGGCATACAAACATTAAATAACACACATAAGAAAACACAGTGTTGCATCTGCAAATTTAAAATATTCGCCTTGAAGTGTGTCTAGACCTGCACTTTTTCCATGCTTGAGTGATTTTAACACACTAGCTACTTCACAAACATCAAACTTAACATTAGAGAATTTGGCTTTTTTAAGCATATTTAGAACATTTTCTTTATTCCCGTTATATTGATTTAAATTTAACAGAGCCTTATAATGTTGACACCAAAATTCATTAATTTTCTTTTCACCAGTGACATCACCAGAGCTGAATAGTGGTCAGCTGCGAGGAGTGGGAGCTTCTCCAAACATGCCTTAACTGTTAATTTTTAAAGACGCTTTCATCTTTATAATATCTTTTTCCCCAGTGCCAGCCCAGATCATTGACGAGCTATCGAGTGACGACCAGACGGTGCAGGAGGGGGACACCGTGGTGCTTGTGTGCAACGTGACGGGCGTGCCGCAGCCAGAGGTCACCTGGTACCGGGGTCACCATGATGAACTAATACACACAGGTGGTGAAAGACATTTCAAGTTTGTGCATCTAGTAACAATGTAGCACAATATTTATTACGTATCAGTTGCCTAATGCTAAACCATGTACAGAAGAACCTCCAATTAAGACCACCTCTCTATTGAGACCACCTCTATAATAAGACCAATTTTCACAGTCCCAGACCCTCACAAATCTACCAGAATGAACCTCTGTATATAGACCACCTAACTCTTGTTCCAAAGGTGGTCCTAATAGAGATATTCTACTGTATATTCATTTTCATTTTGTTTAACCTTCCACTGTACATCTTAAGCTTCTGGTTTTCAAAGTTTATTCTATAAATACTGTCCAGTGGAAGCTCATGGATTTTTGTGTACACTGTGAGATGCTTTACGTTGTAGGAGAGAGGATGGTCTTCCGCAATGTGTCCCGCCACTATGCTGACATCTACAGCTGCATGGCGAGTAACGGCATCCCCCCGCCAGTCAGCAGGCTGGTCAGGGTGGACGTACAATGTGAGTTGGACGCAATAAGCTTAAAATCATTTCAAATTGAACACTGTGCAGTCTGCATATTAGATGAGTCATAAACATCATCAGAAAACAAACCTCGTACTCACTTCAAGGCCCTAAACTCATAGATGAATGTCAGCAATTTTACGTTGTTGATATAAATAATCAAATCCATGGAGTAACACCCTCCCTACATTGAGAAAGGTTCCACCTAAACATCCTTTTACATAGTAGGTAGAACAATACAGATTCCCTTACCACCAAAATGCCTTATTTTCATAGGATTGTAGACATGTTCGCTATCACTCACGCGTACGAAAATCTATGAGATCCCTTAAATGAGCCACCCACCCCCTTCTGATCTGCCTGAGATAACAGACGGCTGGCTGCTGGTCTCTCATTGGGATATATACTTATATACTTATATAGCATCCTTCACTTTAAACCCTAATATGCTGTTCAAATTAGTCAAATTAGCACAGAAAAAAATGTAAGCAGGATTGTAGATATTTTTGTGTACACTTAACGGTATGACTACATCATCGTAGTACATTGCATCCATGTACAATCCATCTCTGCAGTTCCGCCAGAGATCATCATGCATAATAAACGCGTTGGGCAGCAAAAAGGCAGAGACACGATACTTGAATGTTTCATCCAGGCAAATCCTATACAGTCCATGTATTGGAGAAAGGATGGGAAAACTATCACCCCCTCCAGCAAGCATCGGGTTGAGGTCTATGACGACGGTAAGGACTTGTAAAAAATAGTTGACTGATTGCGTACGTTTGCCGAATCTGAATCTAGTACCTGAATATAGAGTTATGTACTGTGTGCTGTGGTTACATTTGTGGACAGCTCGAACCAATCAAATGTATTTACATTTAAGAAATCACTAATACAGCGGAAATTCAGTAGTTGTGAATAGATTAGCATTGTAGAATGATGCTTATGTATACGACTTCAGGTGACAATACAATTGCTCATCCTCTGCGAGTGAACGACCTAGACGACGATGACTTTGGTGAATACCAATGCGTGGCAACAAATGAATTTGGCATGGATGAAAAAAAGCGTGTATCTCTACCGTAAGCTCAGATTTTTATTGTTATTAAGGGATGATTTACATTTTGTCAAGCTCCGCAAAAAGTGGAATAGTGTTCCACCTAGAGGGGAGGGGTTTTTTTTTTGTCAAGTTTTTGGATATTCCACTTTTTGTGGGACTAATATTTTATCTCGTGCGCTAAAACTTTTCATATCAGAATTCCACTATTTTCTATTTAAATGTGTCATTAAAAAAAAAGATGCACAGTAGATCTCACACATTAATGAATATTAATGAATATTATGATTTACATTCCTGATATATAATGTATGTTTTATGGTATACATAAGTAGGATTTGAATAAATATCGCGAAACACTGTAGATATTCTTCGATTATGTCACACATCTGATGTTTCCACTTTTGTGGGGAGGGAGGGGAGTGGGGTCAAGAAAAAAAAGAACACTGTTCCACTGTTGCCAGCATGACAAAATGTACATCATCCCTAAACGAGGCATGTTTTAACCTTAAAATCTTGGCAAATTATCATGTAATTATTCTTCATATATAACAGCTATCACAATTTTTACAATTAAATAATTCTCAACAACTGTTTGTCTTTTTCCATAGTGTGGAGTCATAATGCAAACACTATGACACTGAGGATTGCAAGTGTGTCAGTGCCCCCACCCCCACCCCACCCCCAACCCCGTTTTTCTATCCTCCTTCCTGGTATAGGGAAGTACATGCAGTAGTTGGCAGCCATCTGTCCTATTCAAAGACGCTTTTTGAGGTGTTTGTAAATCGCTTCTTGTATTTTTTCCTACTCATGTCATTCTATTATTTCACAAGGACGTTAATTTTGTCTTTTAATGGATTGTCTCTATTGACCAGGTGACTTGTCTGTTCTTGGGGCTGACTTAGAGCAGACTTACTATCTCCTTTATTTATTTCTGGTGTTCTGTGATTCCTTCCATCCAGATTAGTGTCATTTCTAGCTCTTTCAATCGCCAAAGCCCATAGGGACCTCCACTTCATCTCCAGGAATACTCCTGAATAAAGATCATGGACTCCGTTATACTGCCAACAATGACATATGGAGCAGAGACATGGTCCCTAACAAAACGACCAAAAGAAAAACTGGCTGTGACACAAAGAAGCATGGAAAGAGCAATGCTTGGAGTCACGAGAAGAGATGATCAGAAATCAAGAGATAAGGGAAAGAACAAGGGTGGATGACATCATCGAGAAAGCAGAAAAGAGCAAAAAGCCAGTGGGCAGGACACCTTGCCAGAATGAGCCCAAGTAAATGGGCAAGAAAGCTCACAGAATGGACACCACGTACTGGGAAAAAGAACAAAAGGGAAGGACAAAACGGACATTGAAAAAGAGAGAGGCAAAAAACTGTGGAGGCCACCCGCCAGCAGTGGCGTGACAGGCTGAGATGATGATGATGATGATGATGATGATGATGATGATGATGATGATGATGATGATGATGATGATGATGATGACGATGATGATGATGATGATGATGATGATGATGATGATGATGATGATGATGATGATGATGATGATGATGATGATGATGATGATGATGATGATGACAGGATGATGATGATGATGATGATGATGATGATGATGATGATGATGATGATGATGATGATGATGATGATGATGATGATGATGATGATGATGATGATGATGATGATGATGATGATGATGATGATGATGATGATGATGATGATGATGATGATGATGATGATGATGATGATGATGATGATGATGATGATGATGATGATGATGATGATGATGATGATGATGATGATGATGATGATGATGATGATGATGATGATGATGATGATGATGATGATGATGATGATGATGATGATGATGATGATGATGATGATGATGATGATGATGATGATGATGATGATGATGATGATGATGATGATGATGATGATGATGATGATGATGATGATGATGATGATGATGATGATGATGATGATGATGATGATGATGATGATGATGATGATGATGATGATGATGATGATGATGATGATGATGATGATGATGATGATGATGATGATGATGATGATGATGATGATGATGATGATGATGATGATGATGATGATGATGATGATGATGATGATGATGATGATGATGATGATGATGATGATGATGATGATGATGATGATGATGATGATTCATTTTCATTTTGTTTAACCTTCCACTGTACATCTTAAGCTTCTGGTTTTCAAAGTTTATTCTACAAATACTGTCCAGTGGAAGCTCATGGATTTGTGTACACTGTGAGATGCTTTACGTTGTAGGAGAGAGGATGGTCTTCCGCAATGTGTCCCGCCACTATGCTGACATCTACAGCTGCATGGCGAGTAACGGCATCCCCCCGCCAGTCAGCAGGCTGGTCAGGGTGGACGTACAATGTGAGTTGGACGCAATAAGCTTAAAATCATTTCAAATTGAACACTGTGCAGTCTGCATATTAGATGAGTCATAAACATCATCAGAAAACAAACCTCGTACTCACTTCAAGGCCCTAAACTCATAGATGAATGTCAGCAATTTTACGTTCTTAATATAAATAATCAAATCCATGGAGTAACACCCTCCCTACATTGAGAAAGGTTCCACCTAAACATCCTTTTACATAGTAGGTAGAACAATACAGATTCCCTTACCACCAAAATGCCTTATTTTCATAGGATTGTAGACATGTTCGCTATCACTCACGCGTACGAAAATCTATGAGATCCCTTAAATGAGCCACCCACCCCCTTCTGATCTGCCTGAGATAACAGACGGCTGGCTGCTGGTCTCTCATTGGGATATATACTTATATACTTATATAGCATCCTTCATTTTAAACCCTAATATGCCGTTCAAATTAGTCAAATTAGTACAGAAAAAAAATAAGCAGGATTGTAGATACTTAACGTATGACTACATCATCGTAGTACATTGCATCCATGTACAATCCATCTTCTGCAGTTCCGCCAGAGATATCATGCATAATAAACGCCCTGGGCAGCAAAAGGCAGAGACACGATCCTTGAATGTTTCATCCAGGCAAAATCCTATGCAGTCCATGTATTGGAGAAAGGATGGGAAAAACTATCACCCCCTCCAGCAAGCATCGGGTTGAGGTCTATGACGACGGTAAGGACTTGTAAAAAATAGTTGACTGATTGCGTACGTTTGCCGAATCTGAATCTAGTACCTGAATATAGAGTTATGTACTGTGTGCTGTGGTTACATTTGTGGACAGCTCGAACCAATCAAATGTATTTACATTTAAGAAATCACTAATACAGCGGAAATTCAGTAGTTGTGAATAGATTAGCATTGTAGAATGATGCTTATGTATACGACTTCAGGTGACAATACAATTGCTCATCCTCTGCGAGTGAACGACCTAGACGACGATGACTTTGGTGAATACCAATGCGTGGCAACAAATGAATTTGGCATGGATGAAAAAAGCGTGTATCTCTACCGTAAGCTCGGATTTTTATTGTTATTAAGGGATGATTTACATTTTGTCAAGCTCCGCAAAAGTGGAATAGTGTTCCACCTAGAGGGAGGGGGGGGGGGGGGTTGGTCAAGTTTTGAATATTCCACTTTTTTGTGGGACTAATATTTTATCTCGCGCGCTAAAACTTTTCATATCAGAATTCCACTATTTTCTATTTAAATGTGTCATTAAAAAAAAAGATGCACAGTAGATCTCACACATTAATGAATATTAATGAATATTATGATTTACATTCCTGATATATAATGTATGTTTTATGGTATACATAAGTAGGATTTGAATAAATATCGCGAAACACTGTAGATATTCTTCGATTATGTCACACATCTGATGTTTCCACTTTTGTGGGGAGGGAGGGGAGTGGGGTCAAGAAAAAAAAGAACACTGTTCCACTGTTGCCAGCATGACAAAATGTACATCATCCCTAAACGAGGCATGTTTTAACCTTAAAATCTTGGCAAATTATCATGTAATTATTCTTCATATATAACAGCTATCACAATTTTTACAATTAAATAATTCTCAACAACTGTTTGTCTTTTTCCATAGTGTGGAGTCATAATGCAAACACTATGACACTGAGGATTGCAAGTGTGTCAGTGCCCCCCCCCCCCCCACCCCACCCCCAACCCCGTTTTTCTATCCTCCTTCCTGGTATAGGGAAGTACACATGCGGTAGTTGGCAGCCATCTGTCCTATTCAAAGACGCTTTTTTGAGGTGTTTGTAAATCGCTTCTTGTATTTTCCTACTCATGTCATTCTATTATTTCACAAGGACGTTAATTTTGTCTTTTAGTGGATTGTCTCTATTGATCAGGTGGCTTGTCTGTTCTTGGGGCTGACTTAGAGCAGACTTACTATCTCCTTTATTTATTTCTGGTGTTCTGTGATTCTTTCCATCCAGATTGGTGTCATTTCTAGCTCTTTCAATCGCCAAAGCCCATAGGGATCACTTCATCTCCGGGAATACTCGTGAATAAAGCTGTGACATGATGACAATGATGTCATCACTTCATCCTCTTCTAATTCAAGTTCCTCTATTTTATTTACCAAGTCTTCTGAGTTCTTAATAAAACCTACTAAAAACCTACTAAAGGTTTCTTTGAATCTGCCAAACGTCTAGCTAGATGGTACATAGCAAAGCTGATACCTGCAACGATGTGTCTCATTTTCACAGGATCCTTGTGTATTTTTGGTGTTGCATAGAATCTTGTTGGGGCATCAGATGTGGAATAGAATTTCTAATATGTTTCATCGTCCATATTACGTTCAGCATTCATTACGGCCCTAAGTTTTCTTGCTGGATGTGAAATCCCTATACTGAGGATGGAGAGGATAGAGAGGATAGCAATTGGGGGGGCATGACTCACTTTCAATGCTCTACAGGTTAATAGTGTTTGCATTAGAAAACTTGTTGGGGCATCAATCGAATAAATTACCCCACACTCTTGAAAAATACAAACAGTTGTTGTTGTCCAAATATTGAGAATTATTGATATTAAATTGTGATAGCTGTGATAAGAGGATCTAACTGTATGATTTGGCAGCTAATGAACCTATTCAACAAGTTTGCAAATTAGTTGTTATCCTTTTTTTCTTTGTATGAATGTTATAGTATTTTGAATTTATATATGGAAATAAATAAATTTTGAATTTGTATATTTCACAGCCCAATACATGGAATGCATAGATATTTAAATACTAGAATTAGAAAGCCCTTGCTCTGTGACACCTCAGGAGACATGCATTAGTTTTATTTCCAGAGATGAATGACTCCGGACCCACCACCTATCCTCCAATGGTATTCTACCGAAGAACCACACTGCCGCACAGGGGAGAATTGTATATTACTAGGCCTATTGAGGACGCAGGGGCAGGAAAAGAGAATGGTTGGAACGTATTTTGAATTGTATTAATTTTTACTCGATACATACATATCGCATGATTTCTGTATTAAGTCAAATGTAGGTGGGTCATATATATACAAAAATACCCTATTTTTTACTACGAAACAAAATTATTCAAAACCCAAGGGAAACTTACATCTGGATTTATACTCATTTGTACTTAATCCCTTCACGCTTTTGGTTAAGACTGTGTCAGCTTATTTCAATATTAATGTAAAGTGATAAAGTATATACTTCAGAATAGTAGTATAGTAAATATAGTATATACACACCGTAACATCCCCACCCACCCACCATCTATCAATGCTTGGCCCATAGTCAAAATACTTACCACATTATTTTGTATTTATCACAGGAGGATCCGACACCTCAGGAAGTAACGGAGGGATGGGCCTGAGACACAGCAATATTTTCTTGATGCTGATGCGTATTGTGAACAAAATGATGAACAACTAATTCATACATAACCTGTGTGTGGTATATAAGGGTGTTTTCTATGCAGAATTATGAATTTTTATGATTATACTCACATGAAGACTTAATAGAAGAAAGTAAACGCAAATAGATACAATAATGTAGTTTTTACGCCGAATGTGAGAATAATAATAGTTACTAAGAAATCTGTATATATTTCTTATTTACAGGATATTTCTAATTTCCCAAGTGTAATGTATGTATTGTCCACACACTAAGGAATACGTGCATACCCACCAATGAAATAATAATATCTTGTGCTCCATTCTAACGTTCCAAATATAAATCTTGAGTAATTACTATTATCACGTTTCTGTGTATGAACATTTAGCATTTAATTAATGTTGTTTTATTACTTTTTGTTGCGTTTTAACATAATATAACCAAATAAAGGTAAAAACACCTCTTCACCATTTAACAGCCACATTGTATTAAAATGAAATTTTTGCCTCTTCAATCGTTACAATGAACCTTATAAAATCTACAGCACTTAGTCATGTACATACCATTTAAACTATGAAGATAGAAAATATACGGTACTTAGTCTTGTATACACCATTTAAACTATGCAGATTCATACTCTGCGATAATAGGGTGCATAGAATACAGTCTAAAAATGTTAAATAATGTCTTGCAGTAACATAAAGACAGGCAGACTTATGTGATGAAAATCATGAGTTCGATATATGATGTAAAAGTACCGGTAAATATTGTTTTTAGAAGCAAAATGTGATTGTTCAAATCAATCAATTTTTTACATCATTAAGAGTTTTCACTGCAGTCATCTCGAATGCGGCCCTCTTTTCTGGCACGTCCAACCAAACTAGTGGCCAAAGCGAGAGGGACAAAGTGATTGTTGGAAGGGAATTGAATCTCCTTCAGAACCTTGAAGTGTAAAATAAACATCAAGCATTAATAAACCTTTTTTCCCGTTTTTTCTTCTTCTTTATTTGTTTTTATTCATTTATTAATTTATCTTTATGGGGTTTGCGTGGATTATGATTTCTTCATCTATACTGAGGTTTCAAGTACACAATAGTCCATATGTTCTATATGCTTTTATTGGTAGTATTCTCATAAGAAATATGTTATCACTATCGTCAAGTTGACATTTCCTGTGGTATGCAGCAATGCAACGCATGCTTTTTATCATTATGAAAAACGCTAACAAAGCACCTGTAGCTGGCTGGTTTCGACATTGTCTTCTATGTACATGTATATATGGATCTCCCTAGGTTATATCAAACACACAAACCCTCTTGTTTGTTTTGGGAATGCTGGATGTACCACTGGACAGTGGACAGAATGTATAGAAGCGTTTACCTGCTTCAGTCAAATGACTGAGTGTAGGAAATCTTTTCTTCTCGGGGGGACTCGTTGAAGACATATTCATAACAAATGCCAGGTTTAGATATCTGAAAGAAGAAGGGAAATCAATAAATATGACCGTGGAATAGACATGGCATTGATGTAATGAAATAAATGGCAGAAACAAAACTTCTTTACTGCCTACCTTCATTAATGTTCCTCTCATTAGTCTACCTCGCTTGTCAAATCCATGCACATTTGCCGTAACAAACATGGCATCCTTTCAGAGGGAAAGGGGACGGCTTCGATCTGGCTCCGCCAGCGACGATTACGAGAGACACGTAAAAACCGCGGATGAATGCCACGGGGATGAGATTTTTGTATTTATCACAGTAAGCAGAAAGCTTCTCAAATATTCTAAATATAAAAAGAGTTAAACTAAGAATCATATTTTGTTTAGAAATCATACATTATATTTGCTATCTTACATTTTCTAATACCTGTTGGTTAGCTTCAATCACTTTCTAGCTCACATACCTGTAACAGCGTACGGGGCCGACGTTGCGAGACCAAAATATGTCTCTCCATTGCGTTACCTAGGTTCACTCAAAAATGCATTACTTATATAAGAAGCGTGTATACATTGAGAATCGTAGAAGATAAGTTAAAGTTTATAATTTCATTATGTAGATTTTTTTAACAGTCATTCATGTAATTTCTTTCAATAGTTTGTTGCTGTAATCTTTATGTGCGCATTGGTTGATTTTAAAACGTTATAGTTAACATCCCTTTTATAATAGTTCATGAACATACAACAACCTTACTACTTTCACTTACCTCTTTTGGTTATCATCTAATGCATATCTATACGAGAAGTTGAGAGCATAAAATGCCATGAGAAAAATCATAAACTCCTTCCACACCAACTTGTAAATACTTCCCCTCCATCTACAAGAAAAACAAATATAAATAGTAGAAGTAATTATACATAGTTAAGATAGTTTTACCATAGACGGAATAGTTTACCAACTAAAAACACATTCATGTACATTGTAGTATACCGGTGTGATTTACAAATAATCAGTACGAACCTACACAGTAGACGGAGGAAATTTCCTAATTTGGCAGAAACAACATGAGCTGTGTAAGTTACTGTCATTTTCAATATCAGTCAATCACAGGCTTATTCGGTTCTTTTCAATTCCTGCAAAAAAAAATAAAAAACAAGTAAAACATGGTAAAGTGCCCCCGGAATGTACTTTCATAAAATATCAAACATGTAATCTAATGAAGTCCACAAACTCAACCCAAACACAACACGCCACTCACACAACATCACCCCTCACCACGAGTACACACAACCTCATCCACCCACACAGACAGACTTGCACCTAACTGTTTACTTGCTAGGTGAAAATACAGTGCTATAGTATAGCATATAGGGTTGCGGGTTGGGGGCTTGGCTTCAGAGAAAGCAGGGACTTGAGAGTATATGGTGGTGGGGGGGGGGGGGGATTATGAGTACAGGTATCGGGGATGCTTGACTGGAGAGAAGGATAAGAGCTTGAGAGTACTATCTGGTGAAAGCAGACACTTACAAAAGATTGGAAAGAGGGTAGTTTAGCGCTTTAGGGAAAGGAGTTTGAGGCCGCATGGGTGGTGGTGGTTGTGGTGGTGGGGGGGGTTAAGCCCTCAAAGCCCCCCCCCGGATCCATGGAGAGTATTTTGGGTGGAGGGACACTTACAAAAAATAAGAAAGAGGGTAGGTTCGCGCGCGAGGGAAAGGGGCTTGAGACGGGAGGGGGGGTCTTAAACCCCCAAAGCGGCCCCCCCCCCCCCTGGATCCATCTCTGGCCATTCTCATTTCTCATAAGAAATCAAGGGCCATTCTCACATCTCAAAATGGTATACTTCCCTCGACTATTTCCCCCCTCTATATGCAATGCACGGAGTTGATGTGCACTGAAAAAATGCACGGGATGTGTGTGTACTAGTACTTTTTATTGCTGATAATTAGTCTCTAAGTGATAAATCAAGTTAACTCATGCCCAACATAAAGCACAGTTTTATCTACCCAGCTAAAAAAATAAAAGACGTTTCCAGTTGCAATACAGAGGGTAACTTCATAGCCTATGGATGGCATAGGATTATTGCTGTAGTATTTTAATACCGCTTCTGAGTTAACTACCATATATATTTTAGTTCAACATTTGGTCGCTAGACGACACTAGCTGACGGTCTGTATTTTTATATTTAGTTCAACATTTGGCCGCTAGATGACACTAGCTGACGGTCTGTATTTTTTATATTTAGTTCAACATTTGGCCGCTAGACGACACTAGCTGACGGTCTGTATTTTTTATATTTAGTTCTACAAACTGTATATAAAGACTAAAAATACTTAAAAATGCAAAAAAGGGTACCCTAAGAAGATGTGTGACAAATATTGCAATATCAACACATCATTTCCCAATAGAATCACTTAGAATTAAAAAAAAGAAGGCGTGAAGAGAGACACCGAAAGTTATGCAATGAAACAAAACTAGGCTCTGAATACCATATTCTGGTGGAATGCCAAAATACAGATATTAAAAACTACAGAGAACAATTAAATTCAAAAATAAATAATATAAGTAGTCAATGGAATTCTATTCCCCAGCAGCATAAATTTCTCTACCTAATTAGTGCAAATGATGAGCAATGCAATTTCTACTTTGCAATCTTCCCAGACAAATGCTACAGAAAAAAATCAACCTAATATAATACCTATTGTAAAATGCCACCAGTCGATTAGAAATTACTTTGTACATATTCATGATATCATCCAGTTTGAATCTACAGACTACAGGTACTATACTATTAGCCATTCATATATTTTTGTTTTTGTTTTTACACTGTTGTTATTGCTTGTTTATCTGCATTATATAAACTGTTTAGTTGTTAACTGTTTGTAAAATTTATT
>CM032667.1:19001665-19178417 GCA_019095985.1 Streblospio benedicti | reverse complement strand
GTTCTATATTTGGCCGCTAGACGACACTAGCTGATGGTCTGTATTTTTTATATTTAGTTCAACATTTGGCCGCTAGACGACACTAGCTGACGGTCTGTATTTTTAGTTCAACATTTGGCCGCTAGACGACACTAGCTGACGGTCTCTATTTTTTATATTTAGTCCTACAAACTGTATACAAAGACTAAAAATACTTAAAAATGCAAAAAAAAGTACCCTAAGAAGATGTGCTAACAAATATTGCAATATCAACACATAATTTCCCAATAGAATCACTTAGAATAAAAAAAACAAAGCGTGAAGAGAGACACTGAAAGTTATGCAATGAAACAAAAACTAGGCTCTGCATACTGGTGTTCTGGTGGAATGCCAAAATACAGATATTAAAAACTACAGAGAACAATTAAATTCAAAAATAAATAATATAAGTAGTCAATGGAATTCTATTCCCCAGCAGCATAAATTTCTCTACCTAATTAGTGCAAATGATGAGCAATGCAATTTCTACTTTGCAATCTTCCTAGACAAATGCTACAGAAAAAACATTCTAATATAATACCTTTTGTAAAATGCCACCAGCCGATTAGAAATTACTTTGTACATATTATCCATCTTGAATATCTACAGACTACGGGTGCTATTTTATTAGTCATTCATATCTTTTTTGTTCTGTTTTACACTGTTGGTATTGCTTGTTTATCTGCATTATATAAGCTGTTAAGTTGTTAACTGCTTGTAAAATTTATTGAATGCACAACTTGTTGTGCCAGTGTACGAAAGGTTCAATAAATAATTTAATAAAATAATATTAATACATATGGTCGGCTATATGATGACTCTAGCTGACGGTCTATATTTTGTTATATTTTGTTCTATATTTGGCCAGTAGATGACACTAGCTGATGGTCTGTATTTTTTATATTTAGTTCTACATTTGGCCGCTAGATAACACTAGCTGACGGTCTGTATTTTAAGGTGTAGTTCTATATATGACTACTAGAAGACAATAGGGCCCTTATTTGACATAATTAATGTCCCCAATGATTATATATAAATATTAAAAAATACATAAAAATAGTAAAGGGCCTGTATCTGCTTCTCCACCACATGATTTTTTTCCTGATTCTGTCACTATGAATTGATGAAATGTTCAAAATAAAATAAAATAGTGAAAACTCAAACACACTAGATCTACTATACTACATTATTTATTATACAATAAACGTTCGTCGTAAAATGCAACAAAAGCGCCTATAACTAAATAAAAAATAGTGATTTGAGGCCGTTATGATTATAATTTAAAAACTACAATATAAGATTTTTTGTTCGAAAGATAGCTAGGAATTTACCAACTTAGTTTTATTTATAATGCATTTATATTAAGAAGACCAACACGTTGAATACAATATTTTACCAAAGAAATTTTACATAAATATTTTACAGCTAAACTTTTATTTACGTAGCACAGCAGACTATAAGTGCTGAACTAGGCTCTTGTTACTTCCTGTGATATAGTAAATTATCAAATTAATTGCAAATTATCAACAACAACAATTTTTGTCGGATTGCTTATGCAATCCTCATGTTGCCACATAGTCATGATGCTGGTCGCTATAGGTTAGACCACACAAATAGCCTTTCCGTTGTTCTACTAACAAATGCCTTACCTACTAGTAATCTCTCAAATATTCAGGATGTGTAGGAAAAATATAGAAATGCCAAATTCTCGTTGTTCAGTGTCATTTTTTTAAATTTTACTATGAATTCATGAACTTTGGCCAGGGAATTATTATGCAAACAAGCCAAACACGTGGTTAATATTTGCTAGACTAGTTCAAATATAACCTGCCGTTCGAATCACCACATTAACATAATATTTTTATGCCCAGAACATAGTTGCCAATAATTTCCGAATAAAACATAGAATGAATAAAACATCAGTAGAAATACCCAACTTTATCAAACACTACATGACGGCGAATATATACTTTTATATGGATTTGAACTAAAATTAGTGTTTCTATTCTATTCTATTTATAAGAGATCAATCCGGGAAGCGAACTAGCGACTTCCCGCTTCGTAGTCCAACGTGCTAACCACTGGGCCACGTTTAAAGTTCAGCTGTTAGTCAAAAGATGGCGCATAAGTCAATTAATTATCATGAATGTAATAGATGGCGCCACTAAAATTATAAATGCCGTCAAGTGCTGCTCTCTGGTGTTTGGTTTAGTACTAAAAATGTTACCAGATATTTTCTAATTTAGTTGCTTCTCTGGGCCCTCTCTGGTAAACCAAGGATACTATATTGATCAATATAGTATCCTTCACATTCATTTATTTGTAGCTCAATATACATGAAAATTAAAATTCCGATTTAAGAAATAAATTGATAAAAAGTATATACAATAAAAAAATTAATTGTTGCTACTACCAAGCATGAAGGATAGTACTGCTATATGAATGAAGACTTCATTGAAGTATCCTTGCTGCTACTCAGCAAGTCAAGTGTGTGAGTGTGTGTTATTACTGTCTGGGCCCGGGGGAGGATCTGCAATACATTTGAAATTGATCAACTATTATATTAATTTGACACTATCTCTAATATGAACACATTGAGTGAATTTTCCATATATTTCTCAAAAAAAGTATCAAATCTAAAATGTTAAAGACTGCTTAATTTTACATTTAAGATCATGATAGATCTAATAACGTATTCACAACTTGAATGTTGAATGTTATATGTAACCTCTTGTTTTCCCACATTCACCACACAGTGAACGGACACATTAAACGCTAAGATTTTTGTTTCATTTTGCAAAATAACATTTTCTTGTACTTGTTAAGGTGTTGATGATGACACATCTTTGCAAATATTTACCTATGACGAGACCCTGATTGAATATATCATGGAAGATTAAGATATTTTGATGATGAACGATTAATCTCCGCAGTGGATTTCCAAAGTGTAAACTTAAAAATCATTTATGGCAAAAATGATGAAGATTTTACAAATAGAAGACATTATAATTGAGCATGATTTTATTGAACTAACATCTTTAAAAAATCTATTGGTACTAAAACCCAAGTGAAACAAATTACCTTCTTAAGCTACGAGTGATAAATAATAAACTTTAAAGACTTTTTTCTGGTGCCATGGTAAATGTAATAGTATAGAGCCTTAATCACAAATTTACTAAAAGTACATTTTGTGTGACTCTATTATCGTGTCAAGTAAGATATTTGGCAATGTGAAAGTTTGTCATTTTAAAAATGAAAGTTTGTCATTTCATGGTTGTTCTTTTTCATTCTTAATTAAATTTGTAGACACTTAAATATACATTAATAAAACAGTGGTTTACAATTCACGTGTAATTACAGTATAAAGAAAAAGAATACAGTATAAAGAAAATAGCATTTTGTCATTGAAGATTTAGGAATGCTACAATGTAAAATAACTACACAAGGCACAAAAATATTATCAGAAACAAATATCAAAACAAACATATGATATAAAACGGACCTGTATTTTTCAATCGATATCAAATTCCATCATGGAAATCTGAAACTGACAATATCAACCCCACAACACAAAATATTTGTAATGTGTACTCATTAGATCCATGTTATGACATATTATTATTCACAATCATCAGTTCAACATTGGAGCTTTGAGTTAACACCTAATACAGGACATTTCATAACCCATGTTGGTCGATAATGATGAATTGGTACTCGTTTCCATTAGAGTCCATCTTTAATTTGATTCGAATCAGACATGAATCGGACCTGTTGCAGGGACCTATCAGATATGCTAATTTAAATAATCCTTCATCCATATTGTCAGTGGCATCAAAAATGAGAGCCGATTGGTTATCACCGCCGATGACCAAGATTGGTCATGAGATATCCAGTAAAGGAGAATTTTTATCAAAGATCCCATGTCACACTAATTCAAAGGGAACATGAACAGTACAAATTTTAAAAACACAAAACGTAAATCAAATAAAGCACACATCAAATAAAGGTTGAGTGACTTGAACTTTAAAATAGTTATTATTCCATGATGTGGAATTCCACAAGTTAATACATGAAATATTCCAAAATATCAAAATCAAATGCATAATCAGGTTCAACAGAGTGTGCAATTAAACTTAAATGTAAAAAAGCTCCATGAGTTAAATAATATTCAGCAATACATAAATGTTTGTAAATGATGTTACATATCAATATATATGTATCATCATGTTATATAAAAATCTTTTAAAAATATATATTTTTCAATTTTCATACATGCATATAGAAACTGTTTATATGTACAGTGCAACAATAATAAAAATCTGGTAATATCTGCGGTAAAATATCTTTAGTACTCCATGTATCCAAAAGCTGCTTAAAAATCTATATTTACAAACATCTAAAGAGTAAATTCATACAATATTACTTATCAAGTGAGATCTCAATGGGACAAAAATTATTAGTCCCAATTAACGAGATCACAATTTATTCCGCACAAAAGAAAAAAATACAGATGAAACACTGAAAACAAAAATAACTTCACACATTTATGTAAATGTAAATGTGCTTGTTTACAATTGCAATTCACAGCTTGTTGTGCTCTACCCATTATATCTTTCTCCACACCCGGGGAGCATACAGCATATCGCGACCGTAGCGCAGACGTGCTTATCTCTCACATTAAAGCATTCGCTTGCCTGATTTGTATCTATTTAACACGTTGGTACAGCAGTGTGCAACCAAATAGACATAGTTTCCTCAACACCCACCAACAGACCCGACCGGGAATTGAACAATCGATCTGCTCAAAATTCCAACTCCATTTCCATTCGGCCACGGATGCACACATACATATTATTGTTATAAAGTGTAGTGCATCTCTGAAGCAAAGATCCTTGAAGATGCAGAACAGTATTTCCATTTTGTCTCTCAGTCCAAGTACAATTTCTTTTTCTCATTGCAACCCTGTTTGCCAAATTATATTGTCTTTCACCTCTTTCACCTCTTTCTAAACACACAACTGTTCATCTGTTTGTAGTCTGTTTATTTCACTTGCAGTTCATTTGCGACAGGATTTTTGTCTTTCACCAACAAACAATACACCCAATCTCAGCTCCCTTCAAAATCATCCTGCCCACACCACACGATCATAATCAATACATAACGATGAAGGAAACTTTGTACTTTTACCAATGCTAAAAATTCTATCAAGTAAGAGATTAAAGATTGATGATACCCGTCTGCTCTTCCAATTCCAAGAACACAGATGTTTCCCGATGCTTGGCCGAATCACTAACAGGATTTCCCTTGACATCAATTTCTGACATGCCTGATAGAATAGACTTGGACGGAGATCCAGCTTGAGAAGCTTGTTGAGACGTATCCTTTACAAGACCATCTTGTCCGCTTCGGACTGAATTAGTCCTCTTCCTGGTTCCTGATCCCTTTCTTCTAAGGAGTCCTATTTTCGGTGTTGGTTCTTTGGCGTTGTCTTCATTTTCTTCCTTGATGCTTTCAAGCTCAACAAATTGGGCTTCTCTTCTCGGCACACTGGAAAATTGAATCAAGAATTTAATGTACAAGTCTAAGAATATAAACATTGTGGAGTTAAACTCATTGGCTTAGTACGTAAACGTCTGGCATATATAGTGATGTGCCACAACTTAAACATGTGCACATAAAGTCAGGCATAAAAAGTCTGAAGATTTCCTAATAGAATATATGCCGGTCATGAAATAATTGTAAATAATTCCTTTAAAATTCAAAATACACTGATGCTTAAATTCACTGATTGTGTAACACTATTGCTATTATTTAAAACAGATGCGTTCTACATCATAAAAGCGTCTATCGCTATGCTTAAGGTGTTAGTAGCAATGTGGTGGTTTATAGTCGCGATCCACCACAACTTTATATTCTACACCAGGTCATTGGCACACTTATTGACCATCAATTGGTCAATGAAACATTCCAACATGACGCACCTGATTCCCATGGCCGAGCCAATAAACGGCTCCACTTGCGGCATGAGGTTGGCCGTGGCAATGGTGTAAGGCACGTCAAACTGCGTCGTGTCCCAGTACTGATCCTTGATGAGCTCCGGATGCTCCTGGTGCATCTCATCCACCACAAGATACGACATCTGCACACCAAAATGTACAAGATTGAGTTTAAAAAATTACAATGTTTTTTTTTATGTGGAACATATTGAGCAACAAAAAGGAAAGTACCACGTTATGTGATTATGCTTCAGAATAATGCGATTCCGTATGGAATTCATCGATTGATATAGAACAAAAAAGCTCTGTAGGATTAGGGAAAATCTACTTATGGTATATATACAGTGAATGTCCTTAACAATAGAACCCAATTTGCAGTCAGAAACCCTTCCATTGTAGAGGGATTCCATTGTTTACTCCATAATTTACTTACATTATTAATAGGTAAGTTACCGTAATGCATGAGAAAAAATCTCCATTATTCAGTTTTTCTATTGTTAACTCTTCCGTTGTTGAGGACAATCACTGCACATTAAATAGGTGGTGAATCAAAAGATATAAATTTTCTTTCTTAAATCAAACCTTGAGATTTTCATCAATGACACGATTCACTTCAAAGTCGTCATCATCCTCCCCAAATGGACAGACCAGTGATTCCGCCACCTGTCCGTAAAGATACGCAGTCAGTAAGTGTACAATGTGACAAAAATGACTTATGAACTTTTCCCTACAATAAGTCCATATTCTCTCTCAAATATTTAAAAATCATATTGTTTGCCTTAAGGTACAGACCTATAACATACAAACATCTTCTCTGGCTTAACCAAAAAGTAAGATAATTTCACAGTGAAAATTTGTTACCTTCAGCCAGCCCATGTAGAAGAAGAACTGCAGAAAGGTAAAAACTGGGACATATATGTCAACAACGGAAGTATCATTTGGATCATTTGGATTGCCCACAATCTGCCGTCCCATGATGCAAGAGAGGAAAAATGTGTACACGGCCAACGTCACTACCTGAAAGACAACAGAACATATGCAAATTTTAGTCAATTTATGTTTCGAAGACATTTCAGACTTCATAAATTAATAGTCATTTCCTGCAATACATGTAACAGAGTTTCCTGTGGGCCGTGACCATTAAAATGAATACGAAACAAAATAAACTAGTATATTTAAAAAAATTTTGACTTTCAATACTATTTTGAGGAAGAAAAATAAAAAGTAAGCACAGTACCTGAGTATATACTAGCGGAATAGTAATCCAGTCATACAAAAACAATCCTCCCAACTGTCCACGGAATGCATTTATTTCCTATGGAAATAGAAAATAACACAAAATAAACTCATAGGAAGATCTGGGAGAGGGGATGGGGGGCATGCGCCTTTCCTTTTTCCACCAACATACTTATTTTCATGGTGTTTTCGGCATGTCTGCCATCGATTACACATACAAAATCCATGAAATCCTGTAAGTGCGCCCCCCTTTTCCAAAACTCTGGATCTGCCAGTGATACTAGCATTTTGAAAAATGCACACACAAATATAATGATTGGCGAGGCAACGTATAAATGATAACATCAAATTAAGCAATCTTAGAAATCTGTACCTCAAATTGTTACTTACATCATTGAGAGTCTTAACTGAAAAATCGTCTTTGATTCTATTTTCTTTGCGAGCTCGGCCCACTAAGCTTGTAGCCCATGCAAGAGGAACAAAGTATTTGTTGAATGGGGTGCTGATTTCTTCAATGATTTTTTGTTCATTGGGGAGCATAAAACCTACAAAATTACAGCGTATATTATTCAATATATAGTTAATGTGGTATGTAGCACATTGTCTCATCTTGGTATTTTGCATTGTCTTATGTGCTTGTTTACTAAATTCACAAATTCATAAGATAGTCAAAAATTAAAATAAAAGATTTTGAAAATATAAAATAAAACACAAGACAATACAAAATACCAAGGCAGTGTATATTATACCATGACAAAAACAGAATTTGCTATGCCCAAATGCTATTGCTGCACAGTCATACATGTACATGATATAAATATCTGAAACGGATTTATGGATAAATATATATTAGTAACTTTTAAAGTGTTGAGTAAAACAAATTTTACACAATCAACTTTAACGAACATTATGTTAGGAACTCAGAAACTACACCATAACAAATACAGGTGCTAGTATTATATGTTAATGGATCGGTTCATCTTTCTCTGTAAAACATGCATATTCTGATTGGGCACGGAAGATGGTTCTACGTCAATCCTATAATCCCCCAAGTACACCAGAACACAGATCCAGAAAACCAGCCATATGTAAAGGTTTCTGAGTTTTGACAAAAAGTTAGATGAAAATTATGATAAATCAGGAAATGATGAAGAACATGCTGAAAGATATATTTCCATGTGCACATATCTTTGTTAACATAAACCAATAAGAGCAGCGTTCTTGTGGGCTTCTGGTGTTAGATGTCATTCGCATGAGTCCCTTTTCCACGCCTCTCTACTTGAACTAACAAATTGGGATGTTATGGTCATTATGGACTGTGCCACTATGAAGGAGTCATGTTTCCTCAGCGACGTGTAATACAGATATTAAAGTTCAGGAAACAATGAAAATTGGTTACATTCTTATTGGAAAATGTTTGAATGACTTGCTTTATTTGATTCGATAACTTTTTTCAAACCAATAAAGCTAGGGAAATGTCACGTCATGGTTAAATCAAACGTGATTAAAAAAAAATCCATTCACGTTTAAAGGGACAAAGGTTCACGCTTTGATGTATGATGTATCACTACAACAGGGAAATTCATGTTACATGATAACTATTGCTGGATAGCAATGTTACAAGTCATTCGCAATCTGCTGTATTTCTCTATCACCCTCAAATTTTCACATATGTACCCGCTATCCTGAATTTTATAACGTAAGAAGTGTTTCTTATAAAGTTTGACCAGAGGTGACTTTTCATTGTACCGTGCACATTATGTTTTATTGGCCCAGACACTTCTCATATTGCAATGGAATTCGTACCTGCATCTGTCATGTGTTGAAATGTGGGGAATCGCTTCTTCACAGGAGGACTGATACAAGACATTGTGATGACAAACGAAAGGCACAGATATCTGGAAAAATACATAAATCTATAACAGCAATCACCAGTACGAATCAGCAAGACCGAATAACCCTTGGGTTAGTCATCATACACTGGGTGGAGGAACATACTGAACTTATTTGATTACTTGACACTGCTATGTAAATAATATAAATACATAATGACACGAGGACTTTGGAACGATGGTGATCCAAGAATTTTGGACAATAACAGTCGAAATGTGATTAAAAAAAAACGTACATAGTAAATACAAAGATTCTCATTGAGACATTTATAGAAAAAAAACGATTGCATTACCATTACATTTGTACAAGTCTCTCAAATCCTACATTTCACTATGCGGTGCTCACCTCATGATGGTTCGTCTCATCATCCTGCCCCGCTCGTCCAAGCCTTGGACGCTCGCGGTGACGAAGAGAGCCATGCGCGTCGGCCACGGGATCATGTTGATCTGGGTCCACCAGCGGTCAATCACAATGGACACGTAGAAGCCGAGTACAAACGCCACCGGGATGAGATTGTTGTATTTTTCACAGTACAACGCCACCTTTTCAAATATTCTGTAAATAAACGTTTTGTACAAAATTCGTTTTACTTTAAATGTTTTCATATAGCGGAAAAAACTAAAACTAAAACTAAAAAAAAGGGTGAGACAGTTACATCAAAGATATTATAGTTTTATAATATCTTTGGTTACATGATTTTAATAAATACCTTCGTCCATCATCAGGCAGAGCAAATCTGTAGATCATGTTCAGGGTGTAAAAGAGGATCACAAATATCATAAATTCCTTCCACATCAACTTGTAAATGCTTCCTTTCCACCTAAAATTTAAGATTATATGGCAAGTTTAATAATTAATGTCCATGTATATGATAAGTCTATATTCTTCTATCTCTTTCTCTGTTTTCTATGGCTAGCAAGCACCTACCACTGTATTGACATAGCTAAAGACAGGTTTTACAACCCTAAGCTTCCATTTCACTACATCAAGAGGCCCTAACGGGACTCAAACTCCCTACCCCAAGGTTGCTAGACCAGAATGAGACCATCATCCCAACCAGCTGGCTGTTAAAAGGTTACACGGATGAACTATTGTCTCTGTAATCCCCAGCCTAAATACTTGATCAATTATCATCTCAACCCAGAGGTCATGGGTTCCAATCCCACCTAAGGACGGAAATTTTAGGAGGTCTAATTTCTTTGCATTTTCATGCTAGTGGACAATTCTAATGTGTTTTTTCCAAGTTTGCTTGTGGATTCAATTGTATTCTTCTATATATGAGCATTCAGATGAGGAAAGGTGGGGATAGCAAGCTTGCTACTTCATGAATTCACATTAATTCCCACTTTGAGCTGAACGTATTTGTGCAAATCTGCCACAAATTCACACAACATCCCGAATTAATTAATGAATAGTATTGACCTATGAAATTAACATAAGCACTTCATAGAATTCTGTAGAAAACCAATTTTGATTATGTGCCACCTAAAGTTAATTTATGGTGATCCTATGTAGAATAATTAAAGTAAGCAGTTGCACTGAAGTTTGACAATTTGCCAGCACTTAACCACACCATGCTATATGTGTGTTCATATTGATGGATTGATTACTGTAGGGAAATATTTCCTCCCAGGCCAGTTACATGTATACAGGATGTTAAAAAGGATTTTTTGTTAAAGAGGATGCTTTCAACATGCAGAGGGGAGCAGTATAATTGTTACATATATTACGAAGTCATGCAGCAGCACTTGTTTAATATTTTCATTTATTACCATAAATCAAATTACACTTGCATGCATTTGCCTCCACACACGCACACTCTTACACATATTGAAAGATATGCTGAAACCATGTCATCTAGATTTCTTCCACAAATAGTGATTTGGACTGTCCAAATGTAAAGAATGTATGGTCAGTTCATCTACACAGGATCTGCCCCAGTTCATCTGAAGTCCACAAACTATGGATTCCAAAAGATCCACACGTGTGTCGTATAAGGCAGTGAGATTAGTAGCTGACACCTTATCACCATTAGTCAGAACCGCATGAGGTGCTTCCGGGAGAGAGACTGCTTCCTGATGATGTCCTCATTCTATTTCCCAGCATTCCGGTAGACAGTGCCATACAGTGCATTCTATAAGCGAAAGCTTCAAGACGATTAGACACATCCTAAGAGAAGCCGTCACAGAAACTGGAATTTTGTCTGAATACATGTACGCGTACTTGGTTATAAAGGTCAATTAAAGGAGGCGTTTGAAAAACACAAGTCTCCTTTGAAGTTGTTCACCTGTGTAATTTGAGCACCCTAAGCTCAAACAATATGACCTGTAGAGGGCCAACAAACCAGACCGACAGACAGATTTACGCACGTAATGGGTTTTAAACAGAAATTAGACTTTTCAAGACTTTTAAGGATCTGCAGACACCCAGTGATTGTAGCACAACCTTTGCTCTGATGATTTTAAAAATGTTGGATGGTTAAATCAAATGATAGAATAGAATATGTAATTTTATGTTTAATGTACAAAATACATATAAAAAGGCCCTGCCTACTTATATGACATAAAGCCGGTGAATTATTCATACAATACAAGAAAGAAGTTCACATATATTGTACCGAAGATTAAATCCCATGGACAGCTAATTTTATTAGATATCATGCTTTCAATAGACTAGGTATGATGATTCAATCATCCAAATGTATTCCTCTTGAAAATGAACAAAAAAGTGGAGATAAACATGGAAAAAACCCACCAGGCCCAAAACCTTATCATAATTACTTCATAAATTACACATTGTGAAAACTACTTTAAATCATGTTAGCACTGTAAAATGTAAATTCATCAGAACAAGCATTGAATTATGAATATAGACCACCAAATTTACATTTACACTGAATATCAAACACAAATAAAACCAAAGATTAAAAAATGTATTTAAAATACTGGTATATGAGCCGTGGCGCGGTGACCTGGGTTACGTCGTCAAATTTGCCACTTTTTTAATTCATTATTTTTGGGGAGAAAGGCCAGGGCACCCTATCAAATTGCTTTAAATTATCATGTCTCATACAGAATTTGACCTAAATTCAGGCAAAAACACTTGATAATAACATGTCTAATCTATCAAAACAATAGTTTTTCAAGGATTATAACCATTAATGAGGAACACTACCTGTAACTTCTAGTATAATGTCTATAAACACGTTCGTTGATTCCGGTACTTAAATATACTCTAATGTCACCTGCCATGACAAAAGTACATACACTTAACGACATAAATCAATAATATTAAGTACATTTCTGATAAGCTGGTTTGGGTGCTCCGGTGCCCCAGGGTTTGACGCTGACCCAGGTCACTGCGTCATGGCTCATACCCTTTATTTACTAGGGACTTACCTAATTAACAGCCTTAAGAAGTTACCTAGCTTTGATGTAGCAACCTTATCCGTGTAAGAGACCGTCATTTTGACCACTACAAATTAATAATAAAATCCTTTTAAAAATGTTTAAAGTTTATTATTGAGAAATGAAGACATACACTGAAATGTACTCGCATAAGGGTAAAATTTTCTTGCGAAATACTCTAAACATGGATTCATGTTTTCGGAAAAGGGGGGATGCACTTAAAGAAAAGAGGGGGCGTACTTACCAGATTTCATGAAAACCCCTATGAAAATGAAGTATTTTGGTGGGAAAAGGGGGGGGGGGCGTTGCGCCCCGCCCTGGATCTGCCTATGATATGCACCATAGAGAATTTCCAAAAGGATCTAATTTACACAATGCAAGCTCACTATTAAAAAAGAAATCAATACAAGCAATGCTGTACACTTTTACAGGACCCGGCTCAGACCAGTGAAATGGGGGGTTACCGATCCCATCCCACCTTTTACCCGTACCCCTTTCTATATCTAGAATACATCCATCACATATTTGTAAAGCTATTTATGACTGATTCTGTTATAACCCCCCGTGTTACAATCTTTTAATAAGCATTGGCTCAGTGGGGAAAACCCCAGAATATATACGTTGGCAATATCAACAGCATTTAAATAAACACTACACTGTAGCACACTACTACTCATGAGTCGTGTATGTATCATTATAGACGTTGTGTATTTACCTGAGCGCAAAAATCAATTATCCAATCTGTAGTATTCATCCACTGTTCCACTCACTATCTATCTACTTCTAACCTAGTTCTTCATATATTGCACACATTAATTATTTATCACCGTTTAGTTCAAAGTGAGCAGCAGACGAGGTTAGGTTGACTGAGAGGCTAGACTAACCATAGCAGCCATCCCCTAACATAAATGCACTTACATAGGTGTCGGGAGGGTAGATGTTGCCCTATGGCTAAATACTGAAGTAGGGCCTAACACGTGCTTGAGTTTTCCCGCCTTTGAATGTATTATGGTGTGTACATGTACTTGATTACAGTCATCAATTAATGGCCGAGAATTCCTGGAAACAGCCTTGGTTGCCAACATACTAATATTTGCACATACATGTTTTTTAATACTTATTCAGAGACAATTTATTAAAACGGATGGTTTTCATAGATATATGTAAATTTCAGATATGTAGATTTCTGACCATATAATTTGGTCCATTTGTTGAAACTTAGTCATGCCATGTACACACGCTTATTCATATAGTGTCCCAGAAATAGGCCACTGCACTTGCAGCTTCGTTTGTATTCCCGGGTTTCTATTAAATTACACGTATTTACCTAGTATTTTCCAATTAATCCAAAGATGATGTTCATAAATGTTCATATTTACTATTTGTTCGTTATTTAACCACTATAACTCAAATAACAAATCATATATTCTTATATTCATAACCTCCAATTTAAAACATCTATATAAAGAGACCACCTGTGTAATAAGAACATTTTTCGCAATACAAATTTAAACCTTCAATAAAAAGGCCATATAGTGAATCCCCAATCATAAGACCATCTCTCTATTGAGGCTATTTAAGGTTAGTCCCAGGGCGTTTCACTGTACTTATTCTATAATATATAGGATCTAAAGAATGAATAGGCTAATTATGCATTATATGCATACATTTGTATTTGGTGTATATACTGTCCCTGTGTAAAGATCAACCACTGTGAATTATCCTAGCAATTTACATACAAATAACAAGAAGACAAGATCCATGGGGAGCTCACAGGCTCTTCAGAGACTTGGAGAAAAGGCTCCTTGTGGAGAAAATGGTGTATATTGGCTTGAGATCTATCTATAAAGACCAACTGGTTTTCACCAGTTCATTTTGGTTTCAGTTTATGTTATCTGCACCAATATGCATTTATGACCATTGTCTGCAGCCAGTGAATCTTTTGCAGATGAAATGTAAAACATCCAGTGAACAAGCGCAGTAGAACCTCCAATTAAGACCACCTCAATAATGAGACCACCTCTATAATAAGACCACGTTTCTCAGTCCCAATCCTTCAAAATGATTGCAATGGGAACCTCCATATAAAGACCACTTCTCAATTGAGACCACTTCATTAGATTCAGTCCCACAATCAGTCTTAATAGAGAGGTTCTACTGTGCTATATAAAAATTAGGTCAAATAATGGGTCACTGTATTGATGACCAGTTTGCACCAGTTGGAGGTAGCCTGGTGCTTTCTTTGCTGTGTGGCAGTTTATGCAGACCAGGGGAGGCTGTTACAATGTACATGTGGAGCATATTTTTAGTGCTCTGTGTGTTTGGGTCCAGGTACTAAGAATGAAATACATTTTATGCACATAGTTTTAGTCACTTTTACTGAAAATCTAAACAATATTATACAGATACATTTTTTAAGTTTGATAAATAAATTATGTGGATCGTCCTCATAGTAAGTTGGGCAGTCAATTCACAAGGTATTAAAAATCATGCCTCATTTTGAAGTTAATCTCCCCCTTCCCCCAACTGAATCTATTGTGCCAGTTATTAAGTGCACAACAAACCTAAGGTCCTTTGGTTATGTGTTTCACCCCACCCTCCACCCAATTTGTTTATTTATGAAGTTGGCTCAAAAATTTCTCTTTATCTTGTGTTGGCTCATATTATCAGATTTTGTTGTTTGAATCGATGAAAAAATAAACTTTTAAAGCTGAAACATAATTGAGGCTGGATATTGCAGTATTGTTAGTAGATGTGAGATGCATCAATGGGCGCCCATTGATGTACATACAGTAGAACCTCTGTATTAGGACCACTTTTGGGATCAGTGTTAGGTGGTCTCAATAGAGAGGTGGTCTCTACACAGAGGTTCATTTTGATAGCTTTATTGAGGTTTGATCTTATTAAAGATGTGGTCTCCATGGAGAGCTGGTCTTGATTGGAGGTTCTGTACATGTAACCATGCTTGTACGCTGTACAGAAGATTCCACTTTTTCTACTCAAATATTTTGTGATCAAGAATTCAATGAACGTTAATGTCTTCTTTTTAACTAAATTTGTATATTGTGTACAAAATCTTAATTGTCAATAAAAAAATGCATTGTGAAATTGAAGTGATGTTTATTCGTAATGATGACTTCTATACGAGATACTCATATTCATAATCAAATTCATTAACAGACTGGACACAGTATGCAGTTAAAATGGTAAAAGAACAAACTTAAGAAAATGATAGTAAGTTTTTATTCCCTTCATCATAATGTTATAAACATTCTTCATACAGTACAATTCATCAATGAAGATATATGTATGTTCATACAAGCTGTGATCATCTATATCAGCAACCTTTCACAGGACAATCTACCAAAGACACACACAGGAATTACTCTCTATCAATTTTTTATGCTTTCATAAATTGCATTCTTATTATCCTATTCATTTGTTTGTCAATAGAAAATGACATGTGACCTAACCCAATAACATATCTTATTATATAATAGATATCATTTAAAAAAAGTACAAATGTATATATGTCTAGACTATTTAAGTTTAGAGATATAAAGTTAAGGGAGTTACGTCAAGTACATACATATGACGTACCAATGAATGGGTAAAGTACTCCTGTATGTAAAAGGTAGTCAAAAATGAGGGGGAATTAGATTATGATGACACTTTAAATACATGATTCATAGCTATAATGGCATACTTTCTAACTACCCTCGCCAATTCTGCGGCAAAGGATGTTACTTTTATAGAAAAAATAGTTTTGGTTAAAGGAAGTTATGTGACAAAAGGTGTGCATGAATGATATTAAAATAAAATCAATTCTATCTATCGCAAGTACATAAAGTTAATCACACTTGGAAAAATTCCATTCACCAATATTAAAATACATTAATTATTCACAGTAACTCCTGTATATGATGTATTATTTGACAGTCAAATGAATTGGATCTAAATAAAAAAAAATTCTGAACACATACTGCTTGGTAAACAATATATTTAGCTGTAATTTACCAAAAATATTTTTGGATAAAATAATAGTTTGCACCTCAGTTTTTAGTTAACAAAAATACAGCATTATTGGAGGAGACTTTAGGATTGTTTTTGGTACGTCATTACAAATTAAGTAGCAGCGGAGTCTTCACAATGTGGATGAACAAAGTTACACAATGCCAGATGTTTGAGATTCGTGAAGAAGTTCTCGAAGGTTCATCCATCTTTTGATTCTTTCTTTTCGACCATTCTGAAAATAACGTCTTTACTCATATTAAATATATTTTTTTTTCTTCTTAGCATGCAATATATTGTATACATGTATGTAACAAACAGATCTAAATATTAAAAAGTTTTATTCCTTTTGAAACTAGTTTCAAGCCAACCGGCTCCTTTTCAATCTTCATAACATAAGATGTGTGGACATTGTTTAATGACCTCAGTAGAAAATGACATTTGAGCTATACTGTCTATACTGTCAGTATTGTTTACAACATTGTTTATTCAATCTATGGTGATGAAAAACAACTGTCTAATTTTTTATTTACAATAGGCAAAACCTATCTACCTTCCATAGTATGACAAGTCCATCAACACCACATGAAGCAAATCCTTGGTCACCACAATCTACTAGTCTCTGAAAATCGATATTTACTTTTACGATTATTAAATATATCTGCTGTTTTCAACAGTTTTTATA
Organism: Streblospio benedicti; assembly: GCA_019095985.1. Classification (NCBI taxonomy): domain Eukaryota; kingdom Metazoa; phylum Annelida; class Polychaeta; order Spionida; family Spionidae; genus Streblospio; species Streblospio benedicti. Next base: position 19,161,171 of record CM032667.1, on the reverse strand, counting down.
CATGTATTTACAAATGTATACAGTATTTGTATATCTTGTATTTTATAATTTACATTATATAATACACTAAACAAGTAATGGGTAATAATATTCAGTATATGAATATCAACAAGACAATGTAAGATGTAGTAAATGTATAATATACTATGATAAATTAAATCATCTCAGAATACTGTTCATAGGTAGCATTGGTAGAATACGAACTCTTAGAATGATGTAATATTCAAAACCTGATCTGAAGACCTATTGAATATACTGCAACGAATAATATTCCGCAACATGAAACACGATGCATTGAAGATTTATAATTTGGAAACTGTAACCATGATAAATTTTACATTCTTTTATCTCTTGATGATTTTCATATACTGTATTTGGCAGTATGCAGATCACAGTAAATAATTATCAAACATCGCAGATGTAGATTATCATTTTATTACAGAAATGAACCATGAACCTACAGTTAATTTACCTAGTTAAAATGCAACACACTTGTTTTGTACACATTAATATAAAATGTTCACTTTGGTGCATTCATGAAAGGGATCAAACTTAAACTTAAAATGTTTCTCATAATCACTAATACTGGTTTATTATACTATCACCACAAGATTCAGTTATTCATTTGCCATCACACAGAAGTCCCAGAAAATTAGTTATGCATTTACTAATGTGAAGGCCAACAGATGTCATGCTGGAAATTAAGAAACCCTGAACAACAAATATGCTTACTTCTACTGCACCAGTGTGAGCAATACATTCACCTAGCAGTTCTAGAGACACTGGAACACTAACTTTCTTTAAGTCTTCAGTGCTGTAAAATAAAAATATTTTTATCATATAATGAATTGGTGGCACCATGCATACATGTATGTGCATAATTTATGACACTTTTATTACTGATATGTGATTATCTCGTTTTAAACTATCGATATGAATTAGTAAATTTATATGTCAGCATGCTTCTAGTGAAAATGAATAAGCGAACAGCCATGAGCAGTTTACCTTATAGATAGTAATTTGCTGATACCAGAGTTACAATTTACGTCTGTTGAGCCTTGTGCCTGATTGCCCCACAGGCGGATCCGACCGTCATCCCCACAACTCGCTAACAGATAGCTGTCAAATTTTAAAATGCACAGCTTTTAATCAAAATGACACACACTTGCATAAATAATTACTGCAATGTACAGATTTTTATTTTTCACCTAATATTGTGAATTTTTAGTAATTAACAATACAAGCCATTTCTGGTATGTTATTTTCATGCTTTTGATTTTCCAAATATCCAGATTTATTTTCACTTATGGTATTGTATAATGCAATTATATATTGAAAAGCATTTGAACGAAAATTGATTTTTGAGTAAAAAGTTTGAATAAAGTAGCCACACTAGCTTATCATGAATATCTGCTTACCCGTCATGGATTAATGCCAGATGGTTTATTTTAGAGAAATGTGCATTGTTTTTTTCGGCCACTTTCAGTCCATTAACAGCATCATAGATACATATACTGGCTCCTATTGCTGCCACCAAATATCTCTGCAACATTGAACATCAAATGCTTTTAACAAAGACTTAACAGTCAAATATGTACATTCAATATATACCGGTAGCTATTTTATGATCTTCTTGATCTGTATCCATTTTGAAAAGGAAAACGACTATCTATTTACACAGCCACTCAATGTTATATCAGAAACTGCTCTACTTGTGGGTTTCTGTAATTAAAATTTTCAAACATCATGCTTTCTTTCACATTTGAAAATAACAATATTAATAACAATAAATCCTACCTGTTGCATCACTAACATATATTGGATACTAAAGGGATAAAGCTTATCTTCCCCTACATATTGTGTCACTGCATTGAACTCTTTGACTAGTGTGTATTCATGGTTACACGTCCATATCCTGATGGCGCCATCAACAGAGCCACTGGCAAATGTTGTGTCTGCAAACAACAGTAATGCTTGGAGTCCATTGAGCAAGAGCACAGATCATGAGAATACAAATTATAATGCTTTGTTTAAATAGGCCTACTTACAATTTCTTCAATGGCTTTTTATTTGATAAATAGAAAAAAGAATATTTGGAATGAGAAATGCACATAAACTCAAGAGTTTCGTACCATTCAGTACAACTAAACTTCCAATAGCTTCCCTATGTGCAGGTAACTTTTTCGATAACTTTAACTTTACAGTAGGACTGGCTTTTGTAGTTTGTTGATCGGAATATATGGAAAACACATCTAAAATAAAAAAGAAGCATATTTTTGAATATAGTTAATCTTCTTAAGTCTCTATTTACAAATATCATTCTATTTTTATTGCTTTTCTATTAACATTTTACAAATTCATTAAAATATTTTTTTTTAATGGCGATTGTTTATTTTTTTAGGATTAAAAATATACAGTACTCACATAGCTGTTTGTCTATTACTGCCACAATTCGTGATCCTTTAATTATTTCCATCTGTTGAATATCTGAAACACAGCAAAAATTCTTTTCAAATTATGAATACGACAAACATCATAGCAATTACAGAACAGTTTTAATTGCATATATATATTTGAAGATGAAACATTTAAAATAAAACTAGAAAATATTTATGATCAAAACATGCAAAGGAGCAACTACAGTAGAACCTCTCTATTAGGACCACCTTTGGGACCCGTGTTAAGTGGTCCCAATAGAAAAGTTGTCTCTATATTTTGGTAGCCTCGTGAAGGTTTGGGACCGTAAAAGGTGGTTTTATTACAGAGGTGGTCTCATTATAGAGGGAGTCTGAATTGGAGGTTTTATTGCAGTTTTTAGTGGCTCAATTTGGATAGTTTCACCTTCCTCGGTGTCTGTAGCGAGGCAGTCGAGCTGTTCACAGTGAGCGCTCCACAGACACAGACAGTCTCCGCCCGAACAAAACACACTTTGGTTCTCATACTCCAGAGTTGCCAGACACTGAAGCAATAAATTGGTATTACGTCAGATTTGATGACGAATTTAATATTTGTAATTTAATATCAAAATCTATCTAATGGTTTAAAAAATATTTATTATCAGTTTATGACATATTGGCTTTCTTATGGTTGTGATTATTCATATACTTCAATTGTACGAATTGTATGAATATTTTTACAGAATACTCACACGTGGAGTACTTTTGTTATTCGTCAACCTTTTGAGCTCTGAACCACTCTCAACATCCCATATATTAACATACATCAAGGAAAATATTTCTATTATACATCTATATGTGGTACTTTTAGTGGATTATTGACGTCAAATTTATGGGTGCATTTACATGTGGGTGTTGAGCAAACTCATCTTTAACAGGTTGCACACTGCTCCGTAGTACCTACACATAAAATAGGTACAGGTCAGATGAGTGAACGTCTGTGCTATGTTTGCAATATGCTATACCCTCCCCATGTGACTGAGTTAATAAAGATATAGTGTAACAAGGATGCCAATTACTTAGTGTGAAGGTAAAGTCCCTAGAGCACGATAACAGTGAATTGTGACTGTAAATAAGAACATTTACATTTTACATTTACATTTTCACAAAGTGTTACTTTCCTGTTCATTAGTAGCCCTTTTCTTGTTTATAATAACATTATTCAGTCTTCGTCAATTCGAAGAACTCTACAAGATTTGTACTCATTTAATAGAACTCAGATTAAAACTTTCAAAAAAAAATTACGTGTAACGTTTTCCAATTATTTTGGAAGCTGAGCCATGTTCACAAGCCACATAAATTGTCATTAAAAGGATACAATTATTTGCTTATCGGAAGAAGCAGTAAGCAGCACAGAACTGTCAGTTCCGTTCAACGACGTGTATTTCATGATACACATATAACTGACGGGACGATTGTGACCCCGAAGAATGTGCTGAACATCGCCACATTGTTGGTCCCAGATGACAACCTCACCATCACAGCCGGCTGTGGCAAAGCTGAAACATAAAATAACTACAATATACTATGATTGTAGCAGTGATAAAATTTGGCACTGGCCCTTTGGCCCGAGGTTAGTACAACCTAGAAGGGCCAGTAATGTTTCCAAAATGATGGCCCTGCTGGCGAACACAGAATTTGGCAGAATTTAGCATTTCTTCTTTACTCGAGTCACATATCACAACGAGCGAAGAGCTTAATCTACTCTACCACCACTATGCAATAGCTAACAGGATATGGTAACAGTTGTACCATAATGTATCAGAAGGGCCAGTGAAGATTTTAAAATACTGTCCCCTCTGGCCAATTTTGACTACTTCCCATTTTTTTCACTGATTGTAGAAGATTTTTTAAAACTCAATTGTGATAGTAGCATGTGCCAATTCTATGTAAGCAATTGTAAGAATTCTTTTATAATGTTGTTTAGGAAAGCTCTAGGCTCTTTAAAGAAAAACGCGTTGCTGACTGATAACTTATTAGATAAAAATATTTATACAAGTGTCTTTTATAGTTTCAATTGTAGTCACCACACTAGAATTTCACTTGTACAATTAATTTAACTTATTAGACCTATTTATTTTATTGTTTTTATTATCTATATATGGAATTTATTTTCAATTCTGAAAAAAAAAAACACAATAAAATGTCCAGACTTTTTTAGTGTTACTAATACTATGTTACCAGTCAATGTCCAGCTCCTTTCATGCTGTATATTCATGGTAATAACTTGAGCATATGTCAATTTGGCAGTAGGTCAAATTACATCTAAAATATGATTTATGGTATTTAGAAATGTTCATTGACAGCAGACTATGTAAAATGCAGAAAGAGCAATGCCAAACACTCAAAGCTTAAGGTACATTTTCATTGAGTTGGCATACGCGGGTCACGTTTGTATGCCTACCGAGGTGCGTCAATTTTAAAATCTAAAGCTGAATTCCCGCCTGATTTGAGTAATTTTGATTCATAGCTGATGTGATTATAGTGGGTATAATCTTAACCAAGTCCAAGCGTTTATTACTCTTTAGAATTGTTGAAATTATTCTTCTAAACTTTTTGTAGATGCATTCTCCTAATTAATACACACATTGATCAGTAATACACTTTCTGAAAACTGTCTTACCTATACTGATCTATATGGACAAGATGTTTAACAATGTCTTTATGATGTTCTAGTAGATACACTTCAGTAAATGGATTATAAGGCTGGTCATCCTGAATGGTTTCTACCTGTAACAATAAAGAAATAAATCAAAGAATGTATGTTTTGTTCATCCTGGGTTCCATTAATCATGATTTCAAGATATATTAGATACTTATTGGAACCTGTCAGTGATAGTTGTCCATAAGACTGTCCATCCTGGCCCAATGAAGATGTGACAACATCGAAAGTCTTGTCGACAACACTGACAAGTTATAATGGGTATCTAATATTTCTCTTTAAAGAAAATAAATGTTTGTAAAATTACGGACGATAGATTTCTGTTGAAATTAGAAGATTCTTTCTCTGAGTCTATATAGGTTTATTATCAAGTTTATTATTAGTATAGCCGAGTCATCTAAGTTATATGGCCAATCAAGGGAATGTCAGACATTCTGTCGGACTCTCGTTAGTATATGAATCTAGTGGTGGACACAAAAAGATGGAAAAGTAAATGTACAAACAAATCTTTATCATCAATGATTTCTGCAAATACATCTAGTATGTTGTAGACTACCCGGGTAGAGGTTACAGCATGCATTCCCATTCAGAAGTAAAAGGATTAGTAGATGCGGTCGCGTCTCATCACGTCACTAAAATGTACGTATGACGAGACTCTGATGTATGTCGAGACTCTGGCGACCGCATCTACATCTTAAGTGCAAAATTACTGTATTGAAAGTCAGCAATTTTACTCTGTCATTTTAACTACCTCCAGGGAATATCTTACTCGGATTCATGTCAAATTTGGTTCCGTGCTCAAAAGTATGTTAACGCGTATTTGATTCAACAAATTCGCCTTACTTTTAATTTATCACCCTGTTTTACTGTTGCTGATGGTACAATTTCTTTGTTGGAAGACCTCTTCCACAATTTATTGAAGGCAGACATCTCAGTTATTATACATATACAAACAGTCCATTTGAACACAAAGTCAATTCCATCATCTAAAGAGGATTAGATATCTTGACATGCATATATTTAAGAAAATATTCATTTTTCTTTTAATTTATCTAACCCGGAAATAGAACTTGTTATTTTACACCCAGATCGAGATTTTGGCTGCAAATTGGTTCACCCATATTATGTATCGGATCATTTTTTTGTGAAATATACGGTAAAATAGTTAATACTTTCCATCTGCTTGTTATTGGATTATATATTTGATTTTAATCAACAATCTGGCAAACATACGAATGGAAATGATATCTCTACTCTTCGTGCATTTGCTAAAAGTACTTATAACTAAGATCTAGAAATGTTTAATGACACCAGTCACCAGTTAACTCACAGGCTCACGCAAAGGATTAGTCAACACTGATTGTTTAATCCCCTAGACTAATCCCTCCAAAGCCGTGTAGGGGAGCCACTGTGGGCTCACGTGACTTGGCCCCAGTTTTTGTATGTACCAGTCACAATCATTATTGTATTTATCTTTTGAGTAAACTATAGTAGGTCCATGGGGATGGCAGGAGGTAAATCAACTCTGATGCTAACCTTGACAAACCAAACATATATACAGATAGATCTACAGATACAGCCTCTTGAAATAGGCAGCACCAAAGGATCAAATGCACACTGTCATTCGACACGCGTTTTCAAACCAACACGTCACTAAAATGTTTATGTCAGTTTGAAAACATGTGTTGGAATGACGGTATGCACATCTAATTGAATACAGGACGTGCGCTGTGCATGCACTGCTTTATATACCGTATCCCCGTGCATTAAAGCGCACTGAGCTTGTATTAATAGTAATGTCAACACCCGGAAGATTTTTAACAAGTAATGGGCGTTAATATTTCAATAATGTCACGACTTTCCACCAACATTTTTATATAACAATTGTCTGTAACAAAGAACTAATCCGCTACTGTACGTGCGACCGTTAGTCTCGATCAACCAGATTCTGTGGTGTGCTCTCAGCAGCTGCAATGCAGCCTGGTTGAACGAGACTGAGATCCAAATATGTAAACAAATTACAGTATCATACATGGTCATAAATGTTTGAACATTGAACGCATTTGAGCCATTAAGTTGCACACAAAATACATTCCTTTCGACATTCTTCCATCCCCAAATAGTAGAGATGTCAATTTTCACCAATTTTGATATTCGAAGCTTCGGACAAGCTTTGGCCATAAAGGGGCGGGGCATAATGTCTAACTTCATTAACACAAGTTACTACAGTGAGTGTCCTCAACAACGGAACCCAATTTGCATTCACAAATCCTTCTTTTGTAGAGGGTTTCCCTTGCTTACTACATCATTTACTAACATTATTATAGGCTAATGCATGAAAAAAGTTTCCTTTATTCAGTTTTCCCTTTGTTTACTCTTCCTTTGTTGAGGACATTCACTGTAGTATCATTATACAGTGTCCGATATTATAGGAATGATAAAACAGTGATAGAAATCATAGTATTGAAGTGTTCGACAAGTTTATGATGGTATACAATTAAACTACACATGTATTTACAAACAAATATTATTACTAGAATGGTTAGGTCGCCATGAGTATGAGTTCTATTTAGTACTTACTTGGTCGTAAACCAAAACACGGAACAAAACGGACGATACTTTAGTATAATTATCTGCATTCTACTCGCCTCCGTATTTTTGACCATTACACTAATAATCAAGCAGTATGCTACATGTATGTTACCTAATGGTTTAGAATGACCTTGAATGACCGGCAGAAGGCCCTTTCATTTACACCGCCAGAGAACAATGGAAAACTTGTACTAACAGTGGAGACTAAAGGCCTAAATCAAAAGGCACAACAAAGCAACACTATGTTATAACTTATCTTCCTTGTACTACTCATGATATTTGACCATTAATTAACTGATAATCTTCTAGTACAGGTATACTCTTACGTAACTTGCTACCTTGAGAGTTTAGACACTATGAATGACATTAAATGACCAGCCAACGGCCCTTTCATTGGCAACGGCAGAGAACAAGTAGACAATGCTACACTAACCGCCGACGCAAAGTCCCTATTTATATAATGACGGGATTATAATTTACAAGTTTATACATTACGAAGCATTCGAATCCTGTTTTACTATTCGAAGCTTCGGCTCTTACACCGAAGCCTCTAAGCTTCGAATTATGTTGACATCACTACCAAATAGTGAATCTTCGCATGTTGTTGCAACTGTCTTTTCCAACATTTAATATAATTTCAAAAGTGAAAAGTTGAAAGACGATAGCCACAACATGAGAAAAGCCACCTCCAACCAAATAAGTTATAATACATCATGGTAAAGAATCTAGAATATTAGAGGTATTTTTTTAGATAAATTATGCTATATATTTTTGTTAAAATTCTTCTGAATGTCAGAATTGACGAAGGCTGGTGGTGTTTTATTCTATTATGTGTTTAAAACAGTGTTTCCATCTATTATAGACATGTATGCTCCGTATTATAACGGCATTATGATATTAGAATAATGACTAATGTAAAATATCTTTGTAGATGATGCATGGCTGCTCAATCCCCACCAAAGCGTGATTTCTATCTTTGTTATGAGGATAATGATTTTGAACAGGTAGCTATTTAACTATTAAATTTACAAAGCCGTAACAACTAATATGAATAAGTAAGCATTTGCGTAAAGCCCAACCGGTAATAAGGTCTACTCTTCAAACTCTCGGTTCACCCCCAATCATCGTTATAATGCTAAAAGTATTACGTATTCATTTGGTTTGAATAATCCTATAATACTTTGAATACAATCTACCTGTAGTTTGTTTCACTAGATAGGTTATAAGCCAAATGGAAAGAAATTAGAAGATACTCAAAATAACTTGCAATTGTTTGCGTACAATTTCAATAAACTTGCCATTCTGTATTAATTACAATATGTAATGTGTGACGTAATTCACTTTTAAGAATGACAGACAGCATACAATTGCATACGAGTTAGGGAACGATCATAAATAACGATACCGGGGGGTCGCCCATTTTTTGGGGCTCGAAGAAAAAGTTAACCCCCCCCATCAACATTTTAAAAAGTTGAGTGACACCCCTCCGCCCCCCCCCCCCAACCTGCTAAAGAAAAAGTGCTCTATATAGTCATTGCATTGCTAAAAGAAAATATTTGAAAAAATATACCGTAGCATGATAAAAAAGCGACCCCCCCCAAAAGGAATCAGAAAAGTTGGACAACCCTCCCTCCCCCCCACCTTTTTTAGATGACCCCCCCCACCCCCACCCCCCGGTATCATTTATGATCCTTTCCTTACCTATAAAAAGGCATGACGACAGCTTAATGCTTTGAATGTCGTCAAAACGTGATCAGTGAAAAATATTGCCTAAATAATAATCTTGGCATCAATCTCATCTGAAACAAGATTTGATTTCATAGCCTTTGAGGTTCACGTGTTAAGTGTTATCAAGTCATCCGGACTGGTTATTAAATGTTGGTAAATGGTATAAGAACACCAACAATAAAAAACAAAAGTATATGAAGAGTAAAAATAATTTTAAAAATCTAAATGTATGTACAGAAAGAGGTTAGGTTTGGTGATTGAAGACTTGAATGTATAAGATTTTTGTTTTTAGTGAACATTTGTCATTAGTAGTGATTGATGGCTCTTGAACTACAGGCCCAGCGTATTCTGAATGAGCTAGAGCGTCGCAAACTGAGCGGATTCTTTGAGGACCGGGATGGTGAGCTGGGGAGGACATACATCTCCATTATAGAGCACGCACTTTCTACGTGCAGGTGAGGCATTGGAACAAGTTGTGGCTATTTTGATACAGTTTTCATCTTAAGTAAACTAATGCTCTAGTGTAAAGGAGTAAAAAAAATGTTCATAATGAGTAGAACCTCCAGTTAAGACCACCCCTAGAGCAAATGCGACAGTTTTAGACACCTTTAGTGCATATGTGCAGTCACGAATTTATTTCGAAAAATATTAAAGTATTAATATCATAGACATGAATATCCTACCTGGATTAATATATTTAAATGTAGTTTCATAAAATGCAATGCGGATTAAAAAAGATATCACCCATTGTTCTGTTTTAAAATCGGTAACAGTTTTCGACATGGGTGCGACAGTTTCCGACCCTATACAGTGCACACATGACACAAAGAAGCTGAACAAACAAATCTTTAGACAAAGAGCTAATCCAATTCAGGCAGGCCATTGTAATGATTGTTATATGTATGTTCTATACACACCAAAAATTATTTTCAATTTGTGTGCAATTAAAAGGACAAACCCCACCGTTAATATGACTGTCCACAGAGCTCAGTTGCACTGAAAGAAAGTGTGGGTCATACAAGGTGTTACCAAATATCGCGACAACGCACAGGCCTCCTACGTCATTCCCATCTACTTGGACTTGCAAAAGAGTGATATCCCACTGCAAACTCATGATATTAATCAATACTTTCAAGGTGTGTCATTCATGGAATCTTTTTTTTCACTCCCCAAATCTTTGATACTTTGTAATTATATAGTATTTCTTTATTTGTTGACAAAACTAAAGGTTTGTATTTGAAATATATTCTGTAGAAAATAGTTTTCTGTTTGTGTCTTGTAATCTTACCCTGTCGAAAACTGTCTCCATCTGCATTTTCACGGACATAATGTATACGGCCGAATAATAGAATGTTGTTGGCTATATATTGGTGAACATTTATATTATTTTCAAGGCAACTGTATATACTACAAGTCTGATAAAACTTTTTTATATTTATGAACACAATGAAATATACGTCCACATTGAGTATACACTAGTTTTTAACAGACCATGTTAAGTCGCCCGTGTCAAGAAGCTTAATCCTGTGGTCAAACAATAAAAGCTGATTGAGGTGTGATTACAATGAATTCAGCATTGGAATATTGCTATTTAGTGACCTAGGAGACGATTCTGTATACATTGATGGAATTTAAAGTTTGTTAATCCTACGGGTATGGTTCTACAATGGCATTAGTAACTTGGCCTGTCGAAAACGGTAGCATGTCGAAAACTATCGCATTTACTCTATAGAGAAACCAACTCTATTTGAAAATGTTATAGATTTTACTTCATGACATTTATTTTTCTCTTATTTTGTAAGCTTTGATATTTATGAATTGCCAGTATTTTTCTCAAATTCTCCAATTATATTACAATTATCACCGCTTTACATTTATATTTATGATTTCTATGTTGATATTTAGAGGAATTCAAAAATGTTTAAATCACTTGTGAATTGAGAAACATCAATGTCATTAATGTCGAAATGACTTGCAAATTTTGAGAAAAATAAATAGTGGTGAGGTCCATGTCTCTTTATATGCCCTCATGCACACTATTAAAGGTTGTTAAAATGTTGCTTTCAGGAAGGTTCTTTTGCTGATCACCAAACAGAGCCTGCACAGTGAGTGGCTGACGTACCGCATGCACACAAGTCTCATGAACGCCATCGACAACGCACAGGCCTCCTACGTCATTCCCATCTACGTTGACTTGCAAAAGAGTGATATCCCACTGTGTCTGAACCACCTGCATGGGGCAACATTCTCTGATACAGAAAAGTTCTGGTCAAAGCTAACAGAAGCTATCCGTATTCCATGACCAAAGCTCATTCTATCATTCATATAATGAACTTTTTAAGCGCAAATGTAATTTTATGAAAATAGTAATCTCTGCAGTTGCTGTTGATTTACAAAAATGTTCAGCACCCAAGAGTACCTCGACAAAAAGACGGGCCCTTATGGAATTGGAAGGGAAAGCTTTTTGCAATTACTTGTTCAAGAGTTTCAGCAAACAAGCAGTGTGACAGCGAAGCAAGAGGTGCTGGCGAATCTTGCAAATTTTGCTTACGATCCGATAAATTATGACTATATGCGGAGTCTTAACGTCATTGACCTATTTCTGGACTGTTTGAACGAGGCAGATGAGAAAATCATTGAGTTCGCAATGGGTGGTTTGTGTAACATTTGCCTTGATAAAACGAATAAGGAGCACATCCTCAAAAACGATGGTGTGAATTTAATAAAAAAGCATCTCTCTAGCAGCAATGAAGAGACTGTGGTGAATGCCATCACTGCATTGATGTACCTGGTGACCCCATCGTCTAAGAAACACATCACGGCCCTGCCGGTTGTTGATGCAATGTTACAGTTTGAAAAATCGCACAACAAGAGAATTAGTAACCTGGCAACAGTGTTTCTGGCTGATTATTGTACGGAGGCTGAAAGACAACAGGCGAGGGCAGCTCAGGAGGAGTGGGAAGCCCAGACCCACAGGCAGGGTTGAAACCAAGCTCAGCAAGAGGATAGTGATGAGCATGGCAGGGTCTGGATTAGGTGGAAAAGTGCTATTGAACCAAAATTATGAAGAGTGATATGTATTTGATTCTAATATAATTAGCTTATTTTGAATATGAATAGGAATTTTTATATGATAGCTATTGAAACGCTGTACAGTCTGTTGAAATGCTAGAGATGTGATACATGTTAGTATTATTTGTTTTTTATGTCACATTCTGTTAATTAAGTACATTAGTAATATGTGAATAGTTGCATTATGCAAAGTATGTGCAAACGTAGTGGTTTTACAAAAAGTCTTGACGAATGAAAATAAATCTGAGATTTATATAGTGTTTGTATTTTGATTGAGCCCAGCGGGTGTGTTACAAATTTTAATGCCAAACAAAATGTAAGAGGAAATGAACGTTTATTGGAGAACCCCTTGAAAACATGGATTTCTGTCTATAATAAGCACCTCAGCATTTATTCAGCTATATACATTAGTTGCATAACCATGCCAGTGATTATTATTCTGGGAGAGTTATAAACCACCTGACTTCATGTGTCCTAAAAACAGTTTCAAATATTTTTCTATTTATTATAGTCTCAAATTCAAACATGTGAATAACATTAATTTTCAAATAATAAAATCAGATAATACTATTTATTTGAACCACTCAAGTACGACCTCAAACATGGCAGAAAGTGTCTGTGATTATTGCAATGTCAATATTCATTCATCTAAACAAACAATTAGATATTATTTATTTTGCGCTAGGTACATGTCAATCTAGTGGTCCTCTTAATCATCATAGCTAATTAGTCTGGTGTGAAACAATTATCAAATATTTAATTATTCTATGTAAATTTATATAGACATATTATAAGCCAGATTTACAAGACTGGGAGACCGTGGGAGGAGTCACAGTATAAACGTAGATGCTTATCACTTGCTAACGTTCCTACTTTATATCTAGCTAATTTGTTCTCTTGCTGAATGTCATAAAATTTGATGTAATATAAAGAAAAACTTCAAGAGCCTCAGCTAGCAATTATTTATTCTCGAACCAAATCATAATTTTGGGAAACAACAGAATGCATTTTTCCAATATATCGAACTAAATGATTTAAACTAAATTTTGAATGAAAAGTTCCTCTTTCATTAATACGTAAAACCTATTTTTTAAGCTGCAGCGATCAAATATCCAGAGAATCCGGTGTGGAGAGCTGAACTGATGGCGCAACCATTGGGATCAACACATCTCATTTGAACAACCTGACCAGCATTGCAAAGAGCCACATGAGTAACAGCACCATTTGCATTCTGACTAGCGAAATAAGCCTTGGCCGATCCTTCACTTCCAACTATCACCTGTGCATTAGAGACTCCGTTGGAGCTACTGAGCGTGGTGATGGAAAATGCATAGTACCCATTAATGGGGCACACAAACTCACTCTGGCCAACATTCCAACCGCTGCCAACGTTGGTTTTAATCTGAAAAAATAACATTATGTTGAACGCGCTAAACTAAGCCTACTGAATGAACTTAAACAGACATGTCATATGACATTTGCCATATTTCTTCAGCATGTCAAGTGATTGTAACTGGAACATGGGCCAGGAAATTGGGATCTACCAATCTCAATCAAATATAGTAAAAAGAATGACTTACTTGCTCTATTTTCCAGTTTCTGAATGGCCAGTTTAGAATCGGCAAGCTCGATTTCCAGGGTTTCTACTCTCTTAATAAGGAGCGCCTCCATCTCTGACATGCTGATGGCAGAGTGGACCGTCAGGAGAAGCAAGGCAAAGCGCAACATCTCCGAAGTTGTAGGTTTCACCGGCTCCTGAAAACTTACATGTTCTTAAAAGCATTTGAACCCAAAAAGTTGTAATCTAATTAGACTATTATTCATAGGCTTTATTATTATGATTTAGTAGGTTATTGATACTCCTTTTCAGGTGATTTATTATAGTTTAGGAAATTAGGTTCAGCGCTTTTATTAAAAATCAATATTTTAACATTGCAATTTGCCAGTGTTTAAAGTTCTATTTTGAAATTTTAAAAACTTTTATGTCCTGTTTACTTTTAAAGATATCATGTCTTTAAAAATAAATTATTGTTATTATTATATGAAATACTCACAATTCGCCTCGAAATTGTGTCCAAAGATTGTGAATATCAATGACTGTAATGTAACTTTTATAGGTATCTTATCAGTCGTATACCGATGTGTTTTTTTATACCGATGGTGGTATTGACAAGCCCTGAGTAGATGACGGTGGCAGCAACTGCATGCTTGACATGTTGGCAGCAGAGCGGGTTCAAGTATTTAAGTGTTACATATAAAAGTATTACACAATGTATGAAGAATAAATGTTGAGAATGTCTGCAAAAACGTTACATATGGTGCATTCTAACTAATGTACGTGTACAAATGGTATTTTTGAAATGGTATTTTTATGTTGGTAACGCTATAGCGGTATCAGTAGGTAACATATGATACACTACAATGTATTGGATTTTTAACATCATCACAATTGAAAAAAATACGGCTGCATTTACTTTTCTATTCATGTATTTCAGTCGTCATCGGGGTGAAATATGGTTAAGCTTAATCTATGACGGACCTGACCATTATCTGCGCAGTTACTGGTAGTACAAGATAGCGATACTCTACCCAACACACAATGGTATAAATGTAGATATTCGGTTAGCACATGTACCCGCTCCCACATGTGGCTATTAGATAAGCAAACTAGGTGAATTTCATTTACCAACTTTTGCAGTGGTGTTCTCATGAATCACATTGGCATAAGAATAGAAGATAATTAACATTTTATTTTATAGCAAAAAGAAGATGTTCATAGCCTATTATCTAAATTAAAAATTTATATCATCAGGAAAATTGATATGCGTGATACAAGGACTGATAAAAAAGTGTACAACAATAAAAATTTAATGCTTTTCATGAATAATGATACATACATGTACAAATAAGTTTATTGACAAAATATATAATAAATTCTTCATAAAATCAACTTCATACTCTAGAAAAGTGAGCATGAGGATGCAAATGCTTATCATTCGAACTTTACTCATACATGTACCAGAAACCGATAACTCATCAAATTGCTTATGGGGAGTTATGGGTTTCTGCTCATACTTAATAGTATACAGTATATATACACACTCATGGGTAAACTATTACTGTTCTTACAAAATTTATGTTAAAAATATCTGCTTGGAACGCGCATTTCTGCATAGATATTTTTATACAAGACTAATAGGAAATTGAAGATCATGAGACAATCCTTAAAAATACAGGCTTATAGCAGATTCATGATGTACATAAATCCATTTATAGGGGTTAGTTTTGGTTTGATAAATGCTCTTGTTATTTGAGGAACCTGGATAGAACATTTGAACAATCTGGATGATTGCATGGTTTTCAGAGAAAATTAAATACTTATGTTCAAATATGTTGAATTATTTTTCAAATAATATATCAGTAACAATATTGGACTTACATAGTATGCGTGTTAATCTGAAAAAGGGACCATTCCATCACCAGTGGCGACACTATGGTTTTAGTTAGTAGAATATTCATATGCATCATATTTGACCATATAAAATAATTGTTGAAATCAAATTTTAGATTTTCTAGTTTTTTCTTCGTGTGTTTATATAAAAATAACTATGTCTTTGGCTGAATTGAAACTTAAATCCACGTCAAGTTATAATTTTACTTTCTGCAGGTCGTCTTTCTATGCTGGCAGTCTTACAAAATTAACCTAATATGTTAATTACAAAAATATATAGCACTTCTAGTATAAAAGACCCCATTATTTTCAGCGTCCATTACAACTTTCTTTGACGACCATCAATATTTACATAGTTGATATGATCGCAATTTTCAATGAACAGTTTTGAAAATCATATGTAGATGTACATGGATATCACCAACAACAAACATTGGGACTCAGTGATCGTGATGTATATGTACAAAATGTGTTATGAATTCAGATGTTGATGAGAAGCTCATATTCATTGTCAATCACAGAAAAAATACATACATGTATTGAAATCCCTTTCAAAATTTACTACATCAATTGCGTACCAGTTCCAAAAGTAATGCACTTCATCTTTGAATTTATCATTTGTTCATTGACACACATTGTGACTGTGTAGTCTTTTCCCCTGATATTAGTGGGGTTTGCCGAGTCCGGGCCGTGCTCTTGATGTCGAGATGCGTTTCTTGCGGTCGTCCATACTCACAATGTGCTTGCCATAGGCATGCTGGTCTCCTTGCTGCAATAACAAGCATTTTTGTTTTTAGATATTATTTTATTTGATTCATTGCATTAATACAAGGTTGAGAATAAAATGTTAGATGTTTGAACCAAAACGCCTCGGGTATTGTCCTCATAACAACGATATCATGAGCCCTTACTAGATTTTGGACTTATGGAGTGCTTCATTTTCCATCAGGCGATATTATATACATATAATATTCAATTTAAAAAGCACCAAATGGGTAGTCATGGAAAATTGAAGACTCTCCAAAAGAGTTTTCTGGAAGGCAAAATGATTTGCATGTGGCTGTATTAGACACATCACATAGAAAATGCATGGCCATCTTTCATAGTTGTTACCAAATGAATTTGCAAAGTATATTAACAATACTTTATCAAAACACATGAATCATTTTGAAATAGTGACCAAATTATTGCTGGGATATAAAAAAATCATTATTACTATGAGAGGTCAACCTTTTTTTAAAAGATTTATTTGTGTGAATGATATTTTGTATGATTGTATTTCATAATTTATTTTAATGGTTGTCATGTAAAAATGATAAAAAAATGATAAAAAAATTATTTTTGTGTATTTTCTATGAATCTTGCTTTTTCAAATATGCTCTAGGGAGCATAAAATACAAGTACAGAAGAACCACTTTTTAAATAAAGAAAAAAAATGATATCACATAAGAACCACTTTTTTAATTAAGAAAAAAAAAGATATTACATATAAAAAGAAAAAACAAAATGAGCCTCCTGTAGAGAGTGTTACAGTAAATGTCCTCAACAAAGGAATAACTGAATAACGGAAACTTTTCTCATGCATTAGCTTATAATAGTGTAAGTAAATGATGTAGTAAACAAGGAAAACCATCTACAAAGGAAGGATTTGTGACTGCAAATTGGGTTCCGTTGTTGAGGACATTCACTGTATTTACTTGGTCATGATCCAGGGGTTGGTAGGAAGCAGTGGACCCGGCAGCATGTGCCGGGCGAGCGAGCGAGTACATGCGGTCCGGCAGGGGAGGACCCACCAGGCTGGTCGTACTACGCACACTGCCAACCTGCAAAACACACAACACTTTTGAAATGATTTATGATTTAATGGACTTGGGTATATATTACTATATGTAATTAAGTCATTAGATCTATGACTCCAAGTTGGGTTAGGACTATATCACATAGTATCTGGTGGGATTCGAACCCATGACCATACGGCACCAAATCGTCTAGGTCATAAGTCTAATGACTCAATAACATATAATAGCACAACACTTTATTGTAGAAGAATTTTAATTCAAAATTGAAAAAGAACTTGTGGCTCATGCCATCTTTCCAGACGATCTTTCCAGACGGACTTTCTGTCAATTGAATTAAGTTAGAATGAAAAAGATGTAGGTATGTTCACTGAATGATTCATGCAGAAGTTCTTTAGCACAATGATCAGGAGCACCACATTGTAAACTAGTTGCGCAAGATAACAATTTCTCTATTTGCACTTATAATGACAAAGATCTGAACATCGTTGTGTTTTACATTCCATAATAAATAATGAAAAATGATAGCTTAAGGGGACAAGAAAGGTTTTTTCAGGCCTTTACTAAGATTCGATTTTCTCTCTTATCATTGCTTCAATTGTTACAAATTACACTTTGTGTTTTATCTAATGATATAACATGGTTTGAAATATACAGGTTCATTTAAAAAAAGTTTGTGAAACAATTAGTGGAAATTTTACTACTTTGTCATAAACAAGAGAAAAACATCGCAATCATCGAAAAAACGGATGGAAGGTGATATTTTATGTAGTACAGTACAAGAATATATCATATACAAATGGGTTGATCAGAAAATAGTGATGATTAGGAGAAAGTCAAAGATCAATTAAGTCAATAACAAAACAGATGAAACAAAGGTAAAAGAAAGGATTTGGTATATACCGGTATGTAATGTAATTAGTAGACAAAATTGTCTATTTTGATTGAGGTAAAAAAAAAGCACTACACTATCATCAGTCAAGCAACAATGAACAGCTCCCTATATCAATAGGAAAATCACAAAACATCATCAGGTAGAGGTGTGCTTACAGAGGCATTATACACATCGTTTTCAGTCCATACTTCACTGTTGCCGTCGCCATTTTTGGAGGGTTCTAGAATTTCTATGTAGTTATTCTGCTGTCTAATATTTCTAGACGCTTGTAGGTGCTGGTACTGTAGCTATAAATATTTATTGCACAAATTATGTTAAAATGTACAGGCAATCAAGCACTTTCCACAATAAGTAAGACTAGATAAATAATGTTAAGTCTACAATGCACATAATGAAATATTAAATCTCTGCAAGTAAAGTAAGTGAACACTTTGATGTTGTAATTGATATATTCCATTTATAATGTATTTGGATGTAGGCATTGACATTAGGCATTGACTACGCATTTGGTTTTGATGATTGACTCCTTCATAGATATCATGGATCTGCCACTGTATCACCTTAGCTGTAGACGAGCACGTACACATGTGCTGTTTTAAGAAAACATGCAATGCAAGTTTTGAAAGCAGCATGAATGGAATTCAGCTTTAGAAATTCAATAAGATAACACATCTCGAGTAACACGTTATAATATTTCATTTACAAGACACAGAGATTTCATAACAGGTTACTATAGTGAAAAGAAAGCTTGTACGTGGAGATTAGCAGATTAAAACATACAGGAGCAAAGCCTTGGTACTCTAGGTCTTTCGTCCAATCTCCATCTAGCATCACAGAAGCTGTGGATGGCTTGCTCTGTTTACTGGGCCCTTGTCTCTTTGCCAATCTGGGCGGCACCTAGAGGGGTTTGTTACTTGGATGATAGAACCATTGATTTTTATTGGGCGATTAGAATGTTAATTTTCATTGATTGCAACTATAGTTAGAATGAAGTGGTAATAATGATTTACATTCTAGTGCTCCAATCTTCAAATCCATAAAGAGACGACTGGTTAATACAGGATACAAAGTCCAGAATAGATCGTACCAAAGCATTAGCTCACATGTGAAATTAGTAAATGTTTTCTAAATTAATACCTAAAATGACATGACTAGTGCACAGAAATTTGAAAACTTAAAAAGAGTCTATATGCCATATGCATTCTACCAGGTTATGGATGTCTTATAAAAATCCAGCCATAAAAATGAAGTAGAAAAAGTCCAAGCAACCAAGCAAATGTAAATGACCGCACACAGTTTCTAACAGTCTATGATAACGTCCAATGATAGTGCACATATGTGTATATTATTACATTGAGTAACTAAATGTACTGTAAAACTAGAAATACTGGAGTTCAATTTAAGTTGCTTATACTGCCATAAAGTACTGTTTTTCTTTTGCATATGGACATAAGAAAAAAATATTAAAAAAATTGTTGCAGAGTAGCTCGTTCTTCAAAACCCGTGAAAACTGACATAATATGCGAACGATTCTAGTTTCACAGTACATGTTTGCTTACAGTGACATCCGAGGCAGCATGGTAGGTGCTGTCCTCCGTCCACGATGCGTGGCCTCGGCTGTTGGGCGGCCCGCGGGTGGGGGTGGGCGGTGGGTCGCGGGGGGCATCTATGTACGTGTGGTTTCTCTGGCTGGGGGGAGGGTGGCCAGGCGGCACTGGTGGCGGGTTCTGGGAGGCGGAGGACGGGGGACGGCGCGAAAAGTACGCAGATGGGCTCTGGAAACATGCAATCATGGCACCATGCACGCAGGACAGACGTATATAGGCATGCTTCATGCTACAGTAGAACCTGTATATTGACACCACCTTTACATGGAGACCACATCTATGATAAGACCACTTTTCATGGTCTCAAATGCTCGTAAAAGGACCAAAATGAAACTTCTCTATTGAGACCACTTGAAGTCAGTCCCATGGGTGGGCTTAATAGAGAGGTTCTACTGTATAATAGTGTAATAGTTTTGAGTTATCATGCACAAGTATGATTCTATGTATTTTGTTGAAACATTTTTAAGAAGAAATGAAAATAATGAGAAAAATATCTTTGAGCATATTTCAAGGATATCACAATATTGCCAAATGATATTTTACGGATTATTAATTTAAAAATAATAAGTTAAGAATATACAAATGCAAATGCTATGATAACGGTAAGATATGTTAGAATGTTAAATTTATTACCTTACTTTTACCCTAATACATTCAAATGTCATGATTAATTTAGAGTACATTTTATTTAGATTATGTTGAGTTGATATGTGATCTACATGTATAATACTAGTACTGTACACTTATTATGTGTCATTATTTCATTCAATGTTATATGTGTCTTTTAGTATACATTGTTAAAGAATATTGGAACAAATATTAACTATAGCCCTACATGTATTAGCAACAATCTAAATAAGAAATTTAAAATATTCTCTACAATTATATCTACAATATGGAATTATCGTGCACATTTAAAAGTGTGAACCGGTACATATACAAGATTAAATATATCATTTTTTAGATGTAAAACAATAGAACAAGATGTACCGGGGTACAGGTAAGTGCAACCCGCGTGTGTTACAATGTCTATGTAATAAGGCACACATGTATCCACATGTCCCAAAATGAATTGTTTGGGACTTTTGGAAATGAAATGTGTTGTAACTTTCGGCACCATATCAATCCTCAAACACCCAGTTATTGACAACGCCACCATACTAATGAGCAGCTGCTCAGCCTGTATCTTACATCCTCCTTGAGGGTGTTGGTCACGTCCTCACTGGCATAGCAATAGTATGCAGACTGACTATTGTTACTGCTGTTGCTGTCCTGTCTTACGGACAAACTCTCAATCACCTGTACCACAACATTCAGCCGTGAATCATATAATTATGTGCTACTAAACTGTGGAACAACCTGTCAGCATAATTTGTTGAGGTTTATTATGTACGAAGAGAATCCTTCATTGTTTAAGATCAGCTAGATGAGCATGTTACACTCAAAATCTTTAATTTGAATAAAGCACTTAAATGTATAGCTTAAATGTATATGCCTTGCAGAATAATCAAGCAGCATGTTACCAACTAATGGTTGTATTATAAAGCGTGAAGACGTTTTGCACAGGTATGGAATTATATTAAGCTGCGGCCAACTGTATATTGCATGACTAAAAATTCAATAGAGAGCTGATAGTAATCCTACAGCATTTTAGAGTACAATTTTCTACTTACCAAATGTACACCCTGAATAAACTCTTGAATGAAAATGTATTGATATGATTTTAACAGAACTTTGCATTACCGGTGACGATCCGGACCCAATCTGGAAGTAGACTCTCTCCTCATCATCAAACAAGTCCGCATAATCGCACTGGCCATCCTCCTGCAAATGCAATTCATAAGAAATGGAATTATTCAGGTTGCTAAATGAGATATAAAAAATGAACTGCTGATGTAAAAAACTATTGAAAGAATGGTATTACTTGCTATTCTATGTCAAATAGTTCAAACGTTATGATTTCTAATTATGTGGCGGCCATCTTGGACGCCATCTTGAAATTCTCAAAAGTCTGAAGGCTACACACTTGATATCTGCCACATATGCAATAATGAGGTCCCAAAGATGTTAAATCGATCATTAAACATTTTTCATCAACCGAGGTGCGGTTTGGATGGGTGGCACCCTGACTAAATGAGATTTGCCCAAACTATTTTTATTGTAGAAATACACAAATGTAGATTTATTACACTCCCTGAATTTAGCATACTCAAACATTCCTAACTTATTCAATTTTACTACATTGAACTATCCACAGGTAGCGTCTAAATATAACTGCTTGACCGTAGCACATTAAACACATTATTGTCCTTTGAAATACTTGTGAAATGTAGAAAGCAACCTCTAGAACGTACCTGCCCGCAAGGACTCCCGAGAGGATGCGGCCAGTTCGACAATCGGTTCTGAAAATAGAGCACATTTCAATCATCATCATATCAAACGTCCAGTCTCAATTAAAAAGAGACAAAATGAATGGCAATTTTGATCATGAGATTTTTGTAAGAGACATTTATCGCGGTTTGTAAATATATAGTGTTTTGGTTGATTTCACAAAGTCCAGTAAATGATTTTTCATCTTAAGGCATGATATGTCAAGGGGCTGCAACGCCTTTGAAAGGACTAGATATGCCAAGGTATCTGGTATTTTATACACATTTTAGTACCTTCTTGTAGAAGTTGACCATGTCATGCAAACTGCGGTGTACCCTTGGTTCTCCTACCACAACAAACTTGCCATTGGGGAGCTGGTCTATCATATAGTGTCGGCAGCGGTCAGAAGCTCTGATAGTGAAATAGAAATAGGCATAAACAAAACTAAGAAACTACATTTTAAGTACATGTATGCACTTACATGTACCAATGATATTTATACATCATACCAAATCCATATTAATTATAGGATGTGTAGAGTATATTTATGTGGAGAGAAATTGTAAATTTATTGTAAAAATATGCGTGTCTGAGGAAATGACAACAATATAATCATTGCCGAGTCAAATACATATAATCCAGGAATGAACTATCTGGAAGTCAATATGTTCAAAGATAAGATACTTCACATAGATAGATTTTGAAAAACCAGGCAACTTTACCATTTAAAGTAAAATTACAGTATACTTCCGATAAAAGATATTTCGAGGTAAATGATATTGATGTAATTTTCTTCTTCTCTCTCTCTGTTTTCTATAGCAAGCAAGCTCCCACTGTATTGTCATAGCTGAAGACGGGTTTTTACAACCTTAAGTTCCATTCGACTATATAAAGTGGGCCTGACCTTGTGGTCGTGAGTTTGAGTTCCCGCCAGTGCCACTTGATATCGTCAAATGGAACTTAGAGTTGTAAAAACCTGTCTTCAGCTATGTTATTACAGTGGTAGAAGCTTGCTTGCCGTAGAAAAGAGAGAGAGAGAAGAATAAAAATGAATACACAAGCAAACTTGGGCCAATTAGATATTGATATAAGAGGAGAATGCAGCGGCTCACCTGAAAGACAGTGTGTAGCCGAACCGACTCTCGCTGACACGGATGAGGAAACAGCCGACCGGCTTCTTGTCCAACAGGCGCTCCGAGTCTCTGCAGCAAACAACATTGGTACATTGCATGAATACATACCGTCGGTTTTCACGGCTTTATCATTCACACTAACTTTAAAAGTCCATGTTCATGAACATTTCACCAGTGGAGCGTCTGATTTGCTTGATTTTTGTGACATTCCCGAATATTAGGGGCTTTAAATCATTATGGTATTGATTGAATATTCCACTTTCAAAAGTATTTGAGTATCTCTGTTAATACGCAGGAATATTTTCATTATCATTTGAAGACAAAACTGAACAATAAGTGTAACATACAAACAAGATAAGTAACTTGTTATGTTAATACTTTTATCAGTCAGGTTACTCAGTTAAATTTCTATTTCTAATAAATTTCCATGGTGTTTCTGAATCTCCTAATTTTCAAGGCCCAATAAAGTGATACCGTAGAACCTCCAATTAAGACCAGCTCTCCATCAAGACCACCTTTATAATAAGACCACTTTTCACAGACCCAAACTGTCATAAAGCTACCAAAATGAACCTCTGTATAGAGACCACCTCTCTATTGAGACCGCACGACACTGGACCCAAAGGTGGTCCTGATAGAAAAGTTCGACTGTAGATTCTAGTTGTAAACTGACTTGCGTGTGATGATGCCGTGGAACCACTCGGCAAAGCCCTTGTCCTCCGTCATCACCATGGAGACCTGCGTCTCCTTGAACCAGCGGTGCGACGCCTGCCGCGTGCCCGGACGCCCAAAGTTCTTGTCCGTCGTTTTCACAAACTCGTCCTCGTCTGATGAGCTCGACTGGAGGTCATCCTGGACGGTTTGGGAGAATATGTTCACTGTTTGAATTCTCCTAATTCTATTATATATGTGAATAAAATATTTTTCTTTTGTTCAACAAGGTAAAGTTCATAAATGGCGACGATTGACGCGCTGACAAAAGTTGACATAAGTCGAGAAACGGAATGAAAAATTGGTTTCAGTACGTCCGTAATTAATTGAGATGATTCTAGAACCATCTCAAACTACATAAGATTATGGAAAAAAATGTTCCAGACAACTATTGACCAATTTGAAGTGACGTCACACGCAATATTGGCTGCGCAGCCTGGACCCCCAAAAATATACCAGTGTCACAAAACTTTGTGCATATTAGTCATTTTGAAGATGGTATTATTGTGCTCAATGTTCATAATTATGTATTGTGACACACACAGAGATGTTTGCATACTTCTCTAGTTTTAATATATGAAACTCACATTTTATTTGGATTTGTATTTAATGAGCTTTGTCCAGATTTCTAAGTTGTGTTTTTGCCTCAAGCTCAAGCCAAGGCCGATTTTGACAGTGTGTTTGACAAGGTTATCCATCAATGTTGCTTGTCCTTTCTAACTGTATACGATGCGTATGTTATCCTTGATATATACATATCTTTCACGTATATATTCCATTAATAAAGTCCATATTTTGCTACAATTTCGATTTATAAAACACTCCGTTCGACATTAGATGTACAAGTCTAGATCATCTAAATACTATATTTTTTCAAACATCCAACGTAATATTCGTATGTCAGCGTTATAAATCTGGCTAAAAGCCGCACTGGCAGGTCAGATAAGTCTGTTATTTAAAATAAATTATTCCATTTATGACATGTATTTGAGAAAGAATGCTTAGATGGATAGAGACTTTATGCCTTTATTATTGATACACCACTGTTTGGGATAACATGGATGAGTATTTCGTACAGAGAATACACCTCAAAAGACGGTCTTTCTGGTTCGGTTTCAGTACAATTATAAGGCAAATCGCGCCACATGCTCAATGTTTTTAGTCCAACTTGCACGCGCATCTTCCAACAGGTACCCGTGTTTACAAACACTGAAAGAGGTCATTTGAGTCTAAGTAGCCTAAATACTGAGCGGATTTATGTCATCAAAAACCACATATATGCAAGAAAACATCCAATCCAACTGGATTCGTCTATTATTCTCAATGTCGTTTCAGACTTATTACTTAACCTACCGTATCTGTGGCCATGGCATGTGTAGAAGCTGGTTTTGAGGCCGCCACCGGTTGCATGTAGGAGCTTGCCTTGGATATGCTGTTTGCTGGAGTTGGTGAGGCAGAACCAGCTTTGTTGTTCTCAAAGAACGCTGAAATACATAAATGCTGATCATGATTGTAGCAGATTAAAGTCAAACTTGGAAGAGCAGCTTGAAAGTGACCTATGGGTATATGTAGATGGACACTTGGGATCAAGATGGTCCTTTATATTATCATCACCGCAGGCTTTGCACAGCAGGATGAACACATATACAGGGTAACCTCTCCATTAGGACCACCTTGGATCCAGTGTTAGGTGGTCTCAATAGAGAGGTGGTCTCTGTACAAAGGTTTTGGTAGCTTTATGAAGGTTTGGGCTGTCAAAAGTGGTCTTATTATAGATGTGGTAATATTTGGAGGTTCTATTGTATACAGTTTGAAGTACAGGAGATTTGTTGACTGGCTACAGACCTGGGTTACAGGGAGGCAAGTTCATTGCTGCCAATGAGGAAAAGTATATTGGAGTTATTTTGTAGGGATGATTTTCTTGTTAATACTGTATGTTCGCTTTAATTAAATAAGTAAACAAAAAAATATGCCACCTTTTGGTATGTTTGTGTCTGCTGTCAAGGCTGTTTTCTGCGTCTGGTCCAGCAGCACGTTGACAGAGGCTACTTGCTCTAGCAGTTGCAGCATGCGCAGCCTCTGTCGCTCGGCCTCCTCTCGCTGCCGCACCACTCTTCGTCGCGCCAGGAAACCGCGAACAACTGGCAGGTGCAATTGTAACTTTGAGATTAGCACATCGCAGTAGCACATTTTTATATTAGATTCCATAAAAATATATGCACTGGGATTTGTATGTGAAAGTTGTAAAAACACCGCAAACTGGTGGTCTCATCATATTAACCTGTCACAAAGATAAAATTGATGTATAAACAAGAATCTATACCTTTCTGCATATGAACAACTGTCTTGCCGATCTCTTCCAGTTTCTCCGCCAGCATATCGACATGGTAGTATTTCAGGAACACTTTACTCTTTCTACAATCACATATCACCATGAATGTATTAGGCATAAGGCAAATTTAAAATGATTTTAAACAATGTGATTTACAGAATCTTCAGTGAATTTTATCTTTAAATCTATTCTACAAATTTTAAAAATTAACAAATGGCAACATAATGATGGATATGTAACATAAAAAGCTTTTTAAAATCTATTAAATCACCAAAACTGGTAAATTAACAAAATTGAAAATAAAATCAACCCTACATTTTCTTCAACCTACATCTTCAATCCATTTACAGTACTCAAACTGCCGTCCAGTGACGCCTGCATTGCTCAGTGTGGCCTGTTGGTATTAGTGAGAATCGTGTGTAAAAGCAAAATTTTGGTTGCCTGACCTTTCAGTCCTACATGTATATTGATAATAGTGATTGATAAGCAACCAACACTGCAAGGTCACCAACTAACCAACCAACCAACCAACCAATCAAATACTGAGTTTATTTGAGCTGGCCCTAATCATTCCTCATTCAGAGGGTGTTGCCTGGCTGCCCAGTCCACATCTCCACCTATCCCTTCCCAGTCTTGCGGTCACCAGTATCTATCAGACCCATGCCCAACCCCAAACAGTAAACTAACCTACCCAATCTGCCACCCCGTGATGCCTGCGTTGGTGAGGATGACGCGGCAGTTGGCGCTGGTGGCGTCTGTGAGGTTCTGTCGTGCCAGGACGCGGTACTTGTCCACGAACTCGGCGAAGGTCGGACGCACAGCGAAGCCTTCCCGCCGGATCTTGGTGGTCTCCAGCATGCCAGTGTACAACAGCTGCAGCAACAACACCAGGTACATGTATGTTGAAATGTTCGCACATAAACTGGACCCTTCCAACCCGATTACGGATGCGGGGGCTCCTAGATTTTGGCAAAATTTGTATGCATCAATATTTTTTACGCGAAAGTCTCTAATTATTAAGGGGCCGGCCCCAAGCTATGTAAAATCTGGTAAACAGCCCAAAGCTCTAGATATCAACAAGGGACCTTATTAATAACATTAAAATAGGGATCCAGATTTTTGCCAGCATTCTTAATTGTACTTCTTTTTATGTGAAAGCACCACTTTGAGCCTTTGATGAGGCTGTTTGTTTCATTTTCATGATTTTGAGTGAGCAAAAAATAGCATATAATTATATAACACTTCAAATGTTGAAATGTGGCAAATATTCTAATACTAGTCTTGTGTATATAAATTTAGCGATTGGCCCAAAGAGTTGCTGACTATGGAGGTGCTGGTGGCCACAGTACTTAACTACCACAGTACCTGACCTCCACAGTACCTGACCACCACAGTACCTGCCCACTACAGTACCTGAGCCTCCACGTGGTCATCCTCAAACAGATCGGCGGCCTTCTTCATGTTGGGTTTGATGCAGCGCACGAACACGGGCTGCGACTGCAGCATCCGGTCCATGAGCACTCCCAGCGAGTTCTGCAACAACACACGATACTGATAGAAACCTATAGAAAGGCTTTCGTTGTTTTCTCAACAGCTTCTTCAGGCCAAATGACAACCTCAGTTGGTCACATGACTGCCATTGTGGGGGCAGCTGTGTAGACAGGGGGCATTGAACAACAAATGATGTGATCACTGTATACAGTAACAAGATAACCTCAATTATCCCAGTATATCCCATCCATGTGATTATGTCCTCTGTATGCCTTATTATGCTTCTGTTCCATATGTTATACTTAATGTTCAATACATGGACCAATCTTATTTCCCCAAAGCATTTTCACAGTGGGCTTGGCGTGGTTATGTGGTTATCTGAATAATATTGGCGTGTTCGTATCACAATATAGTGCCAGGTAAATGAAATTTCACGTGCAAAGCAAGATTTGTTTGATTCAATCTGTGTAAGCAGCAGGGGGTGCTCTTAATAGGGCAGGTGTGCTTTAAGAAGGAATACAGTACAGGCTACATGTACCTCATCGTCGGTCTACCGGAATTTCTTTTACACTGCACATACATGTATATTCATGGATTAAGAGCCGCCTTTTTAGTGAGAAATTTTCTCCAGGCTAGACTTAAGTCAAAAGCAAAATTAATGCTCGGTTTCTCTTACTTAGTAACATAAAATCATAGTCTGACGTTTGATTGACTGCTGAACTTATAATTTCGCCTCTGCAGTTGATTTGATTGGACGAGAGCTTCCGAAATCTGTCAGCAATATTGCTGCTTTTCAAAAAGGACTTATTTTCAATAAGTAATAAGCCTGAATACCGTATACGACCATCCAAGCGCCCAGGGCCGTTAAATTGAAATTTCTTCAAACTAGGGGATAGGCCGTTACACGAGAGTGAAGTTACTACATAATTCTGAAAGACATTTGAGAAAAAGATGGGGGAGGGCTGTTACATGAGGGTGGGCACTTGGACGGTCGTATACGGTAGATAAGGCAGCACGGACCTTGAACTGCGCGCCGACCGTGAGCTTCCTCTCCTTGGCGTCCTTTGCTGCTCGCTGGGCGACTCGCTTGGTGGAGCGGCGCTCGCTCGCCTTCAGGGCCAGCGTGCCCGTCCGCGAGATCTTACCTGAGTACAGCCATGATAGCACATAGTTAGGGTACAGCGAATGTCCTCTAGCCCTCAACAACAATGGAAGAGTGAACAATGGAAATACTGGATAACGGAATAAACGTTTTCTCATGCATTTTCATTTTCTCGTGCATTAGCATATAATCACGGGCACACTTATCGTAGAGGGTAGAAACCAACTGAGACTAAAGAGTGGCCATAATTCTTTATTTCTACACTCATTTGTCTCAGTTGGTTTCTAGCCTCTACGATGCATGTGCCCATGCTTATAATAATGTAAGTAAATTATATAATAAACAACAGAAAACCTCTACAATGGAAGGATTTGTGATTGCAAATTGTGTTTCGTTGTTGAGAATATTCACTGTAATTGATGCAGGCCTATAGTAGTGACCTATTGGAGTCATAGTTGGACGTAGTTCAAGTGTGAGGAGTCAAATTTTACTATTACTGCATCACTAGCAATAGACTTCAATTCTACTATCACTGTTATGTCAAGCAAGCTTCTATCACTGTATTGACATAGCTGAATACATATAGCTTCCATTGGATTATATCAAGTAGCCCTGACGGGACTCAAACTCACGACCCCAAGGTTGTGAGACCAGAATGATACCATCATCCCAAGCAGCGGGCTGTTAAAAGATTACACGGACGAACGGTTGTCTCTGTAACCCCCAGCCTACCAGTGCTTGGTCAGTTACCATCTCATAGTTGGACGTATTCATTTGGAACTGTGATGAGTCAAATTTTGCTATTACTGCATTACTATTACCAGGCTCGAACTGATATCATCTGAAATATGAATGAATCACTACATCTCCACTATTGTACCTTTGAAAATGAGGCTAAGCAGTTGGTTCTGTGCGACCTGCAGCATCTGCAGGATTCCCGGCGGCATGGTGTCCCGGTTCTTGTCCAGCCAGCCCTCGCTGTCGTACGTCACCTGAACACAGCACAATGTCATTGGCTAGTACAATTGGATATACAGTAGAAACTCCCGACTATAACCACCTCTCTATTGAGACCACCTCTATAATAAGACCACTTATCGCAGTCCCACACCTTCATAAAGCTACCAAAATGAACCTGTGTATAGAGACCACCTCTCTACTGAGACCACCTGGGGCTAAGGCTGAGATATAATTATAAGCTTTAGACATTTTAGGTTGTAGTAATAATAATCATGTTTACCTGGGTGTGTAAATATAATGGCTTATGATAATCTTAAAAGTGCAGCAGAACTACAAATTTATTACGACCACCTCTACAATGAGACAGTCTGTTACAAACCCAAACATTAATGAAGAGACTGCTGTGAACCTGTAAAAAGGCCACCTCTCTATTGAGACCATTTGAAGGTAGCTCCAATAGAGAGGTTCTACTGTAGCTTTGACAGGTTAAAATATTTAGTAGCTACCATTTCTCAATGGTCTGTGACAACCACTTTGGTGGTCATCAGTAAAATCTACTGAAGGCTTTAGATAAATTGCCTCACTCATAGTTGTAAAACTTCACAATAGGTGAGTGAATATCATGTATGTAGACGATCGTACTGACCTTGCCAGCGTAGTGGGAGATGGTGAAGGTTCCGGACCTCGCATTGGGGGACTTGGTATAGTGAGGATCATGGTCGAACTTCATGTTCAATTTGTCCACGAACGACATGTCACTACCCTGAAAACATGTAAATCAATAAATAGCGATTAAATTTTAGCATATTCATAACTCAGTGTTACCATAGTAAAATGTATATATCTTAAATTCTAATTGCATTATCAACACTACTTTTAGAGTTATAAAATATATTGTTGGTGTTCAAACAAAACAAATGTAGCAATGTCTGTGAATACCTTAGGAAAGTGGCTTTCTTCGTCCAGAAGAGACAACAGACCAATTGGCTTGGCAAGAAATAGGTCAAGTAGTGGCTGGTTGTCAACAAATTTAATCTCCTTCCAGTCAATGCCTTCTTTTCTGTACTCTTCTTGCTCAAGTAGGAAAACGTGCTGAAAAAGCATATGACTATATAAAACTGATGAAAATGCTGATTTTTGCCTTATTTTGGAATACCAGAAATATCTAAATGTATAACATTGTACCCAGAAGCAATTGGCAACTTCCTAAATAAAATCTTTAAAAAAAAAGTCTGTGTCAAAAAGGTCATGCTTCACAAATTCACTCAATGTTTGTATTTGTGTTACTCTGCTTCTGCTTCAGTTTAAGATACACGATATACATAGCGTTTTAAAGAGAACTGTATCAAGATTAATATGGAATTCTTATCAACAGTGTCAGGCTCTATGCTGCAACTTTCCGTTACCTTGGAAAGCAGAAGTCAGACAAAAAAGATCTTTGCAAAAATGTGTCTTTTCTCGCAGAACACCCTAGAGGCAGAGATAAACGTTTTCAGGCCCCACAATCACATGCGTTCATGGTAGCTCACGGCTATGGACACCACATATAAAACATTGACAACATTGCGTGTGTTGCTCACCTTATTGAAGAAGAACTGGAGCTGCTCATTGGCCAGGTTGATACACGCCTGCTCAAAGCTGTTCTTGGCAAAGTGCTCAAAGCCAAAGATGTCCAGGATACCTGCAAAACAGCAGCTCAGTCAGCACCATGAGAGAAACACACAGGTCGTTGTGCATGGTTTGAAAAGTGCCAGCGAATCGTACATGTTGATAATCTATTCTTAAGTTTGCTTGTGGCTTCAAATTTTGATTTTTTTTTTGGATACAATTTTTAAGAGAGAGAAAAATAGAATGATTCTAATGATTGTGGCCACCTATTTCTCTGATCTTTGTGTCGGATAACTCACCTATCTCTGTGATCTTTGTGTCTGGGTAGCTGTCCTCGGGGGCGAGCAAACTGTTGATCTTGTGGATGATCCAGCTGAACACGCGGCCGTACAGAGCCTTCGCCAGAGCATCACGAGCATCTATTAATGCACAGATATCACATAATAACATATACCATACTCATTCTTTTAAGCGCACCCACCTCATTAAGAGCACATCCCTGGTCACACAGATTAAATATTAAACAAATCTTGCTTTTGTACAAATATTTCATTTACCTGGCACCATATTGTAAGCCTAACACGGCCGTATATGCCGGGTGCATTGTGAAAAATGCAGTCATTGGTGTTATCATGTTCTCTGCGATCAAAGTTGTTTTTGGGGTGCACTTTTGAAACATCTCTTGAATGTTTATTTTTGGTCGAAATTTGTTTTCTGTAAGCACACTGCGCACTTATTAGAATCAATATGGTATATACATTTACATGGTATATATATAAATGCTATGAAATATTCAGGTTTGAAAAAGAAAAAAAGATTAGGGCATGACTTAGAAATAAATAATAATTTACATGAGGGACCATTATATCTTTGTAACATACTCATGTAATGTCATACAATGAGGTCAGCTCTGTGACAAAGACTTTAAGAGAAGTAAAACGCACTGATAAAATAAAGGCCACATCCTTCGCATCTATATATTTACAAGCTTTACATTCACTAAACAAATTGTTAATAATTCTCCTGTTTGTTATTACGGCCTACATCTTGATTTAGCATCAAACGTATGCGTTCCCATGGAGATATACATAATATGTAAGATACGAAGGATGTGGCTGTGCCCATAACTAGACCACTGCTAATGAATAACTTGAGCACTTTCTCGATACATGTACACCTGTACTGGTTGATCAAGTCCATCAGAGACATTAATGTGCAGATTTTACGTACCAATGCATTGTGTGTGTGAGTAGTTGCGCCGTATCTCCTCCCCGCGGGTGAAGGTCACGCTGCAGGTGAGAACGTCGTGCATCTGCTGCGCATTCAGACCAATCAGATCCTGAAAAAGACAAGCCTTTTAAAATAAAAATGTGAATCACTATATTCTGGCCATAATTGTGGTACTACAAATCTTTCGCCATGTGTATCAGTGCCTATCTTTAGGACACCTCGATAGTTGACCGTCACCTTTGCTTGTTTGTGTATTCATACATTTAGGTTTATGGTTAATAATATCAAAGGTGCTTGCAAAAATCATCTGTTCTTAGTCCAACCCAATGACTAATACTGGGACTCCGTAAAAACAAAGCAAATCCTACTTGATTTGATTTAAATAGCATCTATTTTACATTTATTACATTTAGTCATAGAGGTTTACATATGGACGATAATAGATTGTACTTACTGCGGCCACCTTCAGTGCACCACTGCTGCCCTGTTTTATCACTGCTTCGTTAATCTCATTGGCTTCCACCTCCACATTGCCTAAAGACAGAATGGCTGCCAGAATAGTGAAGAGGTCCGATTGTTCCTGTAAAAGATAGAAGTGACAGGCATGAGAATTTGTGATTTTTGTGTTTTTCATAGTCTTAGCCACAGGGAGGGGTGGTGCTGGTGCATAACCCGTTTACCAGGGCTGTCCTAGACATGATGGACTTTGTGCACCTTTAATCACAATTGAACAATTCATGACCATATCAATTA
The DNA here is from genome assembly GCA_019095985.1 of Streblospio benedicti. NCBI lineage: Eukaryota > Metazoa > Annelida > Polychaeta > Spionida > Spionidae > Streblospio > Streblospio benedicti. Next base: position 19,127,222 of record CM032667.1, on the reverse strand, counting down.
AGAACTAACAGATTTACGATAGACTGGTTTACCATTACCACTACTCTGTTTAGTAGATCTTGTAAATTTTAAATGCATACAGGTACTGTACTGAATATGTAGTAGAAGTGAACAGTGCATAATGTAAAGTCATGAGAGCAAGACTTGGATCACCGCAAATTTACATTTATAATGACCATGAAGAATTTGAATTGTAAGAATGTCACATAACAAATATCAACAAATGGCCTACGAAAATTATATCCACTAAAGTCACACCTGGTCTGTGAATCCAACCCAGTCCATTGCGTTGACGACATCGTCGAACTCGGCCTTCCAGCGCGGGTCCAAACCCTTCCTCATCATGTACTCTGCGTCGCTGAAATACCTGGATGTACATGTAAATAAGGCCATTAACAACGAAAGTGAGATTATAGGCGTGTGTGATTCGAAGGACAATGAGTGTGAATTTATAGCCAGAAGGTTGTGAGTTTTTGGTCAGGTTTAGGGGTGTGTGTTGGGCAAGCCCATTCCTCATTGGTATGCACTATGCTCCATGGTGGCTTAGCATGAATAGGTGTAGGCTTGGAGATTCAAAGTACATGTAATTATATGTTATTTACGCAATGTGCAAGTAAATGAAAGGTCGGCACAGACAAATTGTGAATTATCTATCAACCAAGTAATGTAGAACCTCCAATTAAGACCACCTCTCTATTGAGACCACCTCTGTAATAACTCCACTTTTCTTGGTGCTAATTATTGATAAAGTTACTAAAATGAACCTGAGTGTTAAGACAACCTCTCTATTGAGACCACCTCACACTGGTCGCAAAGGTGGTCCTTATAGATAGGTTCCACTGTACATTTAATTTGATCCAATAAAAATGTACATAATCTTACTTGTAAGATTTAGCATCTTTCAATCTGTATCTGTTCATTTGTTCCGGTGTCAGCCCAGCGAAAATGTAGTAGAATATATGGAAGTTCTCTTCACCTTCATTTTGACGAACAACGCGGGATTTCTCCAGCAGATATTCCGAGATCTTGGATCCAACAACTGTGAAGTGAATGGAAAGTTTGTTTTTTATACAAAATGCACCTAAAAGTCGTACAATAAAATCATAAAGCCTATGACTTATTAGCATTGTCTTAGTAACACACGAACAATATCATTGATGGTTTATACAACTATCTAACTGATATAGCTCAGGCTGTACGATACCTAGGGCGTTCATATCATGAGCACATGCATCGTAGAGGATAGAAGCCAACTGAGACCAATGCTCAGTTGGCTTCTACGCTCTACGATGCATATGCTCGTTGTTCATATTGTCCGCCAATAACTTTTATAATAGCACTGGCAGATCTAGATTTTCAAGACAGCAGGAGACACCTGATTTACTAGGATAGCACTATCATACCTTGGCCATTGTAGAACTTGAGCTGTATGTATCTGCCAAATCGGCTGGAGTTGTCATTCATCAGGGTGCGAGCGTTACCAAAGGCCTCGAGCAAGGGATTCACCTGTGGTACAAACCCAAGTTGATAATACAACAACTAAATGCAAATAGAGTACGTTGTATACATGATATGTCTTCGGACACTGTACTCATCTTTGGCATTGATCTGATTTTTTAGAATTATAATTTGAGTTGGAATGGGCATACGTGCAGCCTGTCTGCTGTGTGTAGTTGCAGAAATGCTAAAATCTGCTGGTGAGACTGGTGACAAGCTTGTCAGCAACCTGGTTGAAGAGCTTATACATAATCGATAATACATTCTATTTGAGTGGAAGGACAGGTATATAGTTAGTCAAGGACAAGGACATGTGTACCGACTGACCCCTGGTGACCTGACCTGTATGACCTACTGACCCCTGGTGACCTGACCTGTATGACCTACTGACCCCTGGTGACCTGACCTGTATGATCTGCTGACCCCTGGTAACCTGACCTGTATGATCTGCTGACCCCAGGGGGGGCTGACCTGTATGATCTGCTGACCCCTGGTGCCCTGACCTGTATGATCTGCTGCTCCAGCTGGTTGTTGCCGTGGCTCAGCGACACCAGTTGCTGGATGATGAGCTTTGTCGACTCGGTCTTCCCAGCACCACTCTCCCCACTGCAAATGTAAATGTGCTGCTTTAAAGTCATGATCCAAGTCTTGCTCTCACGACTTTACATTTTGCACCAGGTCATTGGAAATTGATGTAAATGTTCCATGTATTAATGTAAATGTGCTGGTTTAAAGTCATGATCCAAGTCTTGTTCTCATGACTTTACATTTTGCACCAGGTCATCGGCAATGTATTAATGCAAATGTGCTGGTTTAAAAATGAAAGACATGATCCAAGTCTTGCTCTCATGACTATACATTAAGAAAGAAGTCATCAAAAGTAGTAGAATTTACTGGAGAGGTGTCTTTACATATACATATTTTAAGTGTATGTGATGATAGAAACTGTAAAAACCATAATAGCTGCATGGGAATACTGTATATATGTTTATAATTGTCATATGGACATGATTTATGTCTGATCTGATAAATGATTTGCGTTGGTTTTGCTGCGTACCTGATGAGGACACACTGGTTGCGGGGCTGGGTCCCGCGAGCACCCAGCATGTCCTGGTAGGCGGTGTCTGCAACAGCGAAGATGTGGGGCGGGTGCTGGCCGCGCCGAGACCCGCGGTACACAGCACTCACCTACAGCACAACACAGACAAGGCTTGAAGCAATGTTTAGAAAACACTGCCAAAACTTGGACCTCAAACCTGCTTTACACATAAGCGAATTCCACCCACGTAGCTCTACGTGCAATGGCGTGTTGAGGAATACACTGTTTAGTTAAAGTTCATTACAAATAGGTTTGTTGCGTTAAGAAATCGCAGAACATTAGCACACATATTAGCAACTCTTTGCAACAAGCATTTTTACTACGTTCAATGCTGTCCCAATACGCCCAAGTTGACAATCTGGCCAAAATCGTCTTTGATTCGCATATGATCACCTTTGTGTAAAGTGGGTTTTAAGGGGGAAAACCCACAGCTATGCACGGCCACCATAAAGCAAATCTGCATTGCGGCTGTGATATGAACCCACAGTGTATTATCATATTAGTTGCTGTGCATTGATTACATGTGCTCACCTACAGCAGGGACACACAGTCAAAGCTTGACCCGATGCTTAGAAAACACTGACCACTGGCAGATCCAGGTTTTCAGAAAAAAAGGGGTGTGTGTGTCACTTTAGGGATCTCATGGGGTTTGTACGTGCGATCTCTAGCAAACACATCAAAAACTCTATGAAAATAAGGTATTTTGGTGGGAAAAGGTGGGGGGGGGGGGTGCCAGCTGTGACCTCCCTGGCAAAAGGACCTTAAGTGCTCTTTATAAAAATAATTGCTGTCCTTTTATAATTTGTGAAAGGGATAATGATACACTGCCCTATATACTGTGATGATGTTTGCTCATATGATTGTAACAAAGTAAATATATATACTATCTGTGAGTGAAAATCATATCACTGTAGTAAAATTTTATTAGTAAAATTCTATTTAGTTTCAGTGAAAAATCTCAGTGGCTATTGTTCAAAATTCTTGCCGACATCCCCGGCTATCATCCTACATGCATGAACAAACATGGGTAATGTTTGTACCTGCTGGTAATCATGTTTCAATGTCAGCTAAAAATATTGGAAAGTTTGAAAGCTTTAGAAATAATACAAATTGCATTACTTCCTAGATCTAGGCATAAACTGGTGCCAAGTCAATTTCTCGTGTTTTGCTTCCTTGTGCATATCTAAATGATTGATCATTATTGACATTTTCCCTTGGGTTAGCCTTTCCATAAATACATCTACATGCATAATACAGTAAAGATCTATTATCATCGGCAATCCTCAATAGAAACATGTACCATACACCTGTAATTCATCCACGATACACACTTTGACCCATTGTAAACGAAAAGAGAATGTTTTGTGTTGATCAAATTTAATAGATAGATTCCAATATTTGCTATTATTCCTGTGACTCCATGAACTAGGTTTAATATGAAAATTATGTTGCTGCGAAAAAATTATAAACAACCTACAATGTGAAACTTCTAATGTCGGCATTATTGTTAAGATTTAAAGACATAAAAACTATTAGCCATGCTGTCAACCATGGGCCCCAGCATCTTGGGAGGGTGTGTGGTATGTATAGGCTACTACAATGATTTACAAACACTATATCAAACACATTACTGCTAATATATAGAAGTAGTAATGTGTATGGTATAGTGTTTGTAAATCATTGTAGTATACATACCACACACACCCAGCATTTCACCAGCAGTAATGAGGGGGCCTGCTGCCGCTCAAGTATTGAATTTAGATTATAACAATAGATTTGATTATTTAATATCAACCCAGCCCCCAGATGATCTGCCAGTGTTTAGCATGGTCACTCACCTCATTTCCATAGATCCCCAGATCCTTGTAAGGGTTCACAGCCACCAAGATGTCACCCACATAGGTCTGAAACGCAATATATGAACTTGATATTTGCATCCAATTATGGCATTCACATTTTATTTCTTTCAGGTTTCAGATTTCAGATTTATAAGCCTGCCATCTATATAAGATGCCTATAGGCTGTGTCTGAGAGCATGAAAAGATAAAAAGTAAGGGAAGCTTAGTTAGGTTAAAAGACAACAGATAAAAGATGTCCATAATTGTAAGATAAAAGCAGAATGGGGGGTCTAATAGGAACATGGGGAATAAGTATGGTACACTGTGGCTAAAGACCACAACCTTATTTTATTGGATTTTATCTAAATGTGAAAAGTCTTAGTCTCCATATCAGTATACAATGTCCGTACAAGATTTAAATCATCTTGAGACGTAAAATTGATGTATAGTAGAACCTCTCTATTACGACCACCTTTGGGACCAGTGTAAAGTGGTCTCAATAGGGAGGTGGTCTCTATACAAAGGTTCATTTTGGTAGCTTTATGAAAGTTTGGGACCGCGAAAAGTGGTCTGCTTATAATAGAGGTGGTCTCAATAGAAAGGTGATCTTCATTGGAGGTTCTACTGTACTCAATTCACCCAAACCTCATCTCACTCATCTGTATGGGTATCTATATGCTTCTTTCTAGTATCAAATCACACCATGAACACAGCACTTTTTTTTCAGGAGGATGAGCAAACTATTTACAAAATCTGATCTTACTATTTCGTAACGTTATACATGGTAAACCCTAAATAAGTTAACATAAAGGAAAATGGTCATAGAGGTGTGTTTACATTTAACCCTTTTATAGGCCTTCATCTCAAAATCATTATCAGTGTGTAGCACATGATTGACTAAGTCATAGACAGCTTTTTGTAAGTTTATCAGGCGTTTGTTTGCATGACAATCGCATTAGCTTGGGGTTGGCACTTTACAGGACCCACAATCTTCACAAAGAGTAGTTGTGTTTATAATTGTGAAGCAAATACTTCCTTCTGATATACTCTAGACTTAACACAACAGAAATCATCTATAATTGTTAAGTCTGAGAGTTGTGGGTAAATTTTAAGCAAAGGCATCTTTCTTTGTACACTTCTAAACATGTCGTTTGAATAGTTGTGAAAGATGTTTAATCTTTCTTTTTAATTTCTTCAATGGTGTACTAGTAGTAATATGTCCACAACAACAACATCATGATGATTGTGCCTGTGGTTTGAAGGATGTTTCTTTTTAGAATAAATCCCTTAAGATATGAGGTTCAATGGCAGATCCAGGTTTTTGGAAAAGGAGGGGGGGTCACTTGAGGGATTTCATGAAAAACCCTATGAAAATGAAGTATTTTGGTGAGAAAAAGAGAAGGGGGGGGGGCGCCCTCTGCTCCCCCACTGGTTCTGCCTATGAGGTTGTTTCATTAGTAAAACCAAAAAAATATGACATGCTTTGATAGATTTCTCAACAGTTCAAGAAACTGAACAGGCAGCAATGTTTTCCTGTTTGCTTTTATGCAGTAGGAAAAAATGGGGTCAATGGTGGTTGCATTGAAACAATCGCTTGCGGTCAAAGTGTAGCGTTGTTTCTATCTTATTTCACTTAGCAATAAACACTGGCCAAATGCACATGTTAGGCATAAGTAATATTTCAATAGATTAAGATATTATCTCATGATGACAACTATTTATTTCATTATTATTAACTTAGAACAATTGAACACAAGCAGTATACTTACATAGATGTTGTTGTTCTGATATCTAATCTTCAGTTCATTTAATAAAACTTTCTCATCAAGTTTTGACAAAGTGGCCAAATCCTCTGTATTTCCTGGCGCTGCATTTTCCATGATTGCAGTTAAAAAAATGATTTTAAAAATATCCAAAGCTACATGACATGAACAGAATGCTTCCTTATACTGTGTGACTGTATAGAGAGGTGTTTAGTCAGTATATAGGTGATTCAGTTTCATATAGGATACTGAGATCAAATGCGTGACTTCGGTGCTGTGCCTTGCTGTTTAAAGGCATGCAATCATTCACAGGGTCTGACAGATCCTACAATTCTAATTGCAACTATTTATATATACTCAGTTTATCCAACTACTTGGTGTTACAAGTATATTATTCACGTGCAATTTCCTTATCAGTGGTTGATTTTGACGTACATGCACAAGGTTTTCATTTATAAATGGTAGGATGAACAAGTTTTATCAAAGTCATCCTGACCAATTATTGAAATTTACCATTTGATATCAAATAACTTTCATGAATCATGATTTACTTTGGGCATATTAAGAGTAGGGAAATAAAATGCAATTTGGAAGACGAAAGGAGGATGAAAAGTCATTAAGTAATATTTGCATTTAATTAATATGTTGCATCACTTATAACATAGAAAAAATAATTCTACACACATTTTTTAAAATATTCTTATATAATATTCTTATATTATAGAACACTTATATACATGTATTTCGCTACTACCATCAATAAAGAATGTACGTATATTCAACTTTGGTAAATATTAGAAATGTAAAATAGATAGCATTGTTCTGTAGTGCTTTTAAATATTGGATATTACATTTTTGTCACTAAAAATCTTAGACGTGAATAAATAATGCATTGAAAAGTTTAAAAAAACAACAAAACATACTAAGACTATGTTTATTATACATGTACAATTAAGACATATTAAGTGGAAGATATATATATCAAAAGACTATAGTGGCTTTGCAGCTTGACAAAGCATATTACTGCTATAAATAAACCCAGCCGTATTTTAAAGACGCCTCCCACCAGTCACTAGATCAGAATGCTAATTGTGCCTGCTTTTTCTTATGATGTTCTCTCCACATTCATCTCTGTACTTTACTGTTGCAAAAAATTAACATGATTTCTATTACTGTTTATGACACAAAATTTTCACCATGAACGCTACTATCAGAGATACTTTCAAATGTTTGTTTTTTTAAATGGCAAACTTTTTATACTGAATGTAAACATTATAACTTATATCTTTTAAACCCCCATTCTGACACTTGTTTATAATGCATTTGTGGTAATTACGTTTGAAAAAATATTAATTCATTGTATTGATAATATTGCATTAGAACAGAGTAGGAATTGAGTACGCAATACAATACTACTTTTTAGCATAGTCAATTCATACAATATTTATTACATGAAATATTGTATGAGTTCCACTACCCACCCACCCCCTCAAACCTCCTCAAACAACTCCCTCATGCTGGGTCCCAAACTGACTAATACAGTAGAACATCTCTATTAGGATCACCTTTAGGACCAGTGTTAGATGGTCTCAATAGAGAGGTGGTCTTAATTGAAGGTTGTACTGTACTGTACAATATGTATCATATGAAATATTGTACATGTTCCACTCCACCCCCCCCCCCCTCCAGGAGAAATTGATTAATACAGCAGAACCTCTCTATTAGGACGACCTTTAGGACCAATGTTAGGTCGTCTCAATAGAGAGGTGGTCTCTATACAGAGGTTCATTTTGGTAACTTCATGAAGGTTTCGCACCATAAAAGTGGTCATATTATAGAGGTGTTCTCAATAGAGAGGTGGTCTTAATGGGAGGTTCTACTGTACTGTAACCATGATTTTGGCCCGGGCCCTCTAAAAGTTCATGGCCCATTCCTGTACTTATTGGGAGTTCTAAATGAACATAATGAAGGGCCAATTTTTTTTTATAGTTGCCGGCCCTGTGGTCCGTCAGCAAATTTTGATGAGTTTTATACCCTGTACTACTGTAACCATGATTTACAAACCTCTAACAGCATTCCTGTAGCTTTGAAGATAAGCAATTTTTTTTCCAGTAATTTAATTATTTATACCAAGCTATATCCCACTTATATTTTGGGATATACAGTCATAATTATAGTAAGCTATAGTTTGGGCCACAAATACTAGTTTCTTTAACCCTCATTTATTAAACTTAAAATATTTAAATTCAATTGAAATAGAAATTTCCGAACCTCAATTCAATTATGTGTTTAAAAAAAAAACATGGCGTACACCAGACCACCCATTTGTAAATTAAAAACCAAACTAATTCTTAGTAAACAATGCATCAATTTCTATGTTTTTTGCATGTAGAATAAACCCTGCACCCACGAAATGTAAAACAAAATATTATTGCCCCAAAGGAATCGATATCTAAGAAGTTGTACAAAATTTGAGTGTATACATTTGATCGGGAAGTGTGTTTCCTTTTAGTAGATAGAATCACACTCAAACCCTATGATTCATGCCACGGCAATTTGTGGAAAGTTGCCACACAGCTTTGTCAAATCATAACAATAACAATTACTTCCTGCTGTATGGTTAACTGTGAGCCTGCCAGTTACTCACAAAATCTACTATTTTTTTGTGTTCAGTTGATCCTTTTTATTTCTTTTACTTATTATTACTAGTATATTTCTTTCAACATTTTACAAACACAGCGACAGGACTACAAAGTGTTGAAAATTTTCATTACCATGTTTGAACCAAGATTAAATCATCAAAGGTGTCATGGAAATCTTCTTATTTACATTCCCTAATAAACAACTTCTATGTGAAATCAAACACTTAAGTACATGTTATATTTCTAAAATAAAATCATACTACAAAGTAGTAACAACACAAATTATATTCATTGTAGTTTAATGGCAGTGATACAAGATATAACATAATGTCTCTATGTAAATAGCTGTAACTTAGAAAATAAGATAAAAATCCATGATAAAAATATGCAAATTAAAATGAGGCAAAACTGTTTACCTCTTCCTACTTATATAAGCAGTCTAATTTATAAAAATTGAATCAGAATAATTTGTAAATATATAATACTGTTTGTAAAATGCTACATACACATTGTAGTAATATAAGTATACGATTGTTTAAATCAATTCCTGCAATAAAATGCTGGTGGTTTTCTCTCAATACTTTGCTAAGTACTATTAGTAATTTTTCTATATTAATATTAATATTAAAAAAAACAGTCCTACACACTACAAAATATTTGTTAATACTGTACAAGGCTATAGATATATAGTCAGACATTAAACAAATAAAAAAAACACTTGGAAGAATGTAGCTGTAAAATATAATCTGCTGTTTACATCTGACACACTGGCAATGATAAACATTCATCAGCAGATGCCTTTCTTTTGAACGTGATGAGTCTATAGATTTGCTTTTCTTGAATAATTCATTTTTCTAAAATATTAGAAAATGAAAAGGAATATACAGCAAACAATGACCAAAGTGAAGGTTTAGCGAATTTGTGATAAAGTTAAAAAATAGACAAATTTCAAATGATATGTGACGTTTTATGAGCCACGCACAATGGAGCCTAAAGCAGACCTGTTTGTCAAAATACTATGGATACTAAACATTTTGACAATGTTATTGTTTTGCCATACACACATAAGTATGCATCATGACATATACACATCAATGTTCGCATGTTTCTCTAATTTTTACATTTCGTCAATACATTCATGGTAGGCATTATAAAACATATTGAGATGTATGGAAACACCAAGGTTTTGTATGACAATGAGTATTTTCTTAGTGAAATACTTTTTAGAAGTCAACGCTTCCAACAGACAAATGTATTTTCCTTCTTATCTTTTGGCTCTAATGTGCGTACACATCTTACGACACGCATTAATGTTTACAAACACTGAAAAAGCTTCTTATTCGTAATGCATAAGATCATGTGATACTGTAAATACTTGCATAAATGTGTATTCTTTGAATTATTCTATGGAAGAAAATGGAAAATTACATTGTTGTCAATGTATACGTGTAATCCTGAAATACAATTATATTATCTTCTCTTATCATAATTAATAAATACACAAGTAATGACTAATGTGTTCAGGATCTAACTCAATCAAAATAGCAGACAATAACACAGCAATTTTACAAGATAATGATTCATTAATTGTGGACAATAAAAGGCATTGTCATTTGTTACTGAACTTGTACTTGTACTCACATCCGGTATATTGAAACAAATATTTCTTGCATGATATAATATCTAAATATAAAATATAATAATGAAACAGTATAAATTCCACTAAATAAACCAACTCAAATGAACATTGTGTAAATACATGTTTCTATATCGTTTCATTGTCTATTATATAGAAATAAACTATGCAAAATGTTAATAATTCTCTGATAAAATTGAAGACATAGTAATCTAACGGTCATTGAATTCTCACATAATAAAATGCAACGTCATAGTCAACAAGATAATTTGAGCCAATTACAGCACCAATCTATGATAACAATCTCAGCAACAACAATTTTCAACAATAAATGTGGCTCCAATTCATTAACAGCTCAATTATGTTGAGCAAATACCATTTGCAAGATATTTTCACAATGATGTAGAAGGCATTATTCTGCTGCTACATATATCTATATGGGGTAATAAAGAGAATTAATTTCACGCTTTTCTTAGACAAACCAATTTATTACCCATTACCCAGTAGCTTGGGTTGAAATACACCAAGAACAGCTATCCAGGTTGTTCAAATTGTCAATTTGTGTCAGGGTCTGTGTTCTTGCAAAGGAAATTAGTGCACAATATAAAATGCATTAAGGCACTTACGACATCAAAAAAATTTGATTCAATTTCCCTGGTTTCTTAGTTGGCTATTATAAAAGTAGAACACAATAAAAACACCACTTCTATTTCTCTTCAATGATATTGTGATTTAACTTGTTCCAAGCAGACTGTGCGTCATATTTGTGCATCATATTAAAAATACTGATAGCTGCTTTTCCCATTGCAAGTCATCCCAGCTGTGCTTTATCATATGTGATTGTCTGAAAGATAGCACCAGTAAAATGTCTTTTTGTTTCAGTGTAATGTATAATGATAAGCAATAATGTCAAACCAACTCTCCTCATATCATGGAGTTTTTAACAATAATCTTGATTTCCAGAACCGTTCATTCACACATTTTTCTACACATTCTCAAACCTCGGCAAGTTTTACAAATCTTATAGTTTTCCCCCAAATAAGAAATTCAGTAAGAAAAACACTGTAAGACAAAAAGAATGGCATTTGGTGGAACAATGTTATCACCATCTTAACACAAGATTATATCTTTCTTTCACTTTGTTATGAGGTCAGCCGTTCCAAACGTTCCAACTCACCAACTAAAAAACCAAAACAAGGAGGAAGCAGCTCATAACCTATCCAATACGATCTCTATCTAAGGCTCTAAGCCGTATACTTGGCCTGTCTTCCTCTCACATCCTCCAACGACTCGTAAATATTCTCGGTGAGGTTCGTGCTGTAAGGCCTCTCTGCTATCTCCGAATAGACATGCTGTGGTCTGGGGGTATCATACTGTACCGCCTTACTTCCCATCCCCTTCCTTCTTCCATCCATGGGCAGGTAACCTTCATTGCTTGCTGGGAACGGGACGGTACTCAAGTACTGCTGGCTGATATCTCTTGGTGCTGGCAGTGCCGGGGGCAGGGGACAAGCACTGCCCTCCTCAGGCAGCCCACAGCTCTCTCCAGCCGAGGGATCTGGGGCGACGTACATGTTGCTCATGCGCTGGTGGCAAGCGGTCGGTCTCATGGCAACCACCACTCGCTCACGACCTTCTTCATCCTTCTCTCGTTCAACGACCTCGATGCGACCCTCTGCCGAATCCACATCCGCGTAGTGATTGGCCGACTCGCATTTCTTGGACACATGCTGCGGGGCATCCACGTAGATGTTCATTTGGTGTGACTGTTGTGGATTGTCAATGATGCGAACGCCACTAGCAGACAAGTTCTTCTTGCTACTATTGCATTTCTTGTCAGTTTTATCATCATCAGAGTCATTAAAACTTTCTTCTGAGAACAGCACCTGAGACAGCTGCATTGATCCCGCTGATTTGTGCGATTGTCGTCTGCGCCACACCAGGAGTAGTAAGACAAGGAGCAGGAGCAGCAGGGCACCACCCGCGGCACCTCCTATGATCAGCGCTCCTGAGGGGGGCCCGTCCTCAGCCCCAGTGTGGCTGGCAGCTGCTCTTGCTAGTGGCACAATGTGGTCTTTCTGAATGTCGTAGTAATCAATCTCTTCATCTTCTTCCTTCTCGTCAGCTTCGTGGCTCTGGTGGGCGGAGTCAACGTCCGTCTACAAACAAAATGCAGCTTATGTCATACAACACATAGATTTTAATGTTAGATTGTTCAGTTAATGAGGATCATCATTACATGTTTATGAATCTGATATCATGAACCATTTACTAGTATCTACTATAAGAGTTTTACAGTAACACAACTTGTCTGCACAACTTTATATATATAAAAAAAATTGGACCTTTGCCTTAACCACTTTTTAAATACAGTAGAACCTCTCTATTATGACCACTTTTGGGACCAGTGCTAGGTGGCCTAAATAGAGAGGTGGTCTCTGTACAGAGGTTCATTTTGGTAACTTTGTAAAGGTTTGGGACCATGATAAGTGGTCTTATTATAGAGGTGGTCTCAATAGAGAGGTGGTCTTAATTGGAGGTTCTACTGTAGGTAGTTTGTAGTAAAAGAAGATATCTATTTCCAATCAAATATTTATTACTGCATAGAATTTGAATTGGTACCATTCCTTTTAAGCTTATCATTTCACTTTCTTTTAAAAGCTATAACTTCAATTCCTGAGAGGACACTACCTGCTTTGGTATGAGAATGCCGGCGATCACATCAGTTGTGGTGGTGGCTTCTGTGGTGGTCTGGACAATATCTCCCATCTGTCCGTGGGCCCCATGAGACTTGGGTGCGGGTGAGTAATACTCACAGATAAATCTGCAATGTATGATATTTACAGTAGAACCTCTCTATTAAGACCACTTGTGGGACCGACTTAAAGTGGTCTCAATGGTAAGGTGGTCTTTTACATGAAGATTGGAATCATTTTAAAGGATTGGGACTGAGAAGTCGTCTTATTGTAGAGGTGATCTCATTATTTAGGTGGTCTTAATTGCAGGTTCTACTGCATTTGGAACTTTGTTATGAACACATGCAATCCATCTATTTGATTGTTTTATGCCTACTGCATTTTGTCCTCTTCCATTACAGTAAAATATAAGAATTTTGTGTGAAAATCAAACTATAAATCACAAGTTTACATGAAGACATCCATCCAAGAACACAAGGTATACTTTAGTTGAACATGGAGCCCTGTCATTATACAAGATTGAGTTTTTCCCTACAGAACTCGGCGGTAATTTGACTATGTTTGAAAATGAAGGCCTTCAAGGCATCTAGCTCTCCATCCGCTCATTCCTCTTTATAAGGTTTGCAGATTAACGCCTAGAACTAGATGGATATCTCAATTAAGTATAAAATGGACATGCTTGTACCTGTAGTGCCATTCCCAACCCAAGCATGGCGTCTCGTGCCATTTCCACTTGTCGTCTCGCACCATACGAGCACAGTCCCGAAACTGGTGCAGCCACGCCCCGGGATGTCCTGCCCCCCAGTTACTCCACGATAACGGCACCTCCACGTCCGTCTTATTGGTCACCCACAGCCAATCTCGGTCATTCTCTTGGTCATGCAATCCAATCCACACGCCTTTATTTCTCCACCAAAGAGAGTTCAATTTGCTAATTATCCACCTGTTGAAGTTAGCGTTATCGATTCTAACCAGTGAGCCGCCTTGAACCTGACAAAATTGCCTTGCGTCTGGCCAGTACATTTCTTCATGCACAAACTGATAGCAGTAGTCATGACGACGAAAGATCTCTGTGGTATGTTGTAGATTGGTAGGACAGCCGGTTTTGTCACAGTCACAATCATCCAAGGCTAAAACCACCACACATGTGATAAGTAACGATAATCCTGTCACGGTCATAATATGTCTGAAGATATCCATGATGTTATGAAGTGTGCTTTCTTCAAATCAATCTAGAAATATAACATTATGCAGAAAGTTTATTCAACTACAATTATGGCCAGACAAATGAGATGCTTATAATATCATCACAAAATCGTATTTTATACAAACGAAATATAAAATTTTCCACTTAGGCAGTCGTCTCATATTATAAATCTATTTATGCAACTTTGCGTCATACAAGTTCACCATTTGACCTCAAAAACACAACATTTATCAACTCATTGTAAAAGTCAATTGCTGGATTGACAACTTAATATCCCCTCTATAAACATACCCTATACACAATTTACACAGTTCTATCTCCGGGGCCCTATCTCCTGACTACATTTCACTATTATGCGTTTTAGGCCTAAGGACCACACACAGGATATAGTCTGACAAGTATATCTACTTGTTTCCTTTTGTTAAAAAGTGAGTCACCTCAAAATATGTGCAAAACTTTGCCACACCAAAAGTTCAGAAAGTTCTATGAACTTTTGAATGATGTTGATGATTTAAATTGCTTCATACACAGGTTTAAATGAAAATCACGATGATCAGAAATGTGGTGTGATAGTAGGAAAGCTTTCTTATTTATTGGTGGATATATGTGAGAATAAAGCAATCATTTACCTGACTTCAATCAATATGAGAAAACTGTACAAAACTGACTGGAACCATAAAACAAAAGTATTGTAAATAAGGTGAAGGCCACGTTTTAGCCATAGCTTTACAACATCAAATATGTGACTATAAAACGGGCGCAATGGTGCAGCTGCTGTTGTTGCTGCTGCTGACGGTATAAATGTATTCAATAATTGTAAGTAATACAATTAATATCACCAATAATTATATCTTGCCCCTAGAGGGAAGCCTAAAAGCAAATCAACATAAAGATAAACATACATACTTACTTACTTGTTATTTGCTCTCTGAGCAACACCCTTGCTGTCTCTGCAGGGTAGGCAGCTGCGTTAACTGGCCGTCTGATTTGCACTGACTTGCTCCTGCTTGGACTTCAGCAATAGAAGCCGCTGGTGGTGCAGGGCGTAGCACAGTCTTCTTGTTATTTCCTCTACTCTATGCAACACTCTCTGGCTGTTCATGAAGTTAGATGGGTCTAATATTAATCTAGTCAAATCATCACTATTGAGGGTATCAGTTTTGAAATGTTCCGTAATGAGAGATACATATATCGATATGGATCCCTTATGTGGCTTAACTTTATACATTTAAGAAGAAAATGTTCCCTATTTTCAACCTCTACGTCACAGAAGGGGCACCATCCCAGTTTGCTAGACTTACCCTCAAGGAGGTAAGTGCCTGTCAGTAGTTTCATTTTGACAAGGGCTCTTGTCAGTTCACGTCTACTCGACCCTGCCAGGGGCCACCCAGGGTGGGGTTTCCTCAACGAGCAGGCATCTAGGTTCACATACCTGATTGAGCTCAGCCCGAACACTGCTGTCTGAGCTTTTCTAGATGATACTCTGACACAGCTGATTTGACCAATGCTTTCCAAGTGCTTTTGGAAGGAGGATCAAGACTACACGACTTCATGTGCAGTAGTTACAAACGAACAAAACACATGTACAAGGCTTTTCCACAGCAGCTGAAGTGACGCAACAATCTGAAATCTGAAAAGTGCTAACACAACAACCCCGTAACAGCGACAACGGCAACGACAAGGGCAATGACAATCAGAATTGATTGAGTTTGATTGAGTTTGCTCAGGAATTTATATATGTTCCTAGGATAGCACATGAAAGCGTACATGTATATGTATTGCTTATTTCCAATGTGGTCCTGTTTTTTTTTGGCAGGTTGGGTAACCAACTGAACCAAGGGTGTTTGGAGAAATCACACTAGCTATTGTTTTCAAGCTAGGTGAGTTCTTTAGCGTGCAGAGGGGTGGTTCTCCTTTACACAGGATGCGCCTTTCAGGGCTGTCAGAAGAGGGGGTGCACCCCCCCCCTTTTTTCCCAAATCAACAAGTGACTACACCTAATAATAGTTTTATAAATTATGTTTTGGGTGTCATATTGACACATATGATACACCATTCTATCATTCCGTGAAAAACAGTTATATACAGTGTGCAGCACTTCTTTTGCAAAAACCGCTCCCAAAAAAAAATTTCATTCTATCCTCAAATATCAATAAAATTGACAAGAATGTTTATTTCCATTATTTATTAGAATTGATTTAGATAAACGAAAATGTTTGTTATATTTATTTTAAAATAAAAAATGAATTGAATGATTGCTATAATCACAAAAAAAACGTCTGATTTACCCCACTTTTGTTCGGATGGACATAAACATGCTCTTTAATTTCTACAATTGCTACTATTTCTTTTATATACAGTGTGCAGCACTTCTTCAAAGCCCACCTTAATTTCATTTATCTAATTCATAAAATTACCTGTTTATTTCCATTATACTTAGAATTCATTTAGATACTTAAATTTGTATATATTCAAAGAGAGAAAATGATGCTATATCACCAAAAAAAGTTTATTGCATAAGATTTAATTTATTTCTTATTGCGTCACAATGCGCTCAACATCACTGTGCATATTGTCACAGTCCGTATTACACAACATATAACAAAAGAGATGACCACATTGTAGTGTGTGATCGGTCAACATTTCATCCTTCACTTCACAATCGTTTGATTTCGACAACATTTACTTAACTAAAAGCTCTAAAAGTTTGCAACCTTGTAATTTTCCAAGACGTTTTTTCCATGCTCAAGCTGGCTTGTACACTCAACATAATGCTGAGTGTGAATTCTCAGTAAATGCTCTTAGACAGCTGCACAACTCCTTAGTTTATATGGGTCAATTTCGGGATATCTGTGCTCATACCCATATTTATTTTGGCTTTTCACAATTGATCTAGTGTGGGTGAGGAGCAAAGGCTTTAAATGTTCCTCCTCGTTATGTGTCTGAAATTCCAGACAGTTTTATATAAAGGAATAGGTGCTGAAAATGGCTCAGATTGAGCCCGAGAGTACAAAAAATTGCAAAATTTCCTGGGGGAGATGCCCCCGGAGCCCCCTAGCATGTGCAAGTCTGTGGCACATGTATGCATGCTAGGGGCTTTGCACAATGTTTATCATTTTAACCTTCACCAACAACCACCGCCGATATTATAGGGATTGCATAGCCTCCAATAGCCCCAAAAATGTTTGTGGGATACACGTTTGGCACCCCCTTTTTCAAAACCTTCTGACGGCCCTGCCTTTTAATGAGGCTTCCAAACCTCGGGCTTGGTGTCGTCACCATCTTGTATGACATACTCGACAGTAGTGACACACTGTGTGGAGATCCGCAGTACAGTGGCAGACGCAAAAACGTAACTGTTTGGCGACACGAAGTTTGGCGTGTCAAGACGCAGGCAAATCCTTATTGTTGTCGTGTGCTCTAACCACTATACTAACGAGGACCATTAACAATGCTCACATTATGCTTGAACTTCACCCGCGTCAAAGTAAGTAATACAGTGAAACCTCACATTAAGACAACCCATATAAAGAGACCACCTGTTATATATGACAATTTTCCATGGTCTCAAGCCTTTGTAAGGAGACCACTGGGAACTTCCATAAAGAGCTCACCAATCTGTTGCGACAATTTTCGGTCAGTCCCATGGGTGGGGTTAATGGAGAGGTTCTACCGTATATACATATGTACATATACAAACGCTTTGATTATGTATAATGCAGTGGAACCTGTTCATAGATATAGATATGTTTCACTTATAAATCCATTACTTTACCCTTTTTGTCACTTATAAAAAATTCACAATAACATCATCAAGAACAAACACAACTAGATCAAAAGTGCTCAGAGAGCACAGCATTGACTCACGGGTAATAAAGATGTTAACTAAAACGTTATGGATATATTGATTAAAGTATACAATTTAAATTACAATCTACGTAATCAGCCACAAATAATCTGTTCGCCACTGTTTAATCATATTGGCTACGTCATGCTACATAGCAGCGAACAGCAAACCGTATCAACTAGACTTTTGCTGTTGCCTAGAAATTTATTTTATTTCATCCTAGCTAAAGTGCATTGAATACCAGTAAAAATGTCATGAATGGCCTTGTGGAAAGCACACTTTAATTGACAATCGAATCACTTTGGTGTTGCCTCACACCTCATAGTTGTGTAAAGTTTGAACAAAATCAGTTCATCGGTTAACGCTCTAGTTTGTCCAGAGACATATATACCCTGTACATACATACATAGTTACAAGCGAATAAATCACAAGGCTTTGCTTCAGCAGATGAAGTGACAGCAGCAGCAGCAGCAGCAGCAGCAGCAGCAGCAGCAGCAGCAGCAGCAGCAGCAGCAGCAGCAGCACCACCACCACCACCACCACACCACCAACAGCAGCCATCCTACTAAACAAGAAATGTATCTTAGCATACTCATGTCGACAGCATATGAAACCGATGCAACGTTCATGCACATTTATTTTAAATTTGCGGAAGCATTTGATCAGAAACGGCGTAATTCAGCTTGGGTGTTTAGCTTTGTGCGACCATCGGTGAAGAATATTGTCGGTATTTATCGTTAAGTGCGGTATAATTCAGCAAGTATTTGTGGTAAGTGAATTAAACGTCATTCAGAGGCTATCATGAGCTGAAAATTGTTTCTATCTTGTGTTTGATGAATGTGTAAATGGCATTTGAAGTTTTGAATTCGGTTGTGAAATTTTGCGTTGTGCCGGCCTCCCACCTGCATAAATTAGCAAAATGTAGGTCAAGGTAAAAATGTAACTGATTTTCTCGCTTCAGATTTAATCGTTTTTCTCGATAGTAGATGCATCTATTACGAGAAGAACAAATCATGTGCGGTATTATTTTTAGGTGTCTCATATAAGCTGTATTAGATATGAATCTGTTGGTTTCGTAAAGATGAAACAATCATGTCTATTGGCCATTATAGTCTACGCAGTGATATCCCGAATTAGGGCCTTTATATGTAGTGCCATATAGAAAATGGGAAGAGAGATTCAGATTCAAGCAAACTATTATTGAGAAAAAGATACTTTAATCCTGATCCAGAATATGTTTATGATTACTCTGTTATGTTCAGAAAATAAGTAATTGATAAAGAACATTAACATCAGTACTGTCCATATCAACTTATTTTGATATTGACTATTGACATACCCTTCATGAATTTGTGTAACTTTTTATGCACATTTTACATGCGAGGACATATCTGCTACATTAATGACATAACTGCCTTTTATATAGATCTATGGAAGAGATTAATAGAAATAACTATGATAGTCGCTTCGTTATCTGGATGCATTAAGACCACCGGTGGGACTGAGCTCAAGTGGTCTCAATACAGAGGTGGTGTTTACATGGAGGGTAATTTTGGTTGCTTTATGAACATTTGGGAGCATGAAGAAATTGTCCTATTACAGAGGTGGTCTTTCTATGGAGGGTCATTTTGGTTGCTTAATGAATGTTTGAAATTTTTTTCCTATCACAGAGGTGGTCTCAATATACAGGTAGTCTTATTAGAGGCTCTACTGTAACATTCTTTCTTTTATTTACAGTTGTTAATAAGCAGCAGTCAAAATGGTCGTCAAGCCCGAGCAAGAGCGAGTCCGCACCCTGCTGTCCGACACTATCACACTTCTCTGTCGCAACGGATTAACCTACAAATCTAAGTTCTGCATCAGTGCCTTAGTAGGTATTACCATAGATGAAGATGAAGTGTTTCTGGTGGATATAAGAGAAACCATAAAAAACAATGAAGCTGAAGATGCCGAGTCCAACCCAAGTGAAAGTGAAGCGGTGGCATCACCCAAATCTCCGTCTGCAAAACGTCGAAAGCGAAGAAAAAGATCGCGTGCGTCAGTGTCGTCGAATGAGCAGGGAGATAATGGTGCTAGTAGGACTGATGATGAGGAGTCGTCTGATCTCCCAGCCAAAAAGAACAAAGAAATTAAACAGGAACTGGATGAGGATGATGACAGTCAGGACTTAGTGTTTATAAAGGATGAACCAGGAGTGTCGGACATGAGTTCCATGAATAGCTCGTACCAAGGTCATTCACAGTCATATAGTCAACCACAGCCACAAGGTGATATTCTAACAAACTTAGCTCAACAAGGACAATTATTTGCCACCCCATCATCAGACCAGTTACAAGGTGTTCCTCCCGGCGGGTCGTGGGACCCATCATCTGGTCAACAAACGTTCGCAGCTCATCCTCCATCAACCTCTGGTGCTATGCAGGGATCATCCTCTCAGGTGGGCATCTCAGCATTTTATTGGTTTACAATCTTAACATGGAAGGGTTTCTCGTGCGAGTTTCATGAAACGTTGGATGCTCTTTGGACATGTATTCATCATTTCTTTTCGTAAAGATAGATTAGTTAATCCTGTGTGAGGATGTTACCTTATTAGGCTACATTAGCCTCTGTTACCCAAATTATGCATCATGATCCAGGAGAAATGTACCATAATCCCCCGCAAAATACAGCGTTAAAATTGTTATCTAACTGAATGTGTACTTCGCATATGAGCCTTCATAAGTAACATTGCATTGTATCCATACATTCAATAGAGATTCATATTCTGTTTTAAAAATGAACGCACTTTTATGCGTTTGGACCATGAATGATCATTGAAAAATTACACTTTTGATAAGTGATAGCTTTTCTTGGGATGAATGAAACAATAATCGATAAGACTGGCCATGTTTATTTCATTTTTTTCTCACAGTCAAATGAGGCACAGAAAGCTTTTGTGATGTAACTTGATTCGTGGATCAAACATTGAAATGTACCATCTTGAACAAGTAATGAGGATGTGTCAGCATGTTGAAACCCTGAAATGTTTTATATACTTTTATGAAAGGTTATAAGCATTCAGCTGCAGACATAGCATTTTTCAAAGCATTGTGTTCAAATTTACATTACGCAAGGAATAATGATTCCTGATTATGGATGTATGCAGATTTTCCTATATTGAGACAAAAATAATTGCAAAATGAATGGCTATAACCTAAATCGCAGATTTATTTAAAATATGTTTCCAACTAATGGCAACTATTAGTGAATTAAGATTCAATTACATTTGAAAATATACGAATTAACATGGTTTATTAATGACTTATGTACAGTACATTTCTTGATTAACATGTCAAATGTGTTCAGAAATATAATATGGTATTCATTGGTTCATAGTAAAAATTATCAAAGCAGCCCATGGAACAGAAAAATGTTCTTTTTCTTCATTCATTTAATTATACTAACTTCTCGAAGGCATAACTGTTGTTGAATCTTGTTTCTGAATTGACAGAAATAATCTCTTTTTGGCACTTGAAAAGAAAATTCGCGAGCAAAATGTAACTTATTGTTAGCCTTGGGATAAACATTAAACAGCAAGTAAATTTGAATATTAAGTTCAGTTATGGTTTTGAAGTATTGAAGGTTTAGGTGTCTATCAACTATGTCATGTTTGAAGATGAAAAATTCCCACATCCATTACAACTTAGTTCGCAATGTACTTGTACTGGCATGTGCATGGTGTTTCTTTTAATAATGTGAAGCTAAAAAAAGAATGCTTGGTCTTTTAAACATGATATATTTGTTAGTAATGTTCGTACCAGACTACTCCGGTTGGCATAAATTATTAGTAAGTCTGAATACTGAGAGAAAAAATATTTTTTTAAAATTCTGATTATCTTATTTATATTCTGCAGCCTTTTTATTTAGGCATAGTAAAAATTGTATTTATTGGTTCCTTCTTTTCTCTCTGTATTGAGACTTGCTGAAAGAGCATTTTATCCTTGATAAAATGCCTTTCTTGACCAAGGACTCAATCAGCTATCTAAGTTATGCACTTTAAAAAGTGGCTCTTTAATTTTCAATTTTTGTGTCATGATTATAGATAGCCGCTCTTGTGTATGGCAGATTCAATCATTAGCTTCAACCTAATGTAAAACAAGAAAAATAAACATCAAAATTTGACTTCATGCATTACAACTTTTTTCCTAACAATTAGGAACCATATCATTTTTAGTCTTCTCAAGAAAACCCTCCCCTTCGTTTCTATTTTATGCAGTGACAACAAATGCACGTGTGTAGTATTGACATAAACAAGAAAACGTAGTTGGAACGTGTAGCATATTTCTGAACAAAGGAATAAGAGCGTTCGGGTTCATGTGTGCATTGTGATTGTTTGGCAAGGTACCGGTATTTGCTGTATTAACGTCTGCAAAATTAAAGCCCCTGGAAACTTTTATAAGCAGCCTCTGTTCCAAAAACTGTCCAGTATCTGATACAAAGATTAATATGATATGAGTTTTGATTCATAACTAGCAATGTAAAGAAGCTTTTAAGTAGAGAAATATCAAGTCAAAAACGGCCTCTTTCCTCTGCATTTATTTGGCATGTGGTCGATGTGGCAATGTTTTTACCACGCGTGTGGGTGATCACGTGACGTGTGATGGAGTTTCCTTGAGAATAATCAATATTTTGAATCGTTCTGCCATGCTCATTGGGCATCATGGTTGTGTCCTTGGTAGTCTAGGTTGGCGTGCCATACTGAAGACACTTCTGGGCTCGCCCAGGCTCTTGATGGCTGGTCTCATCAAGACCTGGGTCCTGGAAGGCAGGTAGGTGGCGTTTTTATTCTGTAAGTTGTATGCAGTTCTTGGCAATTCGAACAAATAGGTAGGATTTTATTGGTTTCAGAAGCTTTGTTGGTCTAACTGTGTGAGAACGAACTATGAACTATAATTTCATTTTTTTTGTAGTACTTTGTTCGTTGTTGTTAGTAATCCCTACATAATAAAGGAAGGTGTTTTGTTTTCAAATAGAGAGAACAATGTATAATGTGAATTATACGTTCCATATAGATTGTATATGAAGACCTTATAAACATGTAGGAGGAAAGTGTATATCAATAGGTTGTGGATGATGATAATTTGGTAACAGTAAAATAAATGTTTAAGAACCATTTTTGTTATATATGTGTACATAAAGCTGCGTACAACAATATACTTTGAACAGAGGTATTTTGATGATGAAAATATTTGAAGATTTAATTTTGTTACTTTTATTTTTTATCATATTTTAATACTTGATATTTTTAATAATAACTTTACAAGAATAAAATGCTCATGGTATATTTCTACAAAGTATATTCATAATTGAATGGGATACTTAACAATTGGACACAAATGGATTTTTAAAAGAAACATACAATTGCTAAAATAAATAATTGGTATGATTTAGTAATATTTGATGAGATGTTTGTTTTTGTAATCATGGTGGTCCCAATTTTGACCCTTTGAAAATTCATTGTATTTTTGACATTTCGTGATCTTTATTACGCTTTGGAATAATTTTTACATCTTTTTACCAATTAAGTATTTTGGATATCAAGTACTATGTAGAAAGTAAGTAAAAACATTTATATTTTGTTGACAGCCATATACATGAAATAGTTGTGCTGAAAAGTATAACATTTAACAATCAAATTTCTTGTGTTGGGAAATATATCGTTTATTAGATGTCTTGTTCTTCGCACTTGTAAACAGGACACACATATACAGGAAGCGGGTTTGGCTACCATAGGATTTATAACATTTGCTCATGTTGGTGTCATATTTAAATTAATTGAAAGGTTTTAAATGATTTTGATTTTTTTACAAAAGTAGGTGATTCTTCTATTCAAATGAAAAATAAATGCTTTAGTTTGACTTTTAAGAATATGATTTGCCAAAGGCCTTAAAATGAAAAGATGTTTTTTATTTGATGTGATGTAGATTCTTTATAGAATTTTATTGTCAATTAAAAATACGAGGTGTTCTTGATATGCACAAATACTCATGAGACAATATGCATTATGATAGTGAACGAGCTGAAAGTTAGTTGAATTTATGGTTGAATTTATAATGTACAATTGTAGAGTTGATGAGTATATGATTTATGTGTAGTAAATTATCCGTTTATAAAGGGAAACTAATAGTGGAAAAAATATTTGATGTACGATGCTATAGTTTTATCACAGTTTATAGAAAGAATAACTATCTTCTGCATACTTGAAAACAAATTGCTATCTTTCACGAAGATGCTGTTAGTATCAAGAGAAATTATGGATTCGAAAATGAGAATGGGTTTGTAGGGCTCTACGCTAAGACTCAGTGGTAACTTGCCATGCTGGGCTAGCGGGTAGGCATATCTACCATTTTTATGTAGCCTTTATTCATATTGCACATTACTTGTCATGAAGTCAATGTACAATACATATTTGTTTTTCATACATTCATGCTGATAAGTTTAGTTGCATATTTTCATGCAAAAGTACTAGTCCATTTGGGCAAGCTTGGCTATTAGTTTGCTTGGCCGGTAGACATATGATGAAATTGCCAATGGCAAGCGGACCAGTGTTTAGTGGAGGCTTGGTTCGTCGTGGCAAAATGCCATTTTGTCACACTTCCTCAAGAAAAAGTGTGCCAATTTGCAAGATGTTGGGTCAAACCTCCTACAACTTGTGTGTGATTGTCTTAGAAAATTACTATTTACACATGCACTGGTAATTGATTTGGGGTATTGACCAAGGGAATAATAATATCACAAAATAGCCAAATCATTGAAGATGAGAAATTTGAAAAACAAAACATATAATATGTGTGTTTAACTTTGGAGCCACAAGTACATCCAGTCATGATCTGCACATGTAAAAGACTTGCCTGTGTAACACAATCTACTGTGCCAAATGACACGGCAAGCTTCCAAGTGATTGTGCCAATCAGAAAAACAATGTGCCGATGGCACAGCCCAGAACTATCCCAGCATTGTACATGTACCTGGTCCCCCGTTCTCTGACCTCGGTGCTCTGAATGTTGCAGCAGCTGATGTGTCGGTTCTGTGGAGCGTCCATAAAGAATCGGCAATCGTTAGTGCGCCACGAACGGCGCCACATGGGCATTTACGAGTACACGTGCCCTCATTGCTCCAAGGGCTGCTCCAGCAAGCACATGCTCAACAGTCACCTGGCGTCGGCTCACGGGGTCCCGTCGCTGGAGAAGCCTTGCCCGGTGTGCAGCCAAAAGTTCACACAGGACGCCGCGCTTGTGACTCACATGAACAAGCACCATTCTCTGGACACGATGGATAAGACTGGGAAGACACCCGTGTCTGTGGCTGTGAATAATGGCAAGCATGTCAATTGATTTGTACTGATGTATCATAGTTGATGTTTGACTGGTTTGGCTTTGGACAGCGCATAGACTAATGAAGACCTCATTACTGAATCGTTTAATTTTAAGGATTGATTTTTTGTTAATTTTTTACATATTGAAAACTGGATGATCATATTAGATTAAGTATGCTAAAATCTCTGCATTAAAAAAAGTGCAGTATTTCTTTTAAGATAATGCTCGGTCAAAAAAACGTATTTGTTCTGTAAAAATTTGTATTAATAAGCAATTTGTAGTTTCCTTTACAAGTGTAAAGTAAGATCACATTTATTTTGTTATTCATCTATACTTTTTAATACACCTTTTAAAAATACCATACTCTCTTGTTTATGAAAATGCAATAATACAAAAAGTTATAATGTAATTGAATGATTTTCGTTATATGTACTGTGTTGTTTCTGTGGCAGACGTCACCACTAATATAGGCCATATTTATAGGCAGCTTTTTTCGTGCACTGTGAAGTTACGTCTGACGAAAATCATTTGGTTTGCATTTTTCCTCTGCATGTATTTTGATGGGCTTATGGCCGACTTGGTGTTGCAAGGTATTTAAATTGCTGTAGATATTCTATTCGGCTGTCTAAAGGGTCCCTCACAATTGATCACAAAAATATGACCAAAATGCCATTATATCATGTTTGTCTACCCTACTTTCTTCAAACGTATCTTGAGCAGTTTTCCTCATATCGGCCTTAAACGACTGGATGATTTCCCGTGTTTGGATGTCAAAAGCTTGAGCATCCAAGTCATTGGTTTGGGGTATAACAGCAGCTAAAATGAGAGAACTTTATGTAAAATCGTATAAGGAATCATCAGATAACTTATTTTGATTTTACTAAATATTTATAAAAAGAAGTTTCGGTTGATAGCATTATTTTGCAGCTTACCCGGAGTCATTTTAAAGCTGATCACACAAAATGGAAAAAACAATGTTCGACAGACTTGTGGACATAGTTACAGCGGTTTTAATTCAATTTAAAATACATATTCGTGAGGCTAAGAAGTTCAGCTCGTGGCCCACGTCGGTTAGGTGCATAGACTTGCCAGCTAACATTGAGAGCGCCTGTGTTTGTGCTTGCAGGTTGCTACATACACTATGGGACAGAATGGGCAGTTCATCTGCAATCTTTGTGGAGTGTCTGTGAAATTTTTGAATACCTGGAAGGAGCACATGGACAGACATGCAGGCATTTTCAAGTACAACTGCAAACTCTGTGGTCGAGGTTGCAGCAGCCGGCATGTACTGGACGGTCACATGATCTCAGTACATGGTTATCCTCGATCTAACCCAGTGCCATGCCCAGTGTGTCAGAAACTCTTTGGCAGGAGAGATAATATGAGAACTCATCTTAAGAATCATCATAACAACAAAAAAAACAGCCAGAATTTAGACTGTGATAGAGAGTTTGAATAGCAATTGTGATTTAAGATCAGAAAATAAGGGCCATGAAAAGAAATTAGAAGAAAGAATAACATTATTTGTTTAGTTATTCTGTGTAGATATTTTCAGAAAATATCAATGTTCATTTACGGTATTTGGTCGTACCAATGTCTAAGCAGAATGTAAGATTGTGTCATGCAGGCACAAGAAAACTATACGAATATTTGTGCACTATATTTCCATTTAGTCGACTGTTTTTTATTGGAATACTAGTACAATTTGTCTACTTGACATGCATATTGACAGTATACGATGGGTGTGTAACAGTTTTAGTTGGACTTTTACGGTGTCGTCAAATAAACGTTTTACAGAATCTACTTGTTTTATGGAAAACAAAAACCTCTTTCGTGATTAAATGGCTCCTATTTTCATTTCTGCACCGCTCATTGCAGGAGGCCGGAAGTATCAAGTGGTCCGTGCAAAGAGCAATAGGCCTGCCACCTTCACAGGATTCATTATCATCGTGTCCACCAGCTGACGAGTTCAGAATGCCTGTGAAGAAGCCTCCGAAGCCCCCGACGGATTGTCCTTTGTGTCAGCAGCCACAGCAATCCAGTGAAGCCCTCTTGACTCACCTAGACCGAGACCATCAGGCCTTCAGCGGCCTTTCTTGCCCGTTCTGTCCTGAACGAGGCAGTTTTTTGCGACGGCGTGGTCTTGAAGCGCATTTTGCGAACGCGCATGGTCTGCAAAGGTTCAGACCCGTGTGTGAGTTGTGTGGGAAAAGCTTTTGTCGTAAGGACTTGTTTAACAAGCACATGAGGGAATCACATGGTATAGACAAACGATATGCCATTGGATAGAAGATAAAACGATATGCCATTGGATAGAAGATGTAACAATATGACATTGGATACATGATAAAATAATGAGCTGTATGTCGAGTTTTGTTCATTTTTACATATGAAAACTTGAGTGATTGATGCATCTGGAATTTGAATACATAATCTGAACACATTTTAGTTGGAAAAGTATCAAACTTTCTACAATGAAAGATTTATATGTTTGTGATGAATCAGGTTTATTGTTGATATTTAACATGCACTACTGACAAAAACTTACATCCTCGAGTATAAAAGCTTATTCTCCTCATGAAAGAAGACTGAAGTGACTAAGGGGGGGAGGGGGGGCGGGGGGGAGGTTTGCTGTCTAGTAGCACTTTCCCACCTAATCCTGACCCTGTAATGTCATTGATATAACAGAAAAAAGTAGGTCAATTACATATATAAAGTAGTGATGATGAGTTGAATGACGACTAGTTCTGTTCTTCAATAGATTTACTGCATCACAAAGGCAAGCGCCATTTTCTACATATATTATGTTTGCTAACATTAACATGAGCTATTTTCTGATTTTTTTGAATGAAAAAATACTAGCAATATTTATTTTCTGAATATAATGATGAATGTGAATATTTTTGCACACTTGCTGCATATATAACATATCGCCATGCATTAATGCTGGGCACTGAGCTTGTTTAGGATGCACCTTCATTTTGGTATCACTAATAATTGTACTGAAATATTCTGAAAGAAACCTCTAACACTGTTCCCGTGATTATGTTTGCACGTGATTTCATCTCTGCACACCTCATTGTAGGCTGGGAGAACCAAATGGTCCTCACAAACCCCGGCAATGGGTCCATCCTCCTCTTCGCTTCTGCCTGTTGGAGACTTTAGAAGCCCGGTGAAGGCGCTACCATCGACTTGTCCTATCTGCCACAAGTCCCAGTCATCCGGTGAAGCTCTGGTTGCTCACCTGGACCAAGACCACAAGGCCTTCGCTGGGCTTGCATGTCCATTTTGCCCCGACCGTGCAAGTTTTTTCAGAAGGCGTGAGCTTGATGCTCATTTTGTCTCCGCACATGGTCTTCAGAGCTTCAAATGTGTGTGCAAACTTTGTGGGAAGAGTTTCACTAGGAAGGACTACCTCAATAGGCATGTCAGGGACATGCACGGAATAGACAAAAGACTGGGCAAATCAGTGCCGTTTTGATCGTAAAGACTTGTTTAACAAGCACATGAGAGAATCACATGGTATAGACAAACGATATGACGTTGGATACATGATAACATTATGAGTTGTATGTGGAGTTTTGTTCATTTTTACACTATGTATGTGAAAACTTGAGTGATTGATGCGTCTGGAATTTGAATACATAATCTGAGCACATAGTTGGAGAAGTATATACATTCTACAATAAAAGATTTGTATGTTTGGGATGAATCAGGTTTATTGTTGATATTTAACAAAGTTTTAACATGCACTAATAACAAATCTTCTTACATCCTCGAGTATAAAACTTGTACTCAAGTAATAGCATATACTCCTCAAGAAAGAGGACTCAAGTGACTATTGGGGGGAGATATACTGTCTAATAGCACTTTCCCACCTAATCCTGACCCTGTAATGTCATTGAGATAACAGAAAAAAGTAGGTCAATTACATATAAAGTAGTGATGATGAGTTGAATGACGACTAGTTCTTCATTAGGTCTACTGCATCACAAAGGCAAGAGCCATTTTCTATATATTATACTTGCTAACATTAACATGAGCTATTTTCTGATTTTATTGAATGAAAAAATACTTGCAATGTTTATTTTCTGAATATAATGATGAATGTGAATATTCTTGCTGCATATACCATATCGCCATGCATTAAAGCTGCACACTGAGCTTGTATTTTGATGCGCTTTCATTTTGGTATCACTTGATAATTATACTGAAGTTTTACTGACAGAAACCTCTAACGTTATTGGCGTGATTAGGTTTGCACATGATTTCATCTCTGCACACCTCATTGTAGGCTGGGAGGACCAAATGGTCCTCACAAACCCCGGCAATGGGTCCATCCTTCTGTTCGCTTCTGCCTGTTGGAGACTTTAGAAGGCCGGTGAAGGCGCTACCATCGACTTGTCCTATCTGCCACCAGTCCCAGTCGTCCAGCAAAGCTGTGGTTGCTCACCTGGACCAAGACCACAAGGCCTTCGCTGGCCTTGCATGTCTATTTTGCCCTGACCGTGCAAGTTTTTTCCGAAGGCGTGAGCTTGATGCTCATTTTGCGTCCGCACATGGTCTTCAGAGCTTCAAATGTGTGTGCAAACTTTGTGGGAAGAGTTTCATTAGAAAGGACAAACTCAATATGCATGTGAGGGACATGCACGGAATAGACAAAAGACTGGGCAAATCAGTGCCGTCTTGATTGAAGATGGACCAGTTTTGTGATTTGTAAGCCAAGCTCTTGAAAAACTATCTATGTTTATCTATTGTTAGCTAATCAATTTGAAATCATGGAACATGGTTCACTTGCGTTTGAAAATGTTTAATGATTTTTAGTTATGAATATATTTGTAGTCAAGAATTCTGTTTTCACATTGTTGCACATGTAGTGCAAGATCGATCTTGAATACATTGTAATTATATTTGTTTTATTTTCATGAAAATTCAACTTTAAATGGTCATGTAATGATAGCTTATACTGTTGAGGTGTTTCAATTCCAAAGAATGAGAACAGTCTATTTCATTAGTATATTTTTTACTGGTGAAACCCACTGCCAGTTAGATATGATATGAAGTACTTCATGGTGTATTGTTATGAAATGTGGTGCTTGCAGGAATGTGGTAGCTGTATTCAAGTATGTATATCTTCACAAATATGATATACACATCGCAAAGTGGCTTTGATATAGCTTTTCGTGTGAACAGTGACCACTTTGGATTGATGTTATTTTTGCTGCTTAACATTCATCACACCACTTGAAATCAGAAGGCATGAATGTGACCCACGTACTCACCTTGCTGTTTGTTGTAACGAATTCACGTAAACCAACCAGACATCCATGCTTGTTGCAGATACACAGCCCGGCCCTCCTTGCCCACACGCGTCCTGCTTCCATCACCACCCTGCTGAACCAGGACAAGCCCCAGACGTGTCCCGTGTGTCTGCTGACACTGCCCAACGTGGCCTCCTTCAAGCAGCACATGACGCGCACTCACTGTGGTAAAAACAAGTGCCCGCTGTGTGATAAGACCTTGCCGTGCAAGAGGACACTGCAAGGACATCTGGTCACTGTTCACAACATGGATGCAATGAGGTCGCAGTGTCCCAATTGTGGTCTCTACTTCCAAAGGGATGATGTCATGCGCTTGCATGTTAAGCGGAAGCATCGGATGGAACTGGTGAAGCAATTCCAGCCGGGTGGTGTCGTGGGGCATGTTCTTGTGCCAATCACGCAAGATGGTGATACTGCAGCACAGCCACCTCAATCGGGGGTCAAAAGAGAGTGTCAGCAGGGAAACATGGGCCAAAGATTATTTCACGCCCAACAAATGTCATTTGATGCAAGTTACGTGCATAGTAGTGGTGGTGGTGGCAGTGTGGGTGGTTTACCAAATACTGGTTCTCGTACGCATGATGAAAGTCAATTTGATGATGACTTTTTGCAAGGACTGAAAGCAATCACAAGTATTGGTGATATTAAGCCTGATGAGAAACCTAAGAAGTGAATATGTTGCATGGTTGATCTTTTGTATTGATTAACGTTGTTCTAAACTACCAGATAGAGATGTTTTTTGTTCTCAAACTTTGATGATTTGAAGTATGATTTGATTGGTTGACATTTCATATTTATACACAATTAACAAATTGAACATGGACATAGGTTATATTTTTTATATTTTCTTTGTTTTGTAATTTTCTATAGCTTTTTTTTTGCTAATAATTTGCAGTAGTGACAGACATAGTTTTTGTAATCTCTTCTTTGACACAAAGTATAAATTTGAATAAAGTTATATTTTACAACTGCGTTGAGTGTTTGCCTACAAAAGCACAAAAGTGAGTGATACATTTTTTATTGTAGATTGTTGTTTGAATGAAACCTTTTGCAATTGTATAGTACATTATTTGCTGAGGTTTAAACATATTGTTCAACTTTAATCAATGACAGAGATGTGAACATACGGGAAATACCCGTAATTTTACGTTTTTTGAGGACTGAGAAATCATTGCGTCCGGGCTGTAGGTTTATTACGGGATTCCGATAGTTTTATTTTCATAAAGAATATGCACTTTTCCAAGCAATATCGTGTCCGCGGCCACTGACAGACATTAACCCAGTTTTGACTGTGACCTCGATTTCTTGAAACGAAAGTGCTTTTGGCTGGATCACGCCGGCAGTTAGATGTAGCGCATTGAAAATGCGTTCTCACGCTATCGTTTGTGCGTTGAGATAAATATAAGTAAAGTCGGGTGCCAATCACTGCATTTGTGCAAAAACTAAGATGGCGTCTGCTTTAAGTTTTTTAAACTTAAATTATTTCAATTTACACCATAATCGAGGATGCAATAATGTACTACGGACATAAGATTTATAATACTCAATGACAATAATACTGTGTCAGTGTCAAAGTCTTTTGCTCTTCACAAAAGATCCATGTTTGAATCAGAATTAATGATATTGACCCAGCATGACATTATTGTACAGTGGCAGATCTGGGGTTTGGGTGGTATTTCGGGTTGCTACAAAGTGTAGGTATAGATGAGTATAGATGTCACAGTGGCAGAATAGTTAATCCTTTGAAAAATGAGAGGAGTGTCAAGACGACCATCATACAGATTTTTGCTTGCAAATTAAGATTTTTCAAGGGTCGGATTAAGATTTTCCGCGGTGACAGGTTCACATCTCTGCAATGAACACCAAATTGATTTGGACTGCTCTAATGTCGCTCATAAAATCCTAATTTTTTCTGTATAAACATCGTCGTATTTGCACAAAAAATCTTCCTAATTTGATATGCACAAATATATAGAAATTCATTGTATTGGAAACACAACACAACTCTCCTTGACTAATTTATCTTCCAACTGATGATTCAATTATTTTAATGTATTTACCTGCTTTTCTTTCAAAAATTACTCTAAAGTTCAAATTTTAAACATACGATTTCGAACTCTACACGTTCCTTTTCACAATTAAACAACATATGACAAATTACTGGACTGATTTTGACCATACTGATCCTCTCCCTTCCAGCGGCCCCTCGCTGCGTTCAGCCTGAGGAGCATTGTTCCTGCAGCAAATGTCATGTGTCACACCATGACGTCGTCGTCGGCGCCACTAGCACAACAAAGAGGGAAGCTGCTGTGTGACGACTGTCAGAAGACATTTGCTTCGCGTAGAAATCTTGATGCACACTTGGCATCGGTGCACGGAGTAGAGGGTTTGAAGACGCAATGCCCGGTGTGTCAGAGGCTGTTCACGCGGAAGGACAACATGCACGGACACTTTAGTCGTGTGCATCCTGAAGAGTATAGACTCTACAAGAACAATATGGAGGCAGAGCCGACCGCAGGTGGAATGGTGACAGACGGATAGTAGCAATGACGTCTACAGTTCAAACGAAGTATGGATTATTATGATGGTTAATAACATCAGACGTCTTTTATGATGATGATGGAGATTGTGAAATGGTTTCTTTTTTCGTTTGATTTTTTAAAGTTAAACTGTTGAGTTCATACGTGATTGTTCGACTTTTTGTTCGATAGTTCATATATTTAAGAGTAAGTTAGTATTAAGAAATCTGAAAATCTGTTTGCTGGTACAGTTGAACATTTGTCATGAATATGTAAGTTGTCTGTCCAGAATACCAAATAGATTCTTTACACACTCACTTTTTTGTGTTGGTTATTTTATTTTTACATTTACTAATAGCTGTTATCTTCACAGCATAACTTTGGTGGTTACAATTAAGATCTGTAGGGTCAGTACATTTACTGTCTTTGGAAATTGACCGAATCAGATAGGATTGCGTGTTGTTACAGTTGGTGACTACAATTGGGAGCAACTCGATAAACCTCACTATCAAGCATACAAAGGCATGTCATTTTTTCAAATATAATATGCATGATACCAAATAAGGAGACTGTTGAAGGAAGATATGTGACTGCAATTGTGAACTATTGTCATACAAAACTTAACCCTTTGTCATGTCTACAGCCATAGTAATCCAAGATACAGAACATAATTGTGTCTTGTCAGTACTTTTGCAATTTATTCATTGCAGTTGGCTGCGACTAAGTATCATCACAACAATCAGCCTCGATCAACATGGTCAATGAAGAGACAGCCAGTGGAGACCATGTGTCATAGGTGCAACAAAAACTTCCCGAGCAATCGAAATCTTTTGGCTCACATGTCCACTGTGCATGGCATGTCGGAGTTGCGACCGCAGTGTCCAGTGTGTGGGAAAAATTACAGTCGCAGCGATGTGATGAAGCAGCATATGAAAGATGCTCACGGACATGGAACAGCAGACTGGTGATGCTAGAACTCACAAAAGATGGATAAACATGGGCATAAAAATATTTTAGTGGCATATCGTGTTATACTTAATGAGGGGCTTGCAATGTTTTTGGCTTGTTTCAATTTTGATTGAAACTTCTTTTATGAATTTTTAATTCAAAATAATGGTGATGTTATTCAACAATCACATTGCAAAGATTTATTATCTACCATCATTATTAGTTATTCTTTGATTACATTATTGATGACTAACATTAGTCTTTTTTGTAGTGGAAGTCTATGAATAAAGACAAATATAAATCATATTTGTTTGAAGTTCTGATAGTTTCTGTTTTGAGATGAGCTATTGACAGTAGCAGAGATATGTTCGTTTTTAAGCACTTATAAAAGAATGTACACAAGATTATTTCATACTGAAGCTGATTTCTATTGCATAATTTTTATTCGGATATCTAATTATTGTTGGTACATGTAATATTCCAAGTGAATAACCCTGCAAGTTTGTTCTCTTAGAAATCAAAGATCTATGAATGGTGATAATAACAAAACATTTCTCTTATTTATTATACAACAAGCAAAAAAGAAAAAGAAAAAATCTATTATACAACAAGCAAAAAAAAAAGAAAAAAAAATTTTGCTTTGCAAATAGTTGTAAAATGTTCAACGAAAGCCTGGCATTAAATCTCCCCGGACGAAGTCCGAAGGGGGATTTCTTGCTTTGCTTCTGTCCGTCCGTCCGTCCATCCGTGCGTCCATCCGAAATAAACAGGCTGATAACTCGAAGACTACTTGAGCTATTGATTTGCAAATTGAATATGTCTTGTTTGAGGAAAAAAGTACCTCTCAAAAAATTTTGTTTGTACTTTGGCCTACTTTTGACAAACTTACGAGCGTTACGTAATAAACCTTGTTAACACTCTACAGGGAGAAGTATGTGACCTATGGTCACCAAACTTCATATTTAGCTTCGTTGTACTACTCTCCAGAGCTGATTAGATTTTGTTGTACTTTGGCCTACTTTTGATGAAGTTACGATGTGTTTTTAAAAGTAAATTATTACGTAATTGTGTTTATCTGTCTTCTGGGAACAGTTTATGACTTATCATTACGAAACTTGACATTTGGTATGTCCATATCACTCTCCTCACGTGATTTGATATTTTAGTTTGCATTCTTCATTTGTTTCTATTCATTTATTTATATCTGGATACCATGCTATGTAACAGAAGTACACCAAATGCATGACCTCATAACGTTGCTCTCCATCTCTCTGCACCAAATATCCTTGAATGTTGAAAATGCAAAACTTATTCCGTTTCCTGATTGGTTTTCAGGACACAAAGCCACTGTTGATAATTGGCTGGCTAACAACAACCATGTCACATGATCTTCCAACGTACAATAAAAATGTTGAAAACTAATGTTTTACAGAACGTGAAACAACGGTTCATGGCTGACATGTTCCCCAAAAGCTGGACCTGTTCTCTGTGTTCTCATCTCTTCCCCGACAACCGCAGCTTCAAGATGCACATGGCTGCCGTGCACGGTCTCAAGGTCCCGTGTCCACAGTGTGACAAAAAGTTCAGCAGGTTTGATCACATGCAGCGGCACTTCAAAAAGGCCCACCCCCATCAGAAAGTGCCCAGACCCAATGAAACGCTGCCAGATCTCCGAGGAACCTTCTAGAATGTCCGCCACAGTTTCTTCTTGATGATGCAATGTACTGTATGGCTGTGATGGCTAACGGCGGCTTTTTGACAGTGTTGTGATTATTACCGATCCTTCGTATTTTATCACTGATACAATACAAACTAAATATTTGTGGTGAGAAGAGAAGACTATTGTGTACTTCTTTGTGCATATATTATATAATAAATCTGTCTACTAGGCAACTTATAGCCAGCTCGGATGGCCTAATAATACTGAACACGAGAGTCTTGTAGGCTATGAAGTCTATTTTTGGGATGCTGAAAACTTTTCATTGAGCTTATTCGTGCATTATGTGTAGAATATATTATGTGAAACAAAGTAGATTGTAATTTGGCGTCATAGGACTATTCAAACCAGCAGGATATGTTCTGCTTTTGGCATTATAACCATGGAATAGTGTGAACCAAGAGTGCAAGTTATGGACGTTCATAAATTGTCAACATCTGGGATGCTGGTGCTGTTTTATATCCCCATATTTGTGGTGACTATGATTCTGGGATTGTTCAAATTCATATCCAGACATGATGAATGCTTTACATGTTCACACTAATCATCACCTCTAAAATCCTACTACTAGAGCTTTTTTTCCCGTTGGGCTTTTAAGCAAATGCTTACACATTCATATTAACAGTTCTGCATACAATGCTGGTACTTTGATAGAGTAAATAAATGATTGGCAATGTTTCATGTAAGTACATTTCATTTTTTTCTGAAAGGATTGGAAGTGCATGATTCAGAACTGAATTATTGTAGATGATAGAAATTTTGTACCATATTTTCTTTTCTTGAAGGTTAATTTCTTCTATAGTACTTTTATCTGCTTGACACATAGTAGATGATTGTTTTCTTCAATGCTTTTTTTTATAAATTAATGGAACAACTTTTTAAAGTCTCCCCATTGAATAACTACGATGTGTAGTTGTTGCATTGTCTTGCCAGAATGTTTTTCACCGCCTTGAAAACATTGTTTCAGCCATGACTTCCTAAGATTGGTGGCTTAGAATATAGGTTTATGTACGCAGACAAGTCAGAAGTAACTGCTTACCGCTGCTATGTATCCATATCTGCACCTACTAAGAATGGAAAACCCTAAGGATCTGTTTACTCCATGGCTAGACAGCCTGTCTTGATTGAGAGGACATCGTTTTAAACAGCGTGTGCCTTGTATGTTGCAGTACGGAGCTGCAGACGGCTGCATGGCGTCGTCGTCACGGAAACGCACTCAGTGTGACCTGTGTTTCCTGGTGCTGCCCAGCATGCGCAATCTCCACTCCCATCTCGTGTCCGTGCACAAGATTGAGGCGTTCAAGTCGGCGTGCAGCGTCTGTGGTAGAAAGTTTACCAGGAATGACCACATGAAGGAACACATGAAGAAGGCGCATGGGTCAATGCTTGACGGGTCGAATAGAGCGGCGTGGAATCATGTTAATACGGAGGACGAAAACTCAATGAATACAGAACCACGCCATATAAAGACCGAGTAGAGTCAGTTTCAAATTGTTGATAGGTCGAGATGAATAGTTCAGTTTTGTGAAATGGAGTACAATTCTTGATGTGATGAATGTTTATCTATATATGTTGGTTGAATTTTTGGTACATACTTCATGTATTGCCATTCATGAGAAGTATGAGACTTGTCTATTCAGAATAAAGTTATACAAGCCTAACCTGAACGTTCAAGTTTGTCAATAATTTATTGCAAGAAATATTTGGCAGTACATGTATACATATACACACATGTATATACGTGAGCAGAGTGAGTAATTTTAAAATATTTGGTGTGGAAGATGTACTTTTGCATGTGGTGGAATTGCATATAGACAATAGCATGACGTCAATTGATTTGGTGAAAGTTATACCTATATTTTAGCTGGACAATAGGAACAGTATTGCATACTGCTATGATTAGATAATCTGGCAATTGAAAGAAGAAAAGAAACGATTAAAGGACAAAATTATTGTGGTTTGACCTAACCATCACCATATCAGAAGCAACTGAAAATTACAATGGCACAATATATCCATTAATCTGTTGTCATGGTTGTGATGTCTCAGTTGCTGACACATTGTGAGAAAGGAACACCAGTAGTAACAGTTTCCCTATGATTTCAGGCTGGTGGTGCCAAGTTCTCCCGCCACATAACGACAATCAGCCAAGCGGAGCGGCGTCGAACCGACAGCAGTCATCTGAAGTGCTATATTTGTGAGCAGGTATTCTCGCGATTAAGGCTGCTCACGTCTCATCTAGCCTCGGTCCACGGCATTGCCGAGCTCAAGGTCACCTGCCCAGTGTGTTTCAGGAACTACTCGCGCAAAGACCACATGAAGGCGCATATGAGGAAGGTGCATGGAAGCAGTGCCATGCTGGGTCACAGCGAGGCTACGGGTGCTTTTAGGAGTGTTATGGAGCAGCAGCTGTTGGAGACTCAGAGTGGTGGGAGTAGTGACAAGACCTCTGTGAAAGCAGAAGTTATGGATAATCTGAGTGAAGGAGATAGTCTTTAGGAGTTTCGTTTCCAAAGCATGAGCCTAGCTACAGTAATACTGGGGAGTAAAAATACTAGCAGGTGGAAATGTAGTTGGTGGACTTAAGGTTTTGATCTTGTTTAGGGAACAGTCAAAATGAATTCGATAGCAACTGCTGTGGTTGTGTTTAACTTTTTTTTGGATTAGAAGCACACAAAATATGGTGTAATGCTTCCCTCTAACACTAATTTGTGAAAGATAGGAATTCAGTGTTCTTTAGCTGAGAAGACCACCAGCTTGTTAAGATGATATGTCGTGATGTATGAGAACTTGATTTGAATGATAATGTTTTAGATGGTTTGTTGAATCTTTGAATGAAGACACAGTATACATAAAACTTTTTATTGTACAGTTGTTACAAGATGACTTAAGATTTCCACATGCATAATCGTTCAATAAAAAAAAATGGAGATTATTTTTCCATGTTGTTTTTGCAAAATGTCATTGAATAATAGATAGCAGGAATAGGATAAGAGGTTATCTTATTCCTGGTAAAAGGTTTATTTTTGATAACTTGAAAGTGCAAAACGGTCAAGCTTACTAACTGTGAAATACTTGGATAGATGGCTGGATAATAGGTAATTAATTGCATGGTTTGTTTTTTGTAGTAACTTACTAGTAAGTAATTACGAACAACAGGCTGAAAGATTTTCAGCTATGATACTGATTTTGTCTTGTTTTAATTCTTGCAATGCTAACATTGTCATACCTTCACTGGCACTTTTCAACATCCCAAATTGCTAAGGATATTTAAAACCTGGAAAAAGTCATTCATGAACAAATTTTAGTAGCATAACCACAGACAGGTCGGATTTAAGTGTGCTTGTGAGGTCCTTGCAGAAATGTGTTGACTTAACACAGACTATTGCTGTCTATTGTAGAAAAGAGGTGTGGTGTGCGGTGTGTGTGGTCAGAGGTTCCCCCAGCAGCGCTATCTGAGCGCTCACCTGGCCTCCGTTCACGGGGCCAAATCCTTTATGGTCACTTGTCCAGTTTGTGGCAAGACGTTCACGCGCAAGGACCACATGAAAGGACACGTCCGCCGCATGCATATAGACAGTGTGGGGGGATCAGGGGCCCTGGGTGGCAGCAATTTCTGAAAACTACGAGCATTTGCCATTTCAGTTCACAGTAATTTGTCACTTGAATGGATCTCTTTGTGTTGATGATAACTTTTGAAGCTTGATATGTGTTTCTGCTTAAAGATTTGGCTTATTAAATACTTGGACAGTAACACTGTATATTAATTTGCTGGGTATGATTGGGGTTTTTAGAAGTTTCTAATGCAATTGCTTTGACCAGTTGAAATGATTATGTATTGAAGGATTAAGATTTTCTTTGATAACTTGAATCCCAATAAAATTGATATTCAAAGCAAGTTGTTTTCAATACAAAATGTTATGAAAAGAAATAGTTTCAAAACAAATATCACATCAAAAGCCATTCATAGAGTGGATTTACATGGGAAGTCCAATCACCAGCAGATAAAAAGTAGCATGGAATAGATGAAAATAATCCCTAAACAATAACTGTAAAAAGTAATCGACTACTATCTTGCAGTCCATTATACAGATCATTAGGTGAAGAAATAACAGTTGAAATTGTAGTGAAAGTGAAGTGCAAACACACGATGAATTAGCGAAACATTGATGTTTTGAATAGCATGAAACATGACCGCTTTGAGCGTTCATAATACTCGAACTTGTTCTGATAACTGTTTCGAATTGTGGCTGTTCAGCTCTAAAATTGTCATATATCGCATACATACATTGAAATCATTTTCATGCTCATTAGCTCCGTGTTAGAAAAGTGTGACTTCGTCTCTTGCAACTTCAAACAAGTGAGTGTTATAGTAGGGCATTGTTGTTAATTCAAAGGCTTGAAGTCTACGTGAGAAGCTGCATGAAGTTGTTGTTGGATAATAATTATTTCGCACAACTACAGCCGTTCGATCCGTGTCTGTTGCAGATTGCCTTTGACGCCATGCAAAAGCAGCAACTTGTGGGCAAGTTTAAATGCGACCTCTGTCAACACCGCTTTATCCAACGGCGCAGCTTGACGGCTCATCTGGCCTCAGTACATAACATTCATGCCTTGAGAACTCCGTGCCCAGTGTGCGGGAAGACATTCACAAGGGAAGACAACATGAAAGGGCACCTGATGAAAGCTCATCAAATGACAAAGTAGTAGCCATAGCGAAAGACTTAGCAATGAGGTAGTACAGGGGAGTCAGTGTTGGATATGAAAGTGAAGCTGCCAAGGAAAAAATGTAACATGTGTGTGAGCGTGTTATTTTTTTAACGTGAAAGATCAACAGTTCGGTGCAACTAAAGTGTGTATTTAGATCATGGTTGACACGATGTATATCGATGATAAATGTTGAGTGATCTATTAAAAAGAATCTCATGATTTTGTATATTGTAATGAATAGATATTTATAAGAACCTTGATTTGTTGTGTGAAATGTAATCACTTATATGCTTTTCCAAACATTTCAAATAAAAAAAAAGAAAGATCCTAAACAGTTAAGTGCTTATCTAAACAAATTGATTTATATATTTTCTACATGACAATCTGACTGTAGTGGGACTATCTTTTGAGTTGCAATATGTGCTTAAATGTAAAGACAATTTAAGCACCAACAACTGGCCTTGATTGTCTATTTACAAAAGAAACAAGTTCTGGCAACGTAATTGTAAAAGTAATATAATAGCGTATAATCTCAAGCGACTTATATAATTTACATGTCAAAAAATTGTGTTGCATAAACAGACTGATTCATGGATTGATCTATAACTTCATAATACTGTACATTATAATAAGCTCCTCTGATAACGTATTATTTCGCATAGCTCAATATTTCTGAATTTGTTTTGAAGTTTGATAAAACAAACTCAATGTATGGGTTTATAGATATTTTATTTCTCTATTTTTATTTCTTTTCTGCTATTTATGCCAAAATCAAACATATATATTTTTAAGTTTTTCGATACAAAAGTATCCTTTTCAAAATAACAACTTCCTGTTGTTAGGAAGTTGTTATTTTGAAAAGGATACTTTTGTATCGAAAAGCTTAAAAATATATATGTTTGATTTTGGCATAAATAGCAGAAAAGAAATGAAAATAGAGAAATGAAACCATATGCTACATACCAACTACACAGTATTATATAGATATTTTAAGGCTATCTACTTTTTTCTTGACAAAAATAAAACAAACATGAAAAAATAAAAAGCTAACCAAATAGGACTACAATTTTATCTTACTGAAATTAATAACAGATTTGAGTGGTTTGATCTTTTATCAAGATACAGACTTTGCTGAACACTTTTACATTAGAGACTTAGCTTAACATCTCTTAGCCAGGGACAGGAGGATGCATACTCATTAAACTGCTACTCAAATACCTGATCAAGAATTTCTGACATGCATTTACTGCTTCGCTGCTCCTGACAGCAGCATGGTCTACTGGCTTTCTTTAAACTGGCTTTACACATAAGCGATTATAGACGAACCCTTCCAACAAAGTCACATGTACTATGTTAAATTTTTAATTTGAGCATATCAAGGCAACATCGAACGTAGTAATTGTGACAAATTGCTACGCCAAACGAACTGTTACTTATATTTGTGAAGGTGCTACGATCCCAAGACGTAGCATTGCAAATTACCTATTTGCAATGAACTTCAAATCAAACCCTATTGTTTGAGCATGTTCAAAATTTCCTGACGAATTTCCCAGTTCACTAGTGCATGTAGAGCTATGTAGACGGAATTTGCTAATGTGTAAAGCAGGTTTTAACAATGAACCAACTGATTTTGCAGGCGGCACCAAAAACGTGGAACGAGCTGCCAGCACGACACAAGAACACGTGCCATCTGTGTGGCAAGCGGTTGCCACGGGAACGAGACCTTATTGGGCACCTTGTTTCAGTCCATCAGATGATAAACCTCAGGGTTTCGTGTCCCCTCTGTGGGAATCAGTTCACCAGGACAGACAACATGAAAGTGCACATGGCCAAAGTGCATGGCACAAAATGGACAATGATGGAACATTGTAATCCGTAGGGGGAAAGAGGTTCGTCGTCGCCAGCGTTGAATCAAATCATTTCTGTGGGAATTACATGCTCAATGGCAAAATAGACATTTTGATGTATATATGCCATATTGAATTGGTGGTGATGAGATGTGGAGCTGTTTGGGATTAGTAGTGCTGACCCTCTTAACTGCCAAGTAAACCAAGTCATCATGAAGCGCATCTGAGTATTGGCACCATTCACTGAAACTTTTATTGCATGATCAATCTTGTCCTGTGTGTGTCTTGTTTTGATGTTAGACCCAGACCCAAAATCTGCAGCTTTTCCCACTGATCTCTGTCTGCATGTGTCATTGTTGCCATTTTCCTAGCCCTTAGAATTTTAGTTCTTCCCCGTGTGTGATTGTTGGTCCGATGGTTCCCGGGTTTTCCCTGCTTTGTATAAGGTGAGATTTTTCTTCCTGTTTCAATATTGCACCATTTTGATCTATATTTCCAAATATCATACTCAGTTTTTGTGCGTTGGTAATTTGTACGGTATTTTATTTTCCCCCTTTGTCATTTTATCATTGTACAGTGAAAATCCCCAACAAAGGAACCCTATTTGCAGTCACAAATCCTTCCTTTGTAGAGGGTTTCCTTTGATAACTACATCATTTACTTACATTATTATAAGCTAATGCATGGGAAAAGTTTCCTTTATTCAGAGTTTCTTTTGTTTACTCTTCCTTTGTTGAGGATATTCACTGTATTAATATCTGCAGAGATGAAATTAGGCGTTGATGGTTTTTTGTTACCCGCTTTACACAGTTTTGTAGTAAAGTGTCTCAGAGATGTTTTTCTGCTATTGCAGTCTCCCCGTCAACCATATGAGAATGAGAAACAACCAACAGAGTATCTGGCCATTAGGCCTGTGCGCACACCACTAGGCACGAAGATCTACCAGTGTGAATTTTGTCACTACAATACCCCTAAAAAAAGTAATTTGGCTCGTCATATTGGCACGGTGCATCGAGCAGAACACAGTGTGCAGACTGTGCACAAAATAAGA
Organism: Streblospio benedicti; assembly: GCA_019095985.1. Taxonomy (NCBI): domain Eukaryota; kingdom Metazoa; phylum Annelida; class Polychaeta; order Spionida; family Spionidae; genus Streblospio; species Streblospio benedicti. The sequence goes on along the minus strand of CM032667.1, from coordinate 19,083,529 downwards.
TTGTTAAATCTCCCTGAATAACGTCTGGAGGGATATTTCTAGCTTTGCTTCTGTCAGCATATGTATGACCTGGATGATTACAGGCTGCTGTATGAAATGCCACATTCATGCAAAGTGATAAACTTGCATGATTTTAGGACATTTCGAGGATACTAATTCAAAGTAAATAATACCAATCCTTATAAACAAATTACCAGGATCACATCTATCATATTTGTACATTCGTTCCCGACGATTCTACTTATTAGATACATTCTGAAATATATCATCGTGCATCGCGACTACAGAAACTGAGTGTTAGGCCAACAAGGAGTCATATGTCCAAGAGCAAGCCAGATGGGAAAAAATAGAGAAATGGTGCAATTGGATTGTGTCTTGGCAGATATACTATAAGAGCCTGGTCAGCACTACCAATCTCAAGCAACTCCATGTCTCATCACCGCCAATTCCATGTGACAAGTGTAGAGGAAGCTGGTGTGTTACTGGTCAGCCAGTCCACACTCAAATTGAGGACTACATGTAATTTAGGCATTTATAAAAACTTCGATAGAAGTTGTCTGACAGATTCATGTTGATTGGTACTAAAACTTCTAATTTAAGTCGGATACTACCAACAAATTTGAACTGGTCAAGCAAACTTTATAAATCGTTGAAAGTCGAATATCTAAAAGAAATATTATTTGTATTTTTTGACACAAATACTCGATGTCTGATTATCATGTTTAATTTTTTATATGGATTATTATCTGGTTATTATTTTGTAGAATATTGTTGTACTGAGGCAATAAAACACTGACAGTGCAAAAAATTGAAAATTGTTTATTTCAATTATTATGATTGAAAATTGTTTATTTCAATTATTATGAATAATTTGCTTCAAATAACATTTAACATATCACAATCTTGATTTATTACATTGGCCATTTTTGATGTATTCTCTGCTGCATTCATATTAAGTTGAAACTAATAGAAAAAAAGACAAACAAACAAAATAACAAACAGTTCCGTGAAATAATGAACAGTACCTGATCAAGTTGTTTTTTTCTCTCAAGAACCAGCACGTATTCAAAGTTCCCTATAAAGTTGTTTTTACGGTCAATAACACAATTTCAGACTGTGCCTAGGGGTTGTCGCTTCACTTGCTCGCTGTGTCAAGCGCCTTTTTCACGCAAGCGTAATCTGCAGAGCCACCTGGCCAGTGTGCACCAGATCGCCAGTCTACGTGTACCGTGTGTCTGGGAAGGCTGCACCAAGACTTTTAGTCGGCTAGACGCCATGAAGACGCACGTGGCTTACCAGCATGGATACGTTCCTAAGCAATAGACGAGAGACTATAGTGCCAGTGTGTATGGTATAGCGCAAGCTGGTGCTTATGTAGTTGAAAAGATCTGTGATATAAATAACTGTTAACAAACAAACTATTACAAACATGCAGTCATAGGATTTGGTAAAGCAATTGTCTATGAGGAATAATGCATGTGATGTCAATATTTAATGCAAATTGTGCATGTATATTGAGAATCATGTTTGACATAATAGTCATTTTATAAACGTATGAAAACTTGTTTTTAAATAAGTGGAATATAAAGAACACCGTGCTCAAAAATATTGTACTATTTTTCAAGGAGTTATGGCGAAAAGTGATATGTTATTACAGAAATAAATCAAATGCTGATAATTTTACTACTAATTAGATCTTGTCATAAAGCAAAATTATGACCTCTAAATTTGGTCAAAATCATAGTTCTGAATCATTCTGAATCGTTACTGTACTAAGAAGGGTATTAAGTAGGGCTGATACTGAAAGATCAACCAGTGCTCTCCATGCAAACTTGGCAATAAATCCCACTGCATATTCACATTCAATATGGGCGTCTACGTTTGTTTGCAGATAACCAATGCTGAGAGCCAACAACTACGCTTCTGCAATGAACAGCAGCGTCAACGCCAAAGCTCAGGCAACTACGCGTGTATAATTTGCAGTCAACGTTTTTTACAACACCGAAACCTAAATGCACACCTTGTGTCGTATCATGGTTTGGAAATGCTCAAGGTGCCATGTCCAGTGTGCGAAAAACATTTCACAAGAAAAGACGTCATGCGATCACATGTTGCAAAGATGCATCCCGAGTTGATCAATCAAACTCATTACTAGTATTATGGAAATTCATTTATCCTGGTTCTAATAGGCAAACATATGTATGGTATGTCATTTTTAGCAGGATAATTAAGTTAATTAAGTTAATTAAGTATGGTATGTCATTTTAATTAAGTTCAAAATTATTACTTTGAGCTTTTGATAGTGTCTCCTGTCTTCATCACAATGATGACATCATGGATCGTCACTGTATTACTTTCCCACGTATTCGTTATATAAAGAATAGATAGCAAATGCCGATAGAATATTATATTTTTCTATATCATTGAAAATTAAGCTACAAGTATGTTAAAAGGACAAAAATTCCACTCTTAGGATAATCAGTGTCTGTATTCGTTTTACTCGGCAAAAAAATCACTTGTGTGATTTATTATGTTACATTCATATATTTCAAAATAACTTCATTACAAATCGGTGAGTAAAATGTGCAACATATAATTTTTATTTTGATTGGGAAGGGGAATTGAATTAGAACATTTGCATTTTGTGCAAAGAATATTCTTCATTTTGTTTTGTGATTTTCACATAGAAAATAAATTTTACCAAACAATATCTGAATAGTTTTTTGGGGGTTAAATTTATGGGTAGGCAAACATATTTGTTAAAACGTTAATAAAGTACATGTTGATAAAAAAAAATATATATATAAAAAAATCAATTTAATTCTTGCAGCAGTGACCAGACAAAAAAATAATAATCCAAGAATATCTGAATAGCAATCTACAATGAGAAGCCTTTGTTTGAACAACCTCAAGATATTTAATGACCGAATAAAGGATGAAAAAAATATTTAATTTTTTCTCCGAATTTTGTTCATTTTTCACTACAGCTGATTAGCTTTGAATATGTACAATATATACATATACATGCATATGTATATTTGCATCATGTATTGTGTAGTATTTTTGAGCTTTTAGACATGTCATAATATGCAAGTGTAAGAACAGAAAATGAAGAATCTGAGTCTCAAAAGAAGTTTTGCAGGTGAGAAATGTTTTATTTATTTTGTTTGCTGGTTTCAGTTTTACCATTGTATATGTGGAGCAGAGAAATGATTTTTGTTCGTAATGCATTGTCAATTCTAAGATATGCACAACACTGATTGCTTTGGAACTTTGATAATTTGCTTTTAATTGTGTCTGATTTCTGTATGTATGTAATTTCAGTGTTCAACAATTTTAGTAGAAATGTTTGCGTTTTAGGTTAAGCATTTGTGATAAAAAAAATTAAGCTGGCAATAACTATGAAAGCTATGTAACAAATTAGATAAAGTTGGATAAGTTCAATTTATATTGAACAAGTACTACATGTGTGTGAAAAAATCTTGAGAAGTATAGGCTCAAATGTATTTCTCAACGAACAAATATGGCCTAGAATGTTATCGCATCTATGTGACAAAAATTTGTATTCTCAAAATGGACGCATATTTGTATTCTAGCTAAAAATTTCAATGTGGTCACATGCTTCATCAGTATGCACACCTGAGTTCATCTGTTGAGCATGAGAAAATGAAAGAATGATCTTAGTGAAAATAAAAATATCATCATAGACAGGAAACTGCGTACATCTTCAGTTTGTCCTGTCATCTTTCTGTGCTGTTTGTTAGATGTATTTCTCTTATTGTTTTAACTAATTTTAGATAGTGATTGATTTTTTTATATTTATTTATTTTTTGCCTGATAATTGTTGATAAAATGATACCTCTTTGAATATTATATTATGTCTTGCTCAAGCATAATGAATCATTTGTTATTCTACATGTACATGACAACTCCGAATAAATGATAGTGAACATAAAAATAACTATGATTTGTATTTTCAGAAGAAGAAACTCGTGAAGGCGCCCGTTCTCATTATTGATGAAGAAATCCTGTGTGAACTTAGCGCCAGTGCCAGGGATACTTCAAAGGTAAATGCTCTGCATGATAGAATTGTACACGTACATTTTTGAATGACCAGTTCATAGAGATGTAAATTGTTACAGATAAGTCTTTATTTCGTGCATGACAATTTTTTTAATCTACGTAGTCTCACATTATTTTGTATTTTGTATACATTGTGGAAAATTAGGACCTTGTAGAATTCATTGAGGTTTTTGTTCATAAAATACACAAAATAATCATGTCCAGGTAATTTTAAACAATGTGTGAAATAGTTCAAAACCTATCACAAAGTTATAGGACAACCTGTGTAAAAAAAATGCTCATTTCACTCCCACTTGGAAATAACAACAACGTATCTGTTATCTGTTAAAAATTATGCTTCACTGAAACGTTCTTCCTTAATGTCCAGTCTAACTTGAAACGTCCACACAAAAAAATCCTCTTCAAAATGCGTACACTCAACCTTCCTTTCTAAATAAACTGGAAACTTAAGACTTGTAATTCCTCTCAAACGATCCACTTTTCATCTCACCCAGGACATAAATAACTCCTCGAAAAACGTCCGCCCAAAAATCCACTTCAAAATGCATACACTCAACCTTCATTTCTCAAAGTGGTAAAGCAAGACTTGTAGTTGATTAGTTTATTAATTATAGTGACAATGTCCAAACATAAGTAAAACATAAAACTTAAGATGATATTGGACCCGGCCATTATTTGGCCTATAGAGTCACTATTGATCTTGAACTAAGTTAATGTTACCATTACATATATATACACAAAGATGTATTTGTTATTAAAAATGTAATTCCTCCCTAACAATCCCTTTTTCACTCCACCCAGGACACAAATAACACCTCGAAAAAGTCCGCACAAAAATCCACTTCCACCATACTCTCAACTTTCCATTCTAGATAAAAAGGAAAAGCAAGACTTGTAATTCCTCTCAAACGATCCACTTATCTTGTTATTTTAATAGTTGCAGACATCCACCATATTCTTTTGTATCTGTATTTTATGTATCATATCCTATATACATGTGTATCATGTATTCATATTCTATGTATCGTATTCAATCATAAGATTGCAGAATAAACTATTATTATTTTATATATACTTTTCATTCCAACCAGGACACAACAAACGACACCGCCGCCGCCACGACCGGTGAAGAAGAGGACCTGAGCCGTCCCAAGTGTGTGTCGTGCAACACGCGGGCGTGTGGGGACGACCTGCGCTGCTCCGTGTGCGGCCATCACGTCTACCACCGGCAGTCGCTGCGACGCCACATGCGACAGGCGCACCGCGACCGCATGAAGCGCTGCGCCAAGTGCAATGCCGTGTTCTATGACATGCAAACGCTGCGCAACCACATGGTCGCCAGGCACGGCAAGAAGATCAAGTCGCAGGTAATGGTGGGGATTTGGAGGCGATTTGTATTCTTCCCAATATTTGGTTATATTTCGTTTTCTTAATATGATCTTTTATGGTACGATTTGAAATTTGAGTTGTGGCTTCGATTGAGTAACATTTCTGTTCACTACCTCGCCTACTATATTATTATGGATTTTTTAGATAAAATGATTGCCACAGTGTTTTTTTGTTTTTTTTGAGTTTGTAATTTTATTGCTTAAAATTTTATAATCCTACTACTGCGTGATTGAATTTCACTGCTACTACATGTCTATATGCGCCTGTCTAATTATCCCTCTTAATACTTGAAAATCTTTCAGGCTGTGATTGACCAAGAAACAGAACTGCAGAAGGCCTCTGCACCAGAGACTCCCAGCAAGTCAAAAACCGCGCAGCTGCCAGAATCTCCCAGCAAGGCTGCCAGCTACAGCGGCGCTGTGGTATGCAAGGGCTGCCTCAAGCCCTTCTCCACCAACAAGACCCTGCGTGCTCACCAGAGTCTAGGCCGCTGTCTGGGCAAAGCCACGCCCACCAAGACCCAACAGCCAGCAGCAGCAGCAGAATCCGCTGCAGCTGAAAGTTCATTGAATGTAAGCTTTAGATTACTATCATCATAAGACTTGCTGTGATTCTCAGATTCAATTATGAATACTGAATAAACCATCTATGTTTTGTAGCTTTATTGTTGATATTTTAATGATTCATTAGTTTACTGTTCATTGCGTCCTCAGCCCTTATAAAATATACAATATGATGGCAATATTTATATCTACATTTTGTGTTTCAACAGGAGTCCATGGAATCGAGCCATGAGCAGGGCACGCCATTGTGCAATGGCTGTGGGCGCACGTTTTCGTCCCGCAAAACTCTCCAAGTGCATCTCAAGCTGAAGCGTTGTCTTGGCAACGCGGCACCAAAAGTAGCGGGAGGCTTGACCAGTGGCGGACGCAAGAAGCTGAAGTGCAAATTCTGCAGCAAGGTATGTACTCCGTGATGAGGTGCTATGAAAAATGATGGAATTATTGCACACAATCAGTATAATGTTAAGTGAATGTGTGGACAATGGATTAAAGTTATGTGAATTTGTTTTCAGGTGGTTTCTGGTATGCCTTATCTGGTTCAACATGTGCGGGCTTTTCATAAGAAGCAGTTAGACGCTGACAAAGCAACAAAAGCAGCACCAAGCAAAGTTGTTTCAACAAAGGTTCACTCCATCAAAACTGCCATGGCAAGGTTTGTAGAAAATCTTTTAAAATGATAGTCTAGCATGTGATGACTTTATTGACACATGCATTTTTGTACTTCTTCATAGATGTTTTATGACTAGGGTGCGTTAGATCCAACAGTAACAATTATTGTGATGTCTTGTAGAAAATGCTAAATATTTACAGAGCAAAGCGAGCAATATAGTTTATTACATGTAACTGAGTCGAATAGATTGACAGTACTGACTGCGTCAGGACACCGAAACATAACATATATTCAAATTTTCTTATCACCACTTTCTTCGCAACAGATGCCCTCACTGTAAGAAGATCATGCTGAGAAACAGTCTCTACAAACACATCAACAACCAGCACCCAGACAAAGGCAAAGTCTCCCTCACAGACATCGGGGCCCTCCCGGCCAACGGCAAGCCAGCCAGCGCATCAGCTTCTTCTAGCAAGGCCATGCCAGCTCTTGGAAAATTAAAGCTCAACTTCAAGACTCCGAAGAGCACGAAGAGCGTGAAAAACGACAAAGAAGAAATCGATGAGGTGATTGTGATTTTCTTTTTTCTTTTAAATTGAAATTGTACATTAATTTTTATGTAATAGTTTATGATGAATTTCTCATCTGCTAAAGCAAACGAGTTTGCCAACGGGTAGAATATCTATTTCAAATCTAACTTGATTTTTCTATTGTAGACAAATATGACTGAGGAAGAGATGATGTCAAAAGATGGCACCAAATGTAATGTCTGCGGTAAAACGTTTACGCTGAAGAAAAACCTGAAGCGTCATTTGAAGCTTGCTCACCTCAACAAGCGAGCGTCACACGCTTCAGCGGCGAAAGAGAACGCAGCAGAGAATGAAGAAGATGATGACAGCGATGATTCCAATGATAAAGAGAGTGATGAAGTTGAGAAGTCTGACGAAGACGGTGCTGAAAATGAGGGCAGTGACAATGATGATGACCAAGAGGAGGGTGAGGTGGCGGCCAGAGAGACAGTTGCCAATAACACGATGCAAGCTGGCGGAGGCGGAATCTTTGCGTGTACGCAGTGTGACAAAACATTCACGTGTGACAACAGCCTGAAACGCCACATCAAAGTGAAGCATGATAAGGTAAAATTAACACCTAATAGGTGTTTCCAACACATATTGATTTATTTACTTTTTTTCGTAAGCTGTGATATAGAAATAAACTATTGCAATAATTTCAATAATATCATTCATTAACATTAGCCATTGTGGAGATTCGCATTGATGACCTGTATAATGGTTAATTTATTTTGCTTGATTTTGTAGAAGGGATGTAAGAAGTGTCACCTGTGCCCGGCAGAGTTTTGGGACAATCGTTCTCTCGGAAAACACCTCGTCAGCAAACATGATCTCAAGGTAATTGAATGATTTGACTTGTAAATTTAACTTCTTTCTTACAATGGACCAAAGATGTAGAGATTGGCTAATTTTTAATTCATTGAACAAATATTTCATTTAGTGATCTTCCCAAATTGAAAGAATTGCTTGAATATTAGATAAATCAATTCAACAGATATGTTCTTTGAATTGTAGTGGTTTAACTATAATAGAAGACTCATGTTTTTTATAAATAGAAAATTTTACCTTTCATGGTTTTCGTTTTCAAATTACGTTACATTACCACATTTATATAGTTCTACTTCACAAACGGGAATTGAAATGCACTGCACAAATAAAAAAACAAGCAAAAATAATTATAATTATACATTAACTCTCTAATGCAGTGGTAAAATTGTTGATGCGACACGTTTAAATGCTAATGTCAACTAAATCATGACACAAAACTACATTATAGCTGTATTTGATGTTGAAACCATTGTTTCCCATTTACACCATCACTTCCGCCTGCTCACAGATCGAGAACCTGAAGTGTGACGAGTGCCCGGCCGCGCCCCGACGCCGGCATCGCTGCGCGGCTAGCAAAGATGGCAGAGCACGGCCTCGAGATCTCCACCACGTGTTTTCGTTTCAAAATACGTTACGGCGGCGCCGACTTCAGCTCCCCCGCCGACCTCATCCAGCACCTGAAGCAGGCCCACCTCGTGCCACCCACACCCACCGGTAAGCAGACACTGATACCGTATTCTTCAGCGCATTAAGCAGTCGCAGATGGGCTTAGTGTTCGGATGTAAGCCCATGGGCCATTAAGTGAGAATGAAAATAATTTTCCTTAAAAAGTGCTGTTTTTTTTGGTTATGAGCTCATGGGCTTTAATTTGCGGTAATACGGTATGGTTAGTTCGGACATGCATTGTAAGATGTTGCTTACGTAGTAGCTGTACCAATCACCTCATTAAAAAAAAATACTATCCATGTTGAGGATTAGTCAGAAATGTGTGTTGAATTCAGTATCTCATTAAGCTTCCTATTTAATGGATAATTCCATCACTGTTTTATGTCTAAGTTAATGAAATATTTTACTCGTTTAGGTACTGACAACAACGACGATGAGAACGCCGAAGATTCAGACTTGGACGATTTGGACGTTTCCGCCTCGTCCCTGCGCTGCCCCGAGTGTGACATGGAGTTTGTTGCCGTGGATACGCTGCGGGACCACATGTCGAGCGTGCATGGCGACGACGTCTACGACGACAGCCCGGACGGCGAGGAGATCAGCACCGTCGTCAAGTGCACACGCTGCGACAAGGTGCGGAGGCGTTGATTATTGTTTGCCATTTCAATGATTTTGATTAAAATCAATCTTAATCTCAGTGTATTTGAAAATGTATCAACAGTTTTAAAAAGCGAGTTGGTTTTCTTCTTTGATAGATATATTTCTTGATTTTGTGATAAAGTTTTTTTTAATGGATTTATCACAAAATCAAGAAATATATCTCTATTAACAGTTTTTAGCACATTGAAAAACCTGTACACTGAAGGAATTAGTTGTTTTGGTTGAAAATATGGGTTATTTTCACAAAATTTGAAGTACCTAAAGTTTATATTTTAAACGAATGGCAAAGAAATAAATATATCCTTTGAAAGATTTTATAAATGAAGATCATGAATTCCAAATCAAACTGCTGAATGAAACTGATTCATAAGTGTGGTAAAGATTTACCATAGATTTATGTTGAAATGATCGTTTACACCATGATTTTGTTCGTGCAGATTTTCGAGCGTGACGACGCGTGGCAAGAGCACCTGCTGTCTGAACACGATGTCCCCGAGGCCGAGAGCGAGGCGGCCGTGCGCCTTGTGATTCGCTGCCGCGACTGTGACGAGTTGTTCGACACGCCCGCCAGCCTCAGGGAGCACCGGAGTGAAGAGCACAAGGAGACGCGGGAGAACGGGGACGACGCCACGGGGGAAGGGGACAGTGGGGAGGAGGACGCAGAACAGAATGAGCAGGAAAAGGAAGAGAGTGAGGAAATGGAGCAAAATGATAATGATGCTGATGAGGAGGAGGAAATGGAAGTGAGTGAGAAAGAAATGGAGCAAAACGAGGTGGATGAGAATGATGAGGAAGCAATGGAGGAGAATGAGGAGAAAATTAAAGAGAATGAGAAGAAAGATGATGAGGCTGAAGGCGATGACGATTTATAGGTCATTGTCTGTAGACTGAAATTTTATTAACATGAACAAAATATGGTATTGTAGAGCAAGAGCTTGAGCTTTATTGGGAAATGTTAGTTAATTTGACTTTTCACATTGTACTTTGTACTGAAATGCATCATTTGTTTTTCCTAGGAGCGATTTTCATTTGCTGTTCACTCTTTTTTTACTTTAATACGTTGTAATGTTATTAATTGTATGATTTAATTTATGATTTCCATTTATATTATAAAAAATTGTATGTACATCTATGTTTACTGTTTAGTTTACCTGGTTATTAGAAAATTATATTTATTATAAATCATTCAGCAAAGTTGGAATGAACTATTGTCTGTCTCTTAATAATGCACGCATGCATTCCAAAGTATATACATATATATTGTGGGAAAACATGGGTGTTGTGAATTGATTCTGGTTTTACAGTGAGACTATTATTCCGTGAATATATGTATACACAATGTAATAACTGCAATCGTGAATTAAGCCTGATTATGTTTCACATGAGACCTTTTTAACCAAATTTGTTTTGCATTGATCTTGAAGACTGACTTCAAGATTGCCTTGAAACTTTATAATTGATTCAGGGAAACATTAATCATCAACTTGAATGTTTGATACTGTCTCAATTTTAAATCCTTGTACTAGCTTTATTTGTTGATATAACAAGGTGATGGTATAATATGGTGTACATATTTTTAGTTTTAAATAATGTTAAAGCTTTTACAATGTGATCTGAATGCCTGGCTTGCTGACACTTTTTCATGATTTTTAAATCTTATTTTACAAATCTATGTCGTCTATGCTACTTCCATCTTTGAATGATTTGTAAAATCTTTTTTTTGTCTTTCATGTATGATACTTTGACCAGCTGAATTAGATAATGCACATTAAAAATTGTGCAAATATTTGAAGAAAAAAATGAATTTAATTTTAAGGATGATTAATTTTTTTCTTTAGTTATCTAAGTTCTTATTCTTAAATTAATAATGAGTTTGAGTACATTGTTTTGTATTAGCCGCTGAATATCTCTCTGTTCAGCATTTTAGTGCTGTCCTCCCATGAGACCATAGCAGTGTGAAGTGTAAGAAGTGCATGAATAAACAAGAATTTTACATTTGTGTTTCTCATTTTTAGAACTCCATATTATCATATATCTAATATACATAGTAATTAGAAAACAAATGAGTAGGAGTGAATTCTTAACATATTTTAATTTTGGTATATACTATTAAACACAGCAATTATAAAATCAAATATTTATTCAAAAAAAATTTAAATTGCAAATGAAAATATTGACGAAATCAATTGTAGTTTGTTTTTGAAATCGTGAAACCAAGGCAATTGTCTGATAAAAAGTAGTCCTCATTGGATACAAGATTTTAACAAATTTAGCTGCGCCAAATTTGGGTAACTCCAAAAAACTAATGTCAAAAAGGGCATGCATGTATTTCTGACGCAAATACAATAATATTCATGAACTTATTGATAACTATTATCTTCCGTAATAATGGTCATCATTGTGCTCGAAATACCAGTATCCATAAGTCTGCTAATTCTCTATCAATAGGGTTAGTTAGTTATAATTGTTGCTACGGAAAAATGGCTTCCCAACTTCCAAGTTTGTAATTTCTAGGAATATCTTTCATAAAATTGTCAATAACAACTCGTTTGGTGAGCAGACAATATAAAAGTGGTATCAGCATATATTGCAAACCTGACCTACTGTTCGGTATCAGAAGTACCCAAGTTTTAAGTATAGCATGTAGTGATAACTTGAGTTCTGAGTACATATATGGTAAAGTAACCAGGAAATTATGTCATAGAATCCAAATACAAATATACTCATTAATATCCTCTTTTGTATATCAAGAGAAGACTAAAACCGATATATAGTTTATAGATGACTTGTTGACAAAACAATTTAAAGCGGGATTTCAGATTCCGGCCCCCATCTTTCAGTAATCGGCCCCTCTACATAAAGACTCATTGAAAACACGAATTGTTAAATAACGTTTTCCAATCCTCAGAATCAAACACAAACAACTCGGAACTCTTAGCTTTGCAAATTCATCCAGAACAAAATATTTAGAAATCATAGATTTTAATAGATTGTAGAATGTTCATTAACTAAAACCTACGAGGGCCGAAATCTGGAAGGCATTTTTAGCTCTGCATGACGTGGATCTTACAGAATCTATGAAATCGTTGTGTTGTGGCCTTAAGGAAAAGTCTGCTTGAAAAATACTACGTTAATATCATTGTGAAGGACTGTTGTTGACAGATTATTATTCAATTTCCTGTAGAAATGCATGTTATTTGAATGGGAAACGATTGTATTTTTCACTACAGGGGCTGATTTCTGGTTGCGTTACCCTACATGTAGTGTAATTATATTAAGAACAAAGTCTCTTCATTTTCATTTTATTTTAATCATTTAAAGTAATATTACTCTGTGTGAAAAAGATCTGACATGAGAATGAATGCGTCATTTTGAACATGTGAAAGACTAAGTGAGTTGATTATTCAATAGATCAAAAACACTTTACAAGCACCAATCTGGCCACACGCAGGAGATTCAAAAAGTGAGTGAAACCAGCCAGCTTCTGTCAAATATTGATGATTGTGCTATATGTCAACCATGCTTCGTTCCAAATAACATGAACCAATGACCAAACATCAAATTGAAAATGTTCCATGAATCTTGTCTGGAGCTAACATTGCGTTCCTATTTGTTTACAGCGGGACACGCTGGCTGGCCAGCAACGCATACCTTTCGTATGTCCACAGTGTGGGAAACTCCTTCACTCTCAGCAACAGCTAGCAAAACACATGGAAATCCATGTTGACAAAAAGGAAAGCCAAATTAACCCGATAAACGTGTACCCCCTGGAATCGGCAGCCGGTCGTGTCTATCCCATGGCCTGCCACATCTGCGGTAAAGGCTACGCCAAGAAGGTGAATTTGCGTGGCCATCTGGCCAGCAAGCACGGGCTCGAGCAGTACAGGTATCCGTGCCTGCACTGTGGGAAGACGTACAGCCGATTGGACGTGCTGCGCAACCACGTGACCATGGTACATCCGCAGGAGAGCGTGGATGCTGCAGCGGCGTCTGCTTCTATTGTAATGTCTGCTGCAGCGAATAGTGACAAACACGACTTTGAGACCAAACAACTGTAGTGACTTTGTGGCTGACTGTCCAGATTGGACACGGTGGATTGTGGTTGTTGTTTTGAAGATGTGATTTGAATAGGTCGAGAAAGATAAAGCAGGCTTTGTGTGTTCATTTGGTTAACTGCCAGGCTTCCTATATTATATTTTTATTTATAGCAAATAGATAGAAAATAGTTGCTTTTTTATTTTGCAAAAAAAAAAGAAACAAAATCATAAGGTAATTTATTTAACATAAAGGAGAGTAATATATATTTGTATGTAGAAAAAATAATGCTATAGCTGTGAGACTTTTTACATACTAGCTTGCTAATTATACACTGTATAAGTGGAACTATGTATAGTTGATATGATATTTGATATATAATATATAAACTTTCATTGAATTTCATCGTTTGACAGTTGAATAAATCTTTGATTAGAACCCTGGACATTAGACGTCTGTACTGACCAGATCATCGTCGGTTTTCACGGCTTGATCACTCACACTGCCGTAAAGTCCTTGTTCATACCAACCCGTGGGCCCAGTTATAGCTTTTATGTGGAAAAATTATTTTCGGTTAGACTTACGTCAAAGACAAAATTAATACTCGGTTTCATCTTACTTATATAGCAAGATCGTACGTTTGGCGTTTGAATTCCATGCTGGACATTTCGGCAGTGGGCCTTCTGATTGGTCAGTTTCTGAGCGTAAGTTCCACAGAATTGGATATGGTGGTATCACGGCTATATACTGCGTATATAGTCGTGAGATATGACGATGTGACCAGATGTACATGTAAAAATACTCAAAGAGCTTTTGCCAAGTCTGATTATTTTGCCTTTAGAGAAATACATTGTATTTTTTTTTCAAAATAAAAGAATACTTCATACATGTTTTCAATTATCATTCACATCTAAAAGAATAGACCAGAACAATTTTCATTTGACATATTTTATAAAGAAATTGCAAGAAAGGTTAGTATTTTCTGTGTTCATAATTGTAATATGTTATGATATTGTATTTTAACAAACTGCACATGTTATATTTTGATTCTAATATGTTATGATATTGTATTTTAACAAACTGCACATGTTATATTTTGATTCTATGAAAGTGGAAGTGGTTGCATCCATATTAAATTTGGTGTAATCAAAGTAAAAAGAAAATATGTCAGAAGATGAAATGCTTCATATGATTACAGTAAAACCTCCAATTAAGACCACCTCTCCATTGACACTACCTCTACAATAAGACAACTTTTCACAGTCCCAAACCTTCATAAAACTACCAAAATGAACCTCTGTATAGAGACCACCCCTCTATTGAGACCACCTAATACTGGTCCCAAAGGCAGTCCTAATAGAGAGGTTCTAATGTATATCATTTGCAATAAGCGTTTTGTGTGCCTGTATTTCACAGTTCTTCCCGCGCTCTGCGCCGCCACCAGCGTCCCCGTCTCCGGGGACGACGCGACCGTATGTCTGTGGCACGTGCGGCCGTGGCTTCACATTGCGTCAGAACCTGACCGCGCATGAGAAGCACCACGCAGGCATCTACCTACACCACTGTCCAGACTGCGGCAAGGTAGCACAGAATTATATGTGTTTATAAACAATGCTTGTAATTTCGACAGCAATATTTTCTGCAGGTGCTAATGCTTACTGGTTTACTCGTATATATAAATTATGATATTGAAATTTAGTATTAATCTATTGCAATCAAAGATAAAAAAGACTACATGTTAAGACTGCTAAGATGTTTTTTAGTTTGGCCGTAAAGCCACAGTGCATTGTAACTACTTAACAACTACAAAATTCATTCCTGAACATCTTGTATGAAATTCCATCGCAACATTTCCTAATATCTAACTCAACTCAACAGTTTATTCTCCAATGTTTTTGTTTTGTATTGATGCCAATTTTCCAAAAGCTATGAATTTCCACAATCTAATCTTGTGATCATTTTGCAGGGCTACGACAATACCAACCACCTGCGGGGGCACCTGGTGAGCAAGCACGGCCGCACGGAGTACATGGAGCGTTGCCCCTACTGCGGCAAGACCTTTGCTCACAGGGACAACATGAAGGCTCATGTCAGGGTCATGCACGCCGGGTGCGAAGTGCCCCGGGGAGATGGCTCCAGCGTGCTGGGGGGGTTCAGTAAGACAGGGGCACCACAAGGCGGGTCTCTGCCCGTAGAGCAGGGGAACGGTGGCAAACGGTCAAAGGATGACAGAACGTAAAGAAAACTGAAGGGAAACCGTTACGAAAAAATTCTGGATGAGTTCAAGTGGTCAATGTCAAAAGTGGTTTAGAAGATCTAGTGACAATGTTGGTTGTGGTTTGGATATGTACAAGGACGCTGTATTATATGTATTAAGATTATGCTACAAAGATTAAATTCACTGTCTGTCTAATTTTATGATTGGAAGATGCATTTATAAGCCAGTGTATTGGAAGAGTTCATGACAATTGAGGTTATTATCTTTTGCACCACTGTGTAGGACTTGGCAAGAACTTCATGTTGTTCTGCGAAATAAGACCCTTTGCCACAGTAGGAGTTTTGCGTTAGGCGTCCATGAACTTGCAGCACATGAGACGTAGAAGACTCATGAACGGGCTTACATTAGAATCATATATTTCTTTGACATAACTATTTTTGAAAGTTTAAATAAAGATTTTATTGTATTTTTATATTTTCAGATAACCTTACAAAATAGTATAAATTTTGTTGATTAGGAGAAGATTAGATAAGATATTATTGTGAAGTTTTTCTAATTGATCCAAATAAATTTTTAACATTTTATCGTTTGCCTTTTTCTTTAAACTAATATTCGATCATTAGCTACATTGTATGTCTATTTTAAATGGTACGATAAAAGAAATTATAAGGTCATAAAAGACAATAAAAATGATTTATCAATGATTAACATGGTTGCCAATGTTGCGTACCGATGGTGTTCTTTATGTTAGTTGGTTGGGATGTATCATACAAATTACCCGGTATTCAAATAGGACCGCCCAGTTGTGATTCAAGGTAAGTAATGAATAAACTTCACTGCTACAAACATCCAAGGGGTGCTGTGAACATTGCTTGTAAAATGTATTTCAAAAATGGATGGTTTTGCTTTAATGATTTGATTCTCGTCTGCTGGTTGATGACTGATGACTGACTATCCGAGCCAATGCATCTGCTCATACATCGTATTGGTAACATGAGCCCTCAACTCGGTCGTTTATTTAGGCTTTTTGCATGCATGATATTTAAATGGTTGCTGTCCTGCTATTTCAGGATGGTGCTCCGGACAGAAGAGGTAGCATTGAGCCCCCATACACGTGCTTCACTTGTAATCGAACCTTCACCCTCAAGCACAACCTGGTGGCGCACATGAAGCGTCATTCCGGGATTTTCCCTTATCACTGCTCCGTTTGTGGCAAGGGCATGTACCATCGCTATGATATCGCCACACACATGGCCAGTGCCCACGGCGTCCAAGCAAAGGAAATGCCGTAGAAACATCACAATCCCAATATAAAAACGACTTTGGCCTCAACATGACCACCGTGTTAAGCACGAGAGATCACGGAATCATCCAAAGGCCAACAGCCTCACCACAACGACACATGCTGAAGACCATTGAAATACATTTGCCACTACTTTAGCAATATTAATAAACGGCATTATTGACTTTGAACTATACCATGAGATCATGATGGAAAAAATCTACAAAGATGTAACATACATAACTGTTTTATTTTTGAAATTAGCTGTGGGTTGAAAAGTGCTGTGTTGTGCAGTTGGAATAATTTTAGTATGTAAAACTTGTCGAAAATAAATAAGTTAAATTCTCTAGTTTTAAATGTTTTGTTCTGGTTGCTTCTACTTACTAAATGTTTTCAATATTTTCAAAGTTGTTTCTTCATGTTGATGAAACTGTTATGCTGTGTATGTTCTGCAAATCGTTTAAAGACTATGTACGCATTCTAAATATTACTGTCTTCTCTAAACTCCATGCTTTTTAAGCTAAGTAGAGGCTTTTGGGACAAAAAAGCTGTTAGAAGGGTTAAAGGTAGATTCAAAACATATTTTTTTTTTCAAATTAATGAAAAAGGTATGTTCCATGAAAAGTTGAGACCAAAGTGTTTTAGAAAGAGAAAACTCCGATTACTTCTATGGATCACGATTGCATCGTATAAGCATGATAAGTAAACGTAAAGTTATCCGCTACCCACTAGTTCCAATCACATTAACAGTAAAATGTAAATTCGTATAATAACTACATGCTTTTAAAATGTCGAACTTACAGTAGAGTAAAATAAATCAACATGTAATTTTCATTACAGGTTTTCAATGAATTTTGGAGGAAACGCAAGCCGACGACGGGTGACGCGGCACACAAGTGCAAGCTGTGCCCCAAGTCGTATCACCACAAATCCAACCTGCTCGCCCACGAACTGGCCAAGCACAGCGACGTGATTGGCCACAGATGCTCGCGTTGTGGTAAAAACTTCCACAAGAAGGGCTATCTGATGGACCACCTGCTCAAGGTGCACAATATCAACAGCATGAGGCAGCACTACACCCCCTCATAGTCGGATAGGGACACAACTGTGCAGAAACGTAACTAAGAGAACACACTACAGATTGGGCGCCAGCCTTTTGAATCAGAATATTTGGTTCTCACTCGAAATATTCAAAATCGCTCTGAGTATCCGATATCCTTGAAGAGACATTTGACATCTGATACTCAGAGTGTTCAAAATAAACACTTTAGCAAAGTTCAACGTGTGTAATATTATTGAAATCACATACTGTACGTGAATTTGAAGAGACATCACACTGATCATGTTGAGTTAAGAAGTTTTTAAATAACGTATTCATTTTTGTTTTCATGTTTTTTACATTGCCAGTTTATAACAAAAAAAAAAAAAAAAATTTTGTGTATGAGACCTATTTCAGAAATCATAGTTTTATTGATTGTTAAATGTTGATCGTTAAGTACGTTTGCATATATTTTATTTGTGATGTAATAGCTATATGTATGTATACATATAGAATTAAAATAGGTGTAGGATATTGATGAGAAATACGTTGTGAGGTCATAACGTCATGATGTATCGTACTATAGTAGGTGGGAAGTGTCGATGTGGCACATCTGGTTTGTAAAGTTAGTGTCAGTAGTGATATGTATAAACAGTCAATAAAACAAGGTAAATCATCCTGCTTTACCAGTGCTACATTCACATCACATTAGATTCTGTTCATGATGACTCATTTTTATCAATCATAAAAAAATCACATATCAACTCTTAGATTATTCAAGTATGACCTATCACCGTATATGTATGCATGAATGGTGAACATTTTACTCTGGGTAAATGACTGATGCGGTGTTTTATCCAATCGTAGCGATAATTTCAGGTACTGACTCAGGTTCGTTGATAATATGATGATAGTTGATGTCTGCCTTTTCAGGAGATTGGAGCTTGCGGCAAAGATCGTCCATTTGTGTGTCTCATATGCCAGCAAACATTCACGCTAAAACGCAACCTGGTGGCCCACATGAAGCGTCATTCCGGGATTTTCCCTTATCACTGCTCCGTCTGTGGCAAGGGCATGTACCATCGCCATGATATCACCGCACACATGGCCAGTGCCCACGGCGACAACACGTAGCAGATACCATAGCAACCAAAGACCATGGCAACTTTGAACTAGAATCAAATGAAGTCCATAGCAACCATGTCACTATGGATTATATCAAAAGCATCTGAAGGCTACTTAGATATAAGTAATGCCAGTGTCACTATAGCAACAACATTGATGTTGTCACAGCAACGTCATCTGAAGACCATACAGAATTGACTGCTTCAGAAGAACACCTCAGCAAAATGAATTATGTTACGATTTTAGCGGTTTCCCTATAATTTCTTATCCTCATTATTACTTGTGTTACTAAGGAAATAAATTTTGTTACTTCTAAATTTTCTCCTTGCTATGCTGGCAGCTACGCATTTTGTTCTTGCTGTGCATAAAGTTTCGTTTTTCTCTTTGCTGCACTTGAACTTTTCATTATAAGTTCCCTGTAATAAAAGGAACTTCCGTGACTTGATACACATGTCGCAAATTTTGACAGATTTTAGTGACACTATATGATCAATGCTTAAATGCTTAAGTGACTAAAAGTAGATAGTGTTCAAAGAGTTATCTATTTGGGATTATTATTTTCTTTTATTGAAAAATGTTCTCTGTCTACATGTACGTGTATGTCCTATCTTATTAAACATTACAAAATTTCAGAAGTTGTTTTAATTACTTTATTTTAAAAAAACGTAATATTTCTTTTTTATTCATAAGCTTCCAAGGAGCAATTATAAACGTTTATGCAACTTGTTTTATTAAACAAAATTCCAGCACATCACATAAATGATGTAGATTCTTTATGCGTGTTATTAACTTGCACCATTTGTTCAAATATAAAAATGCAATATAATCCCACCATTCCAATCATCCTACGTGTGGATGAAATCTAATTAAAATCTTAAGCTTTGTAATAAAAAACATACATTATAGCAGTAAGTGCTGTAATAATATATCAAAACCTTATTTTTATTACAGTATCCCTATTTGGCGACAATAAGGCAACGGAAGCCAACGACTCCAGATGCTCCATACAAGTGCACACTGTGCCCCAAGTCATACCACCAGAAGCGAAATTTGACATTTCACCGGCGCAGCAAGCACAGTGAAGAGATAGGCCTTAACTGTGAGCATTGTAGACAGGTCTTCAACGAAAAGGTGGCCCTCGAGGAACACATGCGCCATGTGCATGATGTAAGCACAATGAGGACAAATACTCATCAGTGATTGGGTAGTTTGGTTGGCATGACGATAGGAAAAAACTTTCAACGTAAGTGTCTGATGAAAGTGCCTCTTTACTGGAGACACATGATGTTTGAACCCGTCTCATGACAATGCCTTCATCAACCTTAGATTAGATGTCCTCCTTTAAATACGAATGATTTGACTGTCACTTGGCGTTTGGTTGTCTTGCTGTGTAGAGTAAAGACTTTGCATAGTTTGGACCAGTTTAAGTACATAGAATGAGGAGTACAGATATTTAACGTATTTTTAAAAGGGATATTTCCATGTTTTTGATGATGGTCATCATTGCAAAACACGAGTTTAAGTCATAAGTACCTTATGGGCTGGATGTTGTTTTCTTGTATTGCTCAAAAATATTTTAAATTTTGTTGTGAAAGATGGTGTTTATGTGCAGAACATATTTTCAAAGTACATGTACGTATTGGCTAACTACATTGCTATATATATATTATCTGAGACCAAAATCTACATCAATTGTGAAATGTAAGTTCACATTTTCTTTATGCGTGTTATTACTTACAGTAGTGTACGTTTGCGTGCTTTAGTTTATTTTTCCCTCCCAGTGTGAGCCTTTTTTTTTTAAACATTTATACCTTCTAAAACTCGAGTAAACGCCTTCCACTGCCGCTGTTTTTGCAGGTCCGACCCGCCAGCGGTAGTCAGTATCTCAAGCTCTTTGTGTGCCAGTATTGCAGCAAGATCTACCAGAAGGCCACCAACCTACTGCGTCATGTCAACGCGGAGCACAAGCGCATGAGTCACACGTGCCGCTACTGTGGCAAGGGCTTCTACAAGTACTGGGACTTTCACCAGCACACGGCCATCTGGCACCGCTCGGAGGCACAAGTGGAGGCCAGCGGGGGTGGCAGTGATGGGGAAAAACGGCTTCTTCATAAGGGCAGTAGGCGTGGTGGGGAGAGGGCGGGGGTTGTCAGGGGCAGTAGAAGCCTAGACGGGGTGACGTCAGGAAAGTGGGGGAGTGATGGGGTGAGGACAACAGCAGCAGGACAGGGGGAGTGGAGTAGTGTACGGATAGGTGGGGTACATGATGGAAAGGATTAGCGAGGTAGTATTATACGGCTCGAGTGTTCACTTTTAGTGATCAAATCTAGCCTAGCGTACTAGCACAGCGTAGAGGAGGTATGAGGGGGTAGCAGAGTAGACTGGAGTGTGGAAATTGTGGGTATATGATGGGTGAAGTACAATGGAAACTGTTAGCGTGTAAAGACACGGTAGATTTTAATGAGCTTGTTGATGATACAGTAGACATGTATACTGTGAAGTCCATATTGATGCCTGTGAATGTTTATTCTAAAAATGAATTATTTTTTAATATATTTTATGGACTTGATGTGTGTAAATTATCTGTGGTGGAGACTGTGCTACCATTTGTTTCTTTATTTTACTTGTAAACAATATCTTGTGAAAAAAAAGAATAGTGAAAACAAAAACACTAATAATTTTATTTACTGTGAGTCTGAAGTTGTATGTGCAGTGGACGGTATAAAATGGTGCCTTACAGTAGCAATTTGCCCGATTTATAGTTGATTGCTTTGTTCAATTTTGATCATAATGCACTTTTACATATGTTTTAGTTTTTGTATTGATCATTTACCTATTGGAAAAGTATGCTTTGAAGTTGTAAACTATTTTAATGTCATTTGAAGTGTTAGTTACTTTGTAGATTTATTTTGTCAGTTTGTTTATTTGTGTGATTGATAAATATTAACATTTAAGTTTATTGTATTTGTCAGTTATTACACTCCACTATTATGATGGTCCATTTTAAACCAGCTTTTTACACTTGCTCATCAAATTTTTTGCCGAGAACAGAGGGTTCCATTCACAATTTATAATTTACGTTTTTATTCACAAACATGTGCACACAAACGCACATTGACACACATGTACACGGTAAATATTTTATCAATGGTTATTTCACATTCCAGTTATATCCGTTTGATATCAGCTCTTTGGAATGAAAGGTTTGATGTCAACACTATCCAAGTGCAGTTAGAAATTACCAAAGTCAGGTTTAAACTGTGATTTAAGTTGATTATTACTATCCTACATGTATGCGTTACTTTGCTGGGTTGTCATTTGATCCTATATTAGTTGTAAAATCAACTCTTATGCATCTAGTCAGTCTACTTATGCTAACCAACTATTATCTGTATAATGTATCAAATAGTAATGCTGATTGAATCCTGAAAATTATTATTTAAAGGTTATGCTCAGTGGCCGAACAAATATGCTTGTATAGAAGCAATATAATTTGGTCAGTGTAAATGTGTATTCTGAAAGTTTCTTTCATTTTAACAGCATATTAAAGTATTTAGAGCAATGTAATTTCTACACAATAAGAAGAAGTATAAACCCATCAATACACCTGAAAGTGGGAAATGTAAACCGAATGATTTTCGTCAGAAGTAATTTGGACAGTGCATATAAGAACTCACCTATCTCCCCAGTGTTAAACGTGACGTCTGCCGTTAGAAATCCATCTTACGTCTGGCAAAAATCATTTGATTATTTAACGTCTCGTGACCTTGTGCTTTAGTTAGCAAGAGGGCATCATATTTTCAAAGGTGTTAAAACGAATAAATGTGGCAAATATAAATACTATTTTCCTTACACTTGCAATGGAAAAGGCAGTGTTCATTGATAATGGGCTTTACAGAACAAATATTATTTTGGCCGAGCATTATCTTTTAAGTTGATCGAGTAGTGCACATAATTAATAGCCGATGTAATTTCATTTTATAGAATATTGATTTCACGAGTCCTTAAAGATTCGTCTCAAATGGGTTGCAAAATATCATCAATTTTTCATAATGCGCATTATACGTTGCAGATGACATCAGCCAACTTCGTTAATACCTGGCATGCACCTGGCCCTGGAGGCAGGACCCCTACTGTGAATGCGGGAGAGAATGCCCAGAAGTTACACTGCCCCCACTGCACCGGCACCTACACCTTGAAAGAAAACCTCACCAGACACATAAGGATCAAGCACATGGGCCTCTACCCCATGTCCTGCGACATATGTGGCAAGGGCGCTTACCACAAAGTCCAACTCCATCAGCATATGGTGAAAATGCACGGGGTCAATGCAGAGGCAATGGCAAAGGAACAGCAGGGACAGTCACCGTATCCCTCGTAATGACATACCTAGGGCCAGTCTTTAATTTCCATTGCATCAGTATTACAGGATCTGCATCAAAAAGTGACCACTGGGATCTGCTATATTAAAGATTTGCTATTGAGATATACTGTACTTGTACAAAGGTTAAGATGTTTGTAACATACGAAGGTTTATCTTAAGTTGCAAATATATAAACCTTCGTATTTTTGTAGTATTTCAGTTTAAAGTAATTTATCATTGGTCTAAATTTTGTTAATGACTGAGTTTATTGTATGATTTGTTATTTGAAAGCACATCTATTGAAAATTTTATGTACATGCAATTTACTTTACGATCAAAGCCAATTTTGACCACTTATCGGTAATATTACAGATAAACAATAAATTAGTACAAAAAATATTTGTAGCGTCATCATTTGTAGTCTTTGCATATAAGTCTAATTGAATAATAAAGCGTTGAGTTTTAGTTTGAGATAGAAAGTTTAAAGAAAACAATAAGGACTGAATTTCTACCAATTATGAATAACAGAACCAAGCTTATAGTAGGAGGTTGTCCAAATTTTGAAGAATCATTCACTTCTGTACAAAAGCCCCAACTTTTCAAACTTTTGAAACACTCCAGCCGACCATTATTTCAGCCGCCATCTTGAATTTCAAAATGGCCACCTTAATTCTTATGTATCTATAGTTCCATCTAATGTAAAATGAAAAATGTTACAGATAAGTGACAAATAATATACTATTTTGTAGCTAATCCTGAGTACTACACATGGAAAACATTGTTATGCAAATTGATTTCACTTTACTAAAGCTCATTTAAGCATAAATTAGTGAAAAATATAAGGATTAGATTCCGAATTTTTGCGAAGAACTGAAGTTGATAGACAATGAGGATTTATTTTTGCATGTTTTCTGTCTTCTTACAAAGCATTAATTCAATAATTGTAATTGGTCCATCTGTCTCCATGTGAATCAGCCAGTCTTAGACATTAGGTCTTTAATTCTACAGCAAGATGTTTATATAGACTAGTTTGCTAATAGCACTATCGTAGTACCATTTTTGCGGCTATGTTGTTACAAATCTGTTAGTCTCGATCAACCAGACTCTATGATGCCGTAGCCGAGGTAATGATTTAGTATCTATCATTGTTTATCTAAAAATACCCACATTGTAAAGATTCCCTGGATTTGGTTTGTTTGTCTAAAAAATACCCACAATTCATACGTATGCGTACTAGTGTATAGTCAGTGTTGTTGAAATATGTTGAATGGATTTGTTCAGAAGAAAGTGCCGTGAATTGCATGGTGATTGGTGTGTATAATTCAATGGTGTACATTTCAGATGTCTTCCAAGTTTTCCCACCCATTCGTCGCGACTGTTGGAGAAACAGACAAGTTCCAATGTCCGCACTGTCCAGGCACCTACACCATGAAAGAAAATCTCAAACGACACATCAAAATCAAGCACATGGGCATCTATCCTCTTTCTTGCAAGTTATGTGGCAAAGGTGCTTATAACAAAACACGACTTGCAGAGCACATTCTGCGGAAGCACGGAGTGGATCCCAAGACAATGATAGAGGAACAAAGCCAGCCTCATGGCTGAAGTAGATAGCTATACTAGAGCCAAACATGAAAATGGAAAGGTGTCACTGGATTGGAACCCAATAGACTAGAATGGACCACGAAGATATACAAAGATTTAGATTTTGGCAACTTGTGTTTTACAATAGTATTTTTCGATTGTATTTTATACGTGTAGTATTAATGACTTTTGTTACAAGTAATTTTTCATTCGTCATTGTTGTCTCCGACTATTCGGATATCAAGGCTCGTTTGTAACTTACAAATATTTGCATTAATAAAATTGGATTGAAAGTGTGTCTCTGTTTTGTTAATTTGCTATTGATTTGTGTTAAAGTTAAAATATTTTCTTGAAAAATCTTTTATTGTAAACAGTTATGGTGTTTGACATAATGTTAACTGCATATAAGATCAGGACCAACCTTTTCATCAAGTGTATATATTGATGTACCAATTTATGAATGTTTGAATTAGCTATTTGCCTGTGTTTCCAGATGTGGGGTCCTGCAGGCCACGGCAATACATTCCAACCTGCAGCTCCAAACGCCGGTGCTTCTTCCACTCAACGATATCAGTGTAGCGAGTGTCTCAAATGGTTCAACTACAAAAACAACTTGAGTACTCATATAAAAGTGAAACACCGCGGCATCTTTCCATACTCATGCTCCATTTGTGGCAAGGGAGTTTACAATAAGAATGACCTTCGTGAACACATGGCGGGGAAGCATGGGGAGACGCCGAAGTAGTAATTGAATTAACATAGGAACATCAGCAGAAATGCTTGAAATTGGAGTTTGATTCGCGACTGTTCATTTGGTATTGCTGAAGAGTTTGTAGTGAAGATGACTTGATAAAATTGTATGAAACTTGTGCTCTTTAGTTGGACAAGTCAACCAAAGATAGATGTCAAGGGGAAGTTTCTCTGACCGTTACAATGAAACTTCACTTTCAACATGCTTCTTTGTATAAGGCATACTAGTATACATGTAATTTTTTTGAAAAGCCACACAGATATAGAATCCGTTTATCACTTTAGTGCTGTTGCAAGGGATCACTGGAGTTCAGTAGACTAGGATCCCGGACTAGGATTAACCATGAAGATGAACAAAGATTTAGATTTTGACATCTTGTTTGTATAAAAGAATTTAAAATTGTAGTAAAATTTGGCAACTTGTTTTTACATCAGTATTTTGAATTTTATTAGATGTTTGCAACATGTTTTGGCAAAAGAATTTGAAATTGTATTTTATAGTAAAAATGACTTGTTACAAGCAATTTGCCAACATTAAGGTACAATATCTAATAATAAATTGGATTGAAAGTGTTTTCTGTGTTTTTAATCAAATTGCAAGTGATGTGTGTTAAAACTAAGATATTATCTTGGAAAATGTTCATCGTTATGGTGTTTGACATAAATTCAACTGCATATAAGTACAGACTTTACAGTGACCAAATGTTTGATGAAATATATTTTATTGATGCACCAATTTCTGAATGTTTGAAACGCTATCAGTGTAGCGAGTGTCTCAAATGGTTCAACCACAAGCGCAACCTGACAGTTCATATAAAAGTGAAACACCGCGGCATCTTTCCATACACATGCTCCATTTGTGGCAAGGGAGTTTACAATAAGACTGACTTGCGTGGACACATGGTTGGCTGGCATGGGGAGACCCAGTAGTAGTAACAAAAAAATGCCGGTAACATCAGCTGAAATGCTTGGTGATAATTCAAAATAGAGTTTGATTGATGACATACTATACAACATTCAGTGTTGCAGAAATTGCTTTGTAGATAAGATGAATAAATAAAATCGTAAGAAAACCCGTTTTGTCCTTCTTTTCTTTTGACTGGTTGCATTAGTCAACCAAAAATGGAAGTGAAGGGGAAGGTTCTGTGACAACTACAATGGCACATCCCTTTTTACATGCTTCATCCTATACAATGCAAAATATTCATTAAACTGACGTAAATACAGTGAAGCGGTTTGGTGCCATGATGCCCCATGGCAATAATCGTAGGAAGTCAGGCATTTTTGTAAAACATTTTCCCTGCACGAAATTTGACTTTTGGTTACAAATTTGAGCAAAAATATCAAGGAAATATGTTTTTGTTGTAAAATCTGTGAAAATTCAGTGATATTTCATTCACGTTAATTCATCGTTATCTATGTCCAAATTGCAAGTTTTGAAGAAACCAATGTTAAAATCTGATATCCTTAAAAGACTAGAAGCAAAAAATCTTCCATACCAACCTTCATTCCTTGCGAGCCTGCTTAATAGTTGCTGGCCAGGTAAAAATGTGTAATGCTACTTGGAAGGATATTTTAGAGCAGGCCTAGATGTCCGCTTCGGTTATACAGATAACACTACACAATAAGCACAATTATGCATCTCAACCTAAATTCTGATTGTTTTTGTTATTGCAGGGACCACTTATGACATTAGTCACTGATTGGACGTGCCCAGAAAAATATGAAAACGTTCTTGTGAGCGATTCAAAATTAAAGAGTATTGTTCATGCTGCCAACTGCGCAACAGATCCAGGAGGGGCCCTGCTGAACGGACTGATCAGCCTAGTGTTCCCTGTTGAGGAACTGGGCCACTGCCATGGGCTGGGAATCAAAGGGGCCAATAAGGGAAATGCCCTTGATCCAATTAAAGTTTCAGCCATAAAAGGTAGAGTATGTTCATTGTATTTCAATGAATGTTTGCTACACATATGTATGCTATAGTTGTTTCAGCAATAAACAATTTAAGCCCTCTAATTCTGTATTACAAAACGTAATTATATTTTCTACACATGCAAGCTGCTACAGAATGGTGCCTCATAGTTGTCATTAGCATAACAACTTACTGCAGAATTACAGCTAAAATGATTATTGTGTGGTTTACATTTATTTTCAGAGTACGTGCAAAAGCTCTGTGAACAAAAGGGCTGGAAAGAGCCAACTGGCAGTTCGTTCAATACAAAATTTACGAACAAGATCAGCAATGCTCGCAGGTTTTTGAAAAAAGCAGTAAGTATTTGAGGTAGTAGATGGTCTATCTGTAGATTACAGTTTCAAAAGTAAATTCTTCAAGACGGACACCGTAAGAAGGAAGTAAAAGAAAATTTACATTTCAAAACACACTCCCATTTACACTTATTAAACCTGATACGTCTGACAGTCTGTGACATGCTGGTAATTAACTCTGTGAAATACATGTGCAACACAATCTCAGCAACTTTGAATCAGTTACTACTTTCAGACAACGCCCTACCACTTCAACTTGATATTTGATATTATACAATACATGTTTCAGGGGCGCCTTGAGTGATGCAAACTTGGCCTGCATATGGCCAGCTGATGGAAGCACTTGTGGAGAATAGTTTTTGCATATATTTCTCCATTGCTGTATCATATGCATTTTTTGTGTATTCCTTATTGTCACTGCGCCGCATCAATAAAATGTAATTTTCATCGTAAAGCATTTGTGTGTTCTTTATTTATATGACATGTAAGCCACCTAGGCTGGCTGGTATACTGTTTACTTGTACATATTTGATTTGCTGTTGTTTAATACCAGGTGTCAATAAATAAATAATAGATAATAAATAATTAATAATAAATGATCACTAGTTATCTGGAGCGAGATAATGGATGCTCCTAGCTTAGCCTTTGTGTTATTGTGCTATTTATATTAGTACACAGCACACTGATGCGATTACTCCACCTTTGGCTGGGTGATGTCACAATGATTCCAGAAATATCATGTGTGGTATATGAAATAACTGAAAAATGTATTAGATCTATGCAACATGTTTTGGAAAAAGACAACAGTCCAACAGTTATAGAGCAAATTTAAGGTAAGTTTGTACAATGTAGTTTCAAATATTTTGATTAAAAAGTTGCATGATAAAGTGTAATCTGTGTTTTGTAGTGATGTAGTCTAATTGCTTTATTTTGATATGGACAATACTACTATTTTCAGTAAACTTGTGATGTCAAAAAATGAATATGCACTGATATGATGAGCTTAGACTAACTATACAGTGAACTGTGAATTATGAACATGATTGAAAATTAGTGCCTACATTTACAGGGGTGGACCACAACAGCAGTAACAGCAGGCTACAACCCATTCCCAGCCTCTGCCCCAAAATCTGCAATCTACCAGTGTACGGACTGCTTCAAATGGTTCAATCACAAGGGCAACCTCCAGAAGCACGTCAAAGTGAAACACCGCGGCATCTACCCCGTCACATGCTCGGTGTGTGGCAAGGGAGAGTACAATAAGAACGACCTGCGCGCTCACATGGCACACAAACACCCAGAGCAGCAGCAGCAGCAGCAGCAGCAGCAGGAGGACAGGATAAAGGCAGAACAACGGACCTAGCGGGGAAATGCTGACAGAATTGATGAAATAGAGAAGACCAGAGTTGTTATCGTTTTCTTTGATAGTGGCATGATGTCTAGATTTGCTCATATGGTTTTAAATTTTGTAAACCTTTAAGTAGGACTTCACCCTCTTACCGTGTTTCATTTTATTTTTTTAGTGTTTCTATTAAGAGGATTCGATTGATGGAATTTTCTTAATGTAGACTCATGTAGATGGAATAAATATCATTCATTGTAAAACTTGGCTTTCTGTCATCCAGGTCTGTACATCAGCCACATCGGACCACTAGAAATTACTTCTTGTCCGTGTTTTGCTCATGACTCTTGCCCGAATATTCTGTTTTGATATGTTCGTACTTTTTAATCTCGGCTTACAGCATTGTGTTCCAGCTATCAACTGGCTTACGCTTATTTTGTTTCAACGAATAAGGTAAGATACTTGTAATATATTATCTCTGAAAATTAGAAAATCAAACATTATCAATAACTAATTATTATCATGCATACAACTTATAACTGACGATAGTGAGTGATTTAGTCAACATTAACGGCAATTTTATAAATTGTACATATATAACTGAATTCACAAATAACATCATAAAAATCTTCCTGTCAACATTATTCTTCTATTGAATTCTCACGTTTTACTGATCCTAAATGGTGACTTCTCTATTGCTTTGGTATATTAACCTTGCATTAACAAAACCCATTCACACAATGCTTTGTACGGCTGTAACAGTTACAGTTCGGTTCGGTTACAGTTTTTTACACAGTTTAACCGATCCAACCTCGGTTAATTGACATGGTGTTGACTCTGCACTTTACCGAGTTGTTGGCATTATGTCTTTCCCATAAAGTGATATCTTAGAATTCCCTATTGTTTTATTGCATTTCATAACTCAATAGTTTATTAAACCATTTTTATTTCAATCTTTAAGACAAAGACCCCTAGAGAGATGATAGTGGCGTTTAAGACAATCCTCGAAGGAGGTCGACGCAATCGCTACACTGTGCACACAGATGCGGTAGGTGAATTCCGAGGCGATAGCCAGGGAAGAAGCATCTTTTTATCTTTTACGGGTCTGAAGTTTGTAGGAGCTTTTATAGGTGTGACCACGTTACACAATAAGATAGTTAACTATGGATCATGGATGCGAACTTTGCTTTCGCTTTTGCTGCGCGGGCAGGACATTTGAACTACTGAGCATGCACACTGACATGGAAACGTGCTTGTGTATATTTTTTCACATAAAAATATGGAAGTTATTTCTATTTTCTGGAAAGCATTAGTACATCGCTATATATGAGAATGACAATTAACAAATGCGATGTTCAATCGATTTGACACTCAGAATCACGAAAAAACGTGCATATAAGCAATGATGAAAGCAGATCTACACACATGACTGAACTTAATTTCATAAAAAAACGTAACGTAATGACATATATGCCCAGGAAGATTACTTTCTGTGAAATGACCATGCCAAAATAAAGTTAGATGATAAGTCATAACCAATGTAAATAAAACCAGATGACTGAAGGCATTCGACAATTCGGTTAATCGACGTTCCATATTGTAACTGGCACTTGCTCAAAACCTACTCGACGTCAGTTATTTGTCTAACCGTCACAGCCCTAATACTTTGTAATTTTAAGTTTTACTGATTACTTTCCAATTTTATTGAAAAAAGTATGTGTCAATCCATTGCAGGTGCTTGACTACACCATGCAAAACCTGAACGGCATGGCTGCAGATGAGAAAGACGGGGGGAAGTTTCAGTGCCAGCTCTGCAAGAAGTTCTTTGCCCAGAAGCGGAACCTTTACACGCATGTGAAGGTGAAGCACAACCGCGACTTCCCGTGCTACTGTGAGGTGTGCGGCAAAGGCGAATACAACAAGCGCGACCTGGTGACGCATCGGCGAAAGAAGCACAACTTATAACAATGCAGCCTGTCATCAAATTTCCAAAAGCATATTGCATACGGTCGCTATCGAACAGTTACATGGTGTGCTATTTTCTTCGTGTTGGCCAATTCAGAATTAGATCGTGGAGAGTTTTGCGTTCTGTTCTAAGAATACCTCTGGATTGTTCTTATGTGCTACAACTTGTGATGAAAGTTATCGCATTAGAGTTGGATATTGAAAAATGCTTCGAACAATAATTTCTTTGACATTGTTTGATGAGCGGGATCTGGTGGTGTGTTCATAAAGAAAAATGCCCCGTAACTGTCGACACTTAAACAATCGTAAACTACCTCCTGTATGATAAAGGTATTGAAAGCTCTAATTTTTACTGCTGTACACTGTACGTGTATCTGTTTGTTATTTTAAAAAGAAAATCATATCACAATGTCCTCATGCTTGTGATCTGAACAAACAGACCAATTGTTCCCAGACTTTGTCCTTTCTGTGCCAGTTTCTTCCCGGCTCTTGTACGCCGCTGGTATGGAGTACATCTTGTACATAAAGTGTATTTAGTTAAAACATAGCATAACAACTCTACAAACAAACAAAAACCACATTTACGCATCGATGCGTGAATAATTCATATATATATATATTGAGTAAATTGAATCAAGAAACACTAAGTCTGTTGTGTACTAGTTATAATATTTTTATAAGTGTCCTTGAAGGATGTTAATAATGTCAGGTCAATTAATATTTAAAAAATATATGCGACTACAATAAGCAGTTTTTACACTGGTTTACTTTCTATCTGTTATGTTAGTACTAATTGAATGGAACTTTTGATTATTATTCTCGTCTGTTATCTGCTGTGTGAATTGAGACAAAAATTGTAAATATTGGTTTATTAACATTTTTGGTGCTGAAGCATGAATCTTAGTATAAATAATAAGCAGTGCATATATGTATAGGTAGTTGAATTTTCTATCATGAACTCTGTTATACAGGGAAATAAGTTATTATGTAGAATATAACAGTGACTCGGTTGTTTTAGTTGATTTTAAAAAGGGGACATACATATAGTAGATGATAGTAGTGTGATCGACATTCAGTTGAAAATGCTTATCATAAAAGCTCACTTTATTAAACTTGTGACCATCTTTTACTCAGGAATGTTTCAACTTGATACTAACTGACAGACTGTCAGTGGTGGTGTGATCGGTATATATACTCATAATATCCTTATTCAAGTCAGTGTTCTATTAATTATGAACCAAACCCAAAAGTAGTGCTTCATTGGAGATAATGCTATGGCTTTGACATCAATGGTTATTCATAAGACCATGATTTGTGTGATTATGGTTTGTACTTGCACTTTCGTAGCGACGGCATTCTGGCTATAAATCTTCTTTATATTGTTAATACAGTACTCATTATTTGATTATTCAATTCTATTATGCTACTCAGATGGAGGAATGAACAAAAATTGAATGTAAGACTGAGAAAATATCCATTATTCCAAGATGTAACAGTTTTTCCTTTCAGTCCGGTTGAGTGTCACATTTTTGACTTTAAAAATGTTTGATAGATAAGTTTGTTATCACACCCTCATTTCTGATGAAAGAAAAGAGATTGTTATTGTTTTTATTTGTTATCTTTTTTTGTTTTGTTGGTTTATGGATTTTATTACTGTTGGGCTATGTACTATACATGTATCTCCATAGTTGTTAAGTAAATTTCTTTTTGTTTCTATTTTACTGCTTATATGTCCAAACATAAACTATTTGGAGTTTTGATAAGTACTCGAAATTTAAATTAATAAAAAAAAATAATAATAATTTTCTTTTGATAGTTTATATTTGGACATATTAACAGTTAAATAGAAACAAAAAGAAATGAAACCATATGCTATTACCTAATCAAGAGAACATTGATTTGTAAATGTTTATGAAGAAACAACAGTATTAGGAACAAAATATGAAACATTATATAGTTAAAAATGCAACATAGTAATGTAATTGTATATAAACTGGTTGTTACAGGGAATGTTACAGCGCACACAGTAAACTGAATTAGAATATAGTATAAGAATATTCACAAAGTATGTGTTCTGTGTTTTTATTTTTCTCATTTGTCACTGGGTTTTCAACTATCAAAACTACATAAGATCCACGCATGGCATGGATGCTAATATTAGCTCAAACGCATCGGAGGTAAGCTATATAAAATTTGTTAATTCAGTATGAATATGTTTCACCCCATACTGGCAAATGTTTTATATACATCTTTCAGGCACATGCTGCTTTATATATACTATGCAGGTAGTGTACTTCTGAAAATGAGGCCTATTATTTGCCAATGATATAACCGTGTAACACATTTTGTTAAACTTTACAGAAGGAGATTTTTTAAAGATGTATTAAATATTGCATGCAAAAGTTTGTTTTAAACATTATAGCACGAGATTTTTTAAAGATTTATCCATAGATATTGCATGCCAATAGACTAATAGGCCCATTTAGGCTTCAATATACAGGTAGACAGCAGCATAAAGGAACACCATGTCTATTGTTTCAGCTGACGCACCCCCACGTCTGCCCGGTCTGTGGGAAGCGCTTCACGCTGCGTCAGAACATGCTGTCTCACCAGCGGCGTCACGCCGGAATATTTCCCTACCACTGCGCCGTGTGCCGCAAGGGGCTGTATAGCGCAGACGACACCAAGCGCCACGTGGAACTCTCACACCCCGGCGCAGACGCCAACAACTGTGTCGTCAAGGCAACGATGCTGGGGAACATTGGCAGTAACCAGCGGTATTAAACCTAGAAGATTAAAGCATGCAGGGTGAGATGGTGTTACACAGTGAATATTGTCAAGAACGGAAGAGGGAAGAACGGAAAAATGGAATGACGGAAAGTTTTGTCTTACTTTATTATGCCATTAGCTTGTAATAATGTGAGTAAATTGTCGAGTAAACAGTGTAAACTCACTACAATGGAAGGATTTGTGAATGGGAATCGGGTCTATTGTTTAGGATATTTGCTGTAGTGGAACTAGCAGTTTGCAGTTGGAATCAATTACCATTTCTTTTAAAATACTAGTTAAAATGAGCACTATTCTGCCACTTAGATGTACTGTAACGAGCATATGCTACGTAACTTCATGTTGTCATGATTGGTGGTTAAATGTATTGCAAATGATTATAGTCATTCTTTTAGCTTTTGTTCGAAGCAGAAAGAGGGGTAAAATAAAATACTACGAGAAAGTGGGTTAAAAATACCAAACTACTACGACTGTAGGAGCAAAAACTAATGTGGACACTATTATTGTACCTAAATTGGTTTAATATTTTTGAATACTCATATGTATGTTAAGATTTACTTTGTACTTTTTTCTAGGTCTATTAAGTTTTGCTTTATTCTCTGAAGGTTTGACTAGTATGTGTAGTAGTTAAATTAGTTAAGGAAATAGTTTATTGATAATTTGTGGCACATGTTATTTCTATAGTAGTTTATGGAGTTCATTTATGGAGTTTCATTTCAATTTTTCATTTTTTGTGCATTTCTTTATAATGTCATTTCAATAAATATTGGTGTATAGATTCTTTTGTTTTTCACTTTGTAATGATATTTGTATCAGTATTTCTTAATTCATTCTGACTGAAAAGAATAATTTTGTACATGTTTTAATCATCGAGTCAATTTAAATAATCATACAACACAGTTCACAATACAATAGACAATGCAATACAGTAAGTTGAATTATTTTTATGTGATCAACCATAAGATGAGGGATGTTCTATTTTTAGAAAGGTAAGCATTTTGAAATTGCTACTGCTCCTTGAAAAAATGTATCACACATTATTGTATATCTATAAATCAGTCTATGGTTACATGTTGTAAATGGGCTGAAAATATTCTCCTTTCTTTGCACATCTTTCAATACTAGTGGCTGTGATTTTTTCTGAACTCCATATAAAGCACATTATTAAGTGTTTCCGCAAGTTATCTTCTATCTACATGTACTTCTCTTTTTGTATGTATGTACACATCCGCTGAATCCAGATACAGTCGATGCTAGAAATTCCACTGAATGTTTCAATTGTTCAACTTGTAGCCCAAATCGAAGCCGTACCCTTGCCCCGTCTGCCAGAAGTGTTTCACGCGTCGAGACAATATGATCTCCCACCACAAGCGACACATGGGGGTATACCCTTATCATTGCCCAGTGTGCTCCGTCGGGAAGTTTTCTCGGCTCGAGATCGAACAGCATCTGCGGCGAGTTCATAATGCTACTGATAGTGCTTCTATGGAGACGGTGAAGCTGCCATAACATTGTTGGAAGAACGTAGAATTAATTTTCATGTGTATTTGTGCCGTATTTCACCAATGGAAAAAGGATATAGCTTCGAGAAAATATTGGTTTCATAAATAGTTAGCTTTGTTTGAAATGATTTATGATTTATTGGACTTGGGAATATATCATTATATATATTTAAGTCATGAAACTAACGACTCCAAGTCCAAGTATGTTCTTGGGTTCGAATCCCACCAGAGATGACGTGATATAGTCCTAACCTGACTTGGAGTCATAAGTCTAATGACTTAATTACATGTACTGGTAAGTTAGATTTATGATCAGGACTTTAGTAGGATCAACAGGGATTCATGCAACTCAGCAAACAGGGCTTCATTAAAATCAGTAACCCTAGTGTAGTGTCATGTTTTGAATTTGGAAATTAGTTGAAATATTTTATTCCATGTCTATTCCTCTGTAAAATATTTGTCATGCATTTTCATTCACATTTGTAAATGTAAAAGGTATATGTACATGTACTTGTATGGTTGATAAGTAAACTCAACGAGTAAACTAGTAAAAAAACTATTGTTTGTGAGACATATTTGGAATATTTTTAATAGATAAAAAAAATATTACGGTAGAATTACGATGGAATGTTAAGAATGTTTTAGATTTAATAATCAAATATTATACATTATATAGATGTATATTTTATTGTATTGATTTGGATGTAAGTATTGACTTAAAAAAAATCTATATTGAATACATTGAATTAAAATACAAAGTTTTTGTGGGGAGATTGGAGGCTATCTTTACAAGTTTGAAAGGTAAGTGTAATATTATGATCTATCCCTTATCCAATTAATAACTAAATCCCCTATGAAGGCTTTGGGAAGGGTAATGGTGCAGTTATACTCCTCTCAGAGATAAAGTCTTGAAGTAACAGCTTCTAAATTAAGACTACATCTCAATTTGGTAGAATTGTATAGTAGACGAAGGAGAGGTTTAGACGTAGTAAGATCACCATTTCGTGATTTTTTAGATCAAGATTTGAAGCATACAACGGAACCTCCAATTAAGACGACCTCTATAATGAGACCACTTTTCTCAGCCCCAAACCTTCATAAAGCTGCCAAAACGAATCTCTGTATAGAGACCACCTCTCTATTGAGACCACCTAACAATACACTGGTCCTAAAGGTGGTGATAATAGAGAGGTTCTGTAAATGATAGTCATTTAGTTACAAAAATGTTTTTTACTCCAGGGTGAGGAGGATTTGAATAAATCATTCCTCGTGAGGGATGAAGTTGAAGCTGATGTTGCTGACCAAACTGCTGATGCCTCATCCGGCGGTACCCACACGAACCATTCCTCGTTCTCCCCCTCACAACCTGGCGCCGGAGGTGGCTTTGTGTGCAGACAATGTGGCAAAAGCTTCAGCATGCGCTGGAACCTCAAGCAGCATGAACGCAGGCACCAAGGTATAGATTGTATGCAAACACGTCACACACATAACACCTTATGTTCCTTAACTTTCATCAAAACTGATTCCAATGAACGTTACATCCTTTGGTGCAGAATTGGCGAGGGTAGTTAGAAATCCTGGCGTAATATTCCTGTCCGTTGTATACAATGTAAAATTATGAAATATGTGCGTATTATTCAGTACTGTTTACATACTGCAGGACTTTTGTTCTATACTGGTACGTTATATGTACGGTGTTGACGTAACTCACTTGGGTAATATTTTGCAAAGAGGTCATGGGGCATATTGCCACACATATTGTATATCTTGGACTACAGAGTATTAGGGCACAGCATCTTGAAAACTGCTATTTTTATGGTGTGAATAATAGAGACAGACCATAGTGTCATAATGAATGTGGCCATAAATCAAACAATAAATGGCACAATATTTTCTAACATTTCACAATAAACTATCGAATAGATTTAAATGTTGTGGTAATCTTGACGTTTGAATTAATGACGCTGCAATCAGGAAAATGATGTTGCTAAGTTACATTTACTGCTCTAGATCATTGATGTTAAACATTTACTTTTTAATGAGATATTACTTTTTAAACTGCAAAAACTCAGTCTGGTTTTATAGCATCATTAAGCCCATATATATTAAGAATGTTATCAATATACAAAAGATCCTGAAACAATACTGAATTACCAACGCAATATTTTTTACCACTACTTAACCACCAGATTGCTTTCAGGTCTGTACCCGTATAACTGTAACATGTGCGGTCGCGGCTTCAGCTCGAGTGTCGGCATGAGGGGACATTATGCCTCCGCCCACCACCTTGATAACATGAAACTCAGGTGCAATAATGCTTTCTACTTGTTGGATTCATGAAATTTCATTAAAAAACTACTGAGAAATCTCCTATGTGTAACGAAGTCAATTCATATGTGCTTTTTATAATTCACCATGAATACAGTAAAACCTCCAATTAAGACCATGTCACTTATTAAGACGGACCACCTCTATAATAAGACCAATTTTCACGGTCTCAAACCTTCATAAAGCTACCAAAACTAGCCTCTGTATAGAGAACACCTCTCTAATGAGACTACCCAACACTGGTCCCAAAGGTGCTCTTAATAGAGAGGTTCTACTGTGTTCATATTTGTGTTTTGTTCATGTTTGTGCATTTAACACTTCATACGGATTGTTGTAGATGTGCTGTGTGTAACAAGACCTACCTGCAGCGGTCCAAGCTGCTCACCCACATCACCCACTGCCACGGCCTCGACAAGGACCAGGCCACCGCCATGGTCGCCATCAGCTCACCTGGACAGACACACGTGTAACTAGACGTGTGTCTACCAATGCATGGGGTCTGTAACTTACGCAAAGCCCTAATCAAATGCTGGCATTTATGTCATAGTTTGCAATGGAGTTTTCAAATTGCATGCTTGCAAGTTTTAGTATGTTCAGTATTTTTATGAGTTTTGAACATTTTTACTAGTATGAAAAGTTGAATTTGTGATACTATGGATTAGGAATCGTGTAGAAGAACTTCAAACTAATGTCATGTGGGGTGCTCTGTGATACATGTGGTAAACTGCTAATAATGCAGCATGAGTTGTACTCAAACACCAGATCTACATGGTAATCATTCTGTAGCAAATTGAAAAGTTTAATAATGTAAATGTGATCTTAGTATTTTTTTGTACATTTTGGTGATACCTTACTTCAAGTACATACAATACTGTAGACCCAAATCACAGAAAAGTTTAAAAGAGGGGACGGTTGTGGGGTCGACTGGGCAGCCAGGCCACACCCTCAAATTGAGGAATATTTAGGGCCTGACCAAATGAAATTAGGATTTGATTGATTAAACTGATTGATATGCATTTTAGTTAGTTCAAAATGATTAATTTTCAATTATTTGAGATGTAATTAAAATTTTAGTGAAGCTGTAACTGCCAATGGTAATTCATGCTGTGTCAGGAGAGAATGTTATTGTAGATATTTTTGTTATATTCTTAGCATTTTAGTGTAAGAGTATTTGTGATATATAACTTCACTAACTATATAGTTAGTTCAAAAAGATTCATTTTCAACTGTTGAAGATATAGTTAAGTTTTTAGTTAAGCTATACATTGTAACTGCCATTGGTACCGGTAATATAAGATCGATTTATCTTATTTTTGATTGTGTGATTGAGGAATGATTAGGCCTTGTAATTGTAAATTGAGTAGTGTAAATTTTAGATGAATGCATATTACCGAAGTCAATATTGATTGTTTTGTAACTTTTGTATGATTTAAATTTTTTTGTAATTAAGTTGAGTTTACTTGAACAGTATTTATATCTTAAACGCTTGTAATCAAATTTTATGCGGAACATCAAATGCGTAAGAAGACCATAATGAAAACTTTGGAAATGTGATTAAAAGTGATAAGTTTTAATTGAAGTAAATAAGCATGTTATTTTAAAAACAATTTTTGTAAAGGAAATGCTTGAAATCCTAGTCAAAATGGACACAATGTGATGTTGATTTGCTGTCACCCGTTCAACTATGTGGATTCATTTTGTATGTTTT
The DNA here is from genome assembly GCA_019095985.1 of Streblospio benedicti. Lineage (NCBI taxonomy): Eukaryota > Metazoa > Annelida > Polychaeta > Spionida > Spionidae > Streblospio > Streblospio benedicti. The sequence continues at coordinate 19,043,865 of CM032667.1, read as the reverse complement.
CTATGTTCTGAAAACGTTGAATAGAATGGAGTTTTCTGAAATTATTATAAAATGATATATATCATTTACATTAAGATTGTTTGAATAAATTGATGTGACAAACTAAGATTTTTGTTGATTATATCAAATGATAACATATCCATGTATAGGTCCTATGTGAAGAGTGCAATGTTTAGAACTAAGAAATCAATTTTGATATTTCAAGATCAACACCATTAAAATTTCGAAATGAATATATGTGGATATATTAATTACAATACTTTGTAAGAATCCTTGTTTACATATACTGTATTATGTACCAACTGACTGGTCTACATTACCTGTGGTTCTTACGCTCCACATAGACACATAGCCATTGTTTTGTTCCAGTTAAGTAAATAAAGTCCCCCTTCATTTGAAATATTGAGTCACTTGCTTGTTATTTGGCCTAGAAATAATATGTCATTTTGAAGCTTGTTACATGACATACATGTATTATTATACATTGATGCATAACACATTTTTTTATTGTGTGCAGACCTCAAACATTTTTCATTACATGACAAAAAATATATTCCCAGCATTTGATATTTCATTCATTCATAATTTAACGTGTTAAAATACAACAACTTTAATATATATAGAATGGAAAAAAAACAACAAGTGATCAGATCATCCAGTTGGTGGAAGGTTTGAGCTATATATAGACACTGTATTGGTGATTAGGCACGAAATTGAAATGCGCTGGAGTGCACTGTCGCCACCGTAGTGGACTCCTAGCATAACATCAACTCTCGAGACTGCTTCACATATTGCCTCGTAACTCTCAAATGAGCATGGCAACATGGGTAATTTTGATTTGATTTTTCATCTAGACACTTGATCTGTGAAATGATTATCGTTAAAAGCTAAAATAGGTTCAGTGTTTTTAATAATCTTCCTGGTTGCTAATATATTAATAATTTGGTGAAATTGCTAATATATTTACATTCTTTCTGACAGTGTTATTTTGATATTTCATATGGTTTATGCGAGGGTTTATGGCTTTTTTTAGCTCACCTATCGTAGACATGGTGAGCTTTTGTGATCACCTTTCGTCGTCTGTCGTCAGTCTGTCCACAATTCATATTTTCACAATAGTTTCTTTATTTTTCATTCAAATTTCATCATTTTTTCACAGAAAATTGTATGTCGATATGATCATCATTCCGTACTCGATACATGTCCCTGGGGGTAAAATTGACCCCGCCCTAGTGGTCCAACAATCTTTTTTAGTGTAATGGTGTTCAGTCAGTCTAGCTGTTTGTCATAATGCAAACTTTTATAGTTCTCTGGAGATGGATAGAAATCAGTGCAACCTTGGCTCTTGTACAGTCTGTTAGTCAGAATGTAAACTGATTTAAAAAAAATGAAAGTTCTATGTTGGGAGTTACAGTGAAACTTGTTTTTTTTTTTTTTTTACTAAAAATGAACATAGATACAGGTGAGCGATTTAGGGTCTCATAGAGCCTCTTGTTATACTGATTCTGTCCGGTCAATCACCAAAATTGATAGACTAAATGAAAATTATTTGACTTTCAGCCATACTAAAATTCCATTGACATTCAATTTTGGAATTATTCTTACACATTTTAGCATAGAAAGTACTTTATGTTTCAGTGCGGCGCCTTTGCCTGCAGATTCTGCCACAAGACGTTTATCAGCCAGTCAAACCACCAGACGCACGAGAAACTGCACATGGGCGTGCACAACTACTACTGTGATGTCTGCAATGCTGGCTACAGGGATAAGGTAGGTATTGCTGTTTCTTTCATTTAATTCATGATGCCTCTGAATCTCGTATGCGTTCTTCAGATTCTGTTCAAATGCCACCTTGTCCACTTCTTCATATTCATGATAAAACCCAAATCACTCACATATACCAAAAACAACAAGTGTCTTGTCAAGTGCCCACCCCCTTCCCCTCGGGGGACTGTAGAGAGTAAGAGGTGGTTTCCACTATCGTCATCTTGCCGTAGGAAGGTAACATCTATCAAATATTATGGATAGATGTGTAACTGAAGAACCCCTGATTTGGTGAAGACGACTATCGTCAGCTTTGAATTGCTGTTATTTCATTGTACTGATGAGCTTCAAGTTTGATCAGCGTTCATATACAAGTTTGTGCGCTGCAGAAAATGTATTTACAAGTTCGTACGTGTAGCATGCAAAACAGTATCTACGTGTATCTTGGATAAGAAATAATAGAATATACACTTCCGAGGGTTGTACACGGCGGAGTATCGTGCACTCTTACTTCAACTCCGTACGCATGCGCTATCTTTTACCCAAAAGACACCGGTCAGACGTCAAACCCTTCTTTTATTTTTGGCCGGCAATAAAGATTTCCTCTATCTATCTATTTGCTGACGGAATATACGTATCTCATTGGCTACTGATCCCTGCAGAAACAAGGTCTTAACGGCCAGCATCCATGTATTTTTGCTGTCGTTCCCGCCTTAATTAATTGGCGTATGCTGTAATCAGCCCCCAAAAATTATCTCCAGACATCTACCACCAATTAAGACCACCTTTCTATTGAGACCACCTCTATAGGCCCACTTTTCACGGTCGCAAACCTTCACAAAGCTACCAAAACGAACCTCTGTAGACCTCTATTGAGACCACATATAGCACTGCAGTTCTAAATGCGGTCCAAATCTAGGTTGTACCTTAGAAAAATTATTAGTACAAGTTTTAGCACGTTTCACCTTGCAATGACTTGAAGCCCCCCACCACCCACGGTGTGTTGTCCGTTGTAGCGGGGTCTGCGCGCCCACTGCGCCAGCGCCCACGGCCAGCAGCAGCTGCTCTTTCCATGCCCGCGTTGCGGCAAGAAGTTCTCCCGCCAGGACGTGATGAAAAGGCACCACAAGTACTGCCAGGGACGTCACTATGAGGCGCACCCACTGCCGCCACCGCCGTCCTCGGCCGGGGGCCACTAAGGGGAGGTCCGCTGTGTCGCGGTAGACAGCACGTGAACGTGTGCTTGTTGCAGTTGTTTGAATGAGATAAGGGATTATGTACATTTTGGGGGAATAAGGGGGGGGGGGGGGTGGTGAGAGGTAGGGAGTTCTGTCAATTTTTAGATACTTCACTTGTGGTTCAAGGAAAAAGAGAACAATGTTCCACTTTGCGGAGTGCGACAAAAATGTACATCGTTCTTTAAAGTGTAGTGACAGTATTGTTACAGTGCATTATCTTCCAAACAAAAGTGTTGAATTCAAACGATGTTCTTTGTTGGAATTTTACAGTTCTTTTATTAAACACGCTTTGAAAAGCCTAGCAGCAAGGCTGTTTTACCACCAGACCGTGAATTAAGAATGTGCAAACAGTTGTTTGGCTTTCAATGATAACCATTGAAAAGATCAAAGTGTGTAAATGAAAAAGATTGACTCTTGTCGCCACACTCATTTTAGAGTTTAATGAAGCAATATGTGAAGTAGGACCTGTACTCAGGAGTTTGATTTTGAATTTGGAAATACATATAAGCAGCAACAATTACCTTCAAGTAATACTATTCCAAAATATTGTGTTTCCAATTCTTTTATATTTCTGTGAAAGGTCTGAGCAAAAGCTGATATACACTCTGTGTGTTAATTATTCCAAGTAATGATACAAAATTGAACAATCACAGGCTTATTGGTCAGTCTGTCCCTACTGTTGGTGTGTATTATTAAGATTGTTTTGCTAATTGGTGTTCAATGTTGATTTACACTCTAGATAATTATTCATAAAAATACAACGTTAAAAAAAATAGAAATATTTGTGCAAATCAAGCAGTAAGACTTTCCGAATATAGAACCACGGGCCATAACACCCAGTGGGCGCATGTAGAGATGAGATTAAGATCACGCTAATTGGCAAACTTCTCACTCATAGTTGCAACACATGTTAGAACTACTAACGGACCACTGTAATTATCATTTTGAATATGTGTGAAAGATTCTATGATAAATCTGTTTTAATTGAATGACCAAATAGTTAGTAATCATCCTCGTACTAAGGTGCAATGAAAAAAAGAACCACACCATATCTAATGGTTTACAACACTAATGTAGTTTACACTTAAACGTGTGTTTATTATTATTTTAAGTGTAAACTTCATTAGTGTTGTAAGCCATTAGATATGATGTTGTTTTTTTTTCATTGCACCTGAGAGGTCTCCGCAAGGGGCCCTTCGCTCCATCACCACCACCACCCCGAGACTGTCCATCGCGGGGTACCTGCCGCCGCCTACAGCACAAGCTCCTGCCGAGACGTGCAGCCAAGACGCCGCCGATGCATGGTACCTGCCCACGACCGCCCCGTGAGAGGGCGAGCCGTGGCCCCAACAAGACGATGAGGAGGCTTCCGGCGGCACCACCTCTTTACGGCGGGGCCTAGCGTCACACTCGCCGCCGAGAACACAGGGCTCGTACCCGCGGTCGTCTGCTGCGAGGGGGAACCTTGGCCGGAGGAGGAGGAGGAGGCCTGCTCACCCAGCACAGACACCGCGGCGGCAAATGAGGAAGAGGAGGAAGGGGTCTGCTCCAACAGCATTGACGGCACGGGCGAGGAGGAAGAAGCCTTCCACAGCAGCGAGGAGTCCGCGGCCCCCCAGCCCGGCAGCAAGCCCAAGCCCACCCACGCTACACCGTTCTCATCCCCGGCCACCGATGACAACCTTGATACCTTCACTGGCCGGGAGCTGTGGAACCTACTGCTTCGAAGACGAAGCGGCAGCCGTGAAACTCTTATCGACATTTGAACACGCCAAAGAGACTGACCAACGACATAGACTTAAAGAATAAGCTGCGACCCCAGCTATGGATTGTCACCGATATAGTGGGGTGAGACCAGGGTTGCCAGCGGAGGACGTAGAAAGCTACCTTGGGGAGTTACGTGTGCCGAAGGGTTTGCTTGAAGAGCCTACTGAAGAGCTGGAGCGTTCCATGTCCCCCGATACCTTGCTCGAGTATCTGTTGACCAAGGAGGCCATATCATTATGGGCGGACTTATGCGACACATCGCGTCCTTGCGATGTTGTACTTGTATGGGTCTAGGAGCAAAAAGTTCAAATTAATAATATAGTTGCGTGACCGACTATAATTTTTTGTTTATGAGATTTTGAATGTTTATTTTTTTTAAATGATAAATGTTTACATATTATTATGTGTATGTAATTATTACATAATACACGTATATGCGATTGTCATAGTTTTATTACTGTTTCTTGTTATTGTATTATTAATTAATTGAAACATTGAAGATATTGTAATATCAAAATTGTTTTTATGATAATTGCTATGAGTGTCTATTGTCATGATATGCATTATGTTATGCATGTCATCAATGTTTGAATAATAAGGCTTTTTAGTATGTGAAAAATGTAGATAAACTTTGTAAAACAAAACAAAAAATACTATAAATCTTTCAATTATTTCATAATAAGTACGCCTGAGAATACATATATAATAGCAATGGCAACAAATAATAGCAATAAAACTGGATAAGGATGCGTTTAATCACTCGGCCCAACACATTCAAATAAACCATTAGCATTTCAAATACACAATCAGAAAAAAATAATAACAAGTAATCACATGATAATCAATAAATGGTCAAAATATTAGTATAAAGACAAATCGATATTAGATTATTTACATGCATAAATAATTAGACAGGTGATGAATATATATCATTTCCCACACGGACAATACGAGTACATAATACATTTAATTGAAAGTACACAACATGAAACGAAGAAACATTTTCTAAAATGCATGCGAAAACTGAATCAGCCATTGATGTTCACTTAGTGCTATGCAACAAAAGCTTAAAAAATAGACCTACACATGTGATAGTTGACCACAGAATTGACATGTTCAATATTCTACAAGATAATCACAATATGTACACTTTTTAAACACGAAATGCATATAGACTAGTAGTAAAACTGGCCTCTGTTTTTTCCGTATATTTCTATCGAATGTTTCATGATTTGTACCATCAAGTATGTATACAATATTATAACATGCCTATATTGAAAGCATTTTGGAATTTGACATGGTCTGTAGGTAACAATGAGTGTCTACTCTGGACTTGCATGGGATTTAATATAAGTTTCTTATGCAAGGGATGCGGTCTCATTAAAAGGCATGTCGAAGGAAATTCACACAATTTTTGGACTAGTTCACAATACAATCTGGCTTGTATTGTCTTTGAATCAAGTTTCAATAAAAAATATCATTGATTTCCTTTAAGTACGCTACATGGTATCACGTGCACACGTGCAACATGCACAACGTATTATTTGGAAAACATTTAATTTTCACCCTGTTGTCACACTGCAGAGCCATTTTTTATTTTTACCCAAGTCTGTAAACACACTCACACAAAAACTAAATTTGCACCAGGTCCAAAGTCCGGATACTGAAAAAAAAATGAGTCACGTCCTGCATGTTTTCCTCGATATCCATTCACATCACATACCGGAATTCTGCTCTAAGGATTGGAATGCTCGAGTCGTGGAATTATACACGTTTTTAAAGTTCCCCAGGATAGTGAGGGTCGGTTTTTGTGTGTAATTGTGGAGTAGTCGCAGTGCCTGTAGTAATGTTGAGTGACAGGCGTCCACTATGGATAGTGATCCTGTTCGGGATCTCGGCAGCTGGAATGATGGTCGGGGAAGGCCGTGATTACGTGTGTCTTGGGAAAGTCTCAGTTAAGCACCCAGCCGTCATAAAAATATTCCCAGTTCACCTATGTGCAACCAGGACCACTTATTACGTTCCCAGCTGTAAAGTTTCATTAATTGCAGAACAGTTTCATTATTTGAAATATACCTATCCCTTGCAAATCCAGCGCGACGAGACGTCCACGCCAGACTGCCCGATGAAGCTCATGTATGACGAAGCATTGATGACGTCAGCAAATGCGATTCTTCAACCACATGAACTCTATTGGTTATTTCTTTTTAATGTTGTCAATATTACGACATATGAGTGGGTACTTGAGGCACCTTCTTCCACACCAGCAGTGTGCATGGAAATTCCGTCTGAATACTTCAAGACATCAGTAGATCTGACTGTTCTGCGTATCAGGTGCTGTTTGCGGTTAAATCGTGGATTCTACAGCGGGCTCGTCGAGAGAATTAAAACGTCACTATCCGTGTTAGAATTAACAGGGACATTGACATTAGACATTGAAAAAGTGTTTCATGATCTTGAACTATACGATAACAAGAAAAAGGTGTACCCACTGACGAGGCTGACTTTGCGACGGGTCCAGCATTTGGGCGGCAGCAAGTACTCCCCGTGTGCTGACCTAACGCCCTATCTGAGAAATGTGTATCTGCAGTATCTAGACCTGAGTAACAATGACTTCACATCTATCAAACTGAAAGACGCACCAAATGGTATAGTGTATCTATGGTATTTGGATATCAGTAACAACTTGCTGTCGGCGCCGTCAGATAGTTTTCCATTCCTAGGGGAGATTTGCTCTATATTTGCTCTATATGCTGGGCACCAGTCGGGCTACAACGAAACTCACGCCACGGAGATTCGTGATACGATGCGCTATAATATGCAAGCAACCAGCGACAACTCTGTGTATTTTAAATGTGAACAGTCACGTCCGCGTGTCTACTGGGACCCATCACAGTGCTTGAATGGACGAGGGCTCATTCTGCCCTTCAACTTGAATCAGTTGGAATTGTCCAATGTTACTTTTAGCAGAGAAAACACCACTTATGACAAAGATATTGCCATTTGTTTTTCAAAGAAAGTTGGTGTATTTAGTTCAATGTTGGATCAATGGGATGAGTGGTTCGGTCCTAAACCTTATACGCCCCTCAGCTATCGATGTTAGACATGTCATATGCAAAATTAGACATGTCTAGTGGTAACGATTCGATTAGGATAAATCGTATTATCGGACTCAGACAATTACAGATTATCGACATTACCGGTCACCGACTGCCTGCATACACTTCTGACCTGGTCAGCAACTTGCCCGCGCTGGAACAGGCTCATCTTGCATCAGCCCAGTTCTCTATTGACAACTCGCTCAAATATCAACATTTTAACCATACGGTTAACATGAAATTCCTCAACTTGTCAAACTCTCATTTGAATGTCATATATGCTAATGCATTTGAAGGCATAAAAGGACTACAGCATCTTGATTTGAGCCACAACAGACTTGAGACTGTGAACAATTATACATTTTACGCCTTGCGAAATCTAAAAGTGTTAGATTTAAGTTTCAACAGATTGACAACGTTGCAACTCTACATTAAGAATTCGTCTCTACATGAGCTCTATCTACAGCACAATTTACTCACTGTCATTCCTGATGGTTTTCTAGTAGATTTGACCAGCCTATACAAACTATGGTTGCATAGTAACAACATACAATCCATTGGGAAGAGCTTGCAAAAAGCTGTAACTGATCCCAAGTTAGTTTTTTTACCCAGGGTTAGACTGTCCCATTTACAATAATAGCGACAGCCTATTTAGCTGTCAGAATTACGATTTGCTGGTGTGGTTCAGGCAGTTACTGACATATAATGGTGCGGCTAATAAGGACACTTGCCAGTCCACCTATATGTTCTTAAATTCAAATGAAAATGATACAATTGAGACCAAAATTGACGAATGCATGTGGAATAGGAATGCCGTTTATGGTGTCTCTGGTTCCATTGGAGGAGCCCTTATGGTCATTTGTATTTATCTAATAATTCATAAGAGGTGGCACATCAGAAATGCCATTTTCCAAGTGCAACTTTACTTCCACAGAAATCAAGAAGGGCCGCAAGACAACTTTGCCTATGATGCCTTCATATCATACAGTGGTTGTGAGCTTGACCGAACTCTGGGTGCATCGGGTACTAGTGGACCACATGGAGAAAATGTACGGCCTGAAGACGCACATCCATCTTAGAGATTTCATTGCAGGGAACCCCATAGTGGACAACATTGACCACGCCTTAAACAATGCCCGTAAGATCGTGATTGTGGTGTCGCCGGACTACATGAAGAGCGGAATGGTGCCAGGAAGAGCTGCTCTTGGCGCACGCTACGCACCGGCGCAAGATCGTGCTGGTGTACTACCGCGAGGTGCCGGCTGCAGACCTGGAGGCCAACTTCCTCCTGCATACTCTGATGAAGAGGAATACCTATATAGAGTGGGTGGAGGGCGAACCAAGCAGAGAAGCTCTTCTGGAAGAAGTTGAGGCGTGTCATGTATGCAATACACGTTCATGAAGAGCGTGTGACACCAGAAATAGAAGCGCTGGCTGTTGCTCAGTGGCCATCTACAACCAATTTATCCTCTCCTACCCCAAGCTACTTGGCAACATAGACACACTCAAAACTACCAGAAATTAAAGAAATAAAGTGAACCAAGCCGGATATGGTAGAACCAAGAACTTCATTTGGAAAAGGCCAAATTTCGCCATGGGTTTATACGTGGATATGAAAATTTAAGTCGTTCTATTAAAGTTGCAGTAAAATCCCGGGAATAAGATTTATGATTCAGTTCGAATAATGTAATAGGTATACTGTAATGTAGTTTTTTTTTCATTTTAGAAGTTATTTGAACAAGAACCTGTGTGTTTATAAAATTCGCAGTTGAGACTATATTTTGATATATGTGTTTTGATGTTTTTTTGGCAAGTTCTAGCACTAGAAAAAGTGTTCGCATAAGAATAAGAACAATAATATGAGACCAAGTGCTATTCACCAAATAAGGATACTTAAAGTGAATCCGAATAGGTTCAGAATAATTGTTGTATTGTAGTTTTTATTATCTGCCAACTTATCCCTCCACACACCAGGCTTGTATAGACAGAATCGTCTTTTACCTACTTATATCTCATCGCCCACAGTTCCACCATTTGTCAGTTATCAAGATTTGTGTCTGGCAGACAAGGGCTTACAATGTATTCGTCAAATTGAAATATTATACAAGGAGAATCCTTATATTATCAAAAATACGTCATATGAAATCTTCTTATCTTTTTAATACACAATAGATAATAACATAGCATTTGACATCATCATCGTCGTCGTCGTCGTCGTCGTCGTCGTCGTCGTCGTCGTCGTCGTCGTCGTCGTCGTCGTCGTCGTCGTCGTCGTCGTCGTCGTCATCATCATCAATCAAGCATCTAGCTGCTGCCGTTTGCTGCCACATGGTCTAGCAAAGTACACGACCAGCTTGTTTATGACGTTACGCTAGCGTTGATTACGCTAATAAGCGGAACTCTGAGATCTAATAGAACTAAGCCGCTCGTTGCAGCATTTTAATGATGAAAGGGAATGAAATATGAGATGTGCTCTCTGCTGGCTGGGTTTACGTTTGCTATGGTCTTACCTATAGAGAATAAAAGCTACAGTAGTACCTCATTCTCTCAGGATTGCTTGCCTCGATTTCTTTTCGTTATCGTGAGGTTAGTTTCATTTTAACGGTTCGTCCGTGTACCCTTTTAACAGCTTGCTGCTTGGAATGATGGTATCATTCTGGTCTCACCTTGGGATTATGAGTTCGAGTCCCACCAGGCCACTTGATAGAGTCAAATGGAAGCTTATGGTTGTAAAACTTGTCTTCAGATATTCCACACCAGTGATAGAAAAGCTTGCTATAGAAGAGAGGGGGGTTTTTCTAATAGATATACATGCAGTTTAATCTTCATTCTGCTGCATTATGAGCAGTTATTACCTGGATGTACCGAATTCTCTCCAGGTTGCCATTCATTCTCGATTCGGATTGGCTAAGAGCCGTAGGAGATCAGGTCATCCCCCCACTTTGTGAACGATAAACACCACCAAGTTAAATAATTTGGTTAAACTGGTGAGATAATAAGACAATGGTGTGTTTCAGTGTGGAGATAACACTAGTAGCTTGCACTTGCGGTGTCTTAGCCTGCTTCAATTTCAATCTAAAAAATAATGATTACTGCATAAGTCATGGAACAATTCACACACATGGAGCCCATAGTTTATGATCCACATTGTGCATGGTACAAATCGAACATGTTACCGCTGCATTAAACAAATTTTTGTAAAGATCTTTTCTTTTACAATTTTTTAAAATTATATTTTCTTTATATCGTCGATGCCCCTTGAGGTATCCGTTGTCAGCAATTGTAAATCAATGAAAAACCTTTGACAGGATAGGGAATTAATTTCATGTACATGTATATTGGTACAACAACACCAAAGTTTAACCTTCCAAGTCGAGAATATTGGTCGGGCAGCTACACGCATATAAAAGGTAAGTTTCTGCAAATTTTTACGACGCCAAAATATGGACTTGATTTTGACGTTTATATACAGAAATGTGGACCAACCATGCGCAGCAGCGAAGGTATATAGTCATTTTGTCTTTACAGTGATAACTAGAGAACACATGTAAACTTTCTTACACTAAAACTTCCCATTAAAACCACCTCTATACAGAGAACACCTATGTAATTCGACAATTTTTAGCCGTACCAAGCATTCATAAATCATGCAGTTCAATGCAGAGACCACATCTCTGTAAAGACCACACTACCCACACGCGGCCAGGGCCTGGGTGGTCTTCATGAAGTGGTTCTGTTGTATCTTACCTTTTCTCCCGTGTGTCTTTAGTAACAAAATACGTTTCAGGGTCACTATCGTTTTTATTGTTTATAGCACGTGTAGAAGTAAACGGAAATACTTTTAACAGAACAAATACAAGTTACTGCAAACAACGTAATTGACAAAATACTGCCACAGTAGAGGCCGTTATTTGGCTAATATTCATGATTACCCAGTGGGGGTGATGAAAAATGAAACTGTTACGGTATGATTTTGAGCTCCCCCCCCTCATATTTTATATGAGAAATACTGGCAATTATCGAGCTACTGCCCCCCCCCCGGATGATAATATGATGATTCATTGATAACATCAGATTATTACAGATTATTAACAATACAACATTACTACAGGATCTTCAGCAGTATAAAACGCACGCACGCACGCCCCCCCCCCCCACACACACATAGGAAGCAACAGCACGAAAAAATATGGGACCCAGCATCATCATGGGAGTGTGTGAGTTATGTGTACTACTATGATTTAAAAACACTCTACCTTACACATTACTCTTATTTTAAGAAGGGTAGTTAATAAGCACAGAGGCCTCGGAGCCAGGGCATCCGTTTTAGGATTGATTCATGCTCTAGTATATGCTTTATCATTTCACATTATTGAAATAAGCTGACACAGTTCTATGCAATTACAATTTAAATATTTCCATCAATATTTCATAGCTTCATTCTGCAGTAAGTTAATCAAGAAGTTGTGTTTGATTGGCTGGATTAAGCCTGGTTTGCATTGTGGATACTTTTTTTATTATATTTAATTTGATTTTTTTTTATTACTGTGATATGGTATACCAAACAATATGGGTACAGGCCCTATCAGTCACCTTTACAAATACAAAAAAAACTTATTGCAGAATGAAACTATGATCAAGCCAAAACCGGAGGCCCTGGCTTCCTTGTATATGTGCTTATTAGATACCCTTCTACATAATAGTAGTAATGTGTATGTTTAGTATACATATCACACACACCCTCCCATGATGCAGGACCCAAGAAAAGAAAATGAGGAGAACACTAGGAAAAACAAGGACGACGAGAAATGCGAAAGATTGAAATAGCTGGTGAACTATACGAGAGCCTCACATTTGAAGCTGCTCGAGTGGGGTCTGGGGGTTTATCTCATATCATGTATATAATCTTTGGGTTATCACACGAAGATTCGGTATATCCCACTAGTGAATAAAAATATCATTCGCCAGCCTGCATCCCCCTCATGCTGCCCATTCGGGCGATACGGCTGCCAAACTCGTTTAATAAAAAAATTCTAGTATCAACCAGGAGGTGCGTGTTCTCTTTACCCCCACCCCCTCCCACACTGCCCAATCAGAAAACATTTGACTATTACGGTGCAACATTGTGCATTTTCTTGCAGTCTAACAGTAATTTTCTGGAAGCTAATTAAGGAACTAAATTGGTATTTTTCAAAAGAAAATATGAATACTAGTACTATAGGAGCATTTTGTAACCCCCCCCCACACACGTTGTAACCAGCCAGGGGCATGATGAATGGAAGCCTGATTATACTTAGGTATAATTAAATATTATGTACACACAGCAAGAATTCAGTATGCAGAGACACGTTAATTTATATACATATCATGAGGGAAATAAACAATTCCACATACAATACATACATCGACTTATAAGGTATTATTGCATCCCAGCAGAAACAAAAGATATCCATACACAACAGGTGTTTCCACTTACATTATAAAGGCGTCCATATGAACAGCTTCTACGGTCAAATTTTCAGGAACATTGTGTAGTTTTATTTGTAGCTGTAATCTTGTTTTAAAAAAAATGAAATTTTGTTTTTAAAAAAATAAATTTTGACTTGATTAATTTAAATGGTTTTGAGCTGCTAGAGACTCCTTTTGAAATTAGAACACCAAAATAAAATAAAATAAAATAAAATAAAATAAAATAGAATAAAAGTGTAAATATACAGTACACTATGGGGGATTATGAGTCTAACAATGTACACGTAGTACCCAATTAACAGATTAAAACAATTTGTTATTACAGATTATGACAAACAGTACATGGAGATTAACAATATTTGATGTAATTTTCAGGAGGGTCCGTTCGCCTGCACGCAGTGTGAGCAGACGTTCACGCGCATGTCGTCACTGAGGAGTCACGTGCGCTGTCACTGGGGGCAGTTCCGCCATCACTGCCCGCTCTGCCAGAAGGGGGCGCACACGCGGGAGGCGCTCACCGGGCACATGATCACTGCCCACGGACAGGACCACCTCAAGGTAGGGGTCATACTCAGGGTGGTGTGTGTGTGTGTGTGTGTGTGTGTGTGTGTGTGTGTGTGTGTGTGTGTGTGTGTGTGTGTGTGTGTGTGTGTGTGTGTGTGTGTGTGTGTGTGTGTGTGGTGTGTGTGTGTGTGTGTGTGTGTGTGTGTGTGTGTGTGTGTGTGTGTGTGTGTGTGTGCGTGTGTGCGTGCGTGCGTGCGTGTGGTGAGGGGTCTTTAATAGGTCAGGTGGGTATGGACGTGCCATCGGATAGGGGTAACCTTTTGCGCCGTCCATTATACTTTTGAGTCATAATTACCACATTCATTAAATTTTTGGGTCATAATTTCCACATCCATTATATTTTGGGGTTATAATTTATAATTTTTCACATATGCAACATTTTCATGCAAATACATGTATAGGCAAATCATAATATTAGGTAATAAAATTTTTCTTTGCTTTATTCATAAGACGCTTTAGTAACATTATGACTGAGCATTATCAAAAAAATATTGTTTATCACGTTATAGTTTTGCGTACTCTAGTTCAGAGCTTCATTATATTTATGGGTTTGATATCTTCAGCGGATGGTACTATATTTCTAGGTCCCCTCGGTGGCACATGCGTACCATTTTTGGGGGTAAGACTCTACTCTAGGATTCATCATAGTTTCCGATCATTTAAATGTATATTATTCAGAAATGATATTATCAGTTTGCGTCTATGCTCATACAGTGTAGGGCCTACGTATTTTACAGCCCAGCACATTAACATCTTTGGTGTCCTATACAAAAGGATTCAAAGATATTGCAGGCATTCTGTTTCAACAGACCAAACAGACGTAGTACTACAATTCTAAAGATGTGAAGAAAAGATATCGTATTCAAGTTGTTTCTTGAGTTTCAAGTGTTCTTGCTGATATAAATTAGGTTTGTTTTTGTATCATTGCTCTTTCTATTTCAGGTGTCCTGTGATATCTGCGGAAAAAAGTTCACGCAGAAAGGAAATCTCACCAAGCACATGCAAGTGACGCACCCGACTGCCCTGGGCTACCAGTAGAGACCAATCATTTTATAGCAGACTCACTGGAGAGGAGGTGTCCCTGTTCTGATTGTTTTGGTTTGGTAGTTTCAATAGAGGATATATATGTAGGATTCAGCAGAACCGGGGTAAAAGAGTTACTATCAGGTTAGAACCAGGACTTTAGAAATTTTGTCTTTTTAGCTTTCCACTGCTGCGTTTCCATCACATGAATAGTCAAACCTGATATGAAGATATAATGAATGTTAAGCATTCATTAGAATAAATTGTAGTACATAAAAGTCAGAATGCCGAGTAAATGTCTATTTTACCCATATTGAAGCCACGTACAATAAATAAAATTGTTGTTTTCTTGTATGCTTTCTTTTCATTTAGCCAAGAATATCTGAAATATTGCTTAATTTATATTTCGTTTTGCAGCTTTTCACGCGTTCTTTAAATAGCCTGTCTCGTATGTCATGCACCAGTGACTCAGCATTGCTTACAATCACACAAATAGAAAAGTAATGCACAGCACAATACATCCATGCCTATCAGTAAAAAAAATATGGAATCGCATCAGCCAGTCTGAGTACCAAGCCCATGCGACGATCATCAGCATATGAAGATATCACATCCTTGTTCAGGAAGCCAGGCGTGAAAATTTAAAAACAAACTACAAACCCTTACACAGAATCGTCATAGAGCCACCACCCCCCCCCCAAAAAAAAAAGAAAGAAAAAGAAAAGAAACAACTAAAATACTGCATTTCATAGCAAATGCAATATACTGCTCCACTGTGTCAGTCTCCAGCATTTACATTTACATATAAGCTGCTTTAAACCACCATTCTTGGTGCTGAACTCAGTTTGCAAACATTAAATATGAAAATAATGTAATGATAACAATAACAAAACCAAATAAGTTTTATTTACAATAATGTCCACCACTATCCCATCACTTTGATTAACCATACACTATTACATCAGATCCTTCAAAGTTTTGAACTTTCCAGGTGAAGGCAAATATTTAATTAGATCCCGTCCTATTGTCTAGAATTGATTGAATACTACACTGACACCAAAGAACAGAGAGAACAATTTGAAATTGCACGAATGTAGCGTCTTCTAACGTGTTCAAGTCTGGAACAGTATTTGATGAAGTGATTGCTATCTTCCTCGTGTTTTTGCCACCGTGAGGCGTGTGGCAGGGTCAGACGTAGAGCGGACGGACCTTGATCTCGGTGGTCTTCAGCGAGTAGAACTCGGTCTCCCGCCACGTGTACCACACGATGCCGTCTGCGAACGGCGTGCCCTCGGGCGAGTAGCGGCCCGGCCGGTACACGCCGTTCAGGTGGCTCACGTAGCACGAGTTGAACCACCAGCCGCCTGCCACAGGGGAAATTAAAACAGTTAGCAAGTCATCTAGAAGATTTAGATTTAACAGCAGTTATGAATAGGTTTACAAATGCAGTAAAAACCCTATGGTACGGGTAACACGTAAAATGTAATAAATTCTGAATAGTATATTTACAGGGCATTTATTGCACAAAGTATTACTTCTTATTAGCCATGCTTCAGCAATAAACTGTATAAAGTTCACATTTAAAAAAAAAGGTTACTTAGGTCACTTAAAAGGCATTCAGTAATATAAAAGTAATCAATACAACTATTATATAAAAGAATAGTTCTCAAATGTGGTATGGCCGTATCAAACCACATTCGTATTATCCGAGTACATTTGTGTTATTCGACCAAAGGGTAGTAGTGCCTAATTTAGGGACAATTTAAAACAAACAAAATGAGACCATATGAATATTTACAATACTGTTAAATGAGTTTAACTGCAGTAACTGGATCCGTGTGAGTTGGTGAACCTCCCGCTCCCTTCCCACCACACTTGTCACCGTTGTGACAGTTCTAACCATGTCCCAGACAATGTGGGCTGCCGGGGAGGGTGTGTGCGCTTCATGCATAGACAGATCCGGGAGGAGCAGTGCCCCCTTTCCCACCAAAATACTTCCTTTTCATAGGGTTTTATATACCATCGATTGCGCGTACAGAACCCCATGAAATCCCTTAAGTGCGCCCCCTCCCTTTCCAAAATCCTGGGTCTGCCATTGTCCACGTGCATATAAAAGGAAACATCTGGATTTGTCTCTAGTCTGAAACTTGTTACTTTTATTTTGTTTCCTGACCACGATAACATCAATCACCGGCAGATCCAGGTTTTTGGAAAAGGGCACTTAAGGGATTTCATGAAAACCCTATGAAAATGAAGTATTTTGGTGGGAAAAGGGTGTGTGCGCCGCCCATGCGCCCCCTCCCCTGTATCCGCCTATGTCAATCCACGTGATATCTGTTATGCACAATGTGCTGCAGTGACAGACACAACTGCTTGGAGGAAGCACTTATCAAACTGTTATCCATTGTACGACAACAGTGATTTTTACATAGACTAGATCAAAACTGCTCAGAGAGCACAGCGCTGCTAGAACAACGTTGACTCACGGACCAACGTTGTTCTAGAGATGCTGTGCTCTTTGCTAGGGCACTTTCGATCTAGCCCCCCCCACACACACAGACACCTTTCTTTTTTTTTACATATCACATATCGTGGACATTGATATGTGGGTGTTGCTTTTGGTATCCGATGAATGTCATTAATATTGCGTGTAAAGAATTTTTTAAAAAAACAAGATTGTCAAAATTCCAAAATGAATTAAAATTTGATAAGACAAATATATGTTTCATAAGATTTTTAAAATATTGAGAACACTAAAATCAAGAATAGGTGAATTCTATAGTTAACAGGTATAGGATTAAGATATTAAAAAGCAAGATATTCTGGTTGGGTGGTATTTTTATTCCCGCAATATATACCTGTAATGATATACAATACATAACTGTCATAGATATGTTAGCGAAGCAAGAATAAAACAAAATAATAATAAAATAATGAATTACTAAGAGTTCCAACCAAAAATGAATTAACATGTAACCCAATTAATATTTACATACAAGAGAACAAAGTGTTCGCTGAACATGTCAGAAACTGTGAAATAATCACACTCTTTTTCCAACAACAAACTTCCTCTTACGAGGTACAACATCAACTTCTGGGTCACACGCGAGGAGTGCTGTGTTTCTGTTAATCTTAAACTTCCTCTTTCTTGACATATCCATTTCACTGGAACATAAGGAACTTGATGATCTTTTGCTTCACTACTCTTCACAGATTTCACGAAGAACTCCTTGTTTGTAGACCTGTTGGATTGGCAAAAGTCTAACTCCGTGAATGGACGGGACGGGAACACGAATCGTTCTTCCTTAACCTCGGGCAAATCAGAATCTGTAGCTGGTTGTACAGTAGCAAGGTTGCATATACATGATAAACATGTGAAACTTTGCTTGTCAGAAACTGTTTAATCCATGGGTTCAGATTTGGACAACAAACTTTTTTACAAGGTACAGCGTTAACTTCCAAAATCAAACTTTGTCTGTAAAATGTCCCGCCGTGAAATGAGCTGCAGTTTACCCGGGGGTGGGGTTTGCAAAGAATCAGGTTGGGTTAGGGGGATTTTTTTCAATTTGCACTCAGTTTGGTTTGGTAATACAATATGCACTCAGGTTGGTAATAATAAATAATAATGAAAAGATTTATAGGTGAAATAATGTTGAAAGCCTGATGCCGGGCCTGATGTTTAAAATTTCCACCATAGATGTTGCTATGGACCACTTTTAGATTAAGGAATATTTAGATTAAGGAATGTTTTGCTATTGTCTGTATGATACTATTCAGTTATATTTATGGAAAATGTCCTGCATGCGAGGATTCCTCTACGAATGATGATACCTTTAGTATAGTTTAAACAAGGGCAATTATGATGGTATGTTAGGAAAACAGTAATGTACTAACATTCTTGATGTCTATGTTGCTAGTTTAAAACATATTAGATGAATGCATCATTCTTAATAAAAAGTAGACTTACTTGTTAGTCTTAATGAAAGCATTTTCATGTAGTTATTGTATCTTGCAGTTTCATGTAGTTATTGTATCTTGCACTCGGTTTGGGTACAAAATCATCCATCGAGCACTGAGATTGGGTTAGAATTTTGGGACTTAGCACTCAGGTTGGGTCAGATTTCCGAGCGCTCCCCTAGCACAACCGTACTTTTCTAGACTCAGTGCGGCCCCCCCTTTTTTTACCTTTGTTGTCGGCGGCGCAGTTGCGTGCGTGCAGGTCGTTGTCCACGTCCTCCGTGCTGAAAGCCATGTCGTCATGGACGCTGAGAGAGTCGCCTGGAACACAAACTCATCATTGTGCAAGCTGAAAGCGCTGGCACAAGCTTTAGCACGCCCAGCATAGCGTAATAGTTCAAAAGACACAATGTTTGGAAATTAGTATATTGAGAGTATTCAGTACCAATAAACCCTACGGTTACGTCACGTCATAGGCAGATCCAGGGGGTCCCTTTCCCCTCCAAAATACCTTATATTCGTAGAGTTTTTAGCATGTTCTTTATCGCTCGCGCGAACGAAACCCATGAGCTCCGTAAAGTGCCCCCCCCCTCCCTGCCTGGATCCGCCGTCAGTGCACGTACCTGCGTTTCCGCGGTAGTCGCGCGCCGTCAGTCGGTACTTGTCCGTCTCGCCCGCCACCTTGAACGTGTCGTACTCGGCGAAGGCGCGGCCGCCCTCCCAGTCCCACACGTCCACGCGCACCACGTACGCCTGCAGCAGATAGCAGGTACGTCACACGTACAGGCACACGTTACGTGTGACGTCAACGCGCACCACGTACGCTAATCTCGATCAAACAGACTTACCCTAGCAGTATTTATACAACTATACTGCGTTCGCGAAGCTTGACGGAAAGTAAGTTAGGAAGGGAAGGGTCTGGGTCGACCGAGGCTATACGTAAGGCTACATACTAAGATAACAGGAACGTCACAAGTAACACGTACATACACGCGTTACGTGTGACGTACCTTAGTTTCCACTACGCCTACAGCAGCCACACCAATTACAGCACTGCATGTGACGGATTATGAGAAATAGAGGTCCGTCTTTGGGTCTTGATTTATTCATATGAAATGTTTACTATGGCACAAATAAACAAGCGTGTCGCATAGAGGAGCAATTGATATATAGTATATGCACGTGCAATATTAACATTTTTAGATTAATACTTTTTATGTGAGAGGGTTTCAAAGTGAAAATTTCCATTTTTTTTCAACTCCCAAAAAAGGGATTATTTCGCGGCGGACGTAGAAAATCGTTTCCAGAAGTGTCTAATCCCGCTAAATGTTAAATTTTCACGTGAATGGGCGGCTCACAGGCACATTCACTGAGTGCCAATGTTAACATGAACAGAGACACCCAGCCTATAGTAGGTAGGGGTGGGTGTTTCTATTCATGTAAACATTGGCACTCAGTGAGTGTGCTCTTTAACTTAGTGCTGTGTTTTTACGGTTGTATCTCCCAGAAGTTGTGGGACTTACATGACTCAGGGGGTCGGGGAAGTGGGTGGGGGTGGGGGTATATTTATGTAACATTTTTCTCAGATACTAGTATATTAGGCCACATTTCTTCTCATATATAGGTATACTGTTGGTCACTTTTTCTTTACAAAAATAGGTATATTGGTGGACGCCATTTTCCAACAATTTTCTAACAGAGCCCCCCCCCCCCTCCCTCCCCGTAGAGATAATTTGTTTATCTGTTAGACAATGAGCATGAAATAATGTAACTAATTCCTACCCACGTAAAATGGTGAGTCCTTCAAATTGTAATTGGTATAGTTAATAAATTACCTCGTTAGGGCTCTATAGAATCAAGCGAAATTAATTATTTCCTTCCACGTGATGCTTTAATGATACCACTCTATCGAGGTCACACCCTTGAATACTGTTCTGTGATTGGCTGACATCCAAAATCAGCCGGGGATCAATGAACCATGGGTGGATTTTGCCCTCGGACAGTAGAAGCGTCCGCCATTTTGAAGCCGTCGATTAAAAAAGATAATCAACCATATTTAGGTTACCACGCAGATTTAGATACGCACAGTAAGACAAAAAGGCATGACAATATAATCACCCATACTTCTAGTACTAATAGCCTTTAAAGCGGATTAGGGACCATAATTCTTCAGTTCCCAATTGCGCGGGACGTGTTGGGCAGTAGAATTAATCCAAACCAAACAGTCCATTGACTACTTCCGGTCGCTCGCGTCATTGTAAACTAACACGACTTTAAATATTCTAAGGTAATTTTCAGCTATCACTTATCCTATGTCATTCATGTAAAGTACTTTCCTAATAGAATTTTGAGTGAGGATTATGAATCTGTTATCGGATTTTAGTTAGCATTGAAATTGACGAAGATATGGGCAGAATACCAGTCTTCGTGAAAAAAAATGCAGACGACCTGTGTAGTTTGTGCATGATACAAAAGTTTTAACTTCACTATTAAGAAGAATGCATGCCTCAAATAGCGTTCCTAGTAGTATTTTTAATGAGGATTACGAATATGTAATCGGATTTTAGTTAGCATAAAAATTGACGAAGTTATGAGCAAAAGCCGGTACTTGGTCAAATTTGCAGACAGGCAGTGAAGAAAAAAGTTGACAACTTCACTATATTGAAGAATGCACGCTTCAAATAGATGTACTTACTTAATTTTCCAACGTCTATCAGTGTAACAGCCATCAATGTTGTGTAGAATACACACTTTGAATTATATAGCATTAAATGCGATTTTAAATGGGCTTATAACATATACCGGAAGTACCCATGGACTTTTGTGTCTCAAATATTTTTCTGCGCAATTGGGAACTGAAGAATGAGCTCAGCATTTGATGCAGCCATTGAACTGTGAAGTCTGTTAAGTCTAGTATCGCTATATTGAAATTAATCATATTTGAACGAATCTTTTGATTGTTCAGAAATGATTTTAAAGTAAAAACGATGCTTTGAAATGTGATAAACCTAGTGTTATTAGTTTCAGTGATTAAAATTGCTTAAAAAATGTTAAATGCCGGATAATGCTAATAATGTGTGCAAAACCAGTAGAAGGTAATATGACTTGTCATTCGGTGTGGCCAATGGAGAGCTTTCCCCATCTAATGAAAACTGTTTGTGAAGGTTAATCATGGTAAATTGAATATATGACAAAATGCATGAATCAATGCCCTCCACCAAATTCGGGCATTGATTCATGCATATTGACCTCAAACCATGCCATATTTCTTGTGTGATACGCCAGACGTATGCAGCACAGGTGACCACAATACCTGTAGACTATCTATCACCAGTCAGTATCTAAATTTATTTTTGGCAAACCTAAAGTTTGCCTGCTTGCTGTGTCCTTTTTAGTGAAATCTTACTAGTCAATATGGAAAATACACAATAATCCCTACCCTACCTCCAATTCACAGGCGTTCCCACTAGCCAAATACCTTGGTGAAAATTATAATGAAAATCATAAGGGAGAATGGGAAAAAAAAAGTGTCCGCAAGTGCGAAGTTTCCCCACATATACAGTGTATGTGCACGATATTTCCCACTTCTACAGTAAATGGTCAGTGCCAGTTCTAGAGTTAAAATGTTTCATCCTTTTTTCAAGTTCCTGTATTAAGTGTGTGCGATGAATGAGGCGGATTGATTAGGACAAATCCTGGGTCTGCTACTGATACATCATATTAAATCTGCCACCTGATTGACAAGATGTTACCTTGGACGTGGTGAGGTGGTGAATCAGTTCGTTTCCCAGCCAGAACTCTCCGTACAGACTGCCAAAGCCGAATTTGTATTCAATCCACATCCGGTTAAAACTGGAACATACATAGATAGCAGATGTAAGGGTTTGGTGGCAGGTGCTCGGGGTCTTTATCTACGGGTACTCGTAGGTGTGGGTGGGGGGCTATCTTCTGCTAACAGCTAATAATGTTCACATAAAGCTTAAAACAAACATTTTATATAAAATGTATTATTTAATAGTGGTCACTTACCAATTGCTAGGTACCTTCAAATAACTATCAAATAAAGCATGATGCAGATGCATAGGCAGATCCAGGCAGGCGGGGGGGCGCATACCCTTTTCCAACCAAAATACTTCATAGGGTTTTTGGCTTGTCTGTCGATCGACTCAGAACCCATGAAATCTCTTAAGCCCCCCCCCCCACCCTTTCCCAAAAAAACTAGATCTGCAATCACCACAACCACTGACCACCAAGTGATCGCTGACCACTAAGTGACTGCTGACCACTAGAGGACTGCTGACTACCAAGTGACCAATGACCAATAAGTGACCATTGACTATTAAGTGACCACTGACCTCTAAGTGACCACTGACCACCAAGTGACCGCTGACCACCAAGTGATCCCTGTCTACTAAATGACCACTAAGTGACCGCTGACCACTGAGTGACCACTGACCTGATGGTGCCATCCTGGCGTCTCTGCAGCAGCGTCCAGCCCGAGCCGTTGACCATCTCGCAGTACACGTTGCTGAGCTGTGGGGCGTGCGCCGGCAGGATCTGGTACACCCCACTGGTGTGGTGGCCGCGGCGGTACACGTCATGGCAGTCTGCAGAAAGGTGGCAGTGTGATGTCATAGGTAGATCCGGGGAGGTTGGGGGGGGCAGAGGGCGCGCGCCTCCCTTTTCCCACCAAAATACTTCATTTTTGTTTTTGGCATGTCCGCCATTGATCACTTCACTTCAGTGCGCCCCACTTCTATGAAAACCTGGATCTGCCAGTGGATATTGTGCAGTACAACCTCCAATTAAGACCACCTCTATAATAAGACCACTTTTCACAGTCCCAAACCTTCATAAAGCTACCAGAATGAACCTCTGTATAGAGACCACCTCTCTACTGAAACCACCTGAGACGGGTCCCAAAGGTTGTCCTAATATAGAGATTCTACTGTACATCTTGGCAGCACAGATTAGTTTAACTAATCTGTGTTGGCAGTGTGAAATTGTGTGACATGGCAACTTGGCAGTGTAAAATTGTATGTGATGGCTTCAACTCGTATGTCAAGTCTGTCTGAAATTGTAGGTCTTGGCAGCAGTGTGATGTTGAATGTGCACGTGTTTTGGCCGGTAAACACTGCTTTTTTCAATTTTGAAATACCATTTTCTACAAATGATCTGACATTAGATTTGCTAGCTGTGTGGTGCTGGGCGTACCTTGTGGGTGCTGGCTGGCGGGCGGGGGGCTGGGCTGGGGCCCGGGCAGCTGGCGGAGCCACGCCTCGACCTCGGCCGGGGTCCAGCTGGCGGCCGACATGGCCATGGCGAGCAGCTCGAGCCGCAGCCGCTGCCACTCGGACCGCAGCCGCACCAGGTCGCCGCTCACAGAGCTCAGCTCAGTGCTCAGGAAGTCCAGCTAAAGATGGCAGGTGTTTTCATTGAATAGAATCTACCAGTAGAACCTCCAATTAGACCACCTCTCTATTGAGACCACCTCTATAATAAGACCACTTTTCAACGTCTCAAACTTTCACACAGCTACCAAAATGAACCTCTGTATAGAGATCACCTCGCTATTGAGATGACCACCTCTCTATTGAGACCACATAACATTTTTCCCGAAGGTGGTCCTAATAGAGAGGTTATACTGGTTTTCATAGTCGATTTCAAGCTTCTCTCTCTCAGATCTGTTTTCAAACGTATTTCTACCACGATAGACATAGCTGAAGACAGGGTTTATAATCCTAAGCTTTCACTGGAGTATTTCTTGTGACCCTGACGGGATTCGAACTCACGACCCCAAGGTTGTGAAACTATAATGATACCATCATCCCAAGCAGCGGGCTGTTAAAAGGTTACATGGCTGAACGGTTTGCTAAAACGGTGTGTACTAGTGCGTGTGCGTGTGTGTGTGTGTGTGTGTGTGTGTGTGTGTGTGTGTGTGTGTGTGTGTGTGTGTGTGTGTGTGTGTGTGTGTGTGTGTGCACGCACTTGCGTGCATGCGTGCGTGAGAGAAGCTTGAAAATGTATCCACAAGCAATGGCAAACACACACATATATATTTATACATGTAGTCAATTACACAGATTAAAATTATGAGGTGTTCTTGCCATGTACAAATAGTCATGAAACGATATGCATTACTATGATAGTTAATGAGATGAAAGTTAGGCATTTATCTATACTGAATTCATGAAAACATTTGATGAAGTCAAATATATATTTGAACGTAATTTTGTCATCATCCTTATATTTTGTTCCATCTATTAATGAAGAATTTGATATTTCTTGGCATGTTTATGTTTCTGTTAAATCAAAAAGGGTTTTGTGAACTTTAGTGCAATTATAAGAATTTGGTGTTACGTGCAAAATTGCTGCAAATTTTGATTATTGTTGAAACGTCCACTGTTGACTAAAAATAGTGAAACATTAGAATAGAGACAGTTATATAGAAATATTACAGTGTGCTGTTGTGTATAGAATATTTAGCCTTGAATGTTTATTTCAAAATGGTGCAATAAACATACATGACAGTTTTTATATCAAATCTGTAGTGTACTCCATTCCCCCCCTCCCATCTATCTACATCGCGTTATTGAGCTAATGAAAGCTTGATGTAATCTAATCATTCACTCAGGCTTTGTGATGTATAATGGTCTGTGATGACCTATGGCATAAGTAGTTTTCATTTCTTATAGGATATCATTATCATTATATAAAGTCTTATTTATAAAGCCCTATTAATGATTATCAGAAATGCATACGTCAATGACGTTAATAAGTTAGTAGTTTATTATTTTAGTCATGATAACACTCAGTTCACAGCTTTCAATCATTCACTCAGGCTTTGTGATGTATAATGGTCTGTGATGACCTATGGCATAAGAAGTTTTCATTTCTTATAGGATATCATTATCATTATATAAAGTCTTATTTGGCGGGAGGCCATTGAAAGCCCTATTGAACTGATTTATCCTTGATAAAAACTAAAATGATAAAGCCTATTAATATGTTAAATCCATACGTCAATGACGTTAATAAAAAGTTAGTAGTTTGATGACACTAATAAGGTTGGGGTATTTATCGTATTACGTAGTATGTGACCGTGCAATTAGCCTCTTCTTACGCAAATCTTTTGAGATTTATAGATATTTCTGTTTCAGTTGTGTTAAAGACCTTCATGTATCCTACAAGGGCAGAAAGTTGAAAGTTACAAAACAGATCAGCCAATGCTCTCACCAACACCTACGCTCGCCCATGCATGAGGTTGGAGCAGTCAGCTGGGAAGCCGGGTCGTTTCTAATGATATTTTGAGGCACGTTGAGTGGGTGATGTATTTTTTGTGTAGTCAATGTCGATGCTTTCCGTGGCATACGTTGTCACCAGATTTTGTCTGTTGCTGCTGTTTCAACAGGCAATAAACCAACTGACAGAAAGTGGCTGGGGGTGGGGGAGGTGGAGGGTCAGCGTTTAATATGTATGCAATGGTGAAGTGAGTCTAAAGCTTGATTGTTTTAAATAGAGGGTCAAATGTTCTAAAACAAATACTTTTAATGTGGGGGTGGGGTGAGTATAGGGCGTAGGGGACGAATATTCGAACTGTCCTTATGCTACCCTCTAAAAACTAGCGCATAGGCGAACACACTGATATATGGAGGCTCATGGAAAACAATGGAAATGTTATATCAAAGACAAAATCACATGTTACTGTATACAACGCAGTTGACAAAATACTGCCACATAGAAATTATATAAACTTCCTCATTAAGCAGGGACGGTTGCACAGGCACCGAGTGCTTCGATTGTCGAATGGATAAGGAGTTGGACTCGTGGCCAGAAGGTCGTGGGATGGATTCCCGGTCGGGTCTGATGGTAGGTGTTTTTTTACCTCAGTTGGCACACTGCTCAGTGGTACCTACACGTTAAATAGGTACAGGTCAGCCAAGCGATCGCTAATGTGAGTGATACGCACGTCTGCGCTATGGTAGCGTTGTGCTGAATGCTCCCCGGGGAGTTGAGAAAGATATATAAGTGACAATGCTGCCAATGACCTGGTGTAGAAGTAAAGTCGCTAGAGCACGGCAAACTGTGAATTGCGGCTGTAAATAAACACATTTATAGTACATTATATAATGGCTGGGAATAGAACTGTGGCGCGTTGACAAACGGAGCCTTGCGTCAGATGATCAAAAACGAAACTAAACAATGTTTTTAAAGCAATCTTTTCCCGGTGTTCATGGGAGTCGTAATGGATTGTATCATCAGTTATTGCAGAGCCTTTATTTCAGTTGGTTTCTATTATAAAGTAGTGCTGTAAATGAGACACATGGGCTCACTTTGCATCGCTGTAGGCTGCACATCTCTATTCACACATTTACATTCACGTTATAAAACTACAAGCATCACATATGCACGTAGTTTGAGTACCGGGAGTATAAGCCTAATCCCATGGTGCTTAGATTACAATCTAGTCTGTTTCACACAGTAAATTCGTATTCATGATGCAGGAATAAGCCACGTAGAAATAAGTTGATTTTGTGTTCAATATTGACAACAGTGCCATATTAGCAAAAGGAGTACATGACGAGTGAGGTGACATGTCAACCTCCAAGTAGAAATCATAACGTTCTCTTTCAGCGATTTGGAGGTTGGTGACATGATGTGGGTCGTGCACTCTGAGTATCAGATGTCCAGGAGAGACCTCTGACACATAACTATTCTCATTAAAAATTCTGACCAATCACAGGCTGTTAATCTATAAGCATCACAGGCCGGTGATGAATATAAATCGGGTCAAGTGACCAATCACAGCTAAGTATCAGATTAGTGCGACGGATTCAACCAAGCAGGTTGCAGTATTTAAACAGGTCATATAAATAATGTTAATCCACTTTCAGGCGAAACATTTCAGAGGTCAATTTGCTTGACATCTGATACTCAGAGCGGGGTCGTGAAGTCGCAACGGACTTGTCCAACGAATGACGTAGACGAATGTTGCCTGGCGTGATGTGGCGAAGAATTAACGTTTAACGTGAGAAAAAATAATGCCTAAATCTCTGCCTAAATCCCGTTAGTCTAGGTAGATTCCTAAGGATGCCGAGATTCCATAAATGAACTGATCAACTGTATGCCCTTATACACCAAGATCTATCAATCTACCCATGATAGAAACCTTGCATTCCGTTACGTTTTATTGAGACAAAGACACATGCTGAACACCTTATTTTAGTGATAGCCGTAGACCACAACGCAGAG
Source organism: Streblospio benedicti (assembly GCA_019095985.1). Classification (NCBI taxonomy): domain Eukaryota; kingdom Metazoa; phylum Annelida; class Polychaeta; order Spionida; family Spionidae; genus Streblospio; species Streblospio benedicti. The sequence goes on along the minus strand of CM032667.1, from coordinate 19,015,733 downwards.
GATTTTTGAGGGGGTCATATAGCAAAAATGTGATTTGTGATTTGCCCTACATCTTGAGCGTGAATTGTGAACTGTCTGTATTTGAGTGTTTGAAATGTGATGCAACCTACTCAATTACAATTCCTGGGGATTGGTGAAAGACAATGAAATGTCTTGGTGACTGGTGATTTAGGAAAAATGTTGGTGACTGGATTTTCATCTCCGCCTCATTTTTGTGCTGCACTCTTGATTTGCGGCTCTGTTGACAAGTTACCGGCACGTCTGGTTTTACAATCAGCTGAGCAGAATCGATGGAAACTTGAACTGAGTGATACAAGTATGCATCAAAAGTTGGATTTCCTCGTTTTAACGCACTAACTACGCTGATGTGAGCCTATAGCTGAGAACCAATAACTCAACCCAACAAATCATGTGTAATGAATGTAATAATAGAAATTCTTTGGAAAAGAGGAAAACAATATCAGTTTCATCTAGTGTGGACGTAAGTAGCTTAGTTATATTGTTTTTGTACGTGCATCCATTGTAATGATATATAGCAAGCACGTGGTCCCGTTTCTCATTATATCATTGAAGCGGCGATACCTGTTTTACCCTGTGTTTGTTCTCTCCCTCCACCGTATCTTCAATAGACTGTTACGAAACGAGCACAGCCATATATATAAACACGCAGTCCCAGTGGTCAATCAACACACAGTTACAGAAAACACCACATTTATCATCATTGTTCAAATACAACGAAGCATATTAACGCCTGATAATGTCTTACAACAACACCACCACCGCCGAAATCGAGCACCTGCCCAGTCTACTGGGTGCAGTTTCCGGAAGTGCTCTTTGCGCACTCGCCGTCTTCGGCAATAGCGTCCTGATCGGCATCATCGCGGCCACCAAGGCGTGCAAGGAGCCCTTCTACATCGTCGTCACGTCCCAGGCGGTCAACGACTTGATTTTCACCAGTTTGGGCGCGCTTTTCGTCTACATCTACGGCCAGGAGAAGTTCCCGCTGTCGGTCACGTGGTGCAAGGCGATGCAGCTCACCCGAGCCGTCACGTTCTCCTCGAGCTTCTTCCACATCGGCTACCTGAGCGCATGGCGCTACATGGCCGTGGTGTGGCCCCAGAGGTTCGCGTGGGCCAAGAGCGTGCGGGGAACCACCGTGATGACGCTTATAGCCTGGCTGGTTTGTATTGCTATTGGTAAGTTTTGCATTGTTATATTGAATTGTGTTTATATTACACATGCTTGTTGAATGAGGTTAGCATCTCAGACGTAGGGATTCTGACAGAATAGAGCGATGATCAACAATTAACTCTTACTGGCCATGACCCAAATGGCCCCTTCACTTTAACGCTCACCAGTACATTAATCAAAACACCCCAATCAGTACAATAGGGATCCATCTGCACCCCAATCATTTCATGTAATTTTCTTTTCAATTCATATTCTATCTTTGTTCCAAATACATTCAAATGATAATTGTGACTGTGTCAGATAATAACCAGTACAAGAGTTGTGTTTTCATCATATACATACTTTAACAGGTCAAAATATCGAATAACCCTGGGTTTACTGTACTCGACTTGTCTGGGGTCCATGCGAATCCCAATAAAATTGCTTTCATAATGGTGCTTATGTTAAACAAAATAAAACAATTTTCATTTGTTAATGGCAAGATATGCGCTTACAACTTCCTAAAAGGACTTAAACGAAATCTATTTTCAGTGCACCCTGCATTTTTTGTTCTCACCAGGTGTGGGGTCCATTTTTATGTACAGTATTAAACCAAATCAAATAATCTTCAGTCTTGATAAACGCAAGATATAGGAAGACAAGGACAAGAAAAGATACAAAAAAAAAATACCAAGCAGATAAAAAGCTATTACAAAAAGTATACCCCTGGGGTCCGAATGTACTGATTAGGGTTAATTATTGTAGCTAAGCCTTTTTAACTAACTACATGCACATGGGGGACAGACCTGTAAAGAGATGGGTAAACGTAAATTGTGACTATTTACGGTCTAACAGGACTGTGATCTGAATGATGAAAAATATTTGGCCTGAACGATCGATAGGACCCCAAGTATACTGCAGTGATATTTTTATTGTTGTGTCTGATACTCATATCAAGCCCGCCTTTAATGACTTTTTTAATGATTGTCATCACCCAATGACTATATATTCAACGGGACTATCAGGTTGACCAGGTATATGCAGATCCGGGGGAGGTTACAGGTGGCGTGCGCCTCCCTTTTCCCACCAAAATACTTCATTTTCATAGGGATGTTTACACCTGCACCATCGATCGCGCATATGAAACCCATTAAATCCCTGAATGCGCCCCCTCTTTCCTAAAAACCTGGATCTGTCATTGCCAGGAACTCAATATGGCCTTTGTATATACAGTGTAGGTAAATTACGGTGGCTCATTTGTGCCATTTTGCCATTTAAATCTTCGACCGCAACATATACTTAACATGCAACAGTCACTAAATAATGTCGAGAAAACTTTTCAAAATTGCGTTCTCTTCTTAATTAACATGCGGACGCACGAAAATTCTGCGGTTTCCCAACAGGATGAGGGTGGGGAGTAAGGTTACGATGGGCCGCAATCTATTTACAATTTAAAATTCCTCTCATCCAAGTGTTCAGTGTGTCAATGAGTTGTGCACGGCGATTCATTTCCTCATATTTTGCTCAAATTGAAAATCTTGAAAGGAATAGACAGTTAGCTGTTGCATACATTCAAAATACACTGCGCATACTTATAGTTTTGAACTTCCGGTAAAGACAGATTGGCATAGTCGCGGAGGACTAATGCATTGGTAATGAGTCATTGTCAGCGTGTATTTTATGATTGACAGTATGAAATATCTGTTCCCGTGGAATTGTGGAATTCAATTTTGATTGCAATTTCGATTCCGGAATTGGAATTGAAAATGTGAAAGAAAAGTGGAATTGGAATTGTGCTTAATCCCGTCAATTCCACCTCAATTAGTCTTTGATTGATTTCTATTTCAAGTCTATATACTAGTAGATGTTATATGTCGGCAGATAATGTGCGTTGGCTAGTGCCTTGGGGCCGCGAAATAATTTTGGACTTAATTAACAGTCGCAAGCACCGCAGCCTGAAAATTAAGCTGCTCCAGCCATATAATCAAGACACGGGATGTCCCTTGTGAGCCACCATAGTAAATAGACAGGACTATCTTTATATAATCCAATTTTAATATCAAGATTCAATCAATTGAAGAACAAAAGATAGACTCGTACAAGGAACACAATGCGCCAGTAGGTGCGGATAACGCGAGGTTAACAACCTTTGTTTTAATTGACATTTAGCGTGAGCCGTAGACAGGCAGTAGACTAGCCTTGCTGCTCGGCTGTTGTGCTCTACGCATTATCAAGTGTGACAAAATGTACATCATCCATTAGCTGATAATCGAATGTCTCCTGAAATAGTTCTCGACCTTGCCATTTCAGGGTGCGCTTCCAGCATAAGAATTCAAACATCAGACAGCGTCTACTTCAATCTATTCATCATGAACTGCGATGTGGACACGCCGGGGAACATCTACGGCGTCATCTACGTGTACTCTGTGGCCACCGCGTTCGTCGTCTACTGCTACGTCCACATGTTTGTCACTGTGCGCAAAAGTCGCCAAAGTGCGCAGAGCTACTCCACCACGGAGCGAAAACACATGAAGAAAGAGGTGAACCTGTTGAAGACCATGGCGGCCGTGGCGAGCCTGTTCCTCTTGACCTTCTTGCCCAGCAATGCCATCCAGTTTTTGGGCAAATCCGGCGTGGCGATCTCGCACTACGCCTACGTGTTCGCGGTCATCACGTTTTTCATGCCGCCAGCGGCTAACTGGATGGTGTATGGATTCGGTCTGAAGCAGTTTAAGGAGAAACTGGTGGCGCTTTTCAAGTGCAAGCTTTGCCGCACCCAGGCGCTTGTACATCCTGCTGTTGCCAGGGACCCGGCCGGGGAGACACACTCCCCGCAGGATTAACGACAGTGGCCATGTTGTCACAGTCCAGTTGTCAAACAGGGTATTTTCACGGAAGCGTGTTTTTTGTTCAAAGTACGATGTCTTTAAACTGTTTTAAAGCATTCTACTTTCAACAAAACACGCTTCAGTGAAAACCCTCTATATTGTTGTGATTGTTGAAATGGGATGAGCTGTGGCATATTTATATATTTATTTTGTGTTACTTATATGTATGTTATACATATTTTGATATTTGATAACAATTACTAATTTTACTGAGTTGGATTTTCTGTTGATTGCTACGGCGTGCGCATTTGTAGGGTGTTTGAATCTATGGAAAGTCATCCGTGCCTTTTATTGTTTGTTAATGCACTAACACCCATTGAAAAAAGTATTTATTTACCACCCATGCATGATACGTTATATGACTGGTTGAAAGGGCAGAATGATTTGTATATGGAATTACTTTCAGGGGAATACAAACATATCAACAAGATTTTCTCTTTGTCACATATACTAATCCTTAACACATATCACTAGGTCTACGTAAAAATGACCTCGGCAGAAAGTTAAATTTACACTCATGTTGTGGCTGCCGTCTGTCCACCAATTCACAATTCATAATCAATCGCAGCAACTTAAATTTACACTGGTACTAGGGTGGTACTAATGAAAGTGAGTATTTGTGTTAATCATAACAGTGGGTGTTGGTGCACGTGCAGCGCGGTCGAGTTAGGTTCGCATTAACGCCACTTAGCATTGTTATCTACCCGCTCGTTAGTCAGCTAACACATACAGTTGTGTTTTATGCGTGTGCGTGTTTCACGCGTAATTAGGGTTTCCCGGCACGACATGCGATTGTCCGCGTGGTCTGCGGCCAGGACACTGTGACCATACTAACGACCCGTGCATTGTGTCGGTTACCGTCCACAGTCTATTGAGGCTTTTGCCTCGGCCAATCCCATAGCCTTGTATGTTATTTGTGAACTTTTGCTGGTATTATAGGCTAGTCGTGCCAAAACAGCTCAATTATCACAAATACACGTGTATAGTAATAGTATTTCAATCTTACTTGTATGTATCGAGCATATCTGCGAAGAAATGGACTGAATTGGCCGTCTTGAGCTTTGAGGAATCGCCAGGGAATTAGACCAGGGACAGTGACGATTTTGCTTCTCAAAAGATGAAAGAACTCTTTGGAAAGTTGTTCAAGGATGAGGATAATTCAGAGAGTAAGAAGAAAAAGAAGAAGAGTGGTTTATTTCGAAACACAGGAGATGAGGTTGCTGTTCCTCAGCAATGCCCTCATTTGAATTTAGGACTTGAGTATTGAAGTAGAACTATGTCATTTAAGGATCTCACAATGCCCCAGTTTGTACTTGGTGAACTTGAAATTATTTGTTCATGTGAAATGAATCGGAGAAACAAGCTAGGTTGCAATTTCTCAAAGTTTTGATTTATGAAGCAAATTTGTGTAAAATTTCTAGTGTGTTAGATTTTTTTGCTGCATGGGTTCCTGAGATTGAGCTAGGTAAAAAGAAATGGGGTGATGATTTTTCCCGAGTGGGTGACTTATTAAAAAGGTCATGTGTAATCAATAAAGAAAATAAAAACTATAAAGATAGTAAAATAGAAAAAGAAGGTGTATTATTGTAATGATTACAATAAGAGCAAGTGCCCCAAGATTAGTCCCCATAGGGATTTGCTTGGTGGTGTCATGAGAGATCTGAAACATATTTGTTCAAAATGTTACAATGATTTGAATGAAGAGTCTAGTTATCCAGCAAGTTGTTCAGATTTTCCATTGGTTGATGATTGTGATAGTTATGAATGACGCCAGGTTGTAAGTGATGACATGGTTTGCAAGATAGATAATGAATCGAGCGATGATGTTGAACTTGTGACACTGGGTTGTGAATTTGATATGATTGTGAATAGTTTATACGTATAAAAGAAGTGTTGTTTGACTTTAGTCATGTTGATGGATTGAAACTTGTGCGGTAGTGTTCAGAGTAAAATCAATGATGTTGTTCAAATGTTACACATTAGAGATATGGTTATTGACTCACAGTTACCAAATTTCCAGTGTTGTAGGATTCCCGTTCCTTCTTAATTAAATATTGCCTAATTTAGGGATATATTCAGTGATTATTGGGATAATTCTGTAGTTGACAGTTTGGCATTTGGTTGGCCTATAAGCATAGAGAGTGGTCATGACTTTTTATGTGCTGAAATTACACACTGACCACTCACTGACCACTCATTGACCACACACTGACCTTGCCGTACAGCTGGTGACCGTCATCGCCTCTGCCCGCCGCCGCTGCCGTCCCGCCACCGCCGGCCCTCTCCCACAGCGCCGCCAGAGCCGCCTGCTTCTCCTGAAACACGGCGCCATATGTCGTCTGCGCAGACTACTATGATAAGACCTACCCCCTCCCCCCCGGGCCGTGACCTATTGCAACCTCATCCCAGCTATTCATGACTTCCAAGAAGCGTAGAGAAGAGGCTCACTGATGTAAAAAAAACCCCAAAAAACAACAACAACAACAACAAAACAAACAACCCCCCCTCCAAACACTTGCCACAACACCTGAAAATCCGTGGGGTTTGGCAGGAAAAAATAAATAACTCACGAATTTATAAGGACCAGTTCCAAGCATCATCTATTGCAATCCTTTAGAAAATACACTATGTCAAGTGCAAAATGCCGTCCAAGTTTGATATTTTTACAAAAATAAAATGTTTGTATGTGTTGAAAATGAATGAATCTAAAGCAAAATTTTAAGTAGAATCAAAATCTATGATCACCAAGCTATCCCACCGCGGTCAGTCGATCACCAGTTATTGTGTGTAAATCACAATAGATGGTGAAAAATTAACGGCTTTAGTGCGGTAATTGTTTACTTTTGAAATCAATCTTAAATCAATCAATCTTAAGCACAATTTCTTTTGTCCATGCACTATAAGAATGCTTCTGGCAGATACTAATGGTTTTATCTCCCCTAATAGGCGGGTTTCTACTGCTAAGTCTGCAATATATGACGAGCCACCTTCGAAACTGGTGTCATCTGATAGAAAATGACCGATATTGGAGCTATAAAGGCTTAAATCAGGCGACATATGCAAGGGAATGTATCTCACACTTGATAGTAAACAGATTACACCAATCCTATGCTTGTTAAAACCACAGAATTGCACAAAATGTACACATACTAACGTCATGGTAAGCTGTGATCAACAGTTTTCGTGTGTGGTGCAAACCACTTTCTTTGTATTTGGAGACTTGACACAATATATAAGTGGATAATTTAGATCCAATGCATAAGGTAGTTTTCAGTCAAGTATACGCTACATAGCTGACCCACATTAGGGCTTTACAAAACATTCTATCATTCCGTGCAAAAAATCACCGCCAATAACCCACGCTGATTGGTCAATCTCCGTCCTTAATTTTGCGATGGAAAACACGCTCCCCAAAAAAACCACGGCGTTAATCTAAACTCCTCACAATATCAATACAGCTGCTGACGTAGTAAGGCGTGTTCATTCTGTGCGGAGTGCAACAGTTTAGACTTTTCTCTAACGCCTCCGCGACAACATACCCTTTTCATTTTTATTCAGCATATAGAATTGACGTTTTCGTCAAAACAAACAAAAAATTGACTTGAATGTTGAATGTTATAATATGATTTATTTTAAAAATAAATCATGAAAATGGATTTTAGTCATGATAGAATGGTGATTGACCACTCGATTGTCATGTCAATCGCAAAATTGAGCATGCTGACGTCTGATTTACCCTAACTTCGTTCGGGTTCACTACGCTACTGGTAGACTATATCACTGAATTTGTACGTAGCGGAAGTTTGGCGAGTCAAATTTCTTCTGCAGTCACCGTACCGTATTTAAAAATCCTACATTTGTCGCATTGAAGGACTATATAAAACGACGAGTACCATGACTTTATGTGGCATCATGAGGATTGCATGAGCAATCCACTGAAAATTGTATATAGATACTGTTATATTGTTATTGTTATATATTGTTAATATCACAGGAAGTAACAAGTGCTAGTTCTGAATTTATATTCTACTGAGCTACATAAATAGAAGTTGAGCTGTTAAAACATTTATGTAAAGTATCGTTGGTAAAATATTGTATTCAAAGTGTTGGTCTCCTTAATCTAAATGTATTATAAATAGAACTACATTGGTAAATTCCTCGCCATCTTTCGAACAAAAAATCTTATATTGTAAGCTTTAAATTATTATCATAACGGCCTCAAATCACTATTTTTTTTGTACCCAGTTAGTTATTGGCGCTTTTGTTGCATTTTACGACGAACGTTTACTGTCTAATTAATAATGTAGTAATGTGTTTGAATTTTCACTATTATATTTAACAGAGTATCCAGGACGTTACAAACAAGGATCATGTACTCAATTCAATTAAAACACTAAGGACAGGATATTGGTGATACTATTAAACAGCTAAAATCTGGTAAAACTTGCGGGATTGACAATCTACAATTAGCAGAGCACTTTAAATATGGTCATCCTGCATTGACATGTTTAATTGCGATATTAACAAACTGTATGAGTATTCATTGCTATATTCCTGAACCTGTGTTGGAAACTGTAATTGTTCCTATTGTTAAGTACAGGAAACAGCTTTTAACAGACAAAAATAACTACAGGCCAGTTGCTATCACTACTGTTTTTTCCAAAATAATTGAGTCTATTGTGTTATCCAAATACCGTATTTCCGTGTTTTGTAGCCTCTGCCCAAATTGTAGCCTCCCCTCAAATAGACCTCAGGTTAGACACAACTTTAAATCAATAAACGCCTCCCTCGTATTAACGCCTTTTAAGGCCGGCGCTTTAATCAAAGAGAATGCCGCCGCGGCCAAGTTGATTTAATAATATGTTTATTACCTACGATGTGGTTGTTTGCTTGTAACTTCGTAAGTATCAGTCCGATTTTGACAGTTAACACATCATTTTAAAGCTGAGACCATCGTGGATATGACTAGGTACACCATTTATGAATATCTGAATAGTTATCAAAAAGAAATAATGTTTGTTACGTTAATCACACACTAATCCCTGTAGTTATACACTTGGAAGCAAGTGGCGGCGTTTATTTGAAGTTACTCGAGTAAGTTATTGTGGCTTCCTCAGATGTGTCTAACTTAAGGTGATCAAATGATTTTGCGTTAATTACCGCCTCCTTCAAATAGACGCCTCCCTCATTTAAACGCCTATGCTAGACATTTTGAAAACAATAAACGCCTAGGCTACAAAACGCGGAAATAGGGTATGCACATATGTTAGTGACGCAGGACAACCAATTTGGTTTCAAAGCATTGCACAGTACAGACTTGTGTATATTTTCTTTGAAACAAATTATTGGATTTTATAATTGTATATCTAGTCCAGTATATGTATGTTTCTTAGACGCTAGCAAAGCATTTGATCGTTTGAATAATTGGTTGCTATTTAGAAAGCTTATCGACAAAGGATTACCTCTTATGATAGTTCGTTTATTTGTATATTGGTACTCCCAACAACAGTTTAGTATAAGATGGGGAGGAAGTTTATCCAGTAAGTTTGACATTACAAATGGTGTCACGCAAGGCGGAATAATTTCTCCTGTGTATTCTAATATATATATGGATGACCTCAGCAAGGAACTTAACCATTCAGGCATTGGATGCCGCATAAATGGTCACCTTGTTAATCACTTAATGCATGACGGTTGTATCATTGCACCAGCTCCATCGTCACTGCAAAAGCTACTAAATATATGTGCCGATTATGGGGAATCACACACTATTCATTTAACCAAACTGAAACTAAATGTACGTGCTTCTTACCCAGTAAACTTAAGTCGTTGTAGATTCCACCATTATACTTAAATGGTGTCCAGTTATCTGTTGTGGACTCAGTTTTATATTTAGGTGTTGACATTGATAAAAGTTTAGATGATAAAAAATATATAGCTCGTCATAAACGCTACTTGTATGCTAAAGGTAACCTTATTATAAGAAAGTTCAAAGACTGGTCTTTCAACATGAAAGTTAAATTGCTTAAAACTTATTGCTACAATATATATGGTGAACATTTATGGTCTTGGCTGCAGCCCTCAGAGATACAACCATTAATTGTTGCTTTTAATGATATTTATAGAACTTTGTTTAATGTCCAAAGGGGTGTTAGTATGTCACGTAGTTATGTTTTTAATGGCATTGATCATTTCAAAATTCCGTTACGAAAAGCAATGCACAGATTTAAGTTGAGGTTAAGTAAGTTTTAAAATAGAATTGTCAGAAGTATTGTAGATTCTACTTATTTTATGCACTATTCGTCAATAAGTAGAGTCTGGTGTAGCGAGTTGTATGTATGATATTCTTATATGTTATGTACTGTGATGCGATAATTTTATCACTAACTTCTTTTACGTTACTTTTTATGTAATATGGACTTTTAGTCTGATACAAATAAATAAATAAATTTTATTTTGAACATTTCATCACTTCATAGTGACAGGATCATGAAAAAATCATGTGGTGGTGTAGCAGATACAGGCCTCATACCAACATGATTAATTGTGTTTTGTCTTCAATTTCAAGTCCATTATTGCAGACGTTTTGGCCAGATGTACATGTAGTTAGTACATCACACTAGCCTTGCGACCTGTTGTGCTCTATGCATCATAGGCAGATCAGGAGGGGGGGGGGGGATTTTCCAACCAAAATACTTCATTTTCATATAGATCTACAGCGTAAAATCAAAACCTCCTGTGTCAAAAGTAACCATTTAATGCACTAAACCTGTTGATTATGCACATTAACTGAAATTAACAACACATGCACTCACTCACACAAGACACCAAAACATGCACAGCCACAACCACACCCACCCACCCAGAGAGAAAGAGAGAGATAAACACCCCACCCCCGCCTACTCACGCACTCACTCACTCACTCACTCACTCACTCACTTCACTCACTCACTCACTCACTCACTCACTCACTCACTCACTCACTCACTCACAGACACCAACACATGCACAGACACAACCACACCCCGGAGAGAGAGACACAACCCCTCCCACCCACCCCCTGGCCCACCTTGAGTGTGCGTGTGTCGGCGCGGACGCTGTCGACGAGCGCGGTGAGGCGGGCGGCGTCCTCCCGGAGCGCGGCGTGGCCGGCCGTGAGCTGCTCGCTGTCCGCCTGCAGGTCGCGCACGTGCCGCTTGATGAGCAGCCATTCAGCGCGCAGGTCCCCCACGCCGTTCTTCAGCTCCGTGCCCAGCATCGTCACGGCTGCAGCATGGGAGGGGGTAGGGTGTGTAGGATGGTCTACTACTATGGTTTACAAACCCTATACTATAGTCATATATACTGCATAACTGTGTGTTATAGTGTTTGTAAACCATAGTTGTAGACCCTTGAATGTGTTCATTGTGTTGGAATCCATATATGTATACAAAGTTCATCTTCACACAATACAATAAATTCTTACATTGATTGACTTCTTTCACCGTTGTCAATCAATGTAAGAATTTATTGTTGTGTGAAGATGAACTTTGTATATATACATTACATAGTAGTAGACCATTATACCCTACCTAACCACCCCCCCTAATGAACAGCACCGTGCATGGGGCATTAGTGGGGAGGGAATAGCCCAAATATTCACTACAATTGGCACTTGGTGTCAAGTTTTTGAAATTTGGCATGGTTGATTGCAATGCATTGTTGTTGACGGTGGCCTTTTTGAATTTCACGAACTGAGGCGTATCTATACAGTGGCGTTATAACTTGTTCCCAGTTGTTTTGAAGACCTCATGCCCATACCAATCATTGTGTCAAATTAAAAAAAACTGTCTCCAAAGGCACAATTGCTATGAATTCCCTCCCAGGCAATGATGAAAAACACATCAATTTTATTGTCTATTACCTCTAATCTACGGTTTGTTTAGGTTATATAATGTAAATATTTTGGTTTATAGTACACACAATCACTCATTCATTCTTCACGTTCCCAAACCTTCATAAAGCTATGGAATGAACCTCTGTATAAATACCACCTCTCTATTGAGACCACTGGCCCCAAAAGTGGTCCTTATAGAAAGGTTCTACTGTAATCAATAGCGCGCCCCTCTCTCCCTACTCACCTTGAACGTCCTTCCTGAGGCCGGCCATGTCTTCGCGGTCTCCCGACTCCGCGGTGACCCCGAGGCTGTGACCTTTGAGCAGGCCGGCAGCCAGGTTGAGCAGCTTGGCCTCGTCGTACGCCTGCCACAGCTGCCTGTTGTCTGCACGCAGCTCCGCCAGCTCCAGCCTACAGCAGCAAGCACAAACACGGTGTCGGCCACACGCACAGTGTACACAGGCAGAGCACAAAGTTTAACATGGTGTTAGGTATATTTGTGACTCCAAGTCTAGTTAGGACTATATCACATAGTCTATGGTGGGATACCCACGACCATATGGCACCAAATCGCCTAGCAGCTCAGGCTAACTCGCTCTTCCAGTCTGCCACCGGAAGTAGGTTAAAAACTGTTGCAGACTTAGCAGCAGAAACCAGCCCATGTGAGTTGAAATAAATAGCATCAGTATGTGCCAGAAGTATTCTTATACTGCATGGACGGCAAAAATTGTGCTCAGAAATGATTTTTAGACCGTTTACAGTGAAAAATCCAAGCCGCCGATTTCAAAAGTAAACATTTCCATCACAAAAGCTCTTGATTTCCGCACAAATTCTGCTTAAAACTCACATAAACTGGAGATTGATTGAACACCGTGAATATAGGGAAATTGTTGATTATACAAATGAGTCTTACAGGCATTCATCATTTCAAAAACAATGAAAAAATACTCTATAATTTTTAGCTTACGTTTAATTCCAGACACATAGATCTTTCATTTTTGCAATTTATCATATACCAGACAAATGCTTATTCCTTAAGCTCTGCAACGGTATCTAATATGTATTTATGTGTACCATTCTGAAGATTTTACAGACTCAGATAGGGATCCCTTTCAACCACTCAAAGTCTCAGTGAATGGTGATAATAAATATCCCAAATGGAAGATCTCTGTGTCTGGGAATAAACGTAAGCTAACAATTAGAGAGTATCTTTTCATTTTTTTAAATGACGAGTGCTTGTAAGACACATTTGTATAATTAACGATTTCCCTACATTTATAAGAGTTCGAAATATTCTTCATGCATCACTGTAAAGGGGACCACCTGTCCTTCTTAATGGTATATTATACTAAAACAGAGAGATTCTGCTATTATGTAGACTGCTCCCAACATGCTCTTTTTGGCCCTTTTCCCCTTATCCCTCTTTTTCAGCCGTTGTTCCCTTATCCCACTTCCTTATAACCCCCAACCCCCCACCCCCTTAGACAGCGTGAAGATCATAAATAGAGAAAATAGAGACATCCACAAAAAGTAGTTGAAGGAATACACATCAAGGTGAAGAAGGCTAGTCTCAACAGGACGGGCGGTTTTGACCTGCCTCAAATATATCTGTCCTTTCAGAGGTGGATGCTGTGGGGGCAGGGACCACACCACCGGGAATCCCTAGGTGCGAGGCTGTTTGCTATGACAGCCCCGTTATGTGAGCAGGACCGCTGTTAGCTGCCAAACCTGTTCTGAACATGAAAATGAAAAGAAATTCTCTGGACAAGATTTGCACACGGAATCCACCCCAGCTGCTGGACTAAATGGGAAGTAATTGATTTATTTCGTATTTTTAATATTTTTATTTTTTGTAGTTGTTAAAATACATTGAATTTATGTTTATAATAAAAATATTTTGAAAGGTGGCAACTACGTATGAATCAGATTTTGTATATATTAGATCGTGTCAAATATCAGCACTATTGGAATGTTGATACCTATGATACAAATGGAGCAAGTTTCCTCACACATGCCCATGGGTTTTATTAGACGCTCTAAACACTGTACCACCGTGCACCGAGGACAACACCTCTAATCCTGAAAATCTGTGTGAGCAGCATTAGAATCTTTCATAATCTTCCAGTGATGTTTT
>CM032667.1:18889245-18994942 GCA_019095985.1 Streblospio benedicti | reverse complement strand
CGTCGAAAAGGTTCTTGGGGATAGTGGGGCTCTAGGCACGAGTCCCCTTTTTGGTCGGGGGCGCATTTTGTTTTTAAGGGGGTTGGCTAAACGCGTCATCTTGAAAAGCGACCCGTTTTTAAAACGGGGTGACATCGGTGAGGTCAAAAATTACTATAGATTGCAATACGAAACGCGCCGATTCCATGAACCGGCACGGTTGAAACTTGAAATATCCAGCTCCCCTAATCTGTAGGGGCGTTGACACTGGGATGGGTTGTTAGAATCTGGGGGCGCCGCCTCTGTAGCAAATTAAGAGGTCTGTTTGGTTGGGGGAGCGGGTGTAGTTTTATTTTGTGAGAGACACTTATTAAGTACACAGAAGGTGTGGCGATACCGAGGTGGTATTTTCAAAACTTTTTATTTTTCCACACACAAATATACCTTTTTACAGAGTATAAATTCAGTTGTCTGTACATATCCTCGGGGACCATCACAAAGTCGTCAGGTGCTTCAGCGGCATCACGCTATACGGGGTCTCGCCGTCTCGCACAGGCCAGCCAGCTGTCTCGTCAGTAGCTCTGCGCTCCGGCGATCGTCGCTCCTTTGCTGGCTAGACCTCTCAGACGGGTGACTTTTCTACGTAAATAGGGTTTTAAACACTCAGGGATGGGGAGACGTTTAGCTAGAATGTTCAGAGCTATCTCGACGATGTATGTAGTATGGAGCTTTAATGTCGACGCCGTCCATCGCGCTGGCGGCTGACTCCGCGACACCATCAGACAGTCATGCCGAACTTGTGAGGAGCTGATGCATCCTTCGCCGCAATTCCTTTGTTTGTAAGCGCGTACTTCTTTCCTTAGCAGATCGGCGTATACGCATCCCCTGCAATGTCCAACTCGGCTGCCGATGCCAACCGGTTGGCGAGGTGGTGCCATTCTGTGAAGTACGTTCCACCTTTTTGAGGCTTGTCCGAGCGCCACACGCGTATATATGTAGTAGAGCCGCTCCCGATAATCGCTGATGCTGAGACGCACTTCTTCGGGGTACTTGTTCAAGACCCAAGACTTTTCTGTACGATTACGTACGCACTCGTCGACTTGGTCGTACTGAGACACTAGTCTGTCCCAACTCCTTCGGGATAAAGCGATACGCTCATTCAGTTTATGCCAGGGATCACCGCATATTTCAAACATCCCATCGTCCGGGTCTTTAACGTACGCCTCTGACATGCTTTTTAATCGGTTGCGAGGAGAGAGCGCTAATCGACGGATATTCTGCGACCCAACAGGCCCGGTGCGGCTCGCGAAAGTGCGCCACCACCACCGCTCGCCTCATCCGTCACTTTGGATAGCTCCCCGCTGGAGGCGGATCGGTGGCGCTCGCGTGTGGCACGCGGCTCGCCTGACGACAAAACCCGACTGTTTTGGGTCGCTGGCGGACGCCTCAACGCGGGCACTCGCACGCGAGGCTCTCTAGGGGCAGTTTTTCTGCAGTTGTATGTAGGAGTAAAGGTGTGGCTGGACCGTGTCGTATTATCTTATAGTGAACGTTGGTAATCGCTACTTTTTGTATATCTAACCTCCGACTGTCTCAAGTTAAAACGAATTGAGCTAATCGGCGGGAATTCTGCGACGCTCAACAGACCTCGTGCGGCTCACGAGGCGCACAGCCACAGCCCACCCTCCATCCATCACTTTCCTGACACGTCGCCTGTCGAGACGACAGCGGGGGTCTCTCGCTCGCTCGTCATAACGACATTGAAGGCTGGGGGGGGGTCTGAGTGACCTGTCAAAACAAAAATTTGATTTATCAATTCTGCCTTGGAGCCCAAACCATACTACTATTCGTTTTTTATATATGTTTAACAAAGAATTAACAAAGAACCTACATGGTTTGAAAACATTTGAATGAAAATCAAAATTAGACGATTGTAGAGCAAACATTAATTAAAATTTTCTAATATTGTGATATACACAGAGCATAAAAGAAAATTCAAAAAACAAAAAAGTAGCCTTTTATTCGTATGAACCACGGTCAAGAGCACGTATTTAGACTTTTGGTGTGTATCTTTTGTGTGAATTGCCAGTGATATGTTTGTATAATGCTACTACACCTTGAAGTCAACACAACAAGCTAATATGCATGGCCCAGCATTAAGACAGTGATGGGTGAGTTGAGAAAATCTTCACCATAAGATATGGTTGCAATACAGAACTTTTTATCATTTACGTGATGTAAACACTAACAAAGCACTCACAAACCTCAAACAGACTGTCAAAAACTGCTCATATCAGAAAGTGGCAGTTTCGTATAGTAATTTACTTAAAAAAAAAATTCAATGGGCATAATTTCCTCCTGCGATATAGATTGTTCTTCAGTTTGAGCGACACAAACACTACCGGTAATCATAATTGCTATAATACAATTGAATTTACATAAACGGCCACAATACACGTCACCAATCAAATATTCAACTTGATGACACTGTCCATTGTCCCTTCAGAAAACGTAGATGACAAAGTCAGTCTGCTTTTGAAATACGTGTACAATACAGCTTCAATTGGAAGCCGGGCAAATAGAATATTTAGGCAACTGAATGGTATTTTACAACCCTCTATTAAGATACTTGTAGGAGAAAACAGAGTCACAGTCATTGAGGTAGAAAAAGTCTGCCATTATTGGAGTGTCCCCATTGATGGAATATGTTTAGTACAATTTTTGTTCCTAACTGCACGTCCTCGTAATTAGTGAGGTGGTCCTATGGCAAGGTTTTTCTTACGTTATTGGTTATGCACAAAAGGTAAATAATTAAGACTTTGGGGAGCTGGTGTCTGGTATATTATAAGAAGAATATTCCATGTACATGTACATACTTATGTTCCAGGGTTTGTATATGTTCTATGTTGGTAGATCCACGATGCTGTTGCAGACTCTGTGGGAGTTGTGTGGTGTCTCCCTTGCTATTCAAGTAGGTGGCTTTACCTACACATTCTGGTTAGCTGATAAATAGTATATAAATACAAATGATACAGCAATACATCTTGATATATTTGGACATATATTGTTCAATTCAACGAATTATTTTATAGTGCAAAAGTTTTGAGTTTTTAATCACTACTTTAATTCTTAAAAAATAAACATAAATTTATAAAAAATATATTGTTCAATTCACAAGTTATGGATAATTTCATAATTGAAACAATCATGAAGGCATTGTCAATTATATTTCTCTACGATAAGCACAATTTTTAAAAGCTCAATGAATTTCACTCATTTTGATTTTACCAATTTCGTTTATAAGAGTATTGATATTACTAACTAACAGTGAGTATTGCAGCAATCTCGCGGAATATAAGTCTTACAATAAGGTGGCACTGGACTAGGTTATTATTGTCCCCTTTGTTACACACACCTTGTTGTTCCTTCTCACCCACTGTAGGACTAGGGACTCAGTACACTACAGTACTGAGACTGGCCATTAGGGTCTCAGTTTCCTTGTAGACGCTAGTCGGATAGCACATGGGGCTGGTAATCTGTTCTCGATGAGAATAGGCCCTCTTTACTTGTTCTGACGAGGATAGCCGGTGGCTACCTCTCCTCACTGCGCCTGGGTCCACGTAGCTTCGTGAAGGGGAGGCCCTGATTGTTGCGTGTCAGCACCAGTGCAAAGTCCCCTCGACAAGTGGCCCGTCGTGAAACCCGGGTAGTTAGATACCAGGCCACTGCCCACTTCACTGGACGGCGGTCAGTACGAGGAGTAGCAGTTAACACAACGAGGACTGCGCAAGAGAACATCGTCATAGGAGTCAGCTGCCAGTCGCGTGTCTCGGGCAGTCGCGTTAACCCGACCATTGCGGTCCGGTACGCGACCGACTCCACTTTGTTTACAACTAATCTAAACAAAATGTGTCCTTTCCTTATATTTTTTTTTATCAACAATACTTTATTCCATGTGGTCAGTGTAACTGTGAACATGAAAATCTCACATTATAGGTACTAATATCTGTGAAAGGAACATGCCTATTTCAAATGTAAAAAAAAAAAAATCTAAAGATAAATTTTGATAGAAAGTAGTGACATATCAGGGAACCTTTAACATATCGGTGAGCCTGCACTGCAGATGATAGAATTTTTAATATCCTAAGAAAACTGAAGTGATCAAAATAGCCCAAGCTTACACCTTAACTCAACTTCTACACCCAATGAATTGAGATAGCAAAGTAGAAGCTACATCAAATTGCCATACATTTCTATAAAGACATTCTAGCATACTGCATCATGTTTATTTTATAGCCCATTGTTGATTATTGGCCAATACATCGTGGATCCCAATTACATTTAAAAACATGTCTTATATTCTGGCAAGATTGATGCGGTGCATGTTTATATACTTCATTTACATTAAATGGTATTGACAATTAGTGGTTTCCTTATAATACTCCCTATTGTAAAACATAAGGTTGGTTTGCTAATTAGATTTATTGGCCAGGTGTACGCTATTCGATGGAAGGCAAAATGTGTTGATCTGAACACCCAAGATGTCGACGCGATCCTGGAGACCAGCATGCGGGTGAAGGCGTGTGTGGATTCCAGGAAAGTGGGCTGCTTACAGCTACTCCGATGTGTCATGGGTAAGGATGTGAGGGGGTGGAGCTTGCTCTGTGTGTCTGAGACAGTGATGGAGGAGTGAGAGATACAGAGAGAAAGAAAAACATGTATATGTAAATGGATGTATAAAACACAATAAACAGCATCCCTGCCTTGTAATCATTTATTGTTTGTTATTACAAATCCATCCAACTGGAATTCATCAGTTTAATTTGTGCAAATGATTTGCATAAATGAACTGAATGCGCTTATTAATGCATTGTTATTAGACAAATGACATTATAAGTAGGTTTGAATAATTCTAGATGTCAGTTAAATTCTCATTGTCTAATTGACTGTTAACTTTTTCTCCCATTATATGAATGTAAATGTGGTTATCTATAGTCGCAATTCACTGTTATTCACTGTTATCGTGCTCTAGCGACTTTACACATATTTACATATACGAGGGGGCTTCAATGATATTTATGTATTGTTTCACTTATGAATTTCAATTGATGTATTGAGTAATCAACATGTATTGCCAATTCTTTCTATGAATATGAACTTATTCAGCTGCAATAATCGATTACCTTTTCTGTCACATTTTTTATCTTTATCATATTCATTCTAGAATAAGCTTCTACATTATTACCTTCAATTAAGATGACCCTATGAAGAAAAAAAATAGCTCACATTTATTGAAAGGAGTCCATGCTTGTACCACAAGTGACCTAAATAACAAGGACTCTACAGAATATATGTATATATATTGCTGTTCATAGTGGCCCCTGACCTCTTTGCACACCCACTTGGTGACAGCACCTACCACGTGGGCCTCATCAACAAACACACACTGGCGGAGAACTGGAATTACTGCCGGGGACTCAGCAGGTTCTCCCAGCTTGTTGCTATAGAAACTGCCGAGGAGAAGCAACACGTGGCGAGCCCGTCTCCGCTTCAGGTACATTATGCCTGTGTTTGTATGTACACATGCTATTGTGTGCATGTGTGTTTGTATGTGTTCATGTATGTGTTTGTGTGTGTTTATCTCTCTCTCTCTCTCTCTCTCTCTCTCTGTCTCTCTCTCTGTCTGTGTGTGTATGTATCTGTCTCTCTCTCTGTGTGTGTGCGTGCATGTGTGTGCGTGTGTGTGTGTGCGTGTGTGTGTGTGTGTGTGTGTGTGTGTGTGTGTGTGTGTGTGTGTGTGTGTGTGTGTGTGTGTGTGTGTGTGTGTGTGTGTGTGTGTGTGTGTGTGTGTGTGTGTGTGTGTGTGTGTGTGTGTGTGTGTGTGTGTGTGTGTGTGTGTGTGTGTGTGTGTGTGTGTGTGTGTGTGTGTGTGTGTGTGTGTGTGTGTGTGTGTGTGTGTGTGTGTGTGTGTGTGTGTGTGTGTGTGTGTGTGTGTGTGTGTGTGTGTGTGTGTGTGTGTGTGTGTGTGATGATGATTTTGGAGAGTGGGATATGACCCGATACTGTGGGCGTGGCGGGTCATTATTCTATTGTGTCATCAAAATTGACCTGTCATGCATAGAGTGATTGTCCACCGTATGTACATAGAAACCATGTGATATAAGTAGTAAGTTTATTCAGTGTTGTGTAAGAGAAAGAAAACCATTACAAACTCATCCAATGGTATCATTCACCCACATGTTCCTTGTCCTTTATTACTGACGAGGCGTGATCGGCAACAAGTAGAAAGCCAACCAAGCTACACCAATGCAGGACACCTACCGGGCTATGTGACTTACATATAATTACTTTTCGATAGGCTGCCACTTGGCGTGGTTGGCATGGTTCCCTAGTGGCAGCGACGCTTACTCTCAGTGGGCTTCATATTGGACGGCTAGGATTGATGATAACGTCTTCTTTTACAGTGAGAATGGCGGATTGGCTGACAGTACCACGGATATGAGCAGTCTTGCCCCAGAAAATACTTATCTTCATTGTGCTGTGTGCAAGTACATCATGATTTGAAATGTTAATAGATTCTTGCCTACTGAAAAGTGCAATTTGATATAAAATGAAGTTTGTTTGTTTGTTCAAATGTACCAGCAATGAGACGCGAGACAATTTCTCTTTGCACAATGGCTATTTGATTAGTTATTCATGGTCTATGCATAGAAACTCTTATCAATTATGTCCACATATTCCTCTGGCGTTTTTATTGTGTTAGTTGGTGGGGAAACAATTCTTGTAAACATTTTCAAACATTTTCAAATGAGAGTTTACACATTGGTTGCTACAAAAACTAAAGAATCACATATTTACTATTGTAATTACCTTCAATGTCTAAATTATGTAAATATCAATGACTTTAATGGATGTGATATTATACCACTTTACAATAGTCTCCTTTTGATCTAAATGAATATTGCACCTTCATAAATCTATTTAGATATCTGATAATAGTGAGTTGCAGAAATATTGGTATATTATTAATGTCTATGGTACAATATACACTGATATAATGCTGCACACATGTACATGTACGTCAAATGTCTTACCATGAATTGGTTTTAAACAGTTCTGTGACATATCTTAATACATAAATATAAAATCATATGCTTAGAGTTATTAATGTTTCTGTCAAAGGTTAAAAATAAACCTCTTTTTGCTATAGAATTATTGCGTCGCTTCAGCTCAACTGCTGAAGCATTGTGTTTCATTTGTTTGTAACTAACCAATTAACTGACTGACTGACTGACTGACTGACTGACTGACTGACTGACTGACTGACTGACTGACTGACTGACTGACTGACTGACTGACTGACTGACTGACTGACTGACTGACTGACTGACTGACTGACTGACCGACTGGTGAGCGATGAGATGACGGGGCGATGTTAGCCAGCGACTGGAGGGGTGCGCCCTGGACTGGACGGTGGTTGACCGACGAGAGAGCCGGCCGTCGACGCGCGATGAAGAGGAGGGTGGCGCCCTGTGATGCCGCCATGCCACTAAGTTGTCTCACCTCACCCGTACAGGTCCCGAGGAGACAGGGCGCCAACAGCTGCAACAACAGCAGCAACAGCAAGAGCGTGAGCGCCAACAGGAGGAGTCGACAGCGGAAAGGACTGAGGCAGAATGGGAGGAACGTGAACGGAGGAACGGGAGGAACGTCAGAGACTGAACAGATGACAGCAGGAACGGGCGGAGCAACAGAGACAGCAACAGCGTGATGAGCAACAACAGAGGCAGCAACAGCGTGACAGGGTGAGGAGGAGAGGAGCGGCTGAAGAAGACTGAAGAAGAAGAAGAAGAACAGCGGACAACAACAGCAGCAACAAGAAAAGAAGCGAAGAAGAAGAAGAAGAAGAAGAAGGAAGAAGAAGAAGAAGAAGAAAAGGAAGGAAGAAGAAGGGCGACAACAAGAGAAGAAGAAGAAGAAGAAGTGAAGAAGGAAGAAGGAAACAGGAAGGAAGAAGAAGGAAGGGAAGAAGAAGAAGAAGAAGAAGAAGAAGAAGAAGAAGAAGAAGAAGAAGCAGAAGAAGAAGAAGGAAAAGAAGAAGAAGAAGCGCCCAAGACCGAAGAAGAAGAAGCGGTCAGCAGCAGCAGCAGCAGGACCGCCCAGACCGAGACGGTCCGTTTCCTCCCTAGACGGCTCTCCTACGATGAGCACTTCCATCAGCACGACAGAGTAGTGCGTGTGACAGGGACTGGGTTTTTTTTTTTTAAAATCGGGTACGACTTTTTTTCCCTTTAGTTAAGACTGGTTTTCTTATTACATCTTATATCTTTATTATCTTATTATATTTTGAAGCTCTGTTAATTAGAGTTCGTAGTCCACCGCGTGAGCGTGTGCACCCGTAGGAGGCTGGACTTGCATTGATATTTTTGAAGTTCTGTTAATTAGGGGTTCATAGTGCACTAGCGCCACCGACTCCAACATAGACAGTGATCTATGAATAAACACAAAGCGGCATTGATTAATTAACAAGTTTCCGGATTCATAAAGTACTTACTTATTAACGTCAACCGCAACATCAAGGCCTACTTCACAGCCCCCTCGCCCGTGACCTATAGCTACGGGCAGACCATCAGGCTCCCCTGGACCCCTGTTAACGTGGTGCCCGCCGCCTCCATGGGCGGGTGGGACGCCAACTCCGGCCAGTACGTGTGTCCCGTGGTAGGCGACTACCTGTTCATCGTCGCTGTGGAAGGCCAGTGGCAGAGACTAAAACTGCGGGCTCGGCTGATGCTCACTCCCTCACCCGGCTGAGCCACTGGCCGCCTCCATCAGCAGCTACGGCGGCGTGGGCTTCACCTCCACCGTGCAGACGATCGTGCGGTGCTGGGCTGGCAACCGCGTCTACGTGAAGGCGGCGAGCCGCTTTAAGGTGCACGACGACAGCTCGCACCACAGGAACCAATTCTCGGGTGTGCTGCTCAGACAGCACGGCGCCTGAGAGCTGCCGGTAGGTGGACAATGACCACTCCGCCACTCTCAAATGTAGACCTGAGAACTGGTGTATTGGCCATCATGTTACAGTACCTGACTCGACTCCACAGTGCCAGAGGGAAGTACGGGTATTGCCGTCAGTCAGTTCATTCAGGAATTAATGTTCCTAGAATATCATATGAAAGCGTACATATAGTATTGCTTATTTCCAATGTGGTCTTGTTTTGTTTGGCGGGTTAGGTAACCAACTGAGCCTCGGGGGTGTGGAGGGATCACACTAGCTATTGTTTTCAAGCTACGTGAGTTCTTTTGCATGCAAAGGGGTGGCTCTCCCCTACGCAGGACACGCCTTTTAACGAGGCTTCTTAACGTCGTTTTCTTTACCAATGTGGTACCAAAGACAAGAATGTGGTATGGAAGTTGTCATTGGTGCAAAAATGTCAACCTGTGGTCAGACCGGCCCGAAAAATGAAGCCGAACCTCTTTTTTCTGTCCGCCTTTGTTGATTTGGTACAGATATGTTTGAAGAAGGCAGAATAGTGTTTTCTGCATTGTCATCACTAATTCATGGATGAGATTCGTGACTGTCTGACTGGCAACTTTTCGCTGGGATTGTAGAAAGACATTGTGATGAATGACAATATAAATATAACTCTTATAACTGTTAGTTTTGTGTTGTCAATAAAAGATTTTTTTTCGTTTGTATATTTTCTGTATGTAATTTGTTTAGTTATGACAATCTGAAACTTTAAGTCATGAACTTAGTTTGTAAATGACAGTCCTGAATAGTGCTGTACTCTGGTCTTTATTATTTTGCATTGTGTGTGCAATTATTACACAAGAACATTGGTATTTTAGCAAATGTGTGTTCATGATTGTTGTTTGTTGCATAACAGTGAATAATTATTAGAATATTTGATGTTTCAGCAATTGTAAAAGTAATCGGCTATTGTAGAAAGTATTCAAAATTATCGAACTGTATTTTATCTCTCCATTGGTGCTGCCCTCCTCATTGGGACTAGTACTTGATGCAGAATGTCACAATCGATATATTTGTATTTAATAAAAAAAAGTGTTTTGGCAACGGAAAGGAGAACTGATGATGAATACTGTATATACATTTATATTTTTAGCAATTGAAATTTTCTTCCTGTTTAAACAAATGGTGTTAATATGTATCAATGTTAATGATATATGTTATTTTTTGGATGGTCCCATGTGGATTTGTGATTGAATAAACTGATTTGATTTGATATAATTTGATATATAATTTGATTTGATATAATTAAGAACGAACACATAAATTAAGGAGAATTAATTGACTTGTTTTACTACTAAAAATAAGAAAATAAACAAATGATTGACATTAGGCTATTGTTTATTCATGATTAAATATTTGGAACAATTTTGTACTAAACGTGTTGACCAAATTTATAACCAAAGATTTTGCTTATAAATTTTTTAAGACAAAATAATTGCACTTTTTTCATTATTTATGTATTTTAAATATTTCGTTTCATAAACCACACACGACGTACCATTTATATATCAAAGTATACAGTATATTCCAAAAGTAGAGAAATAAATGCATTAGACATCCCTATTAATTGGAGTAAAAATATAATTTACACCCCCATTCTCTAACTTACTACGACGGATTAAGTCTACGTATATGTGCTAAAGCAATAAATACGAATTATAAGAATTTAATGTACAAAAACAGGAACGACAACCACAATCATATGTAACATTTGATATGTACATGTACGCCATCGCAGAAAACAGTTATGTCATGAAATATATGAACAAAAAATCTTATTTAAAAATATTGTCAGCAATTTAGTTTATATCAGTAAGGTTGTACACCATTCAAGTGTAGCTGTCACGTACATCAAATGTCCCTCTCAGTTCTTGATACTATTTCAAGCATGAGTTAGTTTGTGGTCTGCCTCGTCCTCTAAGTTGACAAAGTTATGAGTGTGACCTGGGTGGGTTTAATTTTTCCACATCTCTGACCATTTAAAGCTATCAATTAATAAATAACACCTTTCTTTTTACATCAACAGTCGTCTTTATAAACAATTCTATATTACAGTCATGCACAATGTGTCAAGTTAAATATCTCACATACAAAACGTGTTTATAATTTCCGCGCACCCTCTGCTGTTGAGCTTATTGTTTAACAGGTTCTTGGTAAAAAAATGAAATCCAAATATCGCAGCAGCTCAATTGCAATGTGATCCTAAGAAATGAATAAATAAAAGCACAGCCTTGAGCAATATCTTCAGATGATGATTTCTGACAACACGGGGATGTTGTATGGTGTTCTCTTGGTGCAGGGTGATGCCATCGTGGTTATAGGGGTAATAAATATATTGGTGTCAAATCTACGAACTACACACGCAGAAAAAGATTATCCCATTCAGTTTTTGCATAAGCTATTCGGACAAGTAGTCTATAGTTAGCCAGTAAAATAGTGAGACTTCCACGACTATTAAAATCGTAAGTGTGGTGGATAATGAAGAAACCAAGCAAAAACAGAACAAAACATTTTGAAGACTTCACCTAATGACTCATTCTCTCTCTGAATCCGCCATGAGAGCGCAACACAACGTCCACAACAAGTTCAGTGTATTGGAAACAGACAGGGTTTTAAGTATGGATATTAGAGGATTCTTTCACCAAGTCTGTAGGGCTATATCACACATCCAGGGTTCAAATCCCGGCAGTTATAGCCATACAGACTTGGTGAAATAATCATCTAATATCAAGTTCAGTGTACGTAGATGCATTGGAGATTAACTGACTGGGTTTTAAGTATTGATATCAAAGGATTCTTTTCACCAAGTGAAAGAATCCTCTAATATCAAGTTCAGTGTACGTTCATCCAACATCAAAGTCCTGTGAGGAGCACTGCTGCCTCCCCGGCCGTCGCGTCAGTCGTCCTCGGTGAGGTCGGGGTCGAGCTCCTTGTAGACGCGCATCACGCTGCACGACACGACGAGGACGGGCAGCGTGAGGACGACCATGAGCGCGCCCGCCGCGATACACGCGATGGCCGTGTACGCCTGCTCCGTGCTGCAGCGAAAAAGGGTACGGTGAAACCTTCAGTTGAGACCACCTCTCAATCGATATCATCATCTCTGTAATAGGACCGCTTTTCACGGTCTCAAACCTGCATTTAGCTACTGAAATGAACCTCTGTATAGTGACCACCTCTCTATTGAGATAACTTAACACTGGACTAAAGGTAGTCCTAATAGGGAGGTTCTACTGTACAATCGTGCTGCGGGGACTTTATTTATATATTTACACGTATACTACGTGTAATTGTTGGGATTCTGTCCATTTCATTTCTACTTTTGTAATGACTGGAGGCGTGCATGGATCACTTGTATCAATTTCAGCGCTCTATGCACCCCAGTCGCATTATAATTAAACAGTCTGACCTCTACTTATTCAAATATTGGCACTACGCAGTTAGACATGTATTGGCTCTACAGTCACCACCAATAATTAATAGCCAGGAATCAAACCCCCGATCATCTGTCCACACGACTTCGTCCAGGTGCTTATCGACTGTGCCACGGTAGCACACGATACTCAAAGAGTAGGACAGAGAGTGTTTTCCCTCCGATTATCAGAACACTATCAGTCATCGTCGGTTTCACGGCTTCATCATTCACACTGCTTTTACAAGCCAGTGTCCAATACCACTATAAACTGCGTATATGACGATGGATATCAGTACAGTAGAACCTCTCTAGTAGGACCACCTTTGGGACCAGTGTTAGGTGGTCTCAATAGAGAGGTGGTCTCTATACAGAGGTTCATTCTAATAGCTTATGAGGGGTTGGGACCGTGGAACGTGGTCTTATTATAGAAGTGGTCTCGAAAGAGAGGTTGTCTTAATTGGAGGCGCTACTGTATACATGAACTGAATAAAAATTGCGGTTTACATAGAATGTACAGGCGACATTGATGTGTTAAAATAAGGCAAACATTACCTGTAGGGGTAGCACCAGTCGGGGAAGTTTCCGTTACCGGAGCAGAGCACGAGGACCCAGGCGGAGAGGCCGATGTAGAGAGGACGTGGCCAGCGATACGAGCGAGAGCACGTACTGCGCCACGATCTGCCCACAGCAGGTAAAATAAAGTATGTTATTATGTCTACTGGGCCACAAAAAGTTAGGTTAATATGTTAAGTGTTCGGATATCATTGCGTCGCTTCACTAGCTGACGCAAAGCCTTGTGTTCACTTCACTTCACTATCTATGTACGTACCTAGGTATGTCTCGGACCAAGCTAGAATGTATACCGATGAACCGATTTCGTTCAAACGTTACACAGCTATGGGGTATGATGCGACACCGAAGTGATTCGAATTGGGGTATTGCCAATTAAAGTGTGTCTTCCACGGGGCCATTTGAGTCAGTTATTTTCCAGTATTTAGTCGTGTTCATGTGTCCTCTTATGCTAGGTTATTATTCCCCAATGAGGACTTTCCTCTCATATTTCGATATTTCAAGTGTAAAAACTTCCACTAGAGTGCACTCAACCACAACCACTGCATCTCAATGTTTACAAGGTGGTGGAACACTATACACCGACTTCCCGTAGGTCGTTGCTGTGTCCATGCATGTAAACATTGGTACTCAGTGACTGTGTATCACACGGCCCACAACATCTCCACATCCCCGCTCTATCACAGTGGTCACCCTAACAGACCCAGTCTATAACAGTGGTCCCCCCAATAAGACCCAGTCTATAACAGTGGTCCCCCGTCAGACCCAGTCTATAACAGTGGTTCCCCAACAGACCCAGTCTATAACAGTGGTCCCCCGAC
Source organism: Streblospio benedicti (assembly GCA_019095985.1). Lineage (NCBI taxonomy): Eukaryota > Metazoa > Annelida > Polychaeta > Spionida > Spionidae > Streblospio > Streblospio benedicti. The sequence goes on along the minus strand of CM032667.1, from coordinate 18,981,126 downwards.
AGACCCAGTCTATAACAGTGGTCCCCCGACAGACCCAGTCTATAACAGTGGTGCCCCCAACAGACCCAGTTTATAACAGTGGTCCCCCCGCGAGCCACTGACCATGTCCTTTGCACGCTGGTTGAGCAGCGAGATCTCGTGCTCGTGGTAGGTGGACAGCACGCCCAGCAGCCCGCACACGACCACCTGGAAGTTAGTTATTGTCAATTACACAGATTGAAAACATGAGGTGTTCTTGACATGCACAACTTCTCATGAAACTATATGCAATGTTGCGATTGTTATTAATATGAAAGTCAGTTATTTATCTTTGCTCAATTCATGAAAACCTGTGAGTATTGATGGAGTCATATGTTTGAACATAATTTTGTCAACTTCCTTATTTTTTGTTCCATGTATTAAAATATTAATGAAGGTTTTGACATTTATATGCCAATTTTGTATAAGGGTTTGAATAGACAAGAATAATTTAAAAGACCTGTAGGAACCTACATTTTAGTCTACGACCAAGCTTTCGCTGTTTTCCCAACAGCTTCTTCAGGCCGAATGACAACCTCAGTTTGTGGCAGTCATGTGACCAGCTGGCTGTCATTCGGCCTGAATAAGCTGTTGAGAAAACAGTGAAAAATTCTCGCTTTGGAGCAAAATATAGGTTTCTATAGGTATCACAGATTATGCTTTATATGTATACATGTAGATGCGGAGTGTGGTGGGGCGGGACTCCTTATACGATTTAGATATATAAAGTTCATGTATCATTATTTCTGAGCCTATTTCATGTTACATAAAATATGGGCGCATCTGTGTTTTTGTAATGTAGGTCAGACTGGTCTTAAACAGCTAAGACAATGAATGAGATTGTTTAAAAGCAGATTTCATACAAAAGCGGGCCGGGGCATGCTACTCTTTAAAACTAGTACTCTGGATTAGTCAGTGAATGATAACCAGACTGATACTAAAAGGTTATTTTACAAGTGAGGGTGAGATATCAGAAAATATTTCACCGAGAGTAGAGCTGAACAGAACGAGTGAGCGCAGCGAACGAGTCCTGTTAAAGTCCACACTTGTTTCAGATATCTCTCCCCCACTCGTAAAATAACCCTTTTCTCCCATGTTCATTCATCATTTTAGGGTATAACCTTTGTAGTGCAGGAGATCTGAAAATATCCCCCGCCTCCTAAGCCAACCAGAATCAAGTATTTTCAGCAAACATGGGAGAATGATACAGTTGCCTGTGGGATACGCACGATGACCGTGGTCCACATGCCGGGCGCGATGGCCACGGGCACGGCGATATTGGGGACGCCGTACGCCAGCGCCACGCAGCCCGCGAGGAAGCCGACCACGCCGCTCGCCAGCTGAAACAGCAAGTCAAGTCAAAGTCAAATAATCATTTACTATACTGACATGTGGTAAACATATTCTGATTATATCTGAATACATTGATGATATCACGCAGCCAATTATGGCTTATAAGTCAGTTTAAATCATATCTTATAATAAGTGTGAAATAAAAAAAATACAATTGTTAGTTATACAGTTTGTCTTTTCTCATATTCCAGGCATTTTCTATGTATTTAGGTACATAATACTGACAATTTGTCATAAGATGTATAAGCGTTTCTTGATCATTTGAACGATTTACATTTTTACATTTATCCATTGTTTTTTTTTAAACAGTACAATAAGGGGGGTCTTTATACAGATCACAATTTTTAAGGAAATGAACTTAATTTTCAATTTCATTTCTTTCACAGAATACACGTATGCACTTACATTGTTCTAATTCAATATTTTTAAAATGACCTGTCGCAATTTTAGCTGAAAACTTCCACATCTAAATATTGCTAATAATGGGCATTGGCATTTATTTAAACAGCCTTTGATCTAATCACTTGTTTTACAATCATTTTTAAAAAGTTTAAACGTTCGAAGTTTGGGTTTGGTTTTATCATACAATTCTTTTTTCAAATATATCATTAAGTTTTTCATTACATAATATCAAGTCACAATGTTTACGTTCTTTAAAAATGTGAGACATATCTAAAAAGTCAAAAATAGTTTTCATTTGTTCGGACCAATTTCGCTTTTATCTATTAAAATCCATGAAAAATAATCGTTTAGCAGCAGCCACAGTCTTGCTTGAGGGTCTAAGTGTTTGAAGCTAGAACTCAGAGGGGCATGCATTTGATGGCCTACATGGGTTTCAGTAATAAATACCGCGTCAATGTGTCTATTAAGACGTTCTAAAAGTTCACGTGTCACTTTATTATGAAGTCTATACAGAAAAAAAGTATTACCTCGTGTCCGTATATACATATATCAAGTATCAAAATGCGAACTTTATATGGTAAAATTTGCTGACAAAAACAAAAACAAAACGGTTGTGTCGTTACTTTCAGGACCTAGCTCGACATCAACGTAAAGTTCCTTTTGAAAAGAGGCAGTACAATATATTAATCCTTACGCTGATTTTAGTCGCTCCGATGTGCTTCTCCGACGTCCAATTTCCAATGTGATGGTAGAGGGTATGGTAGTCTCATTTTTTTATTTTTTATTTTCTATCGGTTTTATAGAGATAGACAAAAAATGAGACCACATGTTGTTGACTACATGACAAGACTCTCATATGGATGGTAGTCTCGTTCAGCACCAAACCATTACGGCGCGGAATTTCGGTTTCTTACTGTTTGCATTGTGACTATTGACGCAGATTGTGTAATACAAACATAAAGATGTAAATGACTTGGTTGATTATCTCTTGACACGTATGATGTTGACTCACATATTGTGAGACAGATGTAGACCTAAAATTTTATTTCTAAAGTCACCCAATTGAATCTGAAATGTACAGCTTTCAATACAGCCCGCAGAAGAATGCGAACTCCCCAAAATTATGCAAATTAATCGTCAACAACAATGTTCCATTTAAATCCGGTTACCAAACACATTTTAATCATCACAAATGCACAATACACTAATTATGCCATTCCAATAGCTCACATAGGAAATTGGACGTCGGGGAAGCACATTGGAGCTGGGTATCGAATGGCATATGTTGACATCTGATTTTCAAAGTGCAGATCTAAACTTGCCCATTAATCGGGCAGTTCCAGCGTTGCAGGGAAGAGTAGCTGTTTGCACCCACCCCCACCCCCGCCCGCGTAAAAGCGCCTCTTCTCCCTTCTAAAAGATACAGAGCAGTCTCTTACAGTCTGAATGTCAATAAATTATGAAATTATCGCTTGTGACCCCATTCCAGGATCCTACTCCAAACCCAGATCTGCTATCGCTGAGTATGGATCTGACGTTAACGCGTGGACGTCTCACCTGTATAAAGGACACGACCCGGAAGCGGAAGAACGTGTCCACGATGTCGTCATCGTCGTCCCGGTAGGTGGCAGCAGTGTCCGGTCTCAGCGACGCCGAGGTCGACCGACCCCCGAACCTGCAAATGGAAATGATGCGTACAATACAACCTCTCTATAAGGACCACTCGTGAGATCAGTATTAGGTGGTCACAATACAGGGGTTCGTTTTGGTAGCTCTACGAAGGTTTGGGACCGTGAATAGTTGTATTATTATACAGATGGTCTCGATAGAGAGGTGGACTTAATTGAAGGATCTATTGTATTCTTATTCCATATACTCTTCCAAAAATATGTAGAAGCAAGTGCTTTGCTCAAACGCTCCGAGATACAAATAGACCTTATTTGTGTGTATATAACAAAGGCCATTGACTAAAATTATCATTATAAAACACAACCAGTGCACACTGTTATGTAGGGTATTGCATGCCGGGTATCCATGAAACATCACACGCACAGGTGCCAGTGTACAGATGAACAAAAAAAAAGAGAGAAGTGTTTTTTGCTTCTTTCCGTTTTTGATTTTACCGTCTTTGATAGGCGTACATACTTTCTATGTACACAGCCAAGAATAGCTTGTGGACCTGTCTTGTAAATTTAGGTTTCTCAAAAATAGTTTAAAAGTGCAGATACATGTATCAAATGTTTGAGAAAACATGCATATTGCAAATAAAATGAGTCTTCATCTCATGATAATTATATAGCATATAGTGATGTATAAATTATGTGTTGTAGAAAGTTTTTTCCTTTCTTCACCAGGTATGCTCCTTGATATAGTGTAGTTTGGCGTGTGTTTGTTCATAAGATTGTGTGCACAGCATAGTTTATGTATGCAGAGAGAGAGCTTTGTGAACACAGGCATTGCAGCCCTATGAATTGTGCAAATATGGCTAATGATGTACCTCTATATGCATTATCTACTCATAGTTACCTATAGGAGCACAACCAAGAGGGTTTATTTGGTCAGGTTAGATGTCACTTTGGATTGTATCTAGATGCACGTATATTGAAGAGGTTCTTGAATTAAATTGCAAATGGCGAGAATGGATGGGTTAAAGAATGCAACAACAAACCAAACAAGATCGTGCACCATTGAGGATTTCTTCAGCGTCCACCAAGTGGCCATCATGCTGATGCTGGTAGAAAATCTTACGGCAATGACGGTTCTGCTCACAGTAAAAGCATCAGCCATCAACAATTCTCACTTCCTCATTCAAATGATGGCTGCCGGCGACTTCCTGCCGATGTGTGCCTACGTTTTGAGCAATATTCTCACTTTAGCTCTATGCGAGGATTACATCAATTCCACGGGCTGCAATGTGATTGGCTTCTTCGGCCTGACTTGCTTTCTGTGGAAGTTTCACTTCGTGGCCCTGCTGAACATTGAACGGTACCTCATGGTCTGTCGGCCAACAGTCTATCGCAACCATATCTCTAGCAGACGCCGCACGCTTGTCCTTTCTGGGGTTGGACTCTTGTGTCTCGTCGTGGTAAATGGACTGCCACTGCTGGGAATCGGCGAATATGGATTCTATGATATTCTCCAAGCATGTTCCCCAACCATTGCCTCTTCAAACCTGGCACAGAAAGCGCTAATCGCAGTGTACATCTTGCAAGGATTCGCCTTGATTGCAATAGCCGTATTCTGTGGGCTGAAGATTCAAATTCGGTTGAAGACGGGAGTATTTCCTAACCAGAAGAGCGCTGCAGGTGATAAGAAAATGCTATGCTGCTTGAGAGTGGAAAAGACTGAAGGTGCGCGGAAATCCAAGTCACAGTTTGCGCGTCTTACGATGGCTATAACATGGGTTAATTTTGCCATGATGCTCCCAATGTTTGTAAGTTCCTCTTTCATTGTAACACACAGAATGCACCCAGCCAAAGGTTAGTAACTAACACCATGTTTTTCTGTGTCAGTATACCTAACCATTTAAAACAAGCATATTTATTTAATAGTAGTTAAAACAATGGCAGTTCTTTATACCTCTTTCAATGTTCCAAATGTCCAAAATTCTCGAAAATGCACCAAAACACATATAGTATTACGTTTCGACAAACATAAACTGAATTTTGTCTTCAGCTATGCATATCGTTGGTAGAAATATGCTTGCTCAAAAGACGTGAGAGAGAAGTTTGAAAACGTATCGGCAAGCACTGGGAAACACATAGATATATATCTGAGAGTTTGGATATGTTTATTTACACAGATATGCAAATGAACTGCAGCCAGGGGCCCCCAACATAAAGGGTGCCTCTAGATTTTGGCAAACTTTTTACGCGCAAAATTGTTTGATGCGAAAGCCTCTAATAATAAGGGACCATAATAAAAGTTACTATATGGGGTCTCAAATTTCGTCCTCCATTTTCCCTCATACTTCTTTTAAGCAAAAGCATACAAACAGAAGAAGCCTCAAGTAAATATATTTTCAGGGGCCTCAATTTATGTGAAATCTGTTTAACAACGCTAAGCATCAAATAACAATGGGCCCTAGAAAACATTATTATGGTGCCCCAGATTTTGCCAACATTTTTACACATATTTCTTTTTTATGGGAAAGCACCAAGACAAAAGAAGCTCCAAGTTTATAGACATTTTTCCAGGGGCCCCATAAAATGTCGCGATTGGTGCAAAAAATGTCGCATCACAGGTCAAAGGGCCCCACATTTCAAACACAACTATATTGCTCACACAACAGTACCTACAATCAAAATAAACTCGAAAAGTGAATGTCATATATTATACCCTCCAGATTTCATTATGACATATGCAAGTCCTAGAAATCCATATCCCATCCATTCGCAGGAGGGGGATAACATTGTCCTTGTTATTAGTCAGTAATGGAGAATGATAACCCATGAAATTACACATCAGTGTGTGATAAATGTCCACACAGTACATTACATTCTGGACAAATCCTCACTATCCGTACCAATCTTTATTATATTCGTTTCCCAGTGTGCTTGGCGATACATTTTCAAGATGGGTGAGAGAGAGAGAAGTTTGCAAATCAATCCTTTGTTGCAGACGGACATGCTTGTCAACCTGGTCTTGGGCAAGGACTTCGAAGAGGTGAAAGAACCCCACAGCCTCGCCGTGCTGCTTCTCTGGGCTGGCACCGCAGCAGTGGACCCCATTGTGTACGTGGCTCTCAACAAAATCTACCAGAAACAGCTCCTCAAACCACTCCACAGATGTCGCAAGGAAAGCACTGAAAACCTTTCCATCCAGGTTCTTCCTACAATAGCGGAGATGTGAACCGGTCACCGCAAGAGCTAGCAATCAGAGGCATAACCAATCTTAATTTTGGAGTAAAACGTGAAAAATTATAAGAACATTTTAATGCTTTTCTCTTTGTAATTCGCACAGTTACTTTTAGTACAATTTATAGACAAAAATGAAGACCTCAATGACAAATGGCAACCTCCGACCACGTGATTGCAGACTTGTAGAGGCTAGAGGTCTTTATTTTAGCCCGTAAATTGCCCCTGTGTTATTTTAAGCTATGTGTTATTTCAAGTTATTGCGTCGCTTAGGCGGCTGAAGCAAAGCATTGTGCATGGTGACTCGCTCATCATTATCACCATTCAATCTTTCAGTGCGCATAGTATGATGAAAATCGGTATCTTTCCCACATGCATTATTTCATGTCCTCATCTTGCTCTTTAGAATTTCTTGAGCTGTGTCGTCATCCACCATACTGTCATTAATAACAACAGGAAGAGAGCTCTGTATGGAGAGTGATCAATTTTCTCGAACGCAGTAGTGTCGGTCTGGTTGATCGATACAATCCAAGTACCTATTGCAGGGATCACTTAAAGTCCGTCTCGCTGAAAGAGGACGCTATGATCCTGCTTGGAGGCTGAGTTGTAATACGGTACTACGCGGAATCCAGATGCCCGATTCTCGCTCAAAAATGCTACGGAGGGAGCTTCGGGAAACTGTTCGAGCCATGTAATATACGTGTAGCTAGAACGGTTGGTGATTGGGTATAACATATAATATGCACTTGCAAGATGTAAACGTGACATACGTAATTGTTATTATTCACCAAAATATTTACCAAATTTATGAACACTATACATAGCTGGATAACGAAGACAATTGCATTGTATTGACAATTCTATTTCTATGTATAATTTTATTTTATTGTTTGACAAGGAACCTACATGGTTCGAAAACGTTTAAAAAATCAAAAATTAAACAATTGTTAAACAAAATTAAAAAAAATATTTTACTATTCGAATATCACATAACATAAAAGAAAATTGTAAAACAAAATGAGGCCATGTAAACCAAATGCATATGATTTTAAGTATAGAATAAATATAATACCCACATGGCTGATTATTTCTCTCGCGTATTCCACGGGTGAAGTTTTCCAACGGACCTACATGATTCACTTATCAGTAAAACAAATACACTATTTTCAATACTTTTATTAGAAATCACGTATGTCTTTGCGTAAATCCTACACTTCAATTATACCAGTGTAAATGAAAATCCTCTGAAATCCACCAAATCAAGATTGGATCAATGATAGAAAAAAGTGCTTTCACTCAATAATGTTTTTTCTCTCTCTCCTACAGAGCTATATCCATTCACTCTGAACACCAAGGGCTCAATTATTGCCTAACATATGTTTTGAGCCCATGTGTTCCATGAGACAATGTTATATAGAGTGTATCCATGAAACTCGTGGTATGAAATGAAAATACGTACTCAGTCATAAAAAAAATCACAATCTGTTATGTCTGTGTCACGTTTTTACGCATTATGCAAGATCAGCGTCACCAGAACATTATTTCCTAGTGTCTCCAAAGCTAATAAAGTAACAGATTGGCACAATTTGCCAAATCAGGAGCTTTCAATATTTACTCAAAAATGCGCCTATCATGAGGTGAAATCGGGTAGAGTGAATATATAGTTATGACCGCTCCATTCTTCTTTTATACACCAGTATTTACATCAAGACTTTGCGTTGAGGGCAAAGGAAGAAGAATTGGTCTTTTGGTCACCCATTAATTATGGAATAAACTCAAAGGCAATGTACACGTACGTTGCTTAAATACTTTAATCAACTTATACCACACATCAATGATTTCAACACTTGTTAAAACATTATGTAATAATTTGTTTTGGGGGTGTTTAAGACTTAGAAATTCATAGCAAATTGGCACAAATCTCAGCAATAACGTCATGCAAGCGAACAGGTGGCCCTGCGTGGATCCAGACACAGTCCCTTTTAAGCACTAATATGGGAAATAAGCCACTAGAGCTTTGTTCTAAAGCAAACAGCCAGAAGGACGAACGTCAACATACAAAGGCCCTAAAAAGCACGTATAGCGACACACGGGGAAAAGTGTTTGACGATTGCGGTAGCTTTCGGTGAAGTTTGTCAACACGAAATCGGCTGTTTAAAGGATACAGCGGAGACTTATATGATATGGCGCGAACGTCGTCTGTTGCGATGGTGGAGTCCTCTACGCACAATCACTGACAACCTGCATCAAAACAACCCATTAGTGGAAGTTCAGGGATTTTGATTTGGAATTTGGAATTTCTGATGATAAGTTGTATGCTAATATCCATACCAGGGAAATAATCGACATTTGATGCGCGTGTTGTAAGTCTACGTGTGTGCACAGTAAACAACTAGTATATCATAGTAGATTATGCATGTATGGTAATATTGTCTATAAAACTTAATCACACGAGGCACATACTTGTGTTCTGTTTGCAGTTTGGATTAGTTATGCGTGTCTTGTTTGCCCAAACATTATATACTATGAATATGAAGAAACACAAGGAAGAAAGAAACTAGGTGACTGTATTGTGCACTATGTGCACTAGCTGGTATGGGTGGGGGCACAGGCTTGACACACTCCTGCATTGAGATGACCAATTGAACATTTGTTAGCAAATAGCTGAGTGGTTCTTGGTGGTAGTTTTCGGAAAACCAATCCCATCGGTATGGCAATTTCTTACCCTACTTTTTATGTTGTTACTAGAAATTTTATTTATCCACATCCACCTTTTGTCGCATAACTTCTTTTAACCAAACCGGATTCTATAAAAGTATCATCCTTAGGTGCAGTTTTTTTTATATGAACCTCGAGTTAAGAGTTTTGTAAATGTGCCCAATTATGTATTTTCACATAACTAATCCATACTGCAAACAGAACACAAGGATATAGATGTGCCTCGATGACTGGACTCAAGTGCTCTAAAAACAGCGGCGTTCTTTTTATGGACATTGTACGGCGATCCCTTGCTGAAGATTTAGATGACATAATCATTAAAGTGATCTCTTTCTGAAAGTGGCGTTAATTGAAGCTTATATCATATGATATATGGACGAGGCCCCAAACTATCACTGGTCATAAGAACGGTATTTTGGCAAAATTGTTGGGCTTCTCAGGGGGAAAGCCTCGGATGTAAGTTCAGACATGCCGCTTAATATTGAGAATTTCATGAAATCTGCACTTATAAACTAATGCGGCAATGATGAAAACACAGGGTCTGTAGTCCCTGGACCTGCAATTTTACACATACCGAAAATATTCTATTAACGGACGGGCGGCCATTGGCATACGTTTATTGGAGGGAGAGGCGTTTATTAGATGTGGACGTTTAATGGAGGTAGACCGTTACTAATGGTTAATAACGTAGGTAAGACATAACGTTCTTGTTTCAAATGATATAAGTTTTTAGGAGTTTTACGCAATGCAGCCTCGTTAGAATGATTTATGAAATAGAACCAGGCTCACTGATCACTGATCATAAAATGCTTTCATTAGAAATAAGAGTTTTTTTTAATTAGAGGTAGGCCTTTAACAGAATACCTGCCAGATCGGGGGGGCGTTTAATAGAGGTAGTCTGGTGTTAAAGGTAGGCCATCATTAGAAGATGGGCTCCATGACGATTCGCCACAACTTTTCGCCACGAAAATTTGCGGTACGCCAGACCCCCGGCAATGAAAGTAGATTATTTACATACGATTATAGACTTGCAATCATCTCCTAAATCTATTTGATCGTTAACAGCTTATCTATGCTTCGATCATCGCGCAAAGTTTCTTATTCTATTCACCATTAATTTGCATTCAAAGAGCAGAAAACCATTTTATATGTTAATGACCAATCATCTAACTCTTCGTGATGCACGCATTCCCAACCAATTAAATACTTGCATATACGTTACACGTCAGATTCACAATGGCGGTCGTTGTCAGCTACTACAAAGATTTCATTGACCGCCAACGTCCCTCATGAATAAGGTGGACATAACCAACAACAATACCGTGGTCCAAGCCAACTAGTCATCAAAGAGAGCATATCAAACATCAGACGCATCTCTAATTTACATTATAAAGCTAAATAAAGGGCTATTTGCAATGGGCACAACTCAGAAAATTAATTAACATGCCAGCATCAGATAATTTAAAGTAAAATTAATGGTGCCGTCATCGCCCGTTGCTTGCGGCTGTCGGATTTGGTTTCCCAGTTTCTTGTCCTCTAATACTTTTCAATTAAGGCGATTTCTTATCAGCAACAATGGCATGGGTGTGTTAATCGTCTGTGCGCCTCAGGGGCACCTGTTGTTAGTCAACATCAATTCATCATGCCTCCAATAACAGACCTTAACGGTCCCTTCAGACGACTCCCAGCTAACCTCGCTTTCATTATCCAATCAAAAGAGGTCAAGAAGGCGGAGTCGGGCGTCCATTTCCAGCCGCATTTGCGAATTTTCAGTCGCTTAGATCTAATTAGATAAAGCAATAAGTGTTTTGGTTCGACTGTTAAAGTGCTCTTAAAGGATTATCATAATGTTTCGTGTTAAAATGTACTTTTGGGTGCTTCACAGAAACAAAAGATGGGTATGGGAAATGATGCATGTGGCTTGTGTGAATACGAGACGTATCAATTTTCAGCCATAGAGGAAATGATCAACAAATTAAAGCGAATAAACACCATGCTTTCAAAATGTCCAAATAAATTCATTTCATTATTAATAAAAGAAAAGATAAAGGCAACAGAGGATCGTGGTAGCACAATTTTATCTTGTTCATGGCAAGATATAATGTAATGTGCATAGCTTTCTTAAACGTATGAGTCGAACCTATCCATATATAGGGGCATACACAAATAGTCCCCACGGTTGTAAAGGATGTGCGTTCGTGTTTGTGGTTGACATTGTAGAAATGCAAAGCACAGACCACGGATAATTTCTCGTGCCGATGATTCTCTGAGCAGTGGCTCAAAAAACACAACGCAAACAGCGCCCTACCGGGTGCTTACCACCAACACGTCATGACGCTGACGGCGTCGTTAGATAAAAACAATCACTAGCAAACAAACTAATCTCTGATCAAACTCCGGTACCATGAAGTTCGTTAAGTTGAAGCTGTTTGAATTAGCATTTCAATGTGTCCTAAACTGGAGCTTTCATCGTCATACGGAACCCACATTATCTGCAATATCACCACTGCATCTACCAAAATAAGGCCTAACATTTTCATCGTTTGAGTCAGGAACCATAAGATAAGCACCACCAGTATAAGTGTAGGTCTCTGAAGACGTAAAAACGTCTGCGCGCCAAGAATTGATTAGAGTCCACCGTGAGAAAAACACCCTAAAGACAACTGGAGGTCGTCTGGACAATATATCGCGGTAATGGGGAGACAATGATGTGACCGGCACATTATTTCCCACACTAAGTAAATGAGAAATTCTGCCACTTCACCAAGTCATTTTGATTTATCGGTACGAAACTCTAAATTTGTATATTAACCTGTGAAGACTATTTTTCATCATTGGTTACTCTTTTTCAATTAGTCACCAATGTCTATTTTAACCTAGTCGGTAAAGAATATCAAGAACTTTAACCTAACTAAATTTGGTTTAATGTGTTTTCATGAACGTCAAGTAAGATGGAGTTAAATTTCTTCAAAATTGCAATTGGATCTTTTTGATAGGGAAGTGTCAATAATAGGTGTGTATGTGGTTGTGCAAAACAACAACAAAGATAGGGAGTTACCCACAACATGACAAAATTAAAGCCTGCTTCATGAATTCATTGATGAGTTTGACTAGTGTTCAATATGTACACCAGTTATAGATACATAGTGTTGATACATACCTATTAAACCATGAATATTAGTTCCACAAATTCAAATAATCAAGAGAAAAAAAACATTTGAATCGACGGACCCCGGTGACCAACGTCACAATTCATATATCTGTCACGAAAATGCCCGTGGACAACAATCGTCCATTTTCCGTCTTCTATTCAATTAACAAATCACACATTGTAAATACACAATCATGCAAACATTAAGTTTTACGTACCAATCCGAACACCAGGATAATTATAGGCGCAGCAACATTAAACACACATACTTACAAATAATTGCCAAACAAGGGGAAATACTAGATGATTTTGTTTACGACCTTAATATCAAAGTTGTCATATTGAAAGAGGCACTGCATAACCACCGGGTGATATCGTAACTCTGGAAAGATGTAGCATATCAAAGAGATGCCGGCAAACCGGCGATGGGGAGAACGGTCTCCTCCCCTAACGGGCCTTGCCAGTCGCCCTCGGCGGGGGCGAACCGTCCACATGCAGGAATGTGTTTGATGCTGAATACATAGTACCCGGATGTATGCTAATGTGCGCACTTTAAAGGGACTTCTTTCTTGGCCAATTAATCTAATGGGTTGCAAAGATGATGATTGGGGATGAATTTAAATGCCCCAGTAAACTAGGCGGATGTGGGGTCATGCATGTCGTTTGGTCAGCTGTATTGGTCTGCATGAGAATCGGGTCAGATGTTCACGTGGAGGGGGATGTCCAGTTGTGAAGTTACTAAGTTGTTAAACGAATATACAGGAATAGCAACACGGGTGCCATGTGCTTGCGTTTCACTCGTGAATTGCCAGGCCGGCCCTGCAGTTTTGTCAGAAAATAATCCAGAAAAGTGTATGCGTAATATGCACCAGTGACCATATTACGCAGTCAAATATTCTGGATGGTTGTTTGTTGGAGGTGGGTTGGGGGTGTCACCTCGGAACGACCTAGTGTAAATCTCCACCTCACAAAAAGGAAAGAAAATGGACCTACGCCTATCCCAAAGTAGCCCTATGTTGCATGAAGATATAAAAATCCACATAAAATATTTATGTTCACAAATAAACTTTATTACACACAGAGCACAATGCACTATATTTTACTTATGTTCATATCTATCCAATGGCGTCCTTGTAAGCGTCCTCCCAAGAATACTCTCTTCTTATCTGGTACATCTGTATCAAGTGGTGCATCGCACATGCTACATAGCGGTCCAAGTCATCGTTTGTTGAATCAGGATTCTCCGAGAGTTTAGACTGTATTTTTGCGTTCAATTTCTCCTCTTCGTCATCACGTTTTCTCCTCGCTTTTTCCAAGTCCATGCCGTACTTGATGCGACTGAGCATGAACTTTACAAACCTTTCAAATTGGTCCCGTTCACTCGCCTCGTAATTAAATTCATGTGTAAATACATACATAACCATATTTTTCTCGAAAACACGGAATGGGTCTTCTCCATGTTCAAAGTCACCCTTTTCAAATTCAGCCATAAGGTACGGGAAATCCACATGTTTCCTGCCTAACTGAATGAATGCTTTCTCCAGTTCCTGCTGCTGGCTGGGCAAGCCGTGAACTGCTGCCACCACGGCCTCTGTAAACTGCTTTGCATGTTTCGCAAATTCTGAAATGAAATTAAGGAACTATCAACCTACCAATTTAATTTATTAATGATACACAGTTGATATGAATGTTTGCATTAAGTACTCTAACCGATTACCCATCAACTTTTTTTGCTTCTGTTCCTTTTAATTGCGTTGTAACACTTAGTATATTACACACAAATATCTAAATATAGTTAAAATGACTGTAAATTAAGTTGAATAACTGTGATTAGAACATATACATGGGGTGGAACTTGAGAAGTCATCCACCCCTGCCATATACTACTGTAATTTTAAAGATTCTGTTTTTAAAATTATTGTTGGCTGTCTGTATTTTATATCATAAATTTTATTTGTAAATATGGCTATAACTAACTAGCTAACAAGCTAACCATCTATCCATCTAGCTAGCTAGCTAACTAGATGGCTGGATATATAACTAATTTAAAAAAAAACTACTCTAAATCATGTGCCCAGCCCGTGGGTGCTGCTAATGACCACTACACAAGTCATATCATTTATATGTAATAAACAAAATCTTTTAAATGTAAAGGGGGTGGGGGGTATTTCCCCTACAACTGTTCCACGCATCCTTATCTATTCAGAATTATTTACTCATTGAAAATAATTATTGCATCACTGAATAAATATGCAATGCAAAAAACTCAAGGGTATATTTTTAAAGACAGCTAAAATATTGTTACAGAAAGACGGACAAAAAAATACCTGGAGAAACATAAACATCCTCTTCTGTCCGACACATTTTTTCTGGCTTGGGGGATCCTGTTCGTGGCGTAAATTCAAATGAATTCTTTACACAAATTCTTGTAAACAATTTCTTAAAATACACACGACCAAATGCCTCGAGAGACAATATTTCCCCTGTGCGACCTTCGCCGGTTTTCTCCAGTTCTAGTCCTTTACCTATACGTAATTTTCGCCAAGCACGCCTGATAGACTCCTTGTCGTCATCAGAAAATACGAACTCTTCCATCTTCTCGGGATCAAACTTCTTATAATATGCCCAATCTGTCCTCGTCAGTTTAAGAAGAGGATCATCTTCCCAGTTGTTCCTATAAGTTTTAGATGGCGTCCACTTGTCCAGGAATTCTTTAACGAGTGCCTTCTCTGTTTCCTCAAGAGCACAGTCATCACTAGCACTTGCCGTCGCCATGACCTAGACGCACTTATCCCTTACCCAGTTTGCACTAGTGCAAGATGTCTACGTGTGAATACATACACTGTATAATCTACAATACTATAAAGTACTGCTGGGTACAGATTGTATAATCCACGTGAAAATAGTGTAGGTGCTGCTCTGATTAGAGTTTGCAAATGTTTTGTAAATTCACTGGTTTATGTTAATCGCTCCCGGACTTAATTCGAGAACGGGATTTGCCATATGCACGAACTAATGCTCACATTTGTGCATCATTTCTGCATGTATTTACTCAACCCATGGAAAAGGTGAGTCTTATTAAAGACATTTTGTCATCACCACATGTGCAAATGAACGGAATTAAAGGTATGTGTGGGGACACGTGCGTGTGTTTGTGTTGGAGGTGTGTGTGTGCGTGCGTGCGTGCGCGGGCGTGTATGTTAAACGCTAAGTATATAGAAAGCCTCTTAAACGCACGCACGCACGCACACACACACACACCTTACACACACAGGACTGCTCGCCACTGTAGACGCCTACCACCCACCTATAATGACAGCCTCGTTTCCGTGTAGGCGTCATAGCGATCCCGACATCTTAATCTAATAAAGGGCCCTCTTATTGCATTCTACGTCTATATCGCACGTATTCATAGACGCGCCAATGCAAACAGGCGACAATACTCACCCGGGAAACGCGAGACCGGAAATTCCGTTCTAATTGCTCCGAATCTCGCGCCAGACGAGACTGGGAGAGGACGCCATCTTGTTTCCGGGCGACCGCGTCATTGAAGCAGGATTTTTTGCTTACAGTGCTACCGCTTTAAATGAGCCCTGCGTATGTCGTTTAACCCCCATAGTCTACAATCCCTGCAAAACATTTTAGATGATTTGCAACAATATTAAGCACGTGTGTCAGATTTTGTGCAGTGTGTATGTGTCCTGGGAGTCGCGTGCACTGCGCGGGAAGTTCACAACTCCTACCCGGACTGCCTGGACACGTGGTTCTTGCGGGACCTCGGCGTGTTAGTCTCTCCCGGGAGACCAGGCGGCAAACATGCGGGGGCCAGCGGGGCGTGAGGCCGGGCACGATTCACGTAACGTCTTGTTGCTCAAATTAATAAGTCAACTCAGTTTGCCTTGTGTCGGTGGTGTCCTTTTCAAGATTCTGTGTAAGCTCATCGTTCTTGACACTTTATTGCTATCACAAGAGGATTGCTCGATTTGGTATAAATCATATATTCATTTTTATCGGTGGTGTGTGAAAAGATTGTTCCAACTCTATGCAGGGATGTGGAACCATTTCCCATTATGATGTTTCCTTTATTCAATCAAAACAGCTACAAGTTCATTCTATACTGATAGACCTGTGCACGTTACCCATGCATGAGTTATAGCCTACTTATCATGTTTAGGTCACTGTGCATGGGAAACAATGGTCCATAGTTTACACATGTTAGTGAACATATTTCTGTTTAAAATGATTGTTAGTTTCTATAGTTCTATATTGATGTTTACATTAAATTAGGCCTATAGTTATTATTTCTATTGTTTACAATGAAGTCTACTTAATTATGTGACTGTGATGCTTTAACATACAAACATCATGCAACATGTATATATGTACATATTATTTTGAATTGTTATTGGTGTTTATGAAATATAAAAAAGTCAACTATTGTCATTGTATTTCCCCACGGGTATTACATAACATTACTGTAACAACAAACATTGTAAATTGTAGAATTGGATTGTGTTTCTCATGAAAACCACACGAAAATAAATATCGATTAGGGCCTTTAGAGGCAAGAAATGACAAATATCGCCCCGTGCTAGCTCATAAAACACTCCCACACCTTCATATCACAATTCACAACCACAATTAAAATAAAACAACAAAAAGCGCAAAAACTAAAAGAAAACCAAACAACAAGTGTAATGAAATTACCTGCCTCGTTTTCGCGCAGGCACAAAGCCAGTCTAAATGCGAAGATTTAATTAAACTGTGAATAATATATCTACGGCGGGAAGAATAGAGCCTAGCATTCTTTTGTTAATGTGCTTTGAACATCTTAAATGAGACACGTTAAGACTATTAATTATGCTAACAATGATTGTGCTTGTGCTACCTGGGTGGTCCGTGTGATTGACGTCTAGCCGGGTCTTCCCTGCACCGCCCAGAACAGTCGGGTTTTTGCCGAACCGCCCCTACGTTCTATTAGCCATCACTTTTTAACCTTTTATTGCACCTGCTGCCGAGTGGTGATTTGGGGCTTGTGCTTACATCCCACTGGAGCTGTTACGCGGTCAGCAATGGCTGAAGAAGCGGGTGTCGAGTGCCATTTTCTGGTATACAATGGTGGTTTTACTGGTACTATTGGCTGAAAAATGGGAGAGTTCTAACTAATATGTGTATTACGAGGTGACAGATGTGGGCTTAAGTTCATCTACAGCGCCTGCAATGCCAAGTTTGTACACGTGTCCACCATGACGTTGATAGCACACGCATAATCTTACATATACGATCCCTATAAGGTCTCCTCTGTGAATGAGTATGTTGCCTGGCATTAGATATTTACTGAGTCGTCTGCAGCCGACATCCTTATTATCAATAGCGTACCCGATTATAACTATCGCTGCCTGGGATGTTGGTATCATTCTGGTCTCACAACATTGGGGCCGTAAGTTTGAGCTCCGTTAGGGCCACTTGATATAGCCAAATGGAAGCATATGGTTGTAAAACCTGTCTTCAGCCACATGTCAATACAGAGGTAGAAGCTTGCTTGCCACTATCACAGTGACTTTAAGACAATCTACTCGCTTCTGCCCATACACGTCTATTACCATAATCCACTAAGAGATGTTATGATAGAAATTATCTGATCTGCGATTGCCACTCATGTAAAACTCATAATCCCCACTAAAAAGTTCAGCTTGCATAAGAACAATATTCTTGCTTTCTTCATTAAAGACGCACAAAGTGTTGAGCGGATTATGCAAATGAGGATGAGAAGGAGGCTGACACGACCATTGAGGCAGAGATCGCCGTTTCTCAGCATAATAACCCTTGTAACGCCAAATGGACCATATTCACTCATCATCGCCCACCAGTCCATTGGCCTTCATCGCACAAATCGTGAATAATGAGTCGTAATGTGCATGCATTAGGATCAGGATCGTGGTACAGTGCAGCACTTGCTGTGCTACAAACTAAACAATGGTTTTTTTCTTCTTGGAGATTGTTAAAACTTTCATAAATATACATCTTCCGCATAAGAATATAATAAATACGGAATTTGATTTTGAGCATAGACAGTGTAAATAGTAATATGTAATATATACAGCCAGTGCTGAGAGCTATGTAACTACCATTTCGGTGTCCCACACATTGATATCTATTTAGTGCGGCAACACTGACCACCCGACAGCGACACTAATTAGGGATGAGTTTGCTCAACACTTCCACAGCCATGGGCCCACATCACCAGCACTATGCTAAACAATCCTAACCTACCAGCCGTGCCACGTACACAGGCACTTATGAAGAACAAAAATGGCCGCTGTTGGTCTCTTGACTGTTTACTGCTGCCATGTCTGACACGCCAATAGTTTGTAGTTCCGCCCCCGGGTGACACCGCCCGCCCCCGCCCCACACAACCCACGTAACACCCCCGTGCTCGACAGAGATAGCGCGCTGGCCGTGAAGGGGAGGACTCGCGAGCAAATTGCGTGTCAAATCCGCTAATTGATTTGCCGGGAACAAAAGGTGGCACTTCCCTGCTACTCGCTTAAACCTCTGGTTGGCGTTCATCAATGGTGTTTGATTTGCTCCTTGATTGCGTTTTGACTGGAGTGATTCCACTTTAAGTGGGACTTGTTTCGTATCTGCAGACGTGATTTGAAACTCATTTAAAGTGCGCTAGTTAATAACGTTTGTGAGCGCGCACTTCTATTGAAATGATCTGTATTTCTTTAAAGTCTCGGATAGAAACTAAATGGGTCGTGATCTGCCAAAATGGTGTGCATGGACACTGTGCTGCTAGCAACAAACGCACAGGAATCGCAGACTATAATTAGTGTGTCTGTTTTAGTTAACTTTGTAGCAGAATAAAAACAAGTATATTGCTGTACAATTTTCCCTTTGTCTTCTATTTGCACAGGGTAATTGGATACTTGTATTCATAGCCTAAACAATAATCATGGCTTCTTACAAGCTGAGAGAAGGTGAAGATAACATAGTTGCTCAAAACTTTATGGCAAAGTGGTACATGTACAGTGAGAAGCATTCTTATTTATATAAATTCTTTGATCGACAATCGAAAGAAAATTTCTTTGTAAACTTTAGTGGATCAAAACGCGAGGCATTTAAATTTTCGGAAAAGGAAAAAACATTGATAAAGAAGTCATGGGAGACCTCCATACGGCAGAATGGGTGCTCATTGCAAAGTTTAGGGCTCCTTATTTTTGAACAGGTGTTTTATGTCGAACATGGTCTAAAAGAACTCTTTCCCTTTGCAAAGGCAAGTGCTTGCCCACAGATATCTGATGGTAAGAAAGCCTTGGAAAAGTCGTGGAAAGCGATCAGTGCCACAGAAGGTATGAAAACACACGCACGCCACTTCATGGAAGCCATTCTGGCTGCTGTGAAATACATAGATGATGAAGAAACGGTTATGTGTGCATTTATTCAACTTGGGATGAAACACAGTCAATTTCTGGATCTCATGAATTATTTAGATGATCTAGGCGAGGTTGCTAAGACAGACAATGCCCAGACCAGCAAGGTAAGCCAGAAGTCCAAGAACGTACAAAGCTCTGTAGGTTTCAGAGCAGGCAGAGGTGACACAAAACATGCATTCCAATCATTTAATGAAGCATTCAAAATAGCCCTTATTGAGAAGTTTGATGACATCAATGCCGAAGAGGCTTGGTTCAAATTCGTCCAGTTCTTGTTGAAGCTGATCAACGTAGGCATCACGGAGGGGAAAGAAGATAGCCGTAAGCGAACCAAAATCCGTGACATGTTCAGGATAAAGGCAGAGGAACTGTTTGAAAATACATGCCACTGTAGTACACACAGCAAAGAAGAATTTGTAGAGGAAATGATGTCTTCGATATGCGACCATTGTGAAACCTACCCAGATGCTCTTGCATTGCTGCAGGAATATGTCACAAAGTGTGTGTGTATGCCAGGCTGCACATGCAAGAAGCATGGAAGGTGTTCTGTACATCTTAATGATGAACTTTGAGGGTAACCTGTCAACAGTTATCAATGATGGACCAATGACGAATCCATGCTGGATAATCATGATCAACGTACGAGGTAGCAGTCTAGAGCATCTGTGGCAGTGGCGACGTTATGTTTTCCAGGTTGCATTGTGGCTTGGAAGTCTTCTCTGGCGAGAACTACTTTTGAAGTTATGTTATATTGATTCAATTCGGAGTGGGGTTTCGAGTTATGATATCCATGCTTAATAAACTGTGTTTGAAATTAAACTGGTTATAGATCTATGTAATGAAATACAAATTTCGAAAGGTATTACATATTGTTTGACGTCCACACACGTCTCGTCCGCTGAGCAATAAGCGTAGATGATAGTCGATATGAAATGTGTTTGTAACTGTAATTAATCAAATCAAATCCAATCATTTGCTGCACTATAACATGCATAGTAATTTGCAAATGTAACATACATGCTACACACGTATCCATGTGCAAATTCGTACCACTATGCAATATAAACTAATAGAACACATAACACAATGTACATGCAATAATACTATATACAGTGCATACAAACAATATGATAGATAACATTTTTATTATTATTATGTATTTGTTTATAGTCTCAATGAACAGCTCATGCCGTTTTCTAGCGACTTTACATCTACACCAGGTCAGTGGCATCATTTTCACACTACATATATCTTTCTCAACTCCTTGGGGAGCATACAATACTGGCTGAACACGGCATTGCTGCTATTGCGCACACGTGCTTATTACCCACATTTGCATGGTCATATGTGCTGGGGTGAAGGTTGTTGAATTTCTAGGCTCATGTTTTTTCCTGCGGAAAAGTGGTTTTCAATAAATTTTCATCTGATCCGTTGTTTGTGAACATAATTATATTTAACATTCCCCCAAAATGAGTATGGTTGAAATGCTGTAATACGTATACGATCAAAGCCAGAATCACCACGTAACAGAAGTGTTAACTTGAATGTCATAGATTTTTGTATTACATATTTAACTCGAGCTTTCAACATTTTGTAATTGATTCTTCCATTATCCCGATAAATAACTCTCTAGCACCCTTGGGAATTTACAGGCTAGCCCAAGATTAGGCACCAACAGGAATTTATAAATTCCTGGTATCATTCAATTGCAATATTCATTGTTTTTCAAACTTGTATGCAAACGCATAGCAATTGCTAACTATAAATCCAATCTACTTTTCAAAATATTCGCATAGCTATGTTCAATATCTAATTCAGTACAATGTGATAAGGAGTATAACATGGTGAAGGTACTTCCGAGTGGCCTGCAAATTCATTAGACTGGACAAGTTGAACAACTCCGAAATGGCATCTTGTAGTGATTCATCGATGGAGAAAAACGATTGCAAAATCGCTGAAGACTTTATGAAAAGATGGTCTTTTCAGAAAGACAACCACCACTACTTCAATAAAGAGGATGAGACAAACTGGTACGAAGACTTTAACGGCAAAAAGAAGGGCCAGTTTGTATTTTCTGACGAGGAAAAGGCCTTAATAAAAAGCTCATGGGAGCAGCACATTAGTTGCAAAAAGAGTACACTTCAGGATAGAGCACTGGTATTTTTCGAGCAGGTGTTTTCCATTGAAAGTGGTATCAAAAAGGCATTTCCTTTTGCACACTATACAAGCACCACTGAGGGTAGGAAACCATTGGAAAAGTCGTGGAAAGCGATCAGTGCCACAGAAGGTATGAAAACACACGCACGCCAGTTTATGGAAGCCATTGTGGCTGCTGTGAAATACATAGATGATGAAGAAACGGTTATGTGTGCATTTATTCAACTTGGGATGAAACATATAGACTTTACTGATCTCATGAGCTATCTAAACGATCTGAAAGAGTCTTGTACGGTGGCCGGGGATGCTCCAACAACTCTAGAAGCCAGCAAATCTAGGGGAGGTGTTGATGGTCAGAGGACCCGTGGCTCTACAGAGCGGGGCAGACTACATCCATTCAAAGCGTTTAACAGGGCATTTAAAGTAGCACTTACTGACGACCTTATGAATGTAGCAATGGAAGAAGTATGGTTCAAGTTTATCCAGTTCCTGCTAAAGCTTATTGAAAAGGGCATCGATTTAGGAAAGGAGCGAAACGAGACTCGAAGAGCTTCTCTATCCAGATTCGAGGGTAAAGCAGAATCTTATTTTGACAGCTGCGCATGCGCGTGCTGTACAACAAGCAAAGAACAATTTGTGCAGGACATGGTAGACTCTGTGTATAAACAGCACGAGACTTACGCAGAAGCTGTCCGCGTGCTTGAGGATGAAGTATCCATGTGCACGTGTAAAGCAGACTGTGAATGCATGAGCTCTGGAACGTGCAAACCTGGTAAAGTCTGAGCGCGGAGAGGTTCATAGTCAGTAGACTACAGAAGTCTAGAACAATGAGGATAGTGCTATTTTAGCCTGGCGATTTTCTGGAGTGCGTTGTGTATTGTGAACCATATAAATTTGTCGCACTAGCTATCCCGTATTTCCCATTCGTTGTAGTTTATTATTCCTGACTTTGTAATGCGTCATGTATATTTGAAATCAGAATGCACGTTTTATATTGAACGTGTAATGAATTGTGTTTCTATGGATGTTTCTTGTTCATACTGTTTTTCTCCACAAAGATAATCATGTTGATTGGGTCTTCAATGAACGATTCCATTAGAAAATATTATAAGAGGCTGTGGTATGATTCAAATAACAGCCCATTCGCATACAAATAGCCATATTAAAATGTTAAACACCCATGGAATGGGGGTAACCAAACGGGTCTGGATGTATATTCTGACACTGAAAGCTGACTATGTGTATGCTTCGCTCAATGAAAATAAATGGGTGCCATATTATTGCAATAAATGTGTGTCAGAATGTTAACACCACACAACTAGTTGTTCATAGAAATTTAGTCACCAGAAACTCCTCAAACTCAACATATGTTCTTTCAATAAATCTCCCTTTTGTTTTTGTGGACCACTGATTACTAATGTCTTATCTACAATAAAAGTGTTGGTAAGAAGATTCGAAAATAAACAGCGTTCATTGTGTAATCTATGGCTCTACCGCGCTGTTGCCATTGTTTGCTTGAAGTGATATTTATATGGGAAGGGACCACCGTGTTAGTTACTGGCCAACCTCTCCAACCAGACCCCCTGTGTCACACAGCCAACTCTTTGCAGCCACGCAACAAAATGCAACAAAATCAACTATCAACATGCACCCCTTGTCTAAAAAACATTTTAAAGAACACCCGTCTAAAACGACCTCATCCTTGTACAACCCATCCAATCCAATAGGTTTCACTGTGATCCACGTACATGTAGGTATACAGTGCTGGTAACTTAATCACCCCGATATAAATATCATACTTTAACAAGCTCTCAAATGCGCCCGTCGCAGGCTTCACTTTTAACGCGCCTATTGTTTTAGCGGACGGATACCGTTGGCCCTCGCGGAGTAATATTTCACCCCCGCCATGCATCATTCTTACGTGTGTGGAGCGTTTTTTATCCGAATTTTGACGTTTTAAATGCGGCTGCAAAACGTTTAATTGATTCTTTCCTGTTAGTGAGGCTTATTAATTACATGAAGCAAAGGGGGGCATAATTAACATCACAGCAGATTGGTTAGTCAAGGCCCCACGTGGTATAGACACCCACGCTGAGAGCGGGTTATGTATTAGTTTATCATATCAGGCTGCTTCAATCAATTAATCAATTTGTTATGATCATGCTCTAGAAAGAAGACGCATCCTGTACAGATGAATAAGAAATCTATTAAGCTATTAACGGGGGGCTCTTCCACAGTCGGGGTGGGTATATATGCTCAACACGAAGACCCCTGATTTATTCTGGCATAAACCATATTTATAACCCCCCCCAGTTTACAAAAATTTAAGATCCCCCATTGTGAACTCGCCGCGGAGCATACCTACCCAAAACAGATGCTAGTGTCCCCCCGGGAAATAAATTAATAGAAATCTTGAAATGAATTATCTTAATTTAAAAACTACATCGGACCTGTGGTACCAGGCGACATTACAACTCATTAATTCCCAATGGAATGCTCTAATAGCATTAACGTCACCGTTGTCCGTGTTGAACATTCACATTTTCGTTCAATGGACTTGTCTGTACCTATGTGCCGTGTAGGTATCTCAGATGGAAGTGCAAGTGATAAGTGATGGATATGATCATATAATAAAGTCATGCCCCGACTACGTATTGCAATAAAGTCATTAAAGTAACTTATAACTAGAGTCACAATAATAATAAAGAGTGAAGTTTGAAAAAAGAACAATGATAGCAAAAAAAAAACCAACTCCTGCTAATGTGACAAATCCTTTTGTAGTTGTGATCAAAATAACTTTACTGCTGGTAGACTTCACTAAACAATTCAATAGTCTTGGAAAAAATAAACTAGTATAAGTACGTCATTAGGCAAATAAGAAATAAATAATGTGAAAGCTTCATCCAGGCGGTCTTCTTGAATTACCAGACCCCGGATTGCGATTTATGTTGACGAAGTAATGCATCTCTGTGAAGAAATACCCCACATAATGGGATAGTGAATGATCATGCTATGAATAAATTTGGACTTGGTTTAGAATATTTCTCAATTGTGCTTTCGGTGTTATAGCATTGTAGGCTAACCTGGAACGTGCTAATGTTACTAAAGACCGTTTCATTTTTATATTTGATCACTTGTAGCCCTTCACTTAGGTACAATAGCAAATGGCAAATCCTTTTACATACATGCACAATAAAACAAGAGTGAAGTGAGATGATTCTACAGTTAAAACACGTTGATTGATGTACATCATGCTTTACTGCCAGGATTTCTTAGAAAACCTTCTTTTTGTGTTTATTCGCAACAGACGATTTTATACTACCATACAGCACATTCACACCCAGCAAAACCAGGGTCACATCACTATAGTTCTTTATATTACATTATATTGCTAAAGAACTGGGGTGCACATTCACCAAACTTCAGAAAATGTCTATAGAAAGTTTCCCTTTTCGCTATCTGCCCAGCAGATCATCATGTCGTATCAAACACAGGGAGGTTGGCGAATAACAGCCCATTAAGTGACTATAGCCGTGTTTCCATTTCAAAGCTCCCGTGCAAATGTGGTGAGATCGGCTGTCATTGATGTCGGTGGCGGCCATATCGCTACTGATGGCGCTGATTTAATTCAATTAACGTTTACCTTTTATAGAGCCGCGCAAAGCGTTTGATGGGTTGGGAGGTGTCGAGGCGCATTGAAGTCCGCGGTCACTATGATATGCTGGTCAGTCCGTGCCATATGCGGACAGCACGATACCGTGGGACCCTCCTACGGGGCAGCCATCGCCAGTACAAAAGGTGATAACGGCTATATCGATGTCCGAACATCTGTTGTGGTGATGGCGGACACCCGGCTACACGGTAATTGCCTTGTTTTTGTTGTGCTCTTTTCATCATTAATGCGCTTCACACCATAAAGGTGATGTATACTCGCGGCTTGCCGCTAATGCTTTATGACACGCTGAATGCGCTAATGTGCTCTCTGATGGCGACGTTTCGGTTGCTGTCTACGAGCCGTCGTCATCTAGTGTTACACTCGCACTTTGTAGCAGGTCGGGTTTAGGGTGGCATAAATCCGGTGGCGTGTAGAAATTTGTTAAGTTAATGTCGTTAATTCAATAGTAAATTCATTTTACCAACTACAATAGATTAGAGGGGATATAATGACTTAATGTGATGAGCTTTGTATTCTGGTGAGAGTGGCAGGCACATATGGTGAATGGAGACCTTCAAATCTGCAATCAAACCAATATAGGCATTTCCCTGTCTACAGCTGTACATTTAAAGTTGTGGCTGGTTCAATATACGCTTTGAGCAATATGGTCTAGTTCTAGCCCAAGTGCAATAAACCATG
This sequence comes from Streblospio benedicti, assembly GCA_019095985.1. Taxonomy (NCBI): domain Eukaryota; kingdom Metazoa; phylum Annelida; class Polychaeta; order Spionida; family Spionidae; genus Streblospio; species Streblospio benedicti. The sequence goes on along the minus strand of CM032667.1, from coordinate 18,954,681 downwards.
AAGATCTGCAGAACTAGTGGGCTGTCAGTTGAACCAGGCTGGGGTGCACTGTAAGTAAGTTAAAACGTGTTACATACATGAGCAGTAATTATAAATGGATTGGCCTTGCTTAATGACGTGCATTAATGTATGATGACCGTGAAGTATTCGGTCGCAATTATAGTGCACCACATTTCACGAGATCCCCATCAGACTCTGATTTGCCTAATCAGTGGTGTTGGACGTGGGTATCGGCGGGCGGTTGGAGTGGCAGCTACATACACACCACGTACACTACCACCTATCTATCAAGACCACCTTTGATACCAGTGTTAAGTGGCCTTAGTAGAGAGGTGGTATCTGCACAGAGGCTGATTCTGGTAGCCTCATGAAGGATTGACACCGTGCAAAGTGGTCTTATAATAGAGGTGATTTCAATAGAGAGGTGGTCATAATTAGATGTTTTACTGTACACATAGCCGCTATTGTAAGTAGCAATGCTCATCACCGAGCAGTTATGTGCACTATGTCATCATTAGAGCAGATTGTTGAGCAAGGACTGAGCCCGCAATGGCCAGGTAATTATTTACCGTGCGGTCATGGCGTAATGGTTGCGGTCCCAGACTCTTGTTTTCCTGTTTGATTTCAGAGTGGCGGGTGCGGCACGAACCGCTGCTACCGGGGTATGATGGCAGCACTGAGACCTGGAGGAGGAAGACAGAAGGTTAAGGAGAAAAGCCATCTCTGTGAGTTCTTGTGCAGTAACCGTGTGGGAGTGTACGTGTATAAGTATACCAATACAACCAGCACGTCCAGCAGAGCGGAAATAAAGTTTCCTTTTCATGTTTTGTCAGTTTTTAATTCGTAAAATAGCCTACAGCCTCCCAATGATGGAAAGCTAATTGGCTTCAGCTAAAATAAGCTATGTCATTCATTTACGTCACACTAAACCATGCCGGCCCTCTCTCTATCTCACACACTCACATACACACATACACACATATGTATACAGACACAAACACGTACGCACGACATAGACATTGACACACACAAGCAAAGACACACTCACATACACACAGAAATACAGGCACATGGCGTACACGTGACATAGGCATAGCCACAAACAAACACCCAGACACAGATACACAGAGACACACACACTCACACACACGCACACGCACACGTACATCCCCCCTAGTCCTGTGTGAGCACTATACAGTGATTGCCGCCGGCGGCGGCTCTAATTAGTGACCACTGGTCAGCGATACGTCACGAGGCAAACAATCGCCGGCGGCGCCCAACCAATTCTGACCGTGGCGGTCATCATCATCATTGGTCAATCAGTGTCAGTGACCAACGCATCAGCAATTAACGCTGATGGGGTGAGCATTGGGCTGTAATTACTGCATACTTGATGGTGCATACGCCATGTTTAGGTCATGGTCGTATGTGGTGGTTTATGCATAAGCAGACGACTACACATACAGCCCCCCTCCACACTTTATATTTCCATACTCTCTCTGCATACATCACATCATGGCGCAAACGGGCCCCGTCACTCATGTTAGCGATCACCGTTCTGACCTGTACCTCTCTAACGTCCGTGTGGATGTCCCGGTGAATAGTGCAGCCAGTTAGGCATGAGTTTACACAACACCCACCAACAACCCGACCGGGAATCGAATCTACGACCTGTGGATGCAATTGACGATCTGTTATCTATAGAAACATAATCATCTTGACTTGTATTAGGACAGGCAGCGCTATGTTTACAGCTTTCAGTGTTGTGTAAGTTCCTTTTGCTGATGATATTAGCGTTACATAGTTTGCCTGGACTTCCAATTCCTCCAACATGAAATAACGACACTGAAATCCCGACTCTATCAAAAATAAGTGTCGTTAATTGTGTTGAAAGGGGTACAAAAACTCTTTTAAAAACGACCGTAATAAACGGTGAGACATACGACAGATTTTGGCCAACTCGATTCCCTGTGTTTGCAGTGAACATTTGCAGTGGTTGGAATGCTCTGAGCACTGGCTCATTCCACCGAAATACATATCAGACCAGGCCATTACAAGACCAGGATCGATAGCCACTCATTAGCAGTATGTTTGTCAGTCACTTGACCTTTGACCCCCGCTGTCAGTGCCCCGGGCAGTGTGCGCTGATTACGGAAGTGAGCGGGCAGAGATCGCAGCCTCAATCAGCAGAGGTTTCACCACGTGGACGCCGGCATTGTTCAGACTAATTAGTTACACTAATTAATTACGTGGAGATGGTGCAATTACAGTGGACAATGGGCGCGGCTGACAGAGGTTAATGGAATCATTGATGGATGAGCTTTTATTGCTGATTACGTAATAGGTCCAGCTGCTGGACTGAGCTCATCAAACGTACGGGATTAAGAGTGCTCCCAGATGTATTCACTGTATATAGGCGGGGTACCAGCCGATGGCTGATTTACAGTAAAACCTCTCTATTGATACCACGCATGAGACCCACATCTAGTGGTCTTAATAGAGAGGTGGTCTTTGTAAGCTCTTTTTGGTCACTTTATGAACGTTTGGGAGCATGAAAAATGGTCGTGTTACAGAGGTGGTCTCAATTGGAGGTTCTATTGTATAATGGGAGACTGCAAACCTACCTTTTGTTTAGCAGAAGCCTGGCTCTGATCTTCCATTTCATCTAGTCGTCAAGGACACTTTATAAACGAAAACCACGTAAACCTAGTGATATAGCCTTCAATAAGCGGCCTGCTGTAATCATCACGTGCCCCCCCCCCGTCTTGTCCCCCCGCCCCCACCGCTCACCCCCGCCGCCGCCTCCGCCGTGATAATGCGGTAATTGATACTGCTCACCTCACAAATCACTCGCCGCCGCCGCAAATCTGCTCAGCTCAGCTCAGGCGGCGGCGGCGTCATTATCACAATAATAACACTTGTGAGGATGAGCAGCTCAGTGGCGGCGGCGGCCGCTATCAACAGGCCTGTTACCGCGCTACAGTGGCTCAGCACAGAATAATGTGAGCTGTGTAATGGGCTGATGTCATCTTCAGCAGTAACAGTTCTACCTGCATTGTAATGAGTTCGAGTCCCGTCAGGGCCACATGATATAGTTAAATGGAATCTTAGACCTTTCTTCAGCTATGTCAGTATAGTGGTAGGGGCGTGCCTTGCCATAGGAAACAGACGGAGAGAATAATAGAAATTAAGTAATACCTGCAATTTACAAGCCATATGCGTGTACAGCAAAGCATTGGTCACCACAAAATTGTTCCATGATATGAAATCGTATATATGGATGGCAATAATTAATGGCATGCAAGTTGCAAAGTGTTAAGGATATAAGCAAGTAAAGATTTATATAAATCAGCTGATATACATGTAAATCCATTCCATTTCATAAATAGAAACAGGAAATAGAAACAGAATAAATTGTTTAACAATGCCACATAAAATATGAGCAGAGGCACAGGCATGTGATTATGCCTTAATATGTGACATGCATGCAATGTACACCTTCAAATGTTCTGAACGCAAATCTCCAATTTCATGTTTTTATAAAAAGATCAGAAAAAATTGGAAGCCTTTTTTGTTTGTTCACCCATGTGGACATCTCCGTACAGCAGACACTTGCCGTGCCACATTTAGTTTGTCCGAGTTCTCGCAATATTGCTCGCAAATACAACCAGAACTTGTGTCTGATCATCATTAAATAAAAGCTGTCCACATAAACGCATCTAATCATCACATACGATGCTCTCACAACAACAACATTCAGAATTCACCTCAATTTAGAGCCGTCTATAATAGCCTACAGAACACCAACAAACAGATTTACGCGCATCACTTGCCCCGCACAAAGCACGAAAAACAGCCGTTTGTTCAACAAATTGGGCGTCCAAATCAGACCCGCTCCTGGCCCGGGTCTCCCCGGCCGAGGCCCCCGGAGGAGACAGGATGACCGGGCGGCGAGCGCTCCAGCTCTCCCGACAACACGCAGATAATGCGAAATTAATGAAAGCTTCAATTGCTCGGCCGCCGCCGCCGCCGCGGTGTCAAAGCGATTAGCAGACGACACTCGGCGGGGATTGGCGCGCATGCGCGTGACGTCACGAGGGGGCGTGGCTCCGCCTGGTGGGCGGAGCGAGAACCACTATCGTCTGCTGCCGTGACGGCGGCGGCGGCGAAACAAGATATTGGTGCCGCTATATGAGGGGCCTGTTGTCTCTATCCCTTTCTTAATTACATAAGTGGTCTTGATCGACTTGGATCAAAGAGTTTGAACTTGTATTTTTAGAGTTTTTTTTGGGATTTCTCTTAAGTGCTGCCTGTTATTTGTGCAGACGTTTTTTTTTACTGTTATTGTTGCATGTTAGTGTAAACATTTTATTAGTAGTAATACTCTGTTCTAACAAGACATGAACAAATGCAGATTGGATAACCGTTGATAACAACTATGATTGGACTATAAAACTACAGCAAAAATCACAATTTTAAAAACACACCGTTAACGAAATTTCGTCAAAATGATCGTGGTTCCCGTGAAGTCAGAAAGCTACCTGCACGGCGTAGCAGACGACAAAACTACCCCCGCCCCGACCCACCACCCGGCAGAGCCAGCCGTGTCCGTGCACCGAGTCGCCATGGACGACGACGAGGAAGACCTGGACATCGAGAACGACGCTGACGATGAGGATGACGGTGCTGGCATGGACATGGAGTCCTCCCACGGAGGCTCCAGCTCGGCGGCGTCCCCGGCTCCTACCCCCGAGCAGGGAGGGGGCGGCAGCCGGGGCGGCACCGGGCGTCCAGGCTTCTCTATCGCCGACATCCTGCAGCCGGGGTTCGGTGGTAACGGCGGCACGGGCCCGGCGGGGAAGCGGTCGCCGTCTCCGCCGCCCATCATTCGCAAGCCCATCGCGTCCGTGCTGTCGCCCAACTCGCTCAACTTCAGCATCTACTCGCTGTTCAGTGGCGGCGGGAACAAGGCGACTGCGGCGCTACTGCGCGGTGATAAAACGCCCACGGCCACGGCCAAGGAAGAGCCGATCTCACCCCCGCCGCCGCCCGCCACGAGGCTGCCCCCGCATCCCCCGGTGCACCCGCTGATGCGGCCGCTGTGCTACCCGCCGCCGATCCCTCCTCCCCACGGCGCGGCTCTCAGCCCCACGGACGCGCTCGCCCTGCACCAGCTGCCGGGCTTCCAGCCCCACCACCACCCCCCGCGCTTCCTCCTGGCCTCCCACCTGCAGCCCGCTGCCCACCACCCCGCCGTGCGGAGGACCCCGCCGCCTCCCGCCCAGCACCCCGTCGACTACACGGTCCCCGCCGTGGCGTCCAGACAGCGCAGCACGCCGGTGGCCTTCCCCGCTCTCGCCCCGAGCCGCCGAGACGTGGACACTCCAGACACCGCCGCGGCTCACCACCCGACCATCAGCAAAGCCAACACCACCACCAAACGCTCGTTACCTAACCACGTCAAACACCACCAAGACTCCGTTAACAAGAGGCATTGCCCGTCAGGAGGACGAGGAGACGCCAACGCCGCCAACCCGCCACCGGCGTCATCGTCGTCCCCAGGGGTGAAGTCCCCCTCGGGGGCAGCCGCCCCGGGGGCAGGACAGCAGCAGAACCTATGGCCGGCCTGGGTGTACTGCACGCGCTACTCGGACAGGCCGTCGTCAGGTAAGAGTTAGTAGCCATTTCTTACTTTTTACAATACAAGCTTGCAATGTGTATACATTTGTACATTGAAAACATAGGGTTTATCAATGACTGATATAGTGTACCCACGTGCTCGTTAGTTTCTCTACAGAAGTGGGATACTGCGTTAGTCATAATTATGTGTAGACCCTATATTTTCATTGTACAAAAAGCATGAACGTACCCTTACTATAATATAGCTTTGGATGATTGCATTTATGATTTAATTAAATGCCACAGAAGCAAGATAACCAAACGCAGATGTACACAAATTTATACACATTATAAAATTGAATGTAACCGATATGGGAATAAAACTGATTAAGTTAATAGTAAATTAATATTACATATATACACAAAGCTTTGAACATTATTATTTCTTCTTTTTTTCTAATAATATATTATAACAAATAGGTCTAGGTCTATATGTATTAACATGTAGCCTACACGTGCACGTTCCCAATCGAGTAGTCCCACCTCAACGATGATTTCCGAAGGCTTCGATTACCTCATCAAAGTTGTCCGGGCGCATTTTGCAGAGATTCTGCGCATATTTGTGAGAGAAAAACACTCCTATAGTAATGAGAATGAGGAAAATGAGGAAAATGTGTGACTGTATAGAGTGTAAACGTATACTAAGCTCTGGTTTGCTCAGAAAAGCCGCTTCATAATACGCACACAAAATTAGAGGGTACCAAGACGGGATTTTATGTAAATGACAAAATCAAGTAATTGACAGACAAAACATGCTGCAATTATCGTATATGCCAATTAACTCATACCGTTTACGTAGCATAGACAGTAGGTGGCATTTGAACAGTGCACATTTAGCATAGCATAGCAGCCGATGACGAACATACCTGATTTACTTGTTGAGAGGTAGATTTAATCAAGCAGCAATGTAGCATATTAAAGAGCTAGTCGTTTTACAAGGGTATACCCGTGACCAACCAGCGGGACATATGTATAGATTGCAGCTGGTGGCTTTGTCCAATCTCTCAACATGAATTGTATTATGAAGGATGCCCATTTACTGTTGTCACACTTGTTCAGCTAGTGAGAACAAGTCTATCACTTTATCTAGAATACGCACTCAACTCTAATTAAGGTAGTGTCAATGAGATTAGAGATGATTGCCATTCTGCACATTTTGCATAGATGAAATTGATGGCACGATAGGGTAAACTATCTATTATATATTCAGCTGGCATCATAGTCAGATCCAGATATTCGCACCTGGTGCCTATGAATCATATTTATCTTGCAAACTGTAAAATGAAAACGTAACCATAAGAGCAATGACTGTTTTGTTGGAGTGCCTCCCCCAAGACCATGTCTTACAATACGTCCACCACCACCTGAGACGCGTGGACGTATTCCCGTTCGGCAGGTGGGGTGTGAAGCACGTGCTGACCAGGGGTCAGAGCCGTTTGTGATCCAGCTAATGGTTGTGCACCTGCTGCTTCCAGCCACACGTCAACACAGCAGTCAACACACAGTTCACACACACATCAACGCCGTGTTATAGAAGGAGGGGCACCTGTCGTATACGTACGGGAACATCCGCCATGCAATCTTTCGAAGGAACCGATTCTTAAGTTTGAAGTGCGCAGCTAATCAGAGTCTGCGATGACAACTCAAAATAGCATTTTCATCTTGCATTGAGCAAATTATTGGTATAATAATTTAGATTTATTTTGAAGATGAATACAGATGATGTACCGTAGCAAACTGGACAACGCGAATGTCAGAGAACAGATCTAGTAAATAAAAAGAAGTTGCCTAATGTAAATTTCACCCCGGGGCTATAGATGGGTTCTAGGCTTTAAAAGCTGACAACAGGGCTAAAATGGCACCCCAACACCCCAAGTGGCTACACGTAAGTCCATCCACCACAAACGTGAGGCCCGTGCTTAATCAATTAATTGTAATAAAATTGTAATATTAAAGTCAGCAACTCACAGGCTACAGTCACGGGGGAGCTCCAGTCAGCTGTCAATTAGAGGGGGATTATAACCACGTTATAGGTCGCATGTGGTCACGTCATCAACACCACCTGCTATTCGATGGTGGCGCCTCTCTCTCTCTCTGGCTTTAATCATGTGCCAATAATATGAGTGGTCTTTCCTGATCCCTCACCCATACATCTCACCGTCTTCATCCCCACTCACACACTCGCTCACTCACGGCAGCGTCGCCGTGAGATCAAGGTGTCCTCGCTTCGCTGCCCCCCACGGCCCCAACGTCATCGCCGGGGCCGGTGAGCGATAATTAGAGAGAACGGCCGAGCTTTGATCTGACGTGGACACGTCTCGGCTGGCTGACTTTCCATGCTATAGGTACACAGCTGACGAGGATGGTGCGAGTCTTTCAGTGTCAGGTGTCTCTAACCATCACCCCACAGACCGTGTATCTATTGGTAATAAATCTAAGCATGATAATATATGCTATAAAAATCATTCCCAATGTGCTAAGAACAAGCACCTCTATAGATGAGCATGCATATTTGCATATAAAAGTCTAACTGATATAGAATTTGTCAACACAAACTGACCGCCATGTGATTTGTATAAACAAACTATCTGGATCCTTTATTTAGGTTCTATTATACTGTCTTACTGGTGTTGGAATCTGACAAATTCTCCCTGTAAACGCACCTAGAAGACTTCATCAACGGGCAAAATAAATCTTCCCCACTAGACAAGAAAGCCAATAAGTTAAGAAGTTTGGGCCCAGGGAAGATTCAATTAACACTCCATAAATCAGAGCAAGACAAAACACAGCAATATCAGGTTGTGAGTAGCGCGGAGGAAGACAGCCAAGGCGAGCACTATATCGTGTGAGAAGGCCTAATTACTGCCTACACATTGTTGTGTCTTTCCGCCGAATTGAGCCGTAACCTAGACACATTTAGTGGACTACACTCCGCCCAAACACCAAGTCCTTTCTTCACCACTGTTGCCGGAGAGATAGACTTGCCGTACTACAATTTACTTCCAGCAAAATAAGTTGTTTGTGATGGACTTATAGATCAAAGAAGGCTGTGTTAGATTTTCCCATATCTGAGTTTGAAATGGAAGTAATTATATGCATGGGTTTCAATGGTTGGTAGGCTGTTTGCCTTGGGTTATCCAATAGCAGAACGAGTCAGTCCATGCTTCCAATGAGTAATACTGGGTAAAAATGATACATTGAGTTAAAAAAGCTAAAGCAAATCACAATATCAACAAATTGAAGAGAAATAGCATATATTTCCATGAGTGAGTTACATATTCATGTCGTGAACCTGAGAAATAGAAGACGACGTGTCAATCGTTACACGGCTAATAGCCTTGCCAATTGAGAGCCTGTTGTGATAGGTGTCAAAGTAGTTCTGATATTGTACACCCATCTCCTAATTAATGCAAATATCAGTTGTGTACAGCTCCATCGTCCCGGGGATCTGCAGTAAACCAGCACATTGTGTAACTACGACTCTAGTTATAGTTTCACATATCGGGAGAACTGCCATGCTGTGTAAAACGCAGTTGAATGACTCTTAATAATGTTAAATATATTATAAGTTATTATCACGAAGAGAAGTCAATTCTATCGGTCTACTCATTTTCATCAGAAAAAAAAACAAGGACAAGAAGATCACGAAAGAGAGGCCGGGGATGTAAAAAGAAGAACGAAAAGAATCAAGCATTGACACCGACAGACCCAGTACATCAGGAGATGCATTACCTAACATTCCAGCCTCGCACGCACGGTAACAGCTCAGTAATCACAGAGATACGCCGCAGTTGTGAACGCTCTAATCACGGAGATTCCCCACCCGCAGTCATGCGCGGCGGCGTCTGCTAATAGAGGGCTATTATCTAATTACGATGTTTCTGAGCCATCGCGAGCGAGGCTATTTTGTACGTGTGTGTGCGCACATAGATATATCACGTGCATTGAATGCTCTGTTCCATGACACTTGTGCAAAGAGCGGACGTACACATGTACATTCTGACGGAGGATTGCTAGCGCTATCTAGCAGATCCACACCTCTGCACGAGGCGTCAGCATCGTCACCATTATATGTTCTTACACAACACAGCCAAGGTCGCCAGCGCACGGCTTTCTTACAAAAACAACAACTCCGTGTAAACCGTTCCCAGCACGCAGGCGAGAAAGCCGTCTCGCTGACGAGTTTATTTTGCATTAAGATCAAATATCAGTGGAGTCTAGCTGGCCCTGCCTGAGTCGCCCCGCCGCCCCAGCGTAAACACGCTCGGGAGCCGGCTGGTATTATCGCCAAGCGCTCGGGAGCCGGCCCGTGTTATCGCTCAGCGGGGCTGCGTAAACTGTTTGCCGTGCGCAGGGAGCGGCTAAGTGGCGGGGAGGCGCCGGGGGCCCGGACAGGGCTCGGACGTGCCTCGTGAACTCTCGGGCCCAGCGGTCGGTCGTCTTCGGTTTAAGTGGCTTGAAGTTCGTTGATGACTATTGCTGTTGTTGTTACCGCAGTCAGGAGAAGTTTGAATGGGACAAGAGGCTATGATTGTCAGACTTGGGAACTGTATAATGTATCTGACGAGTGACATAATCTAACTATAGGGCAAAGGCTGATTATTCTAAACTATATAGAGTCTACGGTTCTTAGAATACAACAAAAAATACATACGGACTCGTATACATATTGTAGCGACTTGAACTGACCAATACTCGCACAATATGAAGTTTCTATTATCTCATGCACACGTGGCACAACACACAATAAGATCCCGTGCTTCACCAGGCCCGTTCTAACCCTATATAGAGTAAATCACATCCGTGAGATTCGGTAAGATGCACAACATCCGATGTGATGTGAATGTACCGTTGGTAAAGCAGGACGCACTAGGCCCGGGTGCCATGACAACACTCACATGTCCACAGCGACGCTCGGCACCCACTAGGTGGTCTGCTGATAGCGATAATCCGGGGTCAGCGGGCGCTAATCTCAGGTCATCGCCGCCGCCGTAAAGTGGATCCAGACGCACGGATCGCGGCCCGTCGTCCGCGTGGCGCGCTCGCAGACAGGGGTCGCCGCGCTGCACGCGCACGTGGGCGATAAAACAAGGGATTGTCCCTTGGTCTGCTACATGATTGCTATATCAAAGCGGAGTGTAGGTGGTTTGGATGTGCTCCACTGGCGAGATAAAAACTGAGATAGGTTTTTGCTTGGGATTTGTGATTGGTGCTAATGACTATATTCGTTTTATCAGCGCAGTTATTTTTACGTGCATGCATGCCGGGATTATTTGTTTTGCTTTTGTTCTTACTTGCAGCAGATTTCAAATTTTTGCGCGTTGCGTTGAGATGTGATATAGATGATATTTATTCTTTGGAGTCAATTGAGTGTGTGGCGCGGTATAAGCCAGATGATTCTACAGAAAGATCTGTCACTGCACTCTATATTTATACTAGTGTGTTTTATGGTTACATCTTGATGTTGGGATAGTCATCTCGACAATCTGAATGATCTTTTGCTGTTAAGAGTCCATGTTTTGTCGATCAGTATATTTAGAATTGAGTGCCTTATCATGTTAATTGAATAAGATGATTGTATCTATTTTAGGCTTTTGGTGTTTCAATAGTTCACTATACTCAATTCCACCCTCATTTATTTAGGGCTTATTATTCAAGTAACAAGTTATTGAAAATAATTCATAAGTGAAGAGCATTTGTAGGCGGACTATCTCAAGAAGAGCTTGATTATGAAATCGTCAGCACAACATGACAAAAACTTGCTTGTAACAGTAGCCCCCCCCTATATAGTATAATGTTGCGAGAATGTATTATACATTAGCCAATAAAATACATTGTGTACATCATAGTAACAAGCACCATTCAACTGGTGCTTCTAAAATACAAACCTAGATATAACAACCCAATCCACGCTACACACAGACATACAGAGCTGATTAATTTACTACCCACAAGCCCGGCCACGGCAGCCAAGTTTGCAACAGATTTGTTACAACCGGTTGTACGCAGTGAATATTTTATAGCTTCAAATCTGCCCGAGACACGCAAGCCACCTGGATTAAGTCCAATTTCCATAACAGCAATTGGTCGATAATCACTAATAACGGCTATTATCAGCTAAAAACACGCATTTTTCACACTTTGAATGAACGAACGCTGTATTGAGACCCAATCAGAGAGCTTGTCAGTTGGTTCAAATATGAAATGATTAGTATATCGTGGCGTGCGAAACAACCACTTAAGACGTCTGCATTCATTCATCAGACGTTTCCACGTGAGAAAACCACTCGTGCTACGGGGCAAACCACTTGGCTGGCAGGGGCAGCATGTGTGGCTAATGAATATTCAATAAATATCATGATATGTGGCAACACGTGCAGGCCGGTACATTTATTGGCTAATTAATATAAACGTCATATTCATTGATATTGGAAGGATGCTTATGCAAATTTGATTATTTCTGTGCCAGTTTTGCAAGTGATGTTTAATTGTTCGAGTATTGAATTTCCAAATCACTTTATCGCGACCTATAGGCACTACACAATGATGTATTTGATGGGCACGCTTGAAGAAACAAAAACAAAAACAAACAAACTAAACAAAACAAAAACAATGGATCACCGCAGGAAGTCAACATAAATTCTTCAATACGCACCATTTGAAGTTGTATTGCGGTTATATCTCATTCATTATTATGCTAAAATTCCAATTAGTCTTGCTACTGCCCCGACTTAGTACAATTCCTCCCCATGAGTGGTCTTTTGACCAAAGTCCCTATGCACGTGTCCGCTGTAGGGTGCAGTAGAGTCTTTCGCTTTCTGAATCATGATCAAATGTAGCTAAATGTATATGATCTAATGTAGCTATAGATTTAAATGTATACGATTTTGCACATATCTAAAAGAACCTCAAATGTTTGCAGGACCGCGCACGCGCAAAGTGAAGCGGAAGGAGAAGCGTGTGACGTCATGCAGCAGCGTGACGTCAGGAGACGACAAACGGCCGAGGACGGGTACGTTATGCGTTAATACATTTTCTTTTGCTTTTGAGATACTACTATGGGTACAAAACTGTTAAAAATATTCAGATAAATACATTTATTCTTTATTAAGCAAATCCTTTCTGCTGGACCTTATGAAGGCCTATGTCTGGGCAACTTCATTTTGATGATACCGTATCTCTATTTATATTGAATTATGATGACTACAAACGTAGGGTGGTACTTATATACTTATATATAGATGTTTGACTATATTGAGGGCCAGGGGCAGTTTTGGCTTGTCATAAACAAACAAAACAAACAAAAATAAATTACATGGCCCATGTTTCTCAGTATAAATGTGCACATGCGCATAGTATTAACAATGATGGCAATACAAGATGGTAAAACTTAAAAAGAACACCACACTACAATATAAACAGATAAATGAAATCCGACAAATAAAAACAACACGGCCAAAGATTTTTATGTAAATGTCAAAACACCATAAAAATGACATTAATTCTTGCAACTAGGGGATTTGTCGCCCTCTTCAACTGGATAGCAAAGTGAAGCTACACAGCCTATTATGAAACAACGTGAAACCTCCTATTTACTATTAATTAAGACCACCTCTGTAATAAAACCGTTTCTCATGGCACCACGCCAAGCCACTGCCGTGAGACCCCGTGAAGAGACTACCTCTAATTAATTTGGAGATCACTTGAGGTCATTTCCACCGGTGGCTCCAATAGAGAAGTTCTATTGTAATAGCCATTTTTGTAAAAATGAGAGAATGTAGAAAATGAATTTCACAAGCATTGGGTGACAAACACACATATACACAGTACAACAGCCAATCAAGACCACCTCTCTATTGAGACCACCCCTATAGTAAGACCACTTTGCACGATCCCAAACCTTCATAAAGCTACAAAAATGAACCTCTGTATAAGAACCACCTATCAATTGAGACCACCTAACCCTGGTCCCAAAGGTGTTCCCAGTATAGAGAGGTTCTACTGAAATAGCACTAGTAACCCCCCTGTGCTGCCGCCTTCCAGCGTTCACGGCGGACCAGCTCGGCGCCCTCAAGCGGGAGTTCGAGGAGAACCGCTACCTGACGGAGGAGCGGCGGCAGCGGCTGGCGCGGGACCTCGCGCTGTCAGACTCACAGGTGAGGCAGAGGCCGGAGTTTTTAAAACCCTTTTTTGGAATGTGTTTGATGCCAATTTCAGGATATTTCATAAGGTATGTGCAACGAAGAACCTCTAAATAAGACCATGGTCTATATTGAGCATCGTCACCTCACGCAAATTATGCTTTCAAGCCTTCATTGCTGGCGCGGGACCTCGCGCTGTCAGACTCACAGGTGAGGCAGAGGCCGGAGTTTTTAAAACCCTTTTTTGGAATGTGTTTGATGCGATCAGGAATAAATGACATGCATTCCCGATGCGATGTATGGTAGGATATTTCATTGGATTGGGCCGAGCAAATTTATGTAAATGTAACTGCGGTTATTTACTGTTATCGTGCTCTAGTGACTTTACATATTTACACCAGATCATTGGCATCTTTATCACACCATATCTTTCTCCACTCCCCGGGGAGCATACAGCACATCGCCACGGTAGCGCTGACGTGCTAATCACTCACATTAGCGTTCACTCGCCTGACCTGTGCCTATTTATCGTGTAGGTGGACAGATGAACCTCTAATTAAGACCATGGTCCATATTGAGAGACATTTGCTAAATTTGTTCAAGGTTTCATTAAGAAATTAATATGTGCATACACACAGAAAGGGCCACCTGTCTATTGAGACCACTTGAGGTGGCTTTTGTAAAGGTAAAATACACACCATCTGAAATATAAAATGACATTACACATTTAATTAAATGCACGTCAACACCAAAAAGACTCACTGTGTTGTATAGTGATGGAGAAGCAACTAAGTCACGTGTTCTTCGGCCGGCTCTGGTGGTGGGTGTTGAGCAAACCTACCTCAACTGGTTGCACACTGCTTCGTGTACCTACACGTCAAATAGGTACAGGTGAGTGAAAGCGAACGCTAATGTGAGTGATTAGGACGTCTGCGCTACGGTGGCAGCGATGTGCTGTTCCCGGGGAGTTGAGAAAGATATAATGTGACAAGAATGCCAATGATCTGTTGTAAATGATTTATGAAGTCGACTGAGCGTAATAGTATACTTTAAAACTTGTAAACTTACATTACATTCTTCTTCCCGTGGCAGGTGAAGATCTGGTTCCAGAACAAGCGCGCCAAGATGAAGAAGGCCTCGGGCCTGCGCAACCCGCTGGCGCTGCAGCTCATGGCGCAGGGGCTGTACAACCACAGCACCGTGCCGCTCTCGGACGACGAGGACGCCGACTCCCCGGGGGCACACGCGGGCGGCCTCGGGGGAGGCGGGGGCAGTGACTGATTAGGAGGGGCCAGCGTACGGACTCGTTCATGTTACTCGTGAGGATGGTTGAGGGAATGTGGCGCTAGCTCTGCCCTGATCACAAATTTGAGACTCAGCAAGAAAGCTGACTATATAGGATTTTGAGCAATAGAAAGTTACGTGGCCGCATTGTTTCACAATTCAGTGTATCATGATGATGCGGGTATTGAGAAAAACGACGAGGGGATTTTACTCAATGACTCAATCAACTTTGGTTATGATATAGCTGGGTGAATCCAGTGCTCCGTTGTGGATTTTTCACTTCTTTGATGAGGTGGGTTTAGCGGCATCTTATGACCAGCCAACATGGAGTACTTGGAGCCGTCAGCGTGATCAGCTTGTGAAAGTAATATTGATGGTTGGTATACACTCACAATTATGCACCACTTCCATGTTATGTGTGTGCAATGATTCCATAATTTATTCTAACGATCTCCGATTTCAGGGACAGTTTGTGTACATTTTGATATTTTACAAGAACGCATAATGTATTGCATATGTTGATAACCTCCAAATGAAATTATTTGAACCAGAACTTAATAGAAGTATCGCAATTCTGCTTTTGGAATATAGGAAAAAAACTGCCTAAAATATGATATATTTATGTAGATACCTGGTGTCTCATTGATGATAAAAACACGTTTAAGCATCACGATTATTATTTCTGTATATATCCATGTTCTTTCACGGATATTTTCTTTTGTCTATTTCTGATTGTGAATTCATAACATGAACGAAGCGAGAGTTTAATGCAGGTATAAACTATTTTTGACTAAGGGAAATGTGGGTAATGGTATGTTTGTATTGGAATAGACTTTGCGATTTCATCATTCAAATGTACCTGTACCGTTTCCACTTTTCTCTGGGAGTAGCTGAGAAAGTATATATAAGTAATATAAGTACTAGTTTGATTCATCAAGTGATGTAACAGCTCTCAATCTTAGCAGGTCAAAACGTAAGGCAAAAAATGGATATAACAAAATATATTTGTTAGGGCTAGTATAGTTGTGATATGATTGTTCCTGTACATAGTAAATTGTTCTTCTTGTACAGTAATGGTTTGAATGTTTGAGCACTTGGCATACTTTTACACTCCATGTACATGTATTTATATCTTTGTTAAATAAATTATACTATTGGACAACCTGCTGTCTTTTGATTTAATTTGCCGACCTCTTTTTGTGAGATTTTAACACTAGTTAGGAGAAATAATATAAGATAAGTCGTCTGTTATTATTTTACAACAGCGAACACAAATTTTCCTTGCCATTAACTTTATTGATTAAGTATTCTCCAAACCATTATATCGTTTATTGCTTTGTAGAATGGTTTAAAATACACAAACAAAAATGCGTCGACCTGTATAGGTGCATCATTATGACATCACCTACTTAATATACTAATGTACGCCATATACTATTCTACCATAAGGTTCCATTAAAATGACAAGGGATATAAATGAAAAGGAAATACACAAAATTGTTTATTTTAATTGCAAATAGTCTCACCGTCGAAATTCAAATGTTAAAAAACAGCCCGCAATTTAAGACCCCACACCCTCTAATACTTGCCGGAAGAATATCTAAACTCCCCAAAATGAGCATTTAATTTCAAACCAGTCATTGTACAGACCAAGAATTCACGTCTGCGAACCAAACCGTGCAATTTCTCGTCTGGTCGTCAAAAAACTGTGGCGCTGCAGCCGCCAAACCGACAATTTCCGCGGCATCTGTTTTGCCTAATTGAGTAGCAACCCACAATTTTGGCACTATTTGCGCGCAAATTGCGCCAAATTTACGATCTTTTATAGAGCCGTTTGCTCCTAATGAAATTAAGCGCACGAGATTTGAGTGTCACGGGGATTATCGGGTCACGTGATCAGGAGCTTGTTAGGCGGATTTCAACAAATGGGCGATATTATGGTGTGTATGATGGACGCAGACGATGTAAGGATGTCGGCAGGCAGTCAACGAAACATATGATGTGTTTTTCTTCGTTTGTAGGTTTGCAATAGAAGTGTTGGTTTTAGTAGGCCGCCTTGCTACGGTACATGTTAATAGGAAGGCGTGCTGGGTGTGTACGCGCGAGTGTGTAAGCCACGTGGGTTCGTTGGGGAGTATAGTTTACTATACCAAGTGTCTACACATGGCAGTGCCAGCTTTTGAATGCCGTTAAAATGCAATGTATTTGATGTGTGTGAAGATGAGTTTGGGACAGAGGCAGACCCGTTACGTCTCATCAGCTGGTGTGTATTCTTGGCTTGTATTCCACCCTATATTTATTGCTTTGGTTGTAACCTCGATCGCACATGTGAAAGTCATACTAGTGTCTATCCCGTTACTATCAAATTATGCATTTTTCTTAAAATAACTGTCTTCCAATTTTATTTTAAAATGGCTAAAATCAAATCTAACGTCTGTATGTTTTATTATAATCTTATATTACATAGGCAATGATACTTTCCATCCAAATATTTTAAAACTATACTACTTCAAAATCTGTGGAATCATAAAATCATATGAATATTACAATTTCCATACCAATGGAATACCGCTTATATAGCTCAGCTGATTCATGTATTTGATGTGGGATCTTAAAATATTGGCATTAGGCAGGGTGATGTAAGAACCAAGTCCAAATGGAATAGATTCGAACATTTGACTGCAACAACGTGTATCACAAGTTTCAATCTGTTTATATCATAGAGTAAACTTTCAATAAACACAGAGAGAAGCCTCTAATATCGTCGTCACACGTGTGTCCGCCACTGTGTCCCGCCAGCCGCCTCATGACGTCATTATGACGTCATCTCACACACGTTCGGCGTCTCAAACATAACAACCGCCGCCGCCGCCACCTTCAGTTTCTACTGAGCAGACATCCGCCTACAGCCACACCGTACCGTCATCAGCAAATCACCCCACAAAAACAACACCTACAGACCCCCCCCCCCAAAAAAAAAAAAAAAAAAAAAAAAAAAGAAAAAGAAATCCACTTATACAGACCCCCCACAACACACACAGCGTCAAACGAGCCACGTGACGCGATCCGGCGGCTAATTAAGACAGATTGCGGGGGTCAGTCCGTGTCCACTCACTCAACTCAACTTGATCCCCCATCACCAGCTCAGATGCTTAGTCCCTCAGCTCAATTTGTTGCAAAGATCAGCACTAGGAGGACTTAGACGCCCTCGTGCACTGCGAAATAGACGCAAAGTGCTACAAAAAGCGGGAGAAAAGATAATCCGGCAATCATCGCTATTCACCCGCCGCCGCCGCTCATCTGTTGAGCGATGCCGCCGCCGGCTCAACTCAGCCGGCCAGAATGAACACGTAGCGGGCCGGGCTGCTGGCCGCGGGAGATAACATTCACGGCGGCTGGGGCTTTGTGCAGGGTGGCGTTAGAAATGGGAGGAGGGGTGGGGGGGTTGGAGTGGAGGGGGTATATAGTGGGGCTTTGGGGGACAGATGTATTTTTTTAAAGGTGATTTGCTTATGGCGAAAAGGTACATTGTGGTTGTAGGCGGGTGTCTGCTTTATAAATAATACTGACGGTTTATGGTTAAGTCAGTGAGAGTTAAATTGTGAAAACTTAGAAACATGTTTATATTCGGTTGACAGATTGTGTTAAAAAGCAAAACTATATATGCAACATTTTCTCATTGGATTAAGGTTTGAGAACTTGCACATCCAGTAATTATTCAACATTCACTGAATTTGAGCGGTGATTAACATGACAAATGGCTTAGGAATATCTTTATTCAATTCCAAATTGACCAATTTAACGTTAACTGCGATACTTGAAAGCTCACCTACCTTCAGTTGTATTTCATTTCATCGTAATTTCAAACAATTGCGTCAATCAATTACCCGTAAACATGGATCAAATGCCAGCTGGAAATTGACCCAGCTGTAGGCGAGATATAGAGAAATCTGAGTCTGAAAAGAGGAGTCAAGACTTCATCATCTGATGTAAAGTAACACCCAGTAAAACCTTCTGTAAATACCACCTCTTTATCCTGGCCATCCGTTTACATATTTATTTTTATTAGCATGTTAACCATCATATTCCCTTTCTCCCCGTTGGTATCGGCTAAACTAGCGTCTAAATTAATACCTCTGCAACACCCATCTTTGCTGAGATTCACAGGTGGTCTTTTCAAGGACGTTTCATTGTAAAGTCGTCTGCATTTTGACCGGCTGTCCGTGTGCGCATGCGCTAATTGCCTGGAACGGCGCCATCTTTGATTTGCTCAGTTGATCCGTGGCGCGTGGACAATTTCAGACATTCTTGTCCATAACCTCATTTGATCTCCTCTAATATCCTTTTCTCAACTCGTGTACGTTGTGATCATGATGTTCAACCAACATACACGTTCTATTGGTTCGATTTATTGAAGCTTATTTACAGACATGTATGCATTGTTTGCAAATAGATAATTGGGCCTCCATTGATCTTGAGATATATTCAGTGAAATATATGGTGTAATGGCAATTTGGAAAAATGCAAAAAGTCATAAAAAGACGGTAAATAAGATAAAATATGATCATATACTAGTCCAATAGAGGGATGTAAAAATTACAACGTCCTCGGCTCTCGCACCATATTAGGGTAGGTGACCCAAGCATTTATGCCGAGTCAGTTGTGAAAGCCGACTGACTGTCCCGATGATCAGCCAAATAAGGTAAAAGCACGGAATACATTGTGATTTTACAGACATTGTTACAAACTATATTGCATTTCGACTGGCCGGTCGGTTGTTTCACGACGACAGTTGTAAATGACCGGCAGGCATGGGGACCTCTCGTTCTTATCGGGGTCCGGCTTGAGTCATCTGCTGCATACTACACATCGACGTATACTAGGTCTTCTGCAGTGGTAGAACTCAGTCTTCGGGGTCTTTAACTCAAATGATGTAAGTTCCAATATACCCTTCCATCTCAGATTCCCAACAACGTATATAGTATAACAAACCATCAATGCTTTTGTTTCTTCTTAGCTGACTCACTCAAAATTTAAAAGGTAATCACACAGTGGCCTTAAATCTGAAATTGACACCGGATCCGTGGTCTCGATTTATGACTTCACAGCTTCCAACATGAGATTGTCACCGTGGTATCTTTGGAGTGTCTGTCTGGTACTTTATTTATCTCTTGCTGGTGTCGTTGAGGGCCTCTCTATATCAACTATGTTAGGATGGTCAAATATCGTAAACGCTCTGTCTATAAAGATAGGATAAAAGAAAAATGTGTGTGTGTGTGTGTGTGTGTGTGTGTGTGTGTGTGTGTGTGTGTGTGTGTGTGTGTGTGTGTGTGTGTGTGTGTGTGTTTGTGTGTGTGTGTGTGTGTGTGTGTGTGTGTGTGTGTGTGTGTGTGTGTGTGTGTGTGTGTGTGTGTGTGTGTGTGTGTGTGTGTGTGTGTGTGTGTGTGTGTGTGTGTGTGTTTGTGTGTTTTTTTCTTTCAATTTCTCTATCAACTCTTCTGGTACGACTGCACTATACAGCTTTGTACAGCATATACTTTGAAAACAGTGTTGGTCAGAATGAAAATGGAGGGGGAATGCTGTATGCTTCTGCGTGCGATAAATTATCTGTTTCACGTGGCCAAGGAACGTGTGGGCTTGTATGGTGTCTTTGTATGGGTGTCGTACAACATCGTTTCCCTATGCACGTCCTCTTATTAGACCATCCCAGACTATAATCGACGTAGGTAATCCCATCGCAGGTACGGGAATTTCTGCTGGTAGAGAGTGTCACCATAAATTGAAAAAAAGAGAGAAAAAAAGAGAGAAAAAAAGAGAGAAAAAAAGAGAGAAAAGTGCATCCCAGCACAATTTAGGTGGGTCGGCAGATTGACACCGCATTATACATTGTATTTTGGAACTCCACGGGGTGCATACAGTTAATTCGAGCAGTAGCTCAGAGGTTAATGTTCATTTGCCAAACGTGTTGACGCTTATTCACTGGTAAAGTTCCAAGAAGCACCATGCAGACAGTCACGGTTGAGTATCCCCACCACCAGGCCCATCCGGGACTAACTCACGACTTCACAACGTATTAGCACTACATTGGCTTAGTGTTACAGACAGACAGGTATGATCAAATCAAACGCACATGGTTTTAAATGATACCGAATCACCGCAAACTCAATAAAAAAAACTTTTAACTTGCCATATGCGAAAACGCAAACCTGTCTCTCATGATCATCCCACAATGCCATTTCCCCCCCACAGAGGTCAAGCTAAAGGTCAGCTGAAAATTGATTAAAGTGGCTTTTGTTGGGTAGTGTAATGGGCAAATAATAAGTAGTTTTATTGACTGACAGAATCACTTGAACAAATAGCATTAGCTATAATTGTAGGTTCTATTTTCAGGCGCCACAATTTAACAAACAGACTTCCTTTGACAAAAAATTGACTTGCTTGGAAGATCAAAGGACACAGCGTTGGTGATAAAAGGGGATATCTGATGGGTTGTAACAGTGGAGATAGGAGGTTTTAGGTCCACACCTGACCGACTTCCAAGCGCCACTAAGTGATATCGAGATGTTTAATTCAATTATGACCAAATGTGGTGAGGAGATTTCATAAATTAGAAAGTAGCTCCTTTTATGTTGGAAGCACTTAAATTAGTGGTGGCTGGGTTATTATTGTTTTTGCTAGTTCAAGTGCAATGTGAAGTTTACCTTGACGCATGACAAGCTAATTGTCAAAAATACTGACATTAAAATGATGACGTATGGAATGGAAACGTTGTTGGTCTGACGGCAAAGACGACCAATTCACTTTAACGTGTCTAACACACAATTTTAAACTCACGTGACTATCGTCTGACTGTATGAGTTGTAGTACGGTAGGCCGTACGTCAATACTTGCCGTAGACACCGCACATACATATGTACAACCGTGTTGTCAAAATCCCTATACTGTCGGCTGTGCCCCTAGCTTACTAACCAATGTACCGAAATCATCTTTATTCTAATAGTGCCAAATGCCCGGGTCCTGTGAGCCCAGAGAATGAGTTGGCTATTTGATCAAAACACAACACCTCACAGAAGAATCTTTAATAATGTTCTGTCTCCAAAATCCAATATCAATTTGAAGCACCCTATTTATGAGGTACATTCTTTTGTGTACAGCACAATATACCGTGGTGCCTGCTACATTCTGAACATCACATTAAGTGGTAAAAGTCAGCTCTATCTCTAACAGTGGGCCGTTAATATACATGTCACCTACACAACCTCTCCCTTTCAACTATTTTGACACGAATCTATCGTATTACAAAACGACATTGTTACTTTCCCATTAGTGGAATAACGTTTGTCATAAGTTTGCTTTTTGATAAACGTTTTTACAGGCTCAGGTTTCAGTGGCTATGACATCCAGGTTTCTATGTCTTCATACACTAACATCTATATAATGTATGATGTATAGCAGCAGCCAACACTCAGTTTATTTACCAAATACACATGTAGCTATACGCAGACATTTTATTCTTCAAGCCTGATTCTTGCCCGTTAAACTTAGGCTATTATGAGCATACACACCGGCAGATTCAGTTTTTTTTTTGAAAAGGGGGGTTGGGGTCGCGGTGGAGGCGCACTCAAGGGATTTCATTGCCAAAAGCCCTATGACCCTGCGCCCCCCGCCCTGGATATATCTATGATACAGTGTGGTTTACAAAGGGCTCAAATACATGGAAACTTGTGTATTGTATGTGGTGTATGTATGTGGTGTGTGTGTGTGTGTGTGTGTGTGTGTGTGTGTGTGTGTGTGTGTGTGTGTGTGTGTGTGTGTGTGTGTGTGTGTGTGTGTGTGTGTGTGTGTGTGTGTGTGTGTGTGTGTGTGTGTATGGGGGGCATGCTGGAAATCATTCGTATTATTGACAATCTCTTATCATATCAGATCCACTCTAACAGCCGAGAACAATGAGCGGAATAGCTATCTCACGCTCTCTTAATCAATCATAGCCATCTAATTACAATAATTCAGGCCAATGACAGCAGACTGCGTCACGTGTTCTCATTGGTCGATGGAAGTCGTTTGATCGGCGCTCAGTTATTGATGACGTCATCGATTGAGGCGGCTGATGGTTCTTTTTATCCACCGAAATGCATTACCAGCCCACGCTAGTTCATCATATCATTATACCAGCCAGAGACAAATTGAATTCACACCCAATAATAACCATCCTTACCAAAAGCGATATTTGATCAGTAAACCATTGAGAAAGTTGTACTGTCGTCTGACAACTCTCTACCCACCTACCCCCCGCCCCAAATCATCTGTAGATCTAATGAGATGGGGTTTAATTAGTTTTACAGTAAAACACAAAGACACGGTTAATCCAACCTTGTAAGTTGCAATGTGTGTGTGGTGGACTCGACCGTATAGAATTAGATGTGATGCAGAAACACATTATTTGGACTCACCCCCAAGTATACCATCCTAACCACAAGCGATATCTGATCGGTAGACCATTGAGGTGGTTGCACTGTCGACTGACAACTCTAACTGACGTTACTCAAATCAAGGCTATCACGGGGGCGGCGTCACAAATCTGACAATCACCGTGCGACGTTAATAAACTGACATCCGAGCTCATCAACGCCGACCTCGTTTTCGAACAAAAGGCATCACTTGACGCATGCGCAGAGGAGCGGGTGCTGGATTTCACAGCCGATATTGATACGGCCCCGTCACATGCTATTGACAGTCTCATTAGTTTGTCATCCAGCAATTCGAGTGTGTATGCTGTCAAGTTTGTATGGGTGTGTGTTGCTGTTAATGATAATATGTCCCCCCCCCCAAAGTGTTACGTGCATTATCAGTTGCTTTTAAAACTATATATTTAGAAAGCCCCCCCCCCCCTTCCCCAAGCACGGGTTTGTTTGGGTATTTTTGTCAAAACGTGTATGTGTGTGTGTGTGTGTGGGGGGGGGGGGTCACAACTACTAGAAGCATCCTATCTTGCCGAGCCCACACACACACACACACACACACACACACACACACACACACACACACACACACACACACACACACACACACACACATGTACACACACACTGCAGTTTACGAGGTTGGATTAGCCGTTTCTGTGTGTTTTTCTGTAAAACCAATTAAACCCCATTTCATTACAGATGATAAGATTTCAGAGCATTTAAAAAGAGATGTCAAGTAACAAAGATGAAGCCCTGACAGTGATGTAGACGCCTTCATAGTAAATCGCTTGCTTACCAGACACGTTTATATTACGATGGGTTTTCTATTTGGAATTATATAGCAATAAACTTTTAACAGGTACATAGCATAACAAAATGTGATCCAAATACAAGCACATGTGATAACTGCCGTAATGTTAATGTTAAGGCTGAACGTGAAGTATTCATTTTCATGATATTGGATACTTATGATGAAAGACAGTGTTATAAATTTGCCCAGGTGTTATTTGTAATTGGTTCGGCAAAAACAAAACAAAACAAAAACAAAACAAGACAAAAACAAAAACAAAACAAAACAAAAACAGCATTTCAAAACAATAATCAAACATAAAAATCCCGAACAAATTGACACTACAATATGAGTACCTCCAATAATTTATAACCATGTTTATAAATGAACTGTTATAAATTCCTGGTACAAGTGAAGCAAATCATGACAGTAACTGGGCATTCTAAAACAAAATGTTGCTCATTGTTAACATGTAAACTGTGTATCCACAACCATTCTAAATCCAGCCACAGCATGATGAAGATGTTATAGATCACGCAGAAGCCACACATGGTGAGACACCGACCCATTTGCATAGATTTTACTAGATAAACAAAAGCAGAAAGTAAAAGGTAATTGTATAAGTAAGATATTCCTTTTAAGGCTGATGCGGACGTATGTTTTGGGGTTAAGTGGTCACATCAATCTCTCGTGTCAGCCAGAGATTTAAACTGACTCTACAGCTTTAATTGTTTTGGCCAAATGACGAGAACATAATATCAGATGAATTGCGGCCATGTAAGAGATTATTAATCATAATATTACTTTATTTGTCTGCCGCTAAGTAAAACATTACCTCGAAATACCGCCATGTTGTAGATGAAAATTAATGTGTATTTTTGATGGCTTTGTTGCTTTTAAAATGAATTTGTGGTTCACAGCATGCATAGCAGGTGGCTAATGTTACTGGGCTTCGTGATAAGTAGCTACTATAAATATAGGAGTTATGGCGTATACAGGCATATACAGGCTAATGGATATCAACCACCGGCACTTCCACTAAAACATAGATGGTTGACAAGACTTACTATTGTTATTGCTAAAGGTGCTGCCATGATGATAGCAGCAGCAGCGGCGGCGGTGACAGCAGCAGCAGCAGTAGCAACAGCATCAGGAGCAGGAGCAGCAGCAGCAGCAACAGCAGCGGCGGCAGTAACAACGGGAGCAGCAAGAGCAGTGACAGCAGAAGTAGCAGCCGCAACAACAGCAACCAGCAGCAGCAGTAACAGCAGCAGCAGCAGCAGCAGCAGCGGCGGCAGCAGCAGTAACAACAGGAGCAGGGACAGCAGAAGTAGCAGCCGCAACAAGATCAAACAGCAGCGATGTCTCACACGATCCAATATTGTAATTATCGACAAATCACGGCGCCGCTGAGCGCTGCCAGATGGAAGCTGCGCATGCGCGTCAGAAGCCGCCACCAGGTGACGCTGAGCGCTTATTAATGACGCCAACAGTTCATGACAGCGCCGTAATTAATCAGAGACAAGGTAAATTGCGTCAAAAGTCAAGCAGCAGGTAGCAGAGCGCAGTGAAACCCCACTGAAGGGCCAGAGGAGGGACTGGAAAGGCAGTTGAAGGTACGAGGCTTATATAGTTATAGAATTTAAAGCAATACTGGCATTGCACACGTAAAAAGGGTCTTCACAAAGAGGTAATCATCTTACAAATGTGGTCACGATTGTCGTTGGCTTGCTGGAAAAGTCATCAGAACAGACTCATCAGCAGGCGATAAATTAGACTGGTGCTGCAGCTGAAATTGAAACACTGCTTTTGTCCTTAATGATGCGCTGAATGGATGGACGATGCGACTCGCGGGGGCCACCCGCGCGCCCGGCCTGCTTTTATGAACCGGTCGTTTGTCACTTGGCTTTGCTTACCTGGTGGCAGGCGCACAGAGGGAGCCGCGACCCCGAAATCTATTTATCCCGCCCGCTTTTAGAAGCTACAGGGTGGTGCGGCTGTACAGGTGGGTGGACGGAAACGGGCCCGGGGAGTAGCTCCAACGGTGCTGGTGAGATGGTGGATAGAAATCCTGATTGGAGTTAGTCAGGATGATTATGAATGGTCAACTTGATTAGGTAGTCTTTCTTCAAGTCTTTCTTTTGGTCTGACATAGGGCGATATTTGGTGGTGTTGCACTGTGAAGATGGCTGTTGCCACTTGCAGCCGCGCCTTGTATAATTGATATCTCCGTCCCATGCCTCTGTGATATGGATGTGGATGTCTCAGGCGAGGTGACTGCTGGCATTCAGTAACTGCGATTATACGTACGGAGGCGTGAATGATTAGATGTGTGTGCGTGGGCTTCATAGTGTGCTGGCAGTGAGCTATCCGCACACACTTTAAAGAAAAAAGATACAACCACATACCATGCCAAAAGAAGAAAAATAAGAACTCTCAGTATGACACTCATACATTATTGCACACATATAGCACTAACAATTGCATACAACTCAAGATCTTCCCACAGGGAGGAATAGAAACCCACCCTCCACACAGACAGACAACCAGCCATGCACTAATGACTCAGATCTATTACCTGATAAAAACACATCACAAGAGTCTATAAGTGAAACCACGCGGCCGTCAACCTCGGCTCGCATACGGCACGATCAGCCGCCCGCCCCTGATTGCAAGTGGCGGCCCGCAAATTGGCTACGTCTGACGTGCGTGTCTCACAAATTGCGCACGTCGCACGTTATCTGGCGGCACGTTTGAAGTATCCCGCCTCATTTCACGGCCACTTTTGGCCGCTGACGCGCACCAGACCCGCGCAGATTTAGCCTTACACACGGTTCCGGTTAATCGGGAACTTTTGCGGGCGGTAGCCGCGATCAACTGCTGTGGTGTGGTGATTGCTTGATGACTGTGTTTCAATTGGCTATTGTCTGGGTTGTTGTTGTTTGTCTATGTGTAGTCTATGCTGTCTATGTTGACGTCGTCATAGTCGTCTCCTAGTGACTATGGGCGTATACCAGGTGTTTCTTCTCTTCCTTTGCTCCAAACAATAGCTTATCATCACCAAGTTGTACACTAAAACTATCAAGCAAGCGTCGCCTATCATTTCTATACAAACAATAAATAAAAAAAAAAAAAATAGAATAACATTGAATACCCCACTTTGCTTCCATGAACCAGCCAAAGAAACTTGCGCTGACAAAGACTCACTCGGTCTGGATAATGACGTGTTGGGCGATAATGAGTGATAAAGACGCTGTTTGCAGCCAATCTATGGCGGGCTTTGAAGACACTCACAGGTAATTCACTCCAGTCCCTCTTCTGATTGCACCTAATATACTTGTACATTCATCCTCAGTTTTGCACTTCTTTAATCTCCTCTTCTTGGAGCTGATGTTTGATTGAAGGTGACTACTGTTTGGTTCAAATAACGAACCGTGTGGTTTCTTTGGTTATAAAATTAATGGAAATAATTTATCAAAGCTATTACCCATTTTAGGACTGATATATGTTTTATGCTATTGTTTAGAAATGGTGTGCTATTTCTGTCATATAGTTAATGGGGTCCTACTAAAAGTATTCTCGTTCGGAGTGTATTCTACTCAACTCATATGTTCTATATATTTTAATATAATATTTCCTTCTGATACTAACATCATGATTATTTTCATAACTATACAAGCCAATTATTCAACCAGAATTCTAACAATATTAACAAAAGAAGAAACGTCTAGTTTACAAAATAACTAGTAGAGAAATCAATTAACAAAAAAGTTGACTTTATGATCAAGCTGAACGACGTGTTAGAGCAATGAACCAATCTACTCAAAACAACTTTCCTCGTGTTAATCACACCATAACCACATGAGCTCGATTAAACGGTCGGCGAATACTGGGATCAGCGAACCGTGACGGGCCGACGCGTCCGCAGCCGTCTATTTCACGCCCCGCTGCCTCGCGCCGTCTTAATTCTCGCGTGACGAGCTTCAAACATCGAGATAACGACCCCGCCGTGGCCTACTTATAAGATCATTTATTGGGTACTGTAAAACGTCTTCATAAGGGTCAGCTTTGAGATGTGGTCATTGTAATAAACACGTTACTACTTGTATGTTCGGTTTGAGGTATGATTTGAGTATATGTGTTGTTAACAGCATGAAGAAAATTTAGAAGAGGAACACATGTGAGTTGTAGAGGTAGTCGTTTCCAGAAGGTTGCCCTGGAGATTCGAAAATGGATGAGCTTGTAGTCAGTACACCATGTCGTAATTTAGGTGAGGTGAGCGGGTGATGCGTCTTCTAGACGGACGGTCCTGATGCTCTTATGTTATGGATCACAGGATAATCTTATCTGCTCCTGATTGCTTGATTCACAGGTAATAGGCAAGACCCGTTTGTAGCACTAACTAATTGGGAATATAGATTTCATCCTGTCATGGTTATCGTGCTGTTTGGAATTCCTCTGAATGTCAGTTAATTGAAACTGTGCCCTGATGTATTTATCAAAAAGAAATGAACCAGTTAAATATGTATCCTGTATTTTGAGGGAACTGACTTTTTACAATGTGTTATCCCGTAAAATGACCACTGGTTTTATGAGAAGTATACTGTCAGTTGGTGTAGTGGTACATAAAGACAGGAAATGTGTGTACCTCATGATAAGGATTTCATTGCATATACCTCATTACATTTGCCATTGAAATGTAAGTGTCAGCCAGGATCCCTTGCCGTACGATGTTCCATAGCTTCATTAAGCAAGCTCTCTAATACAGCCTCAATTACACACACACACACACACACACAAATTGATTGACTTGTCATTCTTTTGCCTGAAACCAAGAAAACAAAATAACGTAATTACAGTGTGTGTTTGTTAATTATAACTGCCACAAATGATACCTCCTACTCAGCATTGATGACACCTCAGTGTCCGAACGTCTCACGTCTAAACGTGATCCCTGATTGACAGCGCACGTCTAACGTAACTGACGCAGGGAATGTGCACGTCTGTTGTTGTATTTGCGCTAGCTGTCGGCAACCAGCCAGGTGGTTATTGAGTAACCGTGGGAGCTCACTGACCAAGCTGACCGCTACTTGTATAACAGTGGGTAAGGCGATCTAGTAGTGACCAGGTGCGGGTGATCTATGATGCCCGGGGGTGGCCCCGTAGGGTTGAGGGGTCATGGATCGTTACCCTGGGAGCCAGTTTTTCTTCCTCAGGGATCTAGTTCGTTGTCTGTGTGGACGAGGTGCCAGTGGAGTGCAAACTATACTGCACCAATAATAACATGGTGTCGGTTGGACAGCAATAATCAGATTTTGAATGATACTAGTTGAAGTGATGAGGCTGGCCAGTGTGGTCATCAGTCCTGCTGGTTTTCGCCCATCCTCATGTACAAATATTTCATAACGCTCACATATTTCAATATGGCAATTGATGGCGTTTGATTAATTGCTAGTATTCAGATGAACAAAAAAGCAGCAATTTTACCTCAAAGTGATACATGTATATGAGGCAGATAGAGAGTAATAGAGCTCAGGTAAAATATGTGCTTGAACTTGTGCTTTGAAAATATATATTTAATAATGTATAGGAGAGATAAGGTAGTCAATAATTGAGGATTGAAGGAACACACTTCCAATGTCTAGAGTCATAACAAGTCCAATTGTACATATATTCTGAGAGGGAGTCTAAAACATTGAGTACATTATGACATATTTTTAACCAAACACACACGAGGTGAAATGAGCCTAAGTAATCAGCGGTGATGAGTTGGGAGGGACTATGTCACGCCCGCCAGGCATGCGGCCAGCAACACAAATAGAACAACAACGAGCAACACACAGCCTGTCAATCACACACTCAAGTGATTGTCTTGCTCAAATGAACCACCTGCTCAATGACTGAGTATCAACAACTCAACCATATGTTTACTAAGTTTGTACACTTGCAATTTGCCTTGTTGGTTCTTACATGTAAAATTAAGTGTTATGTTAGCCGTATTAATAGATTTTTGAGGACATATTCTTCTCAAACATAGTCATATTGTTATTCGTTCATGATTCAAGCCATAAAGGAGGTTCCACGTTGTCAAAGATTATAGTTGTTATAAAGCTGGAGAAGACAAACTCGGTGAATTTTCATGGATCTATAACATAATGGTCACCTCAGCGGTCAGAATAATCGTGTTTTACACCGGCAGACCTCATGACAAACGGCAACAGTGGACGTGTCAGCCAGACAGACAGCCAAGCTGTCAAATTACACACATTTCACAGAGAAAAATATTCTGAATGTGGAAAGGAAATTGTACACTGGTTTGTCTTAATCTTAGACATGGCCACAGAAAGAGTGTGAACTTGTTAAATTACGTCGGCAATGAAAGTTTGAAGACAAAAATAACTATATCACATTTGAATGATATTTTAGATGATTTATAGAAGCAGTAGTCCATTCTGCAAATCAAATGGTTGCTAATAAAGTAGGTAGTATATGTTTTATACATACGGGAAAGACAAAATATTAATTCAATACTGTGAATTAATAAGGGGTTAATTTAGTAAATAAAATAAAGTGTATATCCGATGCTAACATGAACTTGAAATAGGTGTGTATGACTGGGAAAAAGAAATAGTGTCGATGTATTCTAGAAGTACTGCTATCAGTATTTGAATTAACTACCCCAAATAAAAAGATTGGCACACAAATATTTCAATCACTCACACCACAAAAATGAATCTTCATCTCAAAGTGTGCGTCTTTTCAAGCTGAACTAATTGGAAATGAAAGTAGCATTTTTGTGAAATACTCCTCGGATCATTTATAGTAGGAGTGCAAGTGGCCTACATGTAATCAATTTGTCATTCAGAAATAATTATATCTTCTTATCGAAGTTCGCTTCTAAGATTTAAAAGGCACATACACAGTTTTGTGACGTCGTCCACAGCTGTGTTGTCGTTTGCACATCAAACACATACGCATGCGCAGTGGGTCACCACACAATCATGTGACAAACTAACAACAACGTGTCTTGTGATATACATAACTCAATACAAGCACAAACAATTAACTGTTTTAATAAGGAAAATGTGGACAGAATTTGACATCACAGTTTACTAAGTAACAACAACACGACAATTCCCAAGATTATCTATAAAAATGATTAAAATCATACTATAAGGTAGCACATAAAATTGTTTGATGCCAATGAAAAGAATGACCATCCAATGAGACTATGTCAGCCGTGAGAATGAGGTGGCCACTTCAAAAGAGTGAGCTGAGACCGCCGTGATCCCGCTAGGTCACGTGCCCGCCCGCCTACAAAGCGGCTCGGGCGGCCGGGGTGAGCTCGCCGTGCGGCCGGGGCCAAGGCGGGGTCACCCGCCAGCCACGGCTCCTCTCGGGGGCGAGGGCAGTGACCAGCTGTGACCAGCTGCAGCAGAAGTGTGGGAATGGGGACCATATGGTTGGAGTTTGTATGTGTGTATATAGTATTAACTGGAGAGCCTAATGTTTTTTGTTTGGTGTACATTGTAATGTTCATTTATTATTCTCTGACCTTAATAAAGTGTTGGGTTCAAGATCATGTGTCAACACAATAAGTATTTTACAAAACATTATGAATACTTAACATATAGTACACTATATGTACACTTTATACTACGCGAATACCACATATGGCATTAGAGCGATGATGGTTGGTTGGTGCTGTGGTTATTGAGTGTACATGGTTATGTCTCAGTATCCTAAGAGTACGTGGTGTATCAGTTCAGTTGGAAAAGGATCTATAGATATGCATCAATGCAGCATTGTGGTTCACTGAACCCTCTCCCAGATGTGTCGATGCGTTCCCCTTAGTTCTTCTCTATACACGGCTATTCCAAAACCGAACTCATCTAATCCCAAAGTCATGTCAACACAAGTACGGGCGCGTGCGCGTGCCTCCAAAGTCAAACTGCAAATAAATAACATTATATATACATGTAGTCAAATGTCATAAGCGTAATTACCCATTTGATAGCACAGGTATAGTTATTACGTAAAATTAACCACGATGCTTCAACTGGTTAACGTTGTTGTGGAGTTTTGAATCATTGTGCATTTCTGATTTTGTGGACCAATTTTGAAACATACATGTTTATGTCAGAATGGTATAGTGTAGATATGGAAAGATGGTAAATTGTGGGGTATCTTTCGTAGGCCCTACGCAATGCCTTTTAACAACACCACTATTTTGATAGACGAAATAGAGAATGCAAAGTTTGCGGACCAAATTAATAAATCTTATTACCTGGTGTATTTGCTTGTTATTACTATTGTAGTAAGAACAGCAGATATGTATTCAATTTGACAGTCAATATGGTAACAGGTCTGCTCAATATACAGTAGAGAGCATTGTCGTTTATTTGTATAATTTCTACTAAAATGCTCCAAACATCGTTTTACAACACCCAGCATAAAGAGATTTCTTTAACATAGTGAGACAGTAGAAACACCGTGCTAACCCTATGAATGTAAATATAGTGGCTTATATAGTCCTGATCCCCGTCTGGCTCCCACGATTTTACAATGTACACCAGGTCATTGGCAAAAATATCAATCATCATTTGATCAGTTCTTGCATACTTGCATCGGCAGCACATTCAGAGCACAATGCTAATCACTCACGCAATCACTCACTCACCCTTTCAACCCAATGACCTGCACCTATTTAACGTGTAGTTACCACGGAACAGTGTACAACCTGTCAGGGGTAGGTTTGCTCAACACCCACAACCAGACCCGACCGGAAATCAAACCCACGCCCTTTCCGGTCACGAGTCCAACTCCCTAACCATTCGGCAACGGAAGCATACTAAGAACATACACGCCAAATGCACGCACCCCCCCCCTAGCACACAACTACACGCACCTTCACACATCCCCCCCCCCCCTCAACTCTGCACACACACATTGAGATTCCCACATCTCTCACTGACCACTCTGTGAAGCCGCCGCCGCCACCACATAGCCGGACTGCCCGTAGGGGGCGCCCAATTTGCGGCGGAATTTGCCGACAAAGACCGACACGTGCCGAGCGCTAGAGAGACTACACTCCGTGCCAAATCTCACTACAACGAGTATTGTATGGCACGCTCAGAGTTCATGAAAGTTGAGTTTTGTAAAAAGTGTATGGACTTTCAGATGACCAGGAGGCTATTGCGTGTACTTAGGTGGTTTTGGTCACATTTGCTCCATATTTAGCAACTTATAGTATGGATAGCGTATTGTTAATTTCAATTAAAATTGACTCATGGCCGTGATTTATATACAAAGAGGTAGATTCATTACGTGACCAGCAATCAGATAACTAGCTATGGTGGCATTAGAATACAATTAAAGTTTTGTAATAGATTCATTGGGATTTTTTTCTATGGACTGACAGACTAATTATGAGGAAATCTATTTAAACTTATTGTCTTAATATTTTCGGACATTTTCCCAAGTTCATCATCTGAGACGTCCCTCTGTTACCATGTGGCTGCAAAAAATTAAGACAGTAAGTTAAAATGGATTTTTGTCAAATTTTGTCAATCGGTCTATACAATCAAATTTTCAGGCGTAATAAATCCAACATGTGAAGTATCACGATTTCCCCATATTAATAGAAATTGACGATTCTTAGTTTCTTGCCCACGTACCGACTATAATTCTGAAACACACTGTATTACATGGACTAGAGTAACATGATAACCGTTTTATACCCAGTTTCAATAACGTTCAAGGTTGTTATGAAGGATTTGAGTGTGACGAGTTTCGTTTGGTGACCGCCATGTTTGATCTCTGGAGGCACTTGCTCTCACAACGTGAGGTGCGCTGTGTTTTGATTGTGTACACTATTTGTGGCTTGTGTATAACCTCAACCTGATTCCTTTTTCTCTCTGTCTTGTAATTTTATGAGCATTATGTGTATGAAATATTACACAAGTCACGTGTCGTGATTTAGGTCACGTGTTCTAAAATGGTTGCTGTCATTCTGTTCAATGAAAAATGTACAAAATGATTTCATTGTTTTTACACTGGATATATTTTCTTTTGTAATGTTTGAATTCTATATTGTGGAAAGATTTGCATGTTTTGAAATAGAGGAAAGGAATATTGAGATCAAATTAATTGCGTATATTTGAGAAAAAAGGTGTGGGAAATGTTGTTATGTTTAGGTGCAGTGACTTTGGGGAAATAACAAACGCACATGTAGAAAATACGCAGATGGGATGGGCAAAGTGGATGTTTCAACCATGTATACACGTTATAAGATTATAAGATTATACATGTGATTGGGTGAGGCATTGGTAAATCGTCATAACAATTCTAAATAATATTGCGTGTAGGCTGATATATTAAAAACAGAACCGAGCATTAAATTAGCGCTGAGGCTAAATGGGTTATAAGCTATAGTTTTGCCTTTGCCCATTTTTTTCTAATAACCATGAACCACAGTTGAGAAAACTTTCAAAATTTACTAGGCTCCAAATGAAACAAAAGTTGAATGATTCATGTGCACTACAATATGCTTGCATATGTGTTAATTTAAGTGGATATTTAGCAACGTACTGTTATATTCAGGAAAATACAAATTGTGTATACAATAACATGTGCTTCACGCCAAAAAATAGTAACGCAATATTCCAACATAGTTGCACACAACGCTTGAAGGCGAAGGCGTGTAAAGGAGAGTGTTCTCTTAATCAAGATAAAAGCCTTGCTTGACTAGTTCACTGAAATGTTAATTGCCAAATCTTCAGCTTTCTTATCTAGCCGGCAAACGTGTTGGGCCGCGGCGGCCATCTTGACTATCGGGTGTCTCAGGCCGAATCGTTGGCCTAATCACGATAATGAGATCGCATTAAACTGCTCGTATTGTGCGGGGAGATCGTCTGACAGCAACATTTATTCGCCTGCCCACGGACGTGTGAAATTGAGTGTAAAAATAGAGACTTGTTTGATGCGAGCCACCATATTGGCCGCTTGGAACTGCGATCGAACCTCTCCGGTTTCAAGTTTATTTCCCACCAACGACGACACTTTCCATAGTAGTGCTCTCATCTGGAAATAAAGTATTTGACAAGTTATTTAATTCTTGATTTACTGCGTGTTGGATATCTGTTTACGTCGTCGACGACGGTGAACAAAAGCGGCCGCTTTTAACTTTCGTTCGACCAACAAACAAAGCAGACGACTTGAGACGAAAACGAGGGCGGGGCTTGGCGGCAACTTTCCACCAATCAGCGCGCGCCTCCGTCGCTAATTGGTCTCCGCCCACACGTCATGATTGACAGGTGACTGACAAGAAGTCAACTTTTTAAGCGTGTTGTTACGGCGGAGAGGAAAGTAGTCTGCTAACCGCTACACGGCGCCAGGCAGGTGATTGAAACGTATCCCCCGACAATTTACTTATAATTGGATTTCTGGGGAAGGATTTCCAGCAAACAGCGGTTCTCTCTCGCGGTGAACACATCGTCGCCAGAATTATTCAATGAAAAACCATTCGTGATTATAACAGAGAAAGTAATAGCACTTATTGGACTATATAATCATTACTCTTCAGCAGCCTGCAGTGACTATGACTTTGGACATGGAAGTGCCGCTGATGCCTCGCTATCTCACGTCACCTCACCACCACCATCACCAGCAGCACCCGCTGAAGCTCCTGGCCGGCATGGGGGCCTTCCCCCCTGCCGTGCTCGCCGGCGAGGAGGACCCCGCGTCGTCGCCGCCCAGCTCCACCCGAGATGACAGCTCCCGAGCTTCCAACACGTCGTCACCATCGTCCCCAGGAGTGGTGGTGTCCAAGCCGCCCAGATTCTCCATCGCGGATATCCTCAAGCCGGACTTCGGGGGCCACAAGGCCACGTCCAAGTCTCCAGATCAGCAGGAGAAGGAGAAAAATCTCGTCGAAGGGGCCGTCTCTCCTGGTGATGCTCATGAGAAACAGTTCAACACTGTAAAAGTTCAATCCGTCTTCAAAGAGCAGCCACTAAAAGACAGACTGGCATTCTCAGCAACGGACCTTATAGGCGAAAGGGTCATCAGCAGTAGCAAGCAACGTAACACTAGGGGGATCTTACCTCACGGAGCTTTCCCACCTGCAGGGACGAAGGTCCCAGTGGCTCCGCACGTAGGAGGTGTCGGGCCCGTGCCTCTCCCAAGTTTTCAAGGCCCAGCAGGTCTTGGCGGGGCTCCCATGCCCCCGGCGGCTGCGGCGGCGTACTACCAGTCGTACCTGAGCCTGTGCCAGCAGCGATACGCCGACTACGTGCAGCTGTACGGCGGTGGGGGGCAGCACGGTCTGCTACCACCCAGCGGACCGATGCCTCTACCGATCCCGCCGTTTCCTACTCGGCCACTGCCACACGGTGACCACACGAAGACGGCGGTCTTGTTCTCCCCACCACCCGCCTCCCCCGACTGCGGCAGCGTCCAGAAGCAGCCGCCCACATCCCCCACCGGGGTTCTCCACCATCGAGTGCAAGCCGCCAGCAGCACGCACCACCACAGCGTCACCAGCCAGCAGTTCTCACCCACTTTCGCGGCTTCAGGCGTGCACCACCAACATTCCTCCAGCAAGTTCGAGCAGCACTCATCAGACGACTCGCAGTCACGTCACTCGCACGTCGAACGAAGACCAAAAGAGCTATCTCCCTCACCACCGCCTAGCCGCGGGTCAGTATCCTCCCCGCCTTCCCAGCAGCACGGAGCCCCGCAGTCGCCGGACAGCACGTCCCGGGAGTCCGCGGGCGAGGCGGCCTCGGAGAGTGGCAAGGACGGGAGCGGGCAGCAGAACCTGTGGCCGGCCTGGGTGTACTGCACGCGCTACTCGGACAGGCCTTCTTCTGGTGAGTGCTCACTTTAGATGTTTGTTGAACTGTCATTCATTAGTGTTATTTAATGAGAGATATATGAAAATGAATAGAGTTTTGGTGTAAACGGTTGAGTTTTTGTAGTTTAAAAGTTGCTGTTGTGGTTTTCGTGCTCTTGTTTGGAGGGAGCTCAAGTGTTTGTTTTACAGTGTCTTGGACACCTTAGAATTAGCTATCAAAACGTGGCGTGTAAGCATTGTGTTATGTATTTAGGTTCTGTAATATGAGACATATAGATTAGGAAACATAGCGACACAATGAAACTGGTAGAAAGGGTGAACTGGCACAAGTTTATCGTACGACAGTGCAACCATGGTTTTTATATAGTTATTAACGTTCAAATATACGAATGTAACAACACAATCAGGGAATATTATTATGTGAAATTATAGATACAATTCAGTGTCACTTAAGCTGATATCATGTATGCGGGTATTTAAATCTTATCTTGAAAGTTTTAACACCAATTTTAATAGGTCGTGGGAGATTATAACACAATTAAGATAATTCCGTCTGTGATTTTGAAAGCATATAATACTATTATATTTAATAATGCAGATTAGCTATTTGACAACTTACTTAATCCACAAGATAACTTGCTAATGTATTAATATTTTCAACGCATTTGAACGGCACAGATGTGCAAACAAGGCATTCCAATGAACCCCCAAAGATAACGATGAAATATGTCAAATTGTCAAACATTTATGCCTCTAAGTTTTATTAATTCGTGATCAACAAAGCCAGATATAAGTACATTCAATAAAATCAGCCCCTATCCAACTAAATTCAGCTAAAATTCAACCTGAAACCATTATTCTGTAAAACACTCTCAGCAAAGATACAAACTTCAAATAAAAGTCCCACTACTGCGCATATTTTAAACGTTCATCTTTTGCATATTTTAAGTCAACATCATTCCAAAATAAAGCAGCCCAGCAAAACTTTCCCAGATTAAAGGCTATCTGCGTGTGCATAAAATACGCATTAGTCGCATCTCCCTCTCTGTGGCGAGCCCAGTCCCTCATTACGATTTACATCTCAAAGAGGCGGCTTAAACCCCCTTGCAAATGTAAAAACGGTCGTGACGACCCTGTAATTTAAATCACTCAACACTGGCTTAATTGAAATTGCCGTCTGCACAAACCTGCAATTATGGCGCGTTTAGATCTCGTTGTTTAGATGGCTCCTTTACCTCTTTGTTTATCAGAAGACTTCAAAGGGGCCGACACCGGGGTGATAGCAGTAGCAGCCTGTAGAAACTATACGTGATTTGGGGTCCTGTGCTCGTCTATGGGCAGAATTTTAGATTTAAACGCGAGGATGGACTATTTTAGTCCACAGCTTTAATGGTTCACGTAATCAGTGTTCTGTTGTGTTCTGCTGGTATAGGTATAGATAGCTTAAAATTAAGAATTTAAATATCACTATAAATAGATAGTAGAATAAGCGATGGGTGTTGCGAAAACGCAATGTTGTTGAGCTGATTTCCATTGACCACATACTTGTATAATAAAGTCTAAATGGCAGAAAAAAATAATTCACCGAAATAATCACACTGAGGACCTGTTGCTATGATCTTCAATGCGTGACACAGAAAACACAGCCACCATTTGCAACAAAACAACATACATAATATGCTATCATACGCTCAAATCAAACAAGTGCAATCCAACAATATATCTAGTTGCAAAGACAAACATCTAACTGTGCAAGAAGGCGGCTAAAGTTACGGCCGGCGGCACTTCAAAGACAGCTGGCCGGACAGGCGGGCTTTCTGTCAGCGGGGGAGAGAGAGCGTGTGAACGGGGCAGTGGAAGGGGTGCGTGTGTGTTTGTGTGCGTGCATGCGTGTGAGTGCGCGCGTGTGTGTTTGTGTGTGTGTGTGTGTGTGTGTGTGTGTGTGTGTTTGTTGTGTGTGTGTGTGTGTGTGTGATAGAGAATGTGCGCGTGTGATGAGAGAGAGAGAGAGAGAGAGAGAGTGTGTGTGTGTGTGGGGGGGGCATGTGTTGCATTAGTTTGTTTAAATAAAGGGTACGAATATTTTGCCAAATACATTTCAAATATGTAAGCCTACAAATAGAGAGCTGTGTTTCGGCAGGTTCATATAGAAGCATTCATATATCTAGTTACAGTTAATTTGCCCCCATCTCTCCCTAATGAAGCTGTAGCGGCTGATATGTTATCAGGGAAGGAGACACTTATGTGGGGACATTGTTTTTTGGACCACGCAGACGTTATTACAGCTATCTGATAAAGAAAACACAACTCTTAGATTAGCAGTTTGCTCTCGCAGAGCACGATATGTGAAGGAGATTGATGAAATTATGAATATGGGCACATTCTTAGCTGTTAATTACATTATAATTGATTTATCGTCGAATAAGATTGGATG
This sequence comes from Streblospio benedicti, assembly GCA_019095985.1. NCBI lineage: Eukaryota > Metazoa > Annelida > Polychaeta > Spionida > Spionidae > Streblospio > Streblospio benedicti. The sequence continues at coordinate 18,915,035 of CM032667.1, read as the reverse complement.
TGGTAGAATTAGTTACGATAATACGTTTTTTTTTCTGGAATGTAAAACGAAAAAACCTGTTTATCACATTGCTTTTTGGATGGAAGTGACAAATTACATATAGGTTAACGATCATTAGATATAACCATGCTACAGGAGGCCCTTTATAGTGGCATATACTTGATACCATTTTAGCTATGGGATTAGCTTTGAAGTCGTGTACTTGATTCTATTTGTCCAAATTAACAAAACACAAAAGATACTACTTGTTTTTTTTGAAAACAAACAAACAAACCAATACCCCAACACTTACACCCTCCACTGGTCACGTGGGTCTCCTGGCTGCCGGCTGGGACTTGCCGGCGGCAGCTGGGCGGGCGATGATAGGAGGAAGGAGGCAGGGGCCATCGGAGGGGGCAGGGAACTCTTAATTAGGGATGTGCACGAATATTTGTTCTTAGATGTACGTGGTCTTACAAGTCATAGTATTGTTTTATTGAAATAAGATTATCGGGGAACATGTAGCTAGGAATGATGCGAATTATTATCAAATACTTGTAATAGATTTTATTCTCTAGAAATATGATGTCTAATTGTTCTAATTGAAGCTAAAGTTTACAATATAGAAACACCATATGATATTAATACAGGTGTATTGTTTCTCTTCTCACCAACTTTATCATAGGTTAATTGGGAAAGATAGAACGGTAAAGCACTATCAGTGATCTGTCATTGTCACCAACCATTTGAAAGTGAAGGCCCAGACACAAATGAATTACTAGTAGTTTGATAAAACGCCGCTACTTTGCAATTGGTTTATTCATTTATCAAAATGCTAGTCCGATTCTAAGGAATAACACGACCTGAAGAAAATAAAAAGAGACAAACATGTAAAATAACAAAAAACAAATAAAATTAAACTGACAAAATTATTAACAAAATACAACCACCAAACCTAGCACAGATAATACCCCCATAAAAATAAAAATAAATAAATAAAAAATAAAATAAAAAGAAATAAAATAAAAAGAAATAAAAGAGAGAGGAAATAAATAGAAAATTAATATAAAAAATAATGGCAAAAAAATCTTTTCCGCAAAAAACAAAACTCGTGCAAACTAATTAATGACGCTAATTTCGTGAGTTTGCTCTGTTTAACATGGTACATGTACTTTACACGTACAGATAAAAATACAAGTGTTCTTTAGTTGTACATGCAATTATACACAATATATATTATAGGTGTACAGAAAGACGTAGTAATTTCCATTGGTGTATATTATCAAATGCAATACTTAAGTGCGCCTCCACCCCACCCCATCTTTTCTGAATCTGCCAGTGATTTTCACACTGTTATAACAAACACGTGACCGTCCTTCTTGTCGTCTGCTCCAGGTCCTCGCTCGCGCAAAATCCGGCGGAAGGACAAGCAGGTGGAGGAAAAGAGGCCGCGGACTGCTTTCACCAACGACCAGGTCAGTACTCACGTCTACAGTACAATAAAATGTAGTACATTACAAGAAATGTGCGAATAGTCTTATTTAATTAATTACATGTATATGCACCATCATTTTTAAAAGGGGGTTGTCCCATAGGAGTTATTGCGTGCACACATTACCATGACGATGATGACGTATATAGGAAACTAATGTAATTAGGTGAACAATTTCTATGCTATAACTCTCATGAACCATATATGCCTACGCGTATACTGCTGTTTCTCACCACATCGTCTCCTTTGTTTCCAGCTGGAGTACCTGCGGCGGGAGTTCGAGTCCAACAAGTACCTGACCGAGGAGCGGCGGCAGCGGCTGGCCACGGAGCTCTCTCTCACAGAGTCCCAAATAAAGATCTGGTTCCAGAACAAGCGCGCCAAGCTGAAGAAGAGCTGTGGCGCCAAGAATCCGCTGGCGCTGAGTCTGATGGCACAGGGCCTGTACAAGCACGGGGGGCCGGGCGGGGAGGGGGACTCGGGCAGCAATCAGAGTGGGGCGGATGATATGGAGCTGGACGTTGACAGTTAGGGTGATGATGGAGTGGTGGACTGCAGTAATAGCGACACCGCAAGAGGCAGCAGAAATAGCCAGAAATCAGTGCTGACAAGTACCACGTGATGAATATCAATGACGTCATCAATGGTGATCAGCAGCAAGAGGCTTGTTGGTCTGGACTGTTGCAATGACGAAAAATTGTCACCACATCATGCAACACAATGACATAATATAGATGGATGTGATCGTGTAGACAGGTCTAGGCGCAAACGTATACGTGATCGTATAGACGGATCTAGGCGCAAACTTATGTACCCTTAGTGTACAGACACAAGAACTTTCTGTCAGTCATCCAGTTATAAACTGCAATATAATGATGATTGGGAATGACAGAGAATTGGAAGAAGGATCAATAGCTATCCGTGAGAACTGGTAGAGAGTGAATCTAAAGTAAGACTAACTGTCGTCTACAGTGTAGACTGGGGAGTCGCTTTCCTTTATGACATGTAGTCATGTGTCATGATATCGTGAAGTGACTGATATGATATTGATGACACTTTGGTGTAGAATGAATAGGCTTAGGACATAATACACGATTTTCTGACATTAGAGAGACACAGCAGCGAGAGGCATAGCTAGAAGCATTATTTTCTCAGGTTTTAAAATAGTCATTGATTGTATTTATGCTTATGATTAACAATTTGCAATCTAAATAACATCATATGAAATATGGAGTTGCTATAATTTTATTAGTATGGTAACAGAATTGAATTAAATGGTAAATACAATGTACTATTATGCAAATAAATTACAATGCATGTAAGTATTTAAATATGTATACAACTAGTGTTGACAATGTTCTGTGTTGTATTATTATATGTAAATAGTGGCAAAATAGCCGCAAATCTATTGAAAGAATTGTAAATAAATGAATGCAACTGTTATTCTGTTTTTTAGCATTTATTTTATCCAACTGGACAGGCCTATGTCTAAAACATAACATTATCAAAGCAACACCAACGTCATAGCATATAACATCCAGTTCATGAAATAAAGCAAACTAACAAAAATTACAAGACTAAAACAAATAATATAAAACAAAACAATATATAAATATGAATAAACACTATAGAGTACAAAAAAAATGAAAATAATAAATAAAAATAAAGCTAATCAAGATCAACAGCCATATGATTGATTGTTCTGTGCACCTGATGATGATTGGCCACCTTGACATGTCCCCCACTGGTCCTGTTCATGGGTGGCATGGCCAGTGACTCACAAGGACACGGGGCTAACTGTTTGATAAATCACACTATTGTTGGTTTGTAGGGAGTCTTGTGTTTGTCGATCACGGGGGTACCCGTACAATTACATCAAAGTTTGCCAATGCAAGAAAACAAAAACTTAAATAACTGTGGGTGGAAGTATGTAGGCGATGTAATGGACATTTATTGTGCAACAGGTGGCTATTTTAGCTCGTGTATACAAACTGTGAACTGTCCGTTTTTAAAGTTCTTTTAAGTACATGACAATGCAAAAATTACCATTGAAACAATCACAGTTTGATGCTCCCATGACGAGGCACTGATTGTTTGTGAAGATTACTGTGCTGTTCGAGACTTGCATCAGAAGATGACCTAACAGTGAATCAGACATAACTGCACAATACCTAATTGGTGGGCATACATGTAAATCTATTTTGTATCAGTATAGCACAGTCATAAACTGTTAATTGAACATCCCTACTGACATCTTTGTTTTCTAGTCATATTATTCTTATAAGAACCGCACAATCATACTGTATTGTACACACAACAACGGCACAATGCGACACATACAGCAATTAATATCACATCTGCATCAAAGGTTCATTGTGATAGCCCCTCTTTCTCACAGGTTGCAAATTAACTGCTGAAATAATCGTCATTGTCAAATTATAAGATACTTGTATTATGAATATTATGCAACATCTGGGAATAGCGAGGACAAGTTCAAGGTTGGATTGCCTATACCAGTGGGTCGTGGACATAAGTAGGTAATACTCGACTAAGAACATATAAGAAGCATTTGTATATCCCTCACACGTCAGTCTTTGTTCCCATATGACTTGGCTGGTTCTCCTATGTCATCTACACAATATGAGAGGGGAATAAGATTTAACTTGTATATTTCATTTACACTCAACAAGCTGCCTTCTTAAAATGATTATACGATGGTTCACACTGCCTTTATTCTAACGTCTCACATGGAATTGGTTCCTGGACAGTATGTGTATGCAAGAGAGCGCCGCCACCAACAATAGAAGACGAGGAAAGAAAGAAAGTTTATGAAATAGTTAGCCCATATGTAGCTCCCACATCATTGTTTCATAGATGTACACCCATATATACACACGAACCCATATGGGACCTGGTAAAATACACCCAAAGCTGCATTTCCCCCAGCGTCCACACACCTTTCTCCACAAGCACAATTAAGTAAACTATTTACGACCACGAGCAGGACCCAAACAATAAATATATACCCAATTATGTTCAGTAGGAAGCCGACCAAATGAAATGCTGCTACCTCGATGAAGATGACCCCGAAAGTGTCAAAAGCTGTCCATTCTACACAGCACCAGGCCCCATCATTAGCCTATTATAAATGCCAACTCCCTTTAATTAGAATCTGGGAGATACTGACCACATCGCACTCAGCCATACTGTTCCATAGGGGCACGTGATAAAGAGATATTAACTTGCGATTCCCAAAGGCGGTCTCGCACCTCTGTTGTTCATACTAAACGCACCCTCGCTGTGCTACTAACCGGATTTTGATTACATCGCCTAGAGGGTTGAATAATGACAGCGAGGCGGCACGACGCTTATATAACAGGAAATTAAACCACTTTCTAATTATCCAACACCAGATTCAGATTTCAGTCTCGTGTTATAGAGAACATTACGAGTAAAGTGGAACTCCACAGTCAAATGATTACAAGGCAGTCTACTTTTCTAAATATTCCACTATGATACTGTAAAAAACATGTGACAGGCACCTGTTTTTTCAACACACCTCCTCTGATAGCGCATGAAAGTTCAGCGTCCCTCCTCTCTCGTATCGATATCTCTGGTCTCTAGGACTCGTATCCCAGAGGCAGGAATGACAAGTGCGCCACACACACACCGTCTCGCCCCCTCCCTCTCACCCCAAACCACACATCATATATTGTAGTCATCAATAGCCAGTTTAAGAAAACTATTCACAACACCCAACAAGAACTATCTGCTGCCTCTAGAGTTGCATTGCAAGGTGGTTTGGCGCCGACGTCAGACAAGGGGTCGCACCTCCACCACTCCCCGGACCACAGAGCCGGCTTTCTGCGGGGGGCACAAGAGGCAAGGCCCCGAGGCGACGTGGTGTCAATATCACCTCTATAGAAAACAATTAAGGAGGTATATATTTGTGTTGGCTTCGCTTTGACAGGCAGTGAGGCTCGAATAATGGCCTTACTGGGGGCGGGGGAGGGTGGCTGCTGCTAGTCATACTTAAACGTCATGGTGTCTCACTGTGGTGATAGTGAGGGGGAAGTCAGCGAAGATGACAGGCTTTTTGTGCTGCTGGTCATAGGCTAGTGTTAGCTGACCATAGGTCAGAGGACGGACAGGTGGTTGTCTGGGGCGTTTGAGAAATGGGTGCGTGGCATTTATGATACAAGTTATGAGTTGGTGGGTTATTGGTTCTGTAGAAGAAAAAAGAAGAAGTAACAAATTGTTGTGAAAGACAAAGCTAAATACAAAATAAATAACAGGAAACAAACACTATGCATGATGAACAATGCTACAATGGATGGTCTTACATGTACTACGGAGCTACTGACTGTCAATTCACACAAGATCATTGGACTCATTTGAATCCAGATTTGTTGTAAAAAATATTTCCCAGGCACACCAAATCAGCATAAAAATCCGATATTCTAAACCAAGTGTGACATTCAGAATTCCTAAATCAAACCATACTGCATACCTTTGTCTTATCATTGCATAATATATCACAAAGCTTCTCATGATTAGAAAACATTCAATGCTAATTTGGTGATTATTTCTATATTTTCAAGATCTGTGATTCTCCACGTTGTATTGAAAAGAGCATTTTTTGTTATAACGAAAGAGATATCATTGCAAAATATGCCAAAAACTGGATGCAAAAACGTGCAAAGCATTACACGTGTGGCCCAATGTTACAAACAGCGATAGTGCAGTCATATCATTCAAATACACTAGTCCACAACAGCGCAAATCCCTGTCCTTATCATAAAAGTGTGCAGCTTCAAAAACTTAGATAACTTATGTGACACGCCAGTGAATATGTAATGGCGTGGAATTCAGACAGATGGAACTCATTGTTGCACACACTCCTGCACTCACTCACTGCCACAGTTCCTTGCATTGTTGTTGTCAATAAGAAGAGTCTTGTCACACCATAAGCTAGGCCATATCCCACCAGTAAACAAGCCGCGCAAATCCACCAACCCCATAAATACTGCAACGTTACGCGTATATGTAGTCTGCAAAACACTGGCAGCTGACTTTAATGTGGCATTATTGCAGCGGTTATGTAATTTATCCATAACGCACCCGTTGTGATGTATGTGTCAGCATTATCATTACAACCTCATCGCGAACAATGAAGGCGTAAGTGAGAGCATGCGGACCCCCAGCAGAGCCCGGACCACACACAGACACGCACTTGACTTAATGGCTGAAGTAGGGGTTCGAGTGCTGGAGGAATGGGGCTTATAAGGAGCTAGCAATTTCCATACCCACACCTCTCATTCTACCCATGTCAATGTTTTTTTCACACCACCAACCAGGGTCGGTATTCTTGAAACGTGTAGACTTTTGTTCAATTTTACGTTTTCCGTTACGTTTTTCTCATGTACAAGCATCGGTCTTACGGGATCTTTTCAGCATGGCCGGTGACTGTTAGAGGGTTTCACAGCATCCAACTTTATAAACTTCCCTCTTAGGAGGTCCACGGCTGATGTCTTTATGTAGAGCTCCCCACATTAATTGCTTTATCGTCTGCAACCTCGTTAATGGCAGGTGATTGGCGTTTGTCACTTTTTATGGGTTTTCAGGCAGGGAGGTGTCTGTTGGGTTTGTAAGTGGCTGGATGTTACTGTTACTTGCCTCTTGACCGAGTGCCTTTTGCAGAAATTAGATAACACCAACCCATTCATTTGTATGGTGTGATTATAAAACACTTGATTTCATTCAAAGATTTTATTACAAAAATGCATTATTATGTACGTTATTATGGTCCCATTTAACATCCTCATATATATGATTGATATTTCTATAGGCAAACAAATCATTTATCTGGTACATGTATACAGCAAACCGGTCTCGTGTCTATCTACTAAGCATTTTTTGCCCCAGTTCATTTTTTAAAATACTGTAACTAGAACAAAACAATTTAAAATATAATGATATATAATGTAATATATACTATAATACATAATCCATACTTATTATCTTAGCTGTTATATTCTAAGGATGAAAGTGCCATTTCTAGAAAAAGTGACATTTCTAGACAAGTTAAAGCCCTGTACACCAGATGTAACATGTTACTTAGAAGATTCAAACACTGTTCATATGATATCAAGCAATGTTTAATTAGAAGTTATTGCTCTAGTATCTATTGTTCACAGTTTTTGTATGATTACTACAGACGAGTACATGTAACGTAGTTGCTTTTGATGGCAAACTGTTAAGTATCCAGAGGGTGAGAACATTGTCACACATATACGTTTTTAGCTCTTTTAATACTGTAATTTGCAAAACTTCATTTTCCTTTATGAAGAGACAGACATCAAACAATGAAATAACATTTGTAATTAGTCAGAGTAGTTATTTCTGTACCAGTCACATTTATTGAAGAGATGGAAGAAGTTACTTTACACGTGATAACAATTATGATATACGATTTGATGTTCCTGTGAGACTGTTATAATTGATCTTATTTCAAGATTTTTATGCAATGGCCAAGAAGATAGATAACTTCTTTTTAAAAAGTGCTAGCCTAGAGAGACAGGACATCTCCCCTACCCCCCCCCCCACGAACCCTTCCATCCATCATCCAACAAACAAAAGTACGTGAAGTAAGGTTCGCGCATGAAAACAAATATTCAGATTGCATGTTTCACCGACGCACAACCTCAAATTGGATACCACCTCCGTGCACTAAATAGTGCCTACATAACACCCCAACATGGCTGTATTAAACTACCCCTCTTATTACAAACATCCCTTTTTGTGAAATTACACCCCCGCACCTTGCAATTGTCTATGAAGAGCGGTTGGAAAATTGGCGCAAACCGCTTCTAACTTTCCACTAATTTTCGGGCCAATCGTCTGCTAAAATGGGTGATTTTCGATATTAGGCGGTGTAAATGATAGAGTTATTAGCCCGCTGAATGGGAGTTGTCAAACGGGCAGATTTGTCCGCGGGGGTTTGAAAGGAATTTGAGGAAGTGCTATTATAGGTGTCACCTATCCAGTGTGTTTCGTGTTTGCGCGTTTAGCATTTTTAGATGGACGTGCGTTGGGCCGAGTAGAGAGCATATGGTGTGGTTATGAAAGGGAAAGCTTTACACGTACAGTGAACCAGTCTGTAAAGGGAAAGCTTTACACGTACAGTGAACCAGTCTGTATACGTAGTCTATAAGCAAATACATTTTATTTTATTAATCTAATTTAGGATTTTTTTTAATAATCTTATTTATGAGATCTTCATTTAGATATGAGAAAAAACAACACCTAGACCGGGCATGGTTTCAGGTACAATTCCGGAAATTGAGTAAAATCATAGAACAACACAATCACAGTGGCAGCATTTCTTTTATAAATGGTGATTACAGTAGAAAGTCATTTTGAATGGGAATTCTATTAAACCTATAATTGGCGTAACAAAATATTACGTTTAACATACACGCCTGATTTTTATATAAATAAAACTATTGATATACGTATAATAAACGTATATGTATACCGGACACATGGAATGCCCACGGTTGTCATTCGTCCCCACCCGTGCGCACTGAATCCGTGCCAGATGCGCACCACTTACGTGTCAGCGGCGCCGCGTGTTTTACCTAAATACGTGCTCGTTGTGCACGTCACCCGACCCGTTGTAACGCGTGCCGGGGACATGGGGGTGGGGGCATGGGAGGTATGGTCAAAGGGGTAATTGTACGACATTTGCCTCATTTAACCAGCATAATGGAACGTTTGTAGTTGATGTTATATTGAAGATATATAAAACGGTAATCATTGGAGGCATTGCAGTTAGGGGATACAAGAAAAAAGAAGGGGTGAGGAATAGTAATTGAGAAGAGAACTGTTAACATAACTTTATGCTATTAAACTTATTGAGAATAGTCAAGGTTTAGCATTTTTCTAAAGGATTTAATAAAATGGTGCATATTAGCGTTCCACACTGATTTTGTTTGTGATCTATACAATTGCTTTAAATGACATCGTGTGCTTCAGTTCAGATTATCATCTGCTGGACACCCCGGGAACTGAGTCCATCATATCTACATCACAATAAAACAATGGCCAGTCTTACCCACATACTTACATCCATGTACACGTATACAGATAGATCATGCAAAATTACACACTAACCACCCTCAAGTAACAATTACGACTCCCGTGCGCTATCACGACCACGTCCACCACGTGTCACGTCCCGCAGTGTCCGGTGTCCGCTCCCCAGGGCCGCTGCCCGACGAGCCCCTGGCCGAGACACGAGGAGCGCCCGAGGGTCCACGTCGGCAGGCGGTGGTAAGCGGCGATTCGGCTACGTTCACAACTGATACAGTTTGGAGGGTTACTGGAGAACTCCATGCAAGGGGATTGTTAGTGATTTGGTATACACTGATGATGGCGTTGTGGTTAAGTGATTATATATAACACACGTAGACACAGATGTTTCATATGACATATTTTTTCCCGTGTGTCGTTGACATCACGTGATTATATATAGGGGTTCGAGCAAAAAAAGAAAAAAAAAGGGAAAAAAAGAAATCATGGTATGAAACGTACGCACACAGACGTTTCTTTAAAAGCCTCGTTCACTCGGACATTGTATTGAGTTCACTCAGCCAAATGTGGTTAATCGAGACTAATGTGACAACTACGACTCTCACTATGCATGTGCCCCAGTTGTCTAGCCCTGCTAAAGGCTATGATATTCAATATTTAGTTATTCATATTGAGTTTCCTTCATATCAAAACACCCACACAGAATACAACTCTTTTGTCTATGCAATAGCACATATTAGACCGACTATAACAGCCTGCAGTTTAAATATCATCTCGCAAGGCTGAGACATTTAGACTGTGGCTGTTTCTGAATGCAATTACCACAAGTTTCAATAATCTTTTAGAGTGATAATCTGGGCCTTGAGAAAGGCTACAGTTGCCCTACACTTTCAGTCTCCGTCATCTGTCGTCCCCTCAAGGCGGTCGCCCCGTACCACCGGGAGCGTCAGTGTCAGCGGCGGCGGCGGGCGCGATACGGATCAGGTTTGTTTTGATGCCGGCGACGCACGGCTCACGTTGCATAATTTGTTGTTGTTTGATCTAAATGGAACAATATCATAATGAGTTGTTCATCTGTCCCAGTCCTCACAGATAATGAAGCGCTAAAAGCTTTCTCCGATTACGTTATTGTATGAAACGCTTGCGATGATGATGATGTGTTTGTTATTAATAACTTGTTTGGCCACTCACTTTTCAAAATCAGCCAGTGTTTTGCTTTCTACAATGTGTGCGGAAAGGTGCACGGGCACATGCATCGTAGAGGGTAGAAGTCAACTAAGACTAGTCTAATGAGTGTCTATTCTTTTTTCCCTTCATTGTTTAACTACTATTCTAGTAGACAAACAATGAAGGGAAAAAAGAATAGACACTCATTAGACTAGTCTTAGTTGACTTCTACCCTCTACGATGCATGTACCCGTGGAATGATGCACAAGAAAAGAAAAAAAAACCCACTTCAACCTGAATACAGAGCATGTGGACAGATCCTCCTGACGGGGAGTGAAGTAGCACAGTAGACTTATACACGGGCAGTCATAGAATTATTTTGCAAAATAACGTATGCATTGGTACTGTTGGTGCAAAATTGTTCCGACATCCAACGACTACTATACTCAAGATGACGCCCGCATTCGGAATGGTCATACCTAAATTCAACTATATACTAGTTTGGGGCGTACTTGAAGTGATATTTGTGATGAATGTTTTTTGTTCTTGTAACAAATCACACGACACACAAAGATCAGCGACTGTAAGTTGACTGACGGCGCTGCACGCACCCGCACGTCACGCGTTGTTATGGCACGTTAATCGTCATGGCGCCAGGTCACGTGACGTCTGTCAGACTGCACGCATGCGCATTCCACAGATCGTATCTTCTGAGATTTTTTCCCCCTCTCTGACAACAACAGAACCTGTCATAAGTGTTCACACGGCGTTGTTGGTGAGATGGTGGTGTTCACTTGTCTGTGACTTGTTGTTAGCAATTTGTCGGAACAATTAAGGCTGCCGAGATGAGTGCTTATAGCGGTGCCAATTTAAAATGGCACTGAAATGAAATAATCATGGCATTATTTTCAAGCTCCCGGCTAAATTTTCTAACGTTTCAGTCCACCCCCACCCCCACCCCACACACACTAACATTCGTGCAAATGTTGACACTATAAATAATATTAATATAGCCAAAAAAATTGGATTTTAAGCCCGACCCCAGGTTTACACAGCCTAAAAAGATAAAGTTCATGTTTCCGCCCCCTCCCATGTGGATGGCTCTGCCCCAATAGATCCACCCCTGCCTTGATGCAAAAAACACACACGCTAAAATGAATAACTGAAAGAAGTCTATTTGGAATAATTTTACACGTATCACATTACCATCTATGACCCGTAGCGCCCCGTTGGTCCCTAGTATTTACACTGAAACCTTCTCCACCCGCAAGGTGAACATTTCTATTCACAAAACAACGCACTAATCACCTACTCAGATTAAACCCAGAGGTATCGATATACCAGCCGCACGCCAATCTCCAAATAAGCCCTGACACAATCTCTGGATCTGTCCCATTCCAGATTAAAACGTACGCGGTCGATCATTCACGCCGATTCGCCGCATCTTAGAAGTCCTGGCAGCTACAAATGACTATTACGCCGTGAATTCAACTCCCATGTCAATCCCAATGTCGCCAGAGCAGCAGCAGAAACGGTGATAGCCCGGCGCAAACGTATATCAGTGAGTTGGGCAGAACACAGCATGTGACACGCCGTATGTAACGTATCGTGGCGCTATCGCCGACTGCTGACCTAATCCCGGTGTCGCTTACACACATCAAAAGCCGCCGGTTTGCCTTCGTAGACCTGGGTGGCCTTGTTCTAGCTGGGGGAGCTGGCTGGCTAGGGTTTCCCCGTCTTAATCGTGTCGGGCAGGGGCCAAAGCAATCAAGATAAAGTTGTTAGTTCGCTTTCATCTCGACACCGGAGCTGGAGATTCGTAACCCGGGTTGTAAAAAGCGCTGGCTTTCTCGCACGTTTGACGTGTCGACGATTGACGTATCGCCTGCGACGATTGACGTATGAGGATTAGACAGCGGACTAATTTCTTGGCGAGGTGTTACAAGTTGTCTTCCCATTTCGTCCATGTGGTCTTGGTTTACACGGGGAGGTGGCAAAATCTATGTGTTGCCGGTGGAGCCTATGTCTTTGTTCCAGCCACGAGAGATGTAAGTTTTTGTGATGGATGCGACCGGCTTTAGAAGTTTTGGGCCAGGTATGCGGAATTTTTGTGTTATAAAGATGTTATTGTGTTAGAGGATTTTTGCGCCTCCACGTGTTTTTCATAACTACTGTTTCTTTTTTTGTAGTGGCCGAAAATGAATTTTGCTTCTATTGAAACACCTCTTGCAGTACATTAGAATGAAAAGCAGTCAGATTTTACAAGCTGATCTTGGGATTCATGTAAGCCGATGATAATAGGACTAACGTGGTTCTAAATTATACTTCTGCAGTCTAGTTTCTATTCTAAGCTAGTATACATGTACAATTTATACACAGCTTGAAGTTAGCAGTAAATTGTGCTGGATTTTGTTATAGATAGTGCTCGATATTGTGAATACTTATTATCTTTGACCTCCAAGGTCCTGGTATTCTATTAACATGGGCACTGTCCTTTCATACGCTAACAAACCAACACAACAACCACTCTGAGAGAACTAGCATTAAAACAATGCGCTCACCAACACAACGACTTCGTAATTTACTGAATCAAACAATGCCACTACAAACACCAATAAAAATGAGAAAGAACTAGTTATGACAAACCATCTCCAGGCCACCGCATTCGGCACTCAATTAGCAGAGGCGTAACCTTCGCCCGCCGAGTGACAAGAACGCAGACCGCGATACCTGTGAGTGCTTTGAAGTTTGTTTTCCACAACTATTTCAGCGTCAGCTCAAAGAAACATGACGAGCTGCCAAAACACGCTCGGAGTCGTCTGCTAATGAGCCCGCCTCGCTGTCGCCAGTGGCTGGCGGGGAGACCTGTCATAACAGGCAGAGGTGGGGAGGGGTGTCTCTATCCGCAATCCTCCTAGCACTTCTAAGTTTGAGTCTCATACGTGGGTAAGGGTGTGGGTGTTTTTATGAGACCATCTGCAATGTCCACAATAAAACAACTTGCATATACGTTTGAGTCATTCACATTTAATGATTTGTTCATGTATCTGCTGGTGACCAAGATTGCTGCACAGTTGATTCTAAGTTTCTTCCATCCCTTGGTCCTCAGGAATCTCTGTCACTCCGTACAGAATCCATGGTGCTATTTTCAATAAGGTGTGTTTTGAACGATAAGCCTGAAATAGGCGAGTGGGATGAGTTTCTGTCTTCTGCGTGAGTGATAAGAGGTGTGAGATGACAGGCAAATGCATGGTGTCTGTTCTCTCTTGTAATAGTTATCTATCATATATTTAGGAAGTTCATCCACACAATGCATGTGAATATATATTCTTGGAATAGGACCATCACTGATTATTTCCTTTCAATCTGTAATGAGTTATTGAAACAAATAACACACATAATCTATGAGATCTTGATCACGTGAATGAGTAAAATAAAGAGCTGTGATGGATGGACAGAGTCACCACTTTCTGCCAGAGAAAAGAAGCATGAATGATCACAGTTACTAACACAAGTCTGAGTCAACCTGTAAAAACTGAGCAGCAGAAGAAAGAGAGATCAGTGAAGACGAGCAATTAGCACGAGCACGTAACGCTGGCGGCTTCAAAGCCTCGGGGTCGCCCCTCGCCGCCGACCCCGCCCGTGGGGGTCAACAGCAACAAGTCCCGGCAGCCAGGCCGAGGTGGCGACGCCCAGACAAATTGGCGGCGGGCGGTGAGTTATGGGTGTCAGCGGCACGTCGCCACACGTGCAGAGAGGTGAGCTCTGCTGTGGCGGCAGCCACGTGGGTTTGGTTTAGTAGCCTTTGTCAAGGCCCAGAATATCATTCAAAAAGATTATTGAAACTTGTGATCACTGCACTCAGAAACAGGCACAGTCTAAATGTCTGATGATATTTAGGATATTTAAACTCCGGGCCGTTAGAGTCAGTCTAAGGTGTGCTATTGCATAGAAAAAGGAGCTGTATTATGTGTGGGTGTATTGATATGAAGGGAACTAATTAAGAATAACTAGATATTAAATATCATAGCCTTTAGAAAGGCTAGGGTTTAGCAGTGTACGCCTTGCAGAGATTGCAGATATACTGAAAACCACAGCAGACTGGTTTAATATACACTTCCTACTGATTTATATACTTAGCCTTTGTAAATTATCACAGTAGAACCTCAAATTGAGACCACCTCTATAATAAGACCACTTTTCAACGGTCCCGAACCTAAAGCTACCACAATGAACCTCTATGGAGACCACCTCTCTATTGAGACCACATAACACTGGTCCCAAAGGTGGTCCTAGTAGAGGGATTCTGCTGTAATTTGCTAATGAGGTACGGCTCGGGTGTTGGTGTGCTACTTGTTCATTCGTTCGTGGCTCCATGTGTGAAAGGTAAGGTACAGCGTATGAGTGTCATCACCTCCGTTAACTCTGTCCAGACCTGGCTGATCAGGCGGGGGTCTGCAGCTGTTGTCTTCATGTTGACGATGGCGTCAGCAGGATTAGGTCACCGTATTCGTTAACGGTCATTGTCACAGCTATAACACAGCCACGTGTGTCTTGTTTACATTCAAAAGTTGGATTTGTAAGCAGCGCGTTAGCCAGTCTAAGTTGAGAAGCACATGTTGCCATGGAAAGATAGTGTGAGGATCTGGCATTGGTTATGTTCATATATCCAAGATTGGCTTTCAATAAAGCGTTGACATGAGCACATGCCTGTTGGCACGAGTACCTGATGTCTGTTGCAAATAGACAGAGATTCAAATGAAGAGACCTAATTGTTTATGACTTTATATGAAGGGAGTAAATCTACCCCTTGATGCAGACGTTAATGTGCCTCACTGTACTCTTGACAACGCATGCAAACAACACTCAGTGAATGATTGAATTTGTCTTCACAATCTTTCCCCACATCCAATATTGTCATATGACTTGTTAGATTGTTGCAGTGTTCCCTAAAACATGTCAACATATAGACTTACACCGTAGTAAACCTTCCCACACGATATTCAATTAACATTGCTGCCACGCAACTTACATCTATATCAGAATCAAGCTGTCAATAAAACTTTGTAATACAATACGCACCTCAGAAATCTAGCAATATCATAATATGCCGTTAAATGGCTACCAAGCCTACCAATTATGATTTAATAAAAACTTCAAAGTGTTGAAAGTATAATAACACTTCCACAATGGTCTTGGCTCTGTAATCTGACAAACGAAGACGTTATCTTGAAAGCAGTATCAGCACTGCACCACATCAAAGCAACAGAACACGAATTCTAACACCAAAATGAACTCTCTAACATTGCTACTTATTCATTACCCTGTTAATCGAAAATTGAAATCTGTTTGGTGTATCCCAACGTATGTTGTAATGACAGAAGCGGTACTATTGGGGACGGCTATTAGGGACCCGTATATGCAAATATAAGTTTGAACAGCATTCAAATGTTTCTCAGTAATTGCTGTTGAACACGTTTGAAGTTCGCCAGCAGAACTGAATCCGAGCGTAAAACGATAACACTTACATCTTGCAAATGTCAAAACAAGTGCTAAAACAGGCATCGGTAACATTGCAACCTCCAAATGTGTGATCCCAGAGAACATATGTCAGTCACTGCACGTCATCATCATCCACAGCGTGCAGCAACGTTATGTGAAACCTGCAGCCGCTGATATGTCATGTCAGAGCAAACTTTACATCACAAAATGGCCAAAATCAAAGGTGTTGATAATTACAATGTTGGTTTTGGCAAAACATGCAACTTGACACCCTCTCCCTAACAATTTGACAACACCTTTGCCCAGGTGGCAAGGCTGCAGCGGCGAAAAGACGCTTACCAACGCGTCTTAATTGAATAAAGGCATGCTATTATACGCTCGTAAGCCCCCGATCTCGGAGCTCCCGGCCTTTGAAGCCCGCGACCCGTAGCCTTCCCAACCCCGGCCTTTAATAACAGACCTGGGCGTAATATGTTAATGGTGTTACCCCAAGGGAGCAGCGTAAATCTCGTGCTATACAAACATCGTTGGCCTAACCCGTAATTTACACCGCCAAGCCTCGCTTTCAATCGGACCACGTGACAGGGACTTACTGCTGGGCGGGTTTTTGGCTCGTCACGGGCGGAGGATCAAAGCCCAAGGCTTTTTCAATCGACCGCTATTATCAAAACACGCTTATCTTGCTATCATTAACAGGTGTCTAATGAAAGTAAGGGCTAGAAGTAATGACAGACCTTTTTAATATATCCCTAACATTCTTGAGACTGTCATGTATAGGTGCGCATTCCTACGAAAATCGTCTGTGAATGTCATGTCTGTATATCCATTTTTAAGATTGCTGGCCTGTGCATTTGGTGGACGACATAGAATTAATAAACCTTAAGAAAGACAACGGTGTACATAGTTTTTCAAATATGAAACATATAAGCGTATTCATACATATATATTATACTAAACTGCTGGGGCATATACAGCCAGATCAACTGCCTGAAGCATTGGCGGTTTCACGGCTTAATCATTCACTAGTATTTATACGTCTATATTCATGCTATATGTGTATATAGCCGTGAGGTATGAGGATGGGTTTCAAGGTTATTGAAGACTTTAAAACAAGTTAAGACGAAGCAAATATATGAGGTGGTTCTGGTAATAATGAAGCTGTCACGTTCGATTGATAAGACAGGCAGTGAAGTTGAGATAGCATCCTCACTTCCAATAACATCAGATAGAACGGCAACGCATCTGTGTACATGCAAACACGTGTGAACGTGAAAACAGATCTTAGTAACCTGTCTGGTTAGATGATGATTAGATATTTGAAGAAGCTGTACTCTTTTTCTTGCAAATTCATTCAATCTTGTAGTATAAGAAGAGAGCTACAGCTGGGCATGCAGTACAAACGGTTCGCAATTCTGAAAGAAAAGGAAAGGTATCCCTGTATTTCTACACCCCACTGCATTGGTACTAATGTGATAAATAAATGATTACACTGACTGGAGACAAATGTGGCATTATACATGTGACAAACTGCTAATTTCCATACGGCCATTTTGTTTGTCATCCCATCATGTCCGCGTTATCGCACAGTCCAGTCTCTGTCGCCAAACATTTAACGTCAGCTCTCTCGCTATAGTCGGGGCAAAGGAGATTTGACAAAGACTGCGACGCTTCGGGTCTCGGCCCAGAGCTATAATTACAGAAACACGGCGATGAGTTAATTTGTAGGTTGAGACCTAATGAATGCAATGGGATGAGTTAATTTGCGGTTGGAGACCTATAAATGCCGGGGAAAGGTATGGTTAGAATCAATCTGGGACTTTTATATGCGCATTGTTCGCGGGGTAACCGAGATATGAGGGTATCAAATCACGGGGTAGCAGACGATTTAGACATACAGGTATCATCTGTTTGGCAAATGGTTTAGGGAGTTTGAAAAATGCTGCTGGTTAATGAGGGTATCTGTGTTCTGCATCTACAATGTGCATCATTTCTGGGAGCAGTATCTGGCTGTGCACAGTTGGTAGTGGTTGCCAGTGTTCAAATTTCAACTGTCAGATTTATGTTTCTCCCAAAACAGGTCAGATGATAACGAGGTAAATCAATTGGCTGACTAATCGACAACCGTGATATAACGAAATTTGCTAGAAGAGAATAAACTCATAAACCTCCCATTATTAGATGTACATGTACATGCATTCAATCGCCTGATGTTGCTGCACAATGAAATGATTGTCTACAGCTTACTGCACAATGTTTGCTTACTTGCTCGTGTATAATCAATCGGCACACTTGTCAGCCCCTTACACTCATCTCTTTCTTATAATGTGTCATGAATTGAGCGTATAGGCCGAATAATGATACTTCTTCATGCAAACTAATCTTGTAACCGTAGCCATCTATTCGAGCATACCTGGTGACCAGAGTGCGATAACCCAGACCTCCGATTAGCCAATGAGGTGCCACAATAACGCTAATCTAATAATCCCTCCAACAAATTGGCCCGTTGGCCTCCACCCATGACTGCCTCGCAGAGGCCTTTAAGTGAGCTAAACGTGACATGGAGACGGTCATGACTGATTGCAGAGCATAAATGTACCCATGGTGTTGGGATTATTAGTACAACATACAAGTGCCACACACAATCCCTATATTATGAACACAGATGCAGCAATACATATACACACATTGACGTTACATTAAACGGATACTATAGCATTGTTTTAAAAGTCTTTACAATAGCTTCAGATTCAACTGCCCGTGCCCAACGTACTTGAAGCATCCCGCGCGAGTAGGTGTTTCTATTGCTTGCCCCCGGCGGCTCACACCAGTATGCCACCACGGCCGGCGTGCCTTATCGGCCGGTAAGTGTCCGTGGCGGGGCCGGGGGCGGGCGCGCCGGGCCGGGCCGAGATAAGGGGTGGGCGAGGCGGCGCTTGATGTCGCCACGGGTGGGTGAGGGTGAGATAAGCGGCGAACACGCGCCTACTCAGTCATGACCACTGTGGGTTTGTGCAGTTGCTAACATGCATGGGGTAGCTGTGGTGGACTCATGGCAGAGCTGCTAAACTATGCAGTAGGCATAGGATTAGAGGTGACAACCAAGTAAATTATATTAGCAGTATAGAAGTCATTTCGATTAAAGGGCCTATCGTTTGTTATGGACCGAGGGTGGGAATGAAAACCAATGAAACCATTATGGTATTGATTTTGAGGCCAACCGCCTATTAAAGGTGTTTGAAAATTTCAGTCTCATCACCCCTAAAATTACTAGCAATTTTCTGGAGAGCCCCAAGAAGTGCACCCCCAATAATGTGAATAGATATGCAGTGTGTTTTGAAAGGTTTGCATATGTTACACCAGATCATTTGTATATTCCATTGGATCCAATACAAGCGACGTGATGACGACCACATTATAAAAAGAAGGAGTGTGCAAGCCATACCAAAAGGCATGGCCGCAACAAAATAACATAATACTCCCCAGAGAGTTACCGTGAAAACAAAAGCCGTTTCAAGTATGCTGATGAACTAATGCGATTAAAAACGTCATTTACTTGAAAGTTTCTTGTGTGGTCGCCGCATAAATTAATTACATCCACATATGTTAGCAATGTAGATGGTAAGTTAAAGTCACCTGACGACAATTAAGATAGCTCCGCCAACTATACGACACTGACGTGTAATTGCGGAAAGCTTTATATAAAGCTGTGTACATCAACACAAGTATTTGAGAGCATGATAAATATAAATAAAACAGCCAACACAAACACTGTCAGCTTTAATGTATCAGGCAAGCCAACACCAACGTTTAATTACAGGGCAGATTTCGCAGATACAAATACCCCAAATCAGATAGCACTGTGCAGTGTTATTGCTTGACAAAGGCATGAAATGCGAGCCGAAACGTGCAATTATTTATAGGTTTTATGAATCCATAAGTTGTGTAATGATATGCATCGTATAATTTTCCCGGTTTTATACTAGACAGAACTTGATGACAGTTGTTGCGTAAGAAGTATGTATGCTTTGATAGTACGACCCAGGTTTTTTTTAGCCATGGGTAAGCTGTAAGCAAAGAACTATTGTTGAACAATTCATTAGCTGTGTTAATTCATATAATACAGTAGATTCTTCATACCAACAGTGACAGCTGTTGGTATGAAGAAAGTACTGTATTATTAGAAGAACTAGTCTTATAAATAGGCTGCACTCTACAAAGCATTGCCACACATGCTCAAGATGTAACAGCATTTTCCCGTGGTAATACTATCCCTAATGAAGTCCTTACAACTTTAAATCCAGCTCATTAAGACCAGCAGAAGTCCTAGTATTGTTGTATTTTTTATGTATCAGTGGTATTGCAAGAAGTCACACTATACCCTTACCTAAATACGGACAGAAAAATGCAGTAAGTTACAAGGTCACGTCATGATTTACTCAGCACTCATCTTTTGCAACATGTGGCAGAATACCCACGACCTTATGTCCACAGCTAACTCCCAGACCCAATAGCCTATACCGCGGTAGGCCTATGTGGTGACTAGCCAAGATGCTGCACTTGCTTCTACCTACCGGGTTCGTTCCCCACAACAATTATGACCACATGTGCATTTCTTAGATGACCATCCTTTCCAAGGCACTTCCAAATGTCATCTGAAATGCAATTAATGATGTTCAGCCAATAAAACGTAAGGCTCGCATTGTTGCTATGTTAAACGGGGGGCCGTCATGTGTGGTAGCTGCACGGAGAAGACCCACCAACGCGAAAAGCAATAAATCGCGGTTTGCTGACACGCGCGTTTAGCAGCTACCGCTGAAAAACGTCACAGGCGAACCGCTTTTGATTTACAGTGGTGGTCTCTGGAGGTAACTTCCAAAGATCTCACCATTCGCTCTCGGGAGACGATCATTTCCCGTACACGAGGAAATATCACAATAATTAAAATGCTAGAGTGCAAAACAATGGTTGCATATATTCACAAGTTGCTCCCATCGTTGAGCTGGTCAGAATAGTAGGGTGCCCCGTAAGCTTGAATTATCTACTTCCATTGATTCAATTTTGAATTTATCTACATTGTTTTTTCATTGGGAGAGCTTTTCTTCTGCACACGCCAATATGTTACACTTTGTCTGGCACTAATTGTTTTTGAGGCTCGGACTCAGACCATAATGACGGCATTAAGAGCTCTTTAGACAAGATGCTCCAGTTATAAATTGGAGTGTGTGTTTTGCTTTGTCAAGAGTCATCACAAATATCTGCTGTCTACTTGTCTAAAGAGATTCATCAGTTTGGTTTTGTAAGTTATTGTCGGTTGGTTAGTATTGTCAAGTGCACTCGCAGAATGGTAAATCACATTATTGGTTTGAAGGTTTCGCTGGTTAGATGACCTGATGGTCAACCTGATGACGCGTGACACTGTTCAGTTGACGTTGTCACTTTGGCTTCTGATAAACAGGCATGCTATCTAGACTAGGTCGTCAGCCAAAACGATACATGATGAATATTACCATGGTTGAAGTGAACTATTCATGCGGCGATGTATTTTCAGTAGATACGTTGATCCTCCAGTACTCAAGCACTAACCATATGCATTGCATTATACTAGTGGCCAATTTTGAGGAAATAAACTACAAATGTCAAAACATCGTCGCATGAATATTTCTACTACACATCTAAGTCTACCAGTACAGACAGCAACCTCTTTGACTAACGTACGCCTAAATGTCCTAATGTAGATGTAGATTGTATTTTCTTGTAGTTGCTAAATACATCCATGGACCATATTCCACGGAACAAGAACACATGATGCAAAACAAAGCCATCATTTCATCCTAGTACTCACCCAGAAGGTACAGGGCTGCCAGGGCAGGTGGAAAAGGAGGCGAACAAACCATTTGGGATAATAATCATCACATTATGTAGAAGAGTCCAACTAGCCACAGGGCGTTTAAATAATGACAAGTTGGTGTGACAAAAAGCCATCTTTAATATTGCACCCACCATTCAAATGGAGTGCATTATCGTGATTCTGAAATTGCTTGACAATGTGGACGCGTATACGACGACGAGGGCACCGAGGCCTAATGACTACCACGACGTTTACCAAAAGATGCATATCACCCCATAAACGACCCGTCTTCATTTGAAAAGCTCATAAAGTTTAGCCGCCACCGAGATTAGCATACACGCGAGGTGTCAGCGTATTTACAGCTCTGCCCCGAGCTCTTCCCTTATCACCAGGCGCTCATGATCGACGTTAAATATGGGCGATATTAGAGGAGCGAGTGACGAATCTATATAGGGGTCGATTACAGAGCCTCGATTCGACCGAGAGATAGCAAAGTCATAA
Organism: Streblospio benedicti; assembly: GCA_019095985.1. Taxonomy (NCBI): domain Eukaryota; kingdom Metazoa; phylum Annelida; class Polychaeta; order Spionida; family Spionidae; genus Streblospio; species Streblospio benedicti. The sequence goes on along the minus strand of CM032667.1, from coordinate 18,892,452 downwards.
AGGCATTAGAGGTGGCCATCGCTGCTATCATCTAAATGAAGACAACATTGACTTTTAAAGCGAGTTTAATCGTTTAAGGCAGTCTTAACGTTTTTACGACGACGATGGTTTGATTTAACTGACCCGCTGATCTAGGGGCTTTGTTTTTTGCGGACTCTCACTATGGCTGTTTTGTGCTGCTGCCATGTTTGCTGTCAGCTGCTACTTTATGTGCACGGTGCTGCATTCTGGCTACTGTTGGCCGGCCATTAGTTAAGCTGGGTGGCTCCGGTCGACGTCTTATTTTGTCTTATCGTCTGACACCATTAAACGTAAGCCTTAATGTCTTTATAGTGACACATGTACCTTTCCATATTTCTAATTCTATAAGCCAATCGTTGCATATACAATATAAACTTGTCTTTCAGCAACCAGTTCTATTTTGTGCGAAGATTGGTTGTGCATGCATAGACCAGCGCAACAGATTCCATACTATTCATAACATAACGCATAAATGCTTCATACGCAAGACTGATCGATATTCCATGCCTGAAACATGCGAAGCCCCGCTCCAACCAACCTAACCAAAAATAACACTGCACTTAACCATCAACAACAGCTATCAAATTAAAAACGTGCACTCCCCTTCATGTCCAATAACAGTAGTGGCCTCTAGATGGCAGCACTAATATCCCCATCACACCCACCTGCCTGCCGCCAGCTCTAACGTCTAATGGCTATTGTATGAGCCAATTAAGCTTCCATTGTAGCCCAACAAAGCCCCTGACAATGGTGGGAGTGAAAGGGTCGGAGGCCCCGGGCCTCCCGGGCCGAGGCAGTGGCGACGAGGGCGATAGGCCCGAGCCCCTGACCTGCCGTAGTCATGAAATTGACAGGTTATGGAGAGGTAGGTGGTTGCAGGGTGGGGTTTGGTAGAGGTCTCTTTCATATAGTATGGCACCTTTTTCTAGGGGATAGTCTGCTAGGGATGTTTTATTCTGCAATGATGTGTTGGGCTGGGGTTCTTATGGTATGCTGGAAGTATGGAAAAAAAAAAATTCTAACCCGTCACTCTGTGAATTGAACTGTTAGCAAAACACGCCTTTTGTGTGGGTGCCTTGCAAAACCGCTCGAAATTAGCATCCTCTACATACCACCGAGACTCGTGCATAGTCAAGAATCTGTCTACACGACACATCGACACAGACCCAACACATTTGATCTTTTCCTGCCGGCTACCTTTGCCCACACCCATGCGTATTCAGGGCCACGTGAAGAGAATTTCCAAATCCATTTTGGACCCATAGGGTACGAAAAATCAAAAGCAGAAATCGAATAATGAACTGAAAATGGAGCTAACATTCCACTTAATTCCGTCTTCGAACGGATGTCAATTTTTCGACCATCTCTTTTCCACCGTAGGGACGTGATAAATCGCAAGATCATTTTGATCCTTGGTATATGCCCCGGGAACAATCCCGACTCAAACTTTGTTGAAAACAGTTCAATTTGACCCATTGGTTACAAATGGCAAGCAGAAAAAACGAACAGTGTACCGAATACGGAATAATCCAACATTCCACCCAGTTCCTTCGAATATCAAGGTGTAAATTGTGAACCAGGAGCCAATAGTCCATTGCTAGACAAGCAACATTTCACCCCCTTTCCTCCCATCTTCTCAAAGAGGATCTAAAATTCTCTTTGATCTCCCTAGTTCACACAATGTCATATGATGGTCACAAATATGTTGCACAATGCAATCTTTGCTGAATACGTTGTGTAAACTTTAAAGGTTAACTCCACCATTTACATTACGTAAAAGTGTTTTTGGAAAAGTCCAGCTACTATGGATCATGCAAACAAATTGAAATATTAAATAGATATAAGCAATAGTACCAGACTAAATCCATAGTGACATAACAAGAACTTTGTAATAATGAATGAACGTGCACACACCATGGTTTCTTCACTCGAGCAGTTTGCGTTATGATCACAGAACAGTGCATTGCTACCGTCATTGTCCAAGTAATCTTGGCCGCAAGGGAATGCAAAATGTTTTCACTCGTTAAACATGATTACCCCATATAATAAGTCACAATATCAGTAATGTTAGTGCAGATCAAGTTTTTTTTTAATGTACCTATTTTGTTATATTCAATGTTTGACTTGGTACACTCTCTAAATAAAGAACTGAAACTGAAAGTTTACGACTATGATTTGTAAACATAAGCACGGTGTTCAATCAATCTCCAGTTTTTGTGAGTTATAAGCAGATTTTGTGAGGAAATCAAGAGCTTTTGTGAGGAAAATGTTTACTTTTGAAATCGGCGGTTTGGGTTTTCCACTGTAAACGGACTAAAAAATCATTTCTGAGCACAATTTTTGCCGTCCATGCACTATAAGAATACTTCTGGCACATACTGCCCACAAAAGCTCTGGATTTCCTCACAAAAAATCTTCTTATAACTCACAAAAACTGAGATCGATTGAACACCGTGATAAGGGTATTTATTATTTCTTTGAGGCTAAGTTATTTTAAAACAGTGTTGTGGTTGTTTAGAAAAGACTGAAAAATACAAAACCGGGTTCGTTGTGTAACATGACTTATTTTATCGAGATTCGTTCTTGGGAGTCCCAAGAACTAACCCGATAACATAAGTCATGTTAACAACTCACCCCGTTTTGTGTATATCTAAACACAGTGAAAATGTGAAGCAACGATACTGCCACACTTATATATTTCATCATCGATTTCTCATTTACACATTAGTGCTATTATCATTACTAGCTGGCCTGTCTCCTATGGAGACTATTTTGTGTATGATGGAAACGAAAATGTGAAAAAATGCTGCCTAGATTGGCACTCAAAGAGTGATGTACAATACCCGTGGTATTGTACCCATGGACGATAATAGAAGATATTAACGAAATACCTTGTAGAACAACTCACACAGCTCTTTTGGGGTGAAGTTATATATTGTAAACCAATATTCCTATGATGATAAGTTGATTACATATCATTTTATCGCCTGTGCAGTAGACATAGTGCTGTATTTTACAATAATAATATTAAATAAAACACAAATTAATGAATTCTGTACACAGGCATGTGAATACACAATGCAATAAATTAAAGCATTGGAAGCGCACGCAGCAACAGAGAAACATAACGCACGCAGCAACAATGAAACCGATTACTACCGAGAGGGGGTATGATGTATTGCTCAT